>OY759198.1:7811200-9011200 GCA_963662085.1 Eupithecia inturbata
GCGCAATCTCCTATTCCACATAAGTAATCTCTCATCACTCAATGCCCTCTTGGATGCGAACCCTGAATGCGATATATTTGCGGATATGTGGAAGCTACTGACGTTTAAATGCATGGTATAGAGTTATTTATCTGATTGCACATTTTAATTTGAGTTGAATTTTATTTTAAATATTTATCGTTGTCTTATGATTTTTTTTTTAAAAGTGTTTATTGACAACGAAAATTACAATTCAATAATAAAAACAAATTAGAACTAGTATTTACAATTGAAACAATTAAGCTAACTGCAGACAGTTGCAAACAATCTACAGGTAGCTCAACTGATCCATATCAATACCAGTCGGAAGCGTCTCCAAGACGCTGGCTGCATTGCCCCGCTGTATGGCAATGCTGATGCGCTGCGCCAGATACCCACCAGCTCTCGGGTCACGCGTCGCGTCGACCAGACGCTTTGATAACTTTTTAAAAACGGAGAGCCTCGGTACCCCACGGACCTAGGGTCTCGACCCCAAAGGGAGCAAATGTGTAGGCTCTGTCGAGAAGATTAGGTAATTAAATTTTATTATATAATTTAATAGTATTAAGTATATTGACTATGTAAATTATGTATTTATTAATTTCTTTTGACATTAAACTTAGGTTAATGTAATTGTTATTATATCACATTTATCACTTCGAATAGTATTAATTTTAATTTAATTGTATGTATGACTAGTGTAATTGGAATACATTTCTGTGCTAGCTTATTAAAATAAAACTTTTGTTGTGATGTGATTCTTCGTAGTGTAATATTTTGCTTGTAACAATGAGAACAAAAGTGCCCGAGAAGCATCGCGCGATGAAATAATTTTTTCTTTTGATTTTAGCTCTTGTATAATGTGATGTTGAAGTGTACTCGAGCTTAAATCTAGTTGTTAGAACTCAACGCACGTTGTAGTTAAGTACTTGTTTAGTTTGGTAGGTAGGTATTTGGGTAGTGAACCGTAAAATCATTATGCAGAAATAAATTTGGTTTTCTCATATAGTTTTTTGCAAAAGTGGGTAGGTACCTAATTTATGTATGGGCTGAGGATTATAAAGATGATAGTGACCTTTTTGACCCGTCTGTGATGTCAAAGTCAAGGCAAGGTTTAGTCAATTTTGATTTATGTGGGATTTCTACTATTAGTAAAACATAAGAAAACAAGAATAATTGGGATATTATTCCCAAAAGTTGTTCGACTTCGACGGGACATGAACCCGCATCATTGGGATATTAATTTGATTTCTTATAAATTACCCCGAGTGTGTGGGCTTACGCACTATAATAATAAAAAATATTAGTAAACGCCGTTTTTAGGTTTCCTTACACGAAGGGTGAAAACGGACCCTATTACTAAGCCTCCGCTGTCCGTCCGTCTGTCTGTCCGTCCGTCCGTCTATCACAGGGCTTTATCTCATATACGAGTACCAAGACTGTCTACCAGATGAAATTTTCAGAGAATGTGTATTTCTCTTGCTGCTATAAACAGCAAATAAAATAAATATTCAAATAAAAGGGGCCTTCCGTAGAATAAACGTGATTTTTTTGATATTTTTGATCAAGGCTGTATATCTAGGCTTTTGAACCACAGTAACACATGAAACTTTCTATAAATAAGTACTACATCAACAAACAACAAATCCAAATATATAATAAACTTCCTCAAACAAGTGATAATTTGATGTTCTTTGAAAAATAAGCCTGATTTTTACGGTGCGGAACCCTTCGTGCAAGAGTCGACTCGCACTTGGCGGCTTATTTCTTTTCATTCTATATTAGCTTTCTTCTTACATTCTTAATTTTGTTTCTATAATTGCTCCTTTCTACAAATACTAAGGTAAGTTTTATACTGTCTTATCCTATTAAAATAATAATAAATAATATAACTATAAATACTAATCTATGTGTGTTTTAAAGCGTGTGAATCTTTTAAGAGTTGTGGCAACACAGACACAGCGACAAAAAATCAACAACTGACTGAAAAAAGTAACAATAACATTTGGTCGTAGGTTATAATAAGGTTGGTTATTATGTATTGGTAAGGTTTTATCCAACAAATTTAATTACAAGCTAAAAAATAACCCTAGATCGTCTAAGTCGCGCGAAGAGTCTGAGGCGTTGTCCTAGTTGGCTAACGATCGAACGACCGAACGATGCGATCTCGTCGCACGACGTGATTAAACGATCTCAGAACCTTCTGACCCGCATGTTTTGACCCTATCTTTAAAAAATCATCTTTAAAAAAGTACCCGTTTGACCCGCTTCGTTTTTTCATGTCCCGTTTGACCCGGTTTTCGCACAGGTACAGTCAATGGCAAAATTGGTTTGTCATCGTCAATAAAATAGAACCAAATTATATATTAACTTATACAAAAATAAAACAAATTATTATATAATAAATATATAAAATGTATATACTGTTATTGTTGGTATTTGTAACAATACCTGCCGTGTGGTTTCCAGTTAATAGGGCCACTCCATCTTCTTCCCCTAGATGTCCACGGGAAATTCATATGGGACATATGGATACATCGCACTATCATCATAATAACTTTCCCAAGGATGGTAGATGTCATGCAGGTGGCCCGTTGAAATAAAAAGCCTAATGTAAATAAATGTCAAAGCGGACCCCGCGCTCGAGAGATAATGTAAAGTAGAGAATTGTCATAGTGCTTTGTCGAAAGGGTATGGTTTTGTTGGTAAAATCAAACCAGATAAGAATTGTAAAATATAATATTTATTACTTATTAAACACATACGTTAACAATTTTTCCAGACAATGACCAAGAGTAATGTCTTTATTATGAAATTGTTCTGAAATAAAATTAATTCTCCTATCTTTTTCAATTTCACTGTTTCTACGATTTTTCGAGAAGGCTACGTTTTCAAATTTAGCCATCTTTATTATTGTTAAAGACGCTTCTTCATCCAAAATTTCTAAAAATTTTAATAAGTTTGGCTTTGTCTTACCGTTTAAATATTTATTTATTTTTGAATGCCACCCCTCTACATTATTAGTGGTTCTATGCAATAGACCACAAAAATTCCATCTGCTTCTTAAATTTTCATCTTTTAACCACGTGTTATTGAAATAATCATTAAAATCACATATATTTTTATTTTCTGTAGGACAATCTTCCATTATATACAACCATCCGTTGTCGACTTCTTCTAATGGCACCAAAGAGAGGGCAGCACATAATGCAATGTGTCTTTTGTGGCTTGGCTCTTTAAACACATTTAACTTTTTCGCCTTTTTACACAAGGCCTGACTAAAATAAAAATAGCATCCTCCAATAGTAACATTTGGGAAAATCGCTTTGATTGCATTCATTGCAGCCTTTTCATAGTCTGTAGTCATTTTAGAAGGACACCAATTTGGCAATTGCAATTTTATCACAGAAAATAGTTTTTCATGTGTCTTGTTTTTTATCTGGTAGCAATGCGTAAATCAATGGCACAACATTCTTTGAATTTTCATCGGAGTAAATATCGCCAAATATGCTGTTTAATTGATAAAATGGCTTTACCACACATCTAAAAGTGCCATCTGCGAAAAAGTCCTTAATTTTGGTAATATTTTTCCTCGCTTCTTGATTTGCGAAAACTAAAATTCTTTTTGTGTCGCAGGGTGCAGATAGCAGGTCTTTCGCTAGGTATGTTTTAAGGTTAGTTGTAAACTTCTACGTATTGAACCATATCATACCATTATAAAAATGCGAAAATACTATCTATAATATCTCAAGTACACGTCACATTCCTTATACATAGTATAAATAAAAATAATTTCAATGCCAAATATTTTTTGTTATAACTGTACTGTCTATGAGTTTTCTTTGGTTTCCACAAATGGGTCAGAAAGGTACGAAATAATTAATTAATTTAATAATAAAAAATGTTTTGACCCACAGTGGGTCAAATGGGTACTTGAAAGTGGGTCATAAGGGGACTTTTATTAAGCGGGTCAAAAATTGTGTGGTCAGAAGGGTCCGAGATCGATTAAACATAAACATTTATTTAGAGTGTCCTAATTGGTCACGCGTCATCGCACGATCGCTGTCATAGAGATCTGGCAATCGCGCGATGGGCATCGCGCGATCGTTAGCCTATTAGAACGACGCCTGATGGTAATGCAATTGACTAATAAAATGGACCATAAAAAATTATCTCTTCAAAGTAGGCTGTCTGTGTGTATACATTCATATCAAGTTCGCTATACTCAAGTGTGCATAGCAAGCGCGTCGCACATCGTCAATATACAAGGTGCCACGAAACATGTGTACTAAGCCGTAAGGGGGCGATTCTGGGCTTCGAGGGGATCAACTTTTGTTCTATGATTTTTTGAATTTCGAACATACTTTAATTAAAAAAATAATTACTCTCATCCTTCACATTCGTGTTTTTTACGCGTATTCGCGCTTTCGGCTTAGTACACATGTTACGTGGCACCCTGTATTTATAGTAGTCAAACAACTTTTAGAAAAAATTCAGAGTGGGCCATCAGAACTCAAGGCCACTTCGACGCCTACTTGCATAATATCTGTTACATAAGTGAAAACATTCATTCATTATACAATCGGTAAATTGCACTCTGTGTGGCCTTTGAAAGTCGTCTTTCTTTCCACTATGCCATGTTGGTTATATTTACCGACGCTTCAGACGGGTATTGATATGGATCAGTTGAGCTACCTGTAGATTGTTTGCAACAGACTGCAGTTAGTTTAATTGTTTCAATTGTAAATAATATTTATATATTTACTAAGTCATCAAATATAAGAATTAAAGAAAATAGATTTATTAGTTCTCTACAAAGAACAGCTTGCAACTATTACAATATAAGTACTAGGTACTGTTGGAAAATACTTCTTCTTTTATAACCTAAGATAAGTTTAAGTTTAATGTAACTACTTTGTTAACCTTTTCTGACAAGAGCCCTAACTGGACACTGTCGCCTTAACAAGCATTGTTCAAACTGGGTCTTAGCGACACACAATCCTGCAGATTCTATGAAGAGGCGGTGGAAACGCCTTTTCATCTGCTAGGAGAGTGCGGAGCACTGATGCAAAAACGAAGCATCCATCCGGGCAAGCACCTGCACAGCCCAGACGAGCTACGAGCCATCACCCCGAAGAAAATCCTGCAGTTCCTAGCAGCTGTAAGGGTTAGTGGCGAACTATGAACGTCGCAGCTTCAGGGCTGAACACTCGAGTGGCGATCACAATAGGCCTATCATGGCTGTAGTGACACGAAAGCCAAGCAAATAAAAAAATAATCCTTTTCTGAAATAAAAACTTTGATTATTATTTATTGTTATATGAGAAGATTACAAATAAATATTGCCTAGTTCTAATTAGTAGCAACACCTGTCTCTACGCAGCGAACCAAAAAGTCATGTCTCAGCATAATGATGCTCCACAGAAAGAAATATGGACGCAATCAGAATTAAATGGAACCAGAAATAAAAAAAAATAAAAATAAAATAGAAATCAAATAATACCCCAATTTTTTTTTGCTAACGGCGTTGGACGTGTTTTACTGCTCCCTGAACGAGTTGGCAAGGGCGTTATTATTTATTGTATGTGATTTTAATGGCTTGATGAATGATTTATTATTGGATTAATTTTATTTTATTTTGTTATTATTAAATTTAATTTTTTGTTTTGTATTAGAATTATTTGGTGTAATGGTAATAATTATGTTAAAATTGAAAATGATATTATTAATTGTAATTAGTAATTGTGTTAAAATATTGATGACCAAAGGTGACTTAGATTTTAGGGATTATTGTGACTATAGATAGTACACTATCGCATTAGGTGTAAGGATAGTGTACTAACAATATTTTTGAATAAATAAATAAATAAATAAATAGAGTCCGAAGGAAGTTCCAAAGTTTTTCGATTCCTACGCCACTTGACCTCGTTCGTAGTGTAGTTGGTTAGCACGCTCCCATACTGAGGGAAAAATGCGGGTTCAAGTCCTGTCGAAGTCGGATTTTTTTGGGATATTAGTTGATTTTTTATAAATTAACCCAACTGTGAGGCCTACGCACTATAATAATAAAACAACCTTAAATAGAACCATTTCGAACTAACATTACAAAAGTAAGGTACATCACATTTAATTTGGACAACGCGCGAATCGTATGACAAATTTAGATAAAGCAATGAAGTATCTTAATTACTATACTATAGGTAAGGAACTATTTGTTAAGGACTATATTATGATTGTACCTATCTTACTTTTTATTTTTACGGAAGAAGTGAAGGGAAGAAATAAATATCTTCCTCATGAAAATGATTAAGATTAAGGCAAGGACTTTACATTCTCAGTTGGTTGAGTCTGACTCAAAGTGCAAAACTGTTGTAGTGTTTGCTAAAAATCGTCATGATCTGCTCCGGAATACGCAATGCACGCCAGCAAAGCGGGAGCTAGACAGCTTCAATAATCATCGTCATATTTCAGCCAATTTACACAAAACCTCTATGAATTATATAACTTTACTCAGACATAGCTTGTAATCTGCTGATAATTTCGACAAACTTCTTTGAGCAAAGTCGACCTTTCGGGCCTACGCGAACAGGCGGACAGTGATATTATTACTCTTTGCTCTATGCGGTCCGTAATGTATTTCGAATTCTATTTTGTTTTGATAATTGTTAAGTCCATAAAGGTTGTATGCATACTGAGCAGTACAAGCTTCACTGGCTGGTAAGAATAAACAAAGAAAACGCGGGAAACTGACGAAAGAGTATCGCGGTGATGATTTTTGTTTGTTGTGATGATTTTTGCATGATACGTTCTAATCAATTTTCGTGAATAAATTGTGAAAATGGACTCTTCAAGCGACGAATCCTCCAATTAAATGAATTTTAAATTACTCGCATCGTTTGAGTAAAGTATTATACAAGCCTCGGTCCGCAATGACTGCGTTGCTGGCCACGATAAGCTGGCCTCAAGCTAAGCTTGCTATAGTCCTGGCCCTTAAGCTTAGTCAGCATTGGAGCCCTTGTTGTCCGCGCTATAAAGAGAGACCTTCGGTCTCAGCCTTCATGTCAACTTGGCCATCAAGGGCTGCAATACTGACCGCGCTGTGATGGCCTGGACCTGCTCTACGCTTCGCTTTCAGCCATCTACTGCCGCGACCAGCAACCCACCCATTACAGACCTTGGACGTAATGTACTAAAACCTTACTCATGAAACAATGCATCTGTTTAAGGAAATCCAATTAAAATCCGCTGCGAGGAGCTGTTGGCAAATAAAAAGACAGACGAAGAACCGTGAAAAGCTACTGTTTTATACTGGTTAGATACTTATCTAACCAGTATAAAACAGTAAAATTACAATAAAACAATCACAACTAGTACTTACTAGTTGTGATTGTTTTATTGTAATTTTCTTTGTTTATTAATCGTTTCTCCGTAGACTGTGTATAAGAAATAAATAATTATTTGTTTCAGCACAAAACATCCAAGAATTATTTTCCTTCAACTGACTTCCCCAGTCTCGTTTCGACTGATCTCTCTACCAACCGACTCTCGATTCGATACGATTATTTTCGATCTGTACAATTTTACATTACGTAGTAGGAACTGTACGTACAAGATAACAAAAACTACGGATGGAGGAAGAAGTCTTAATGTGACACTAATGTTCTATCATCACCATCAACTTGCTCTAGTAAAGGTTTAGTACCTACTGGCACAAAGGCTTGTCACCAACACGTAAAAGATTTAAGGTGGTTGTTCACGCGTGATAAAAAATCGGGTTTTTACAATTTTTCAGGTTCTACAAGTAATTTACATAGCAGATAAGAAGTTTTGCGCACATTGTAACCCACGTTAAAATAATCTACGAATCAATTGTTTTGGAGTCTATCGGTATAATGTTGATTTTACTAATAAATCTCTTATGAATAGACCCGAAAACGACACGAGCATAGCAAATAGTAGGATCCGTTTTTTTTCACGCATGACCAAAAAAGAAAAACACCTTTATAAGAAACAGGCATGTAATGTAGGTCCTTCTGGATCTGAAGTCTTGCTCAGTTCGCATAGTGTAGAAAGAGATGCTCTCTCTTTCAACGCAGAAAGACAGCTGTTAGCCATTTAGCGCTCTGACGGAAAGTACAAGCTGACATGCACTTTATTAACACTAAGTTCCTAGCTTTAGAATCCAAGACACATTTATGTATGGAAATATCAAAAAATTGATAACTTTAACAATCAACAAGGTAACCATTAAAAAACTTATACAACGCGTAATGGCACACGCGCAGTAAAAGAGGTGTACATTCGAAATCGAAAATGGATGAGGATCGAGTGCAATGAATGCGTCAGAACCAACAATTGTTTCGAAATTCTGAGAATTGCTCTAATGACCAGTGTCGTATAATATTTTCCATCAATATTTATTTAATTTTTAATCCCTTCGTGCAGAAAAAATATCTTGAATTCCGAGTATATGCGAGAGAGACAGGGGATCATAAGTTTTTCCAGGCGAGACAGAGGTAAGATAAAAAAAAAATACTGGCTGTTATAAAAAAATTATTCACGTTTATTAGCATCCTTTTTATTTTATATATTTTATAGTATATTTTATAGAGTAAATATTCATAAATAGCCTATTACATGGACCTGTTAAATGTCAACGTCACAAAGTGCGGGACCTAGGCAGGGCGATGAGAAAAAAGGAGTTGAAGGATAGAAATGGAGTTTCTTGGAGTATTTTTTATTGAAAACGATATACCTAAATAAAAATGTAAAATGAAATGATTGTATGGTAAACGCAGATCATTAAAACATTGTATTACTTGAGACTGGTGTTTAAACTGATTTGTCCAACAAATCAGAAATGGGATAACATACGCCCATTGAAGCTATTTGGTATGTAGACTTTTTATTATGATAGATACCTGTTGATCAATGGTTCAACACATTATTCTTACCTGCTTGGTCTACAACCTGATGCTTAATTGTTCAGTAAGTAATCTAACTAAAAAAAAAACCTACTCACAGCTCGGCGTAGAGGTCAAATTGTCGATTCCCTTGAAGTACCTTTTGATTGAGTATCATACTCACACAGAGGGTTTCGTGTTGTGTGTAAAATGTAAATTATATCTCTGTATAAGTAAAAATTCACGAGATGCCAATTGTAATCACAACCTGATTTGTTTTTATTTTTCAAAGTACCTACTTTACTCTATATGTTCTATATGTTGCACAATTTCCAACACAGTTTAGATTTACATACATCTAAATTATTACATAAATCTAATCTAATCTTTTGATATGTATCAAACTAAGAAAATACAAAACTTGTTATTCATACGGTTGAAATTTAATGCAAACAGCAAACGCACCGACCAGCCTACCCTTTACTATCTGCAGAATTCCTGGAATGCAGGTGCGAGCGGCTCATATTTAGTTAACCCTGGGTATGCGGAACATCATAAAGCATAATACAGTTTTATTCCAGTCAATGTTATAGGAACCAACCTGAGCAGCAAACCTGATTGAAGATAGGAAGATGCTATGGCCAAGTAGGTTATCCATACTTATTTGTGCCATACTTACCTGATTTCTTCATAGAGAATATCTAGGTATATAGCTACTCACAACTCATCACCAACTGTCCAGGACTATGAAAATTATATGGTAATGAATAGGAATCTAATAACACCATCAACTTCAAAACTTAATATTAGTCCGCTTACGGAGGAGGACATAACGATTGTGTACTTCGCTTACTATTTTTTATCTACTCTGCTACTTTGAGCAAGTATCTCAGGATCAGATGTGTGTGCGTGTGTGAGTAAAATAAACTGAGTGAGCACAATGACATGGGCTTCAGTAAATTCAGTGAATCCAATTTATTTACATACACATCACTAATATTGACATGTCAAATAACAAATACTACAGTACAAGAAATAATCTTAATAATAACCCTAGTTATTATAATTTATGATATTGTATATGATTATAAGTATTTATTAACAATAAGCAATCTTTTTCCGTTCAAGTGTGTTAATTCAAGCATAACTTTGCTTGAAATCTGTAAATGATAAAATAACTTTACAGTGGTCTTAAAGATTATGAATCTTAAAATCTATCAATTATAAATATAATTTATATTAAATACTTACATAGGTACCTAAGGAAACTTACCTACACATTCAAACAAATCAATTGATTTAATTTACAACACTATTAACATTGTTGCTTATTACTATTTTAGTTGATATGTTCCCATGCACATGTTCATCAATGGTTTTTGTAACTGCTATCCCTATCTTAAAAGGCTGTTGGTGCTCCCAAGAATTACCTATCTAATGTATGTTAAATACATATAACCGTTCAAAAGAAAAAAATTGATAGGTATAAATAAAGATTTAAAAGTTTATTATGATAATCAAAAATCTGTCTATATTTAATAGCTTTATGCACTGTAATAAATAGCATGGAGGTATATACACCTACTATTTCAGATAACTACCCATGGCATTACTAAGGAAGGTACCTACTAACAATGATTTTTGGTTAAGCAAGAAGAGATTTAATATATATTTTTTTCATATTTTCTTTAAATTATCTATGCTGTCACTCTTATCTATGCTGCACAAAATATACTCGAAAAATCATTTGTAATAACCACTTATTAAAACTATTATTTTTAACCCTTACGCACATTGATTTAAATTATCCCTAAATCACGAATATTTTAATCCTCAACTATACACATAGGTAATTTTAACCCTAATTGTGCACAGCAACTTAACCCTTAATATGGTGCACTTAATTTTTATGAACCCTTATTGATGATTATTTTAATTTTCACTAATATGCACATAAATTTAAACTTTATTTTAACTCATAATCATGCACAAATAATTCATGTAAAGTTACTTATTTATTACTCATACGCAAATTAAGTATACAAACAAAAAAAATAATTAGTAAAAACTAGTACGACCTATTCAACTAAACTCATTGCTTCTAGTACACTCATTCAATCAGTAACAAAGTTCAGTTAAAAAAAAAACAACTTTCGCATAGTATTTAAACCCCGATAACAAGAATAAAAAGAACTGCTTCAAATTCATTGCGTTTGCTAGTTCAGTGGTAAGTAGGAACATACTCTTATGTTTCCTTTCGATCACTACATTGTGTCAGACGGAATTGGAAGACAAAGGATTAAGGAAGAACAGAGATAGACAGCGCATACCCCGATTTTAATAGAGACGGAGATATGCATTTCGTTCTTTGTCTTTGCTTCGGTCTTCGCATTATAGATATGAAATTTTGCCGAGTGAGGCGCTACAAGCACTAATAGTACTATAATTTCGATCTAGTACGTCAGAAAGAATTTTGTACTTATTTTATTTATTGAGTTATTTATTCGCGAGTAAAACTGCTAATAGTACTGCTAATATATATTCTTAAAATAATTACTAAAGGATTTATATTATAATAATTTTGAAAATAAGGACGACAATACAAACTGTTCCATTATATATAAGTAAGGTATAGACACGACACATAAATTGAATATACATAGAATCAATGCTAACATTTAAACAAATCAATTGTAGCAGTATTCTTACGAAACAATATAGGCACTAGAAAACTACCTATCAATATGTACCTAGGTCATTCAGTTACCCCTACTAATTCACGCTACATTATGGTTAGATATTTTGTTGGACTAAAAACGTAGTTATTATAAATTACTTTATCTTATGCATAATATACAAGTTAATTATATGCAATACATAAACGACCATATAAGTAAAAGTAACGTAAAGTAAAACTATATTTATTATTGGTTAATTACATCTAAAAGATGGTAATATAATGATGTAGCAATGTAATTTGCCCGTTAAAGGTGTGTGATATTTTGTCTACTTACATGCATTATTATAACCAATATTTTTACAATAAAAAAAAATCAGATAAGAAAATAACACAATGACATTAGGACTTAATTTCACGTAAGAAATATTAATTACCTAAAGAAAACGTAGATGTAACAAAAAAAAAAGAAAAAAAAGGGGTTATTTAATAATAATTAATTGGTTATTTGTCACCATTCTTGTCATATGTTAAATACTATAGATAGTTAGGTACGTAATATAATAACTATAATATAATAAAAATCAAACAAATAAAAAAAAATACAAAGAATAAGAAAAAAAAAAAAATCTTCCGTTATACTCTATAAATAAACACTTTATGAAGTGATACTCTATTTGAGAGCAGTTGAAAATATCACGCTTAAAAGTCTCCTTACTACTAAAAGGGATATAATGTATATAATAGTGAATTAAATATAATGTTAAAGCTTCTATGAAGCCGAGTGACAGGTGAATACTGTGCATATTACATTTTGTTGACATGACGACATAAAGTTATATGGTTGCATGTCTAGTCCTGTTCCGCAGTGTATTCAGGCATAGCAATTTGGATAGCAAATCTTGACAAACTTCAAATCAAGACTTGAAAATATCAGATTATCTAGAGGATAAAAAAAAAAGCGTGGGACGGAATTTGCTCCAACTCGAAAAATAACAACTAACAGGCTAAAGGTTTCTTCGTCGCTACTTTAGTCTACGTACCGAAGCGACTGAAATCAAAAATATCACTTTGTTTCCGTGTCAGTGTTTAATTATTAAGAATTTGACCTTTTCTAAGTATACATTTATTGTATTTATGGAAATAAAGAGTTTTTGACTTTGACTTTGACAGTTAATATACCCGTTACATATATTATTCGTTACAATATGTAATATGCAGGAAAGACATGTCTGTCATAATTATTCGGTCTTCGAGAGTTGTTAAGCAATAGTAAGCACATGCTTCTTGATAGTCATCAAAACCCGTGTGGCATCTATATTTAATAATGTTTTTGTATAAACTTTTTTTGGATATATCCAATGTTATTGAATGTAATTTATAATGTGATGGGTCCAACTAACGAACCCAAGACTCTTATATTATGCTTTATTAGTGGTAGCTGAAGGTTCCTTATCGAGTGCTCTTTATTAGGTATCAATTTATTATATTTAAATAACAATAATAAAAAAAATAATCTGGTAAGCTCCATGGGACCAACTTTTCTGGTAAAAGAAATAATAAGAACTTTTAATAATATTAACGCTAATACGATTATCGACAAAATACTGGCCTGAACTATTAATATCTTCCTGTAGATTCATGTAGTCCAGATAACAACTAAAAATTGTAAAGGACATGCTTAAAGCATTTACTTACGTCGTTGATAATTATAATGCCCTGTTTAAAGTTCATACAGACTGCAATGTTTTCGAATCAACAATACGATATTGACGAACTGAGATTAATACCGCATAATTGCTAGACGGTGGTGGTTGCTACTTTGCAAGAATACAGTTTTTCTATTGAGTGTTGGCCCACTTTTGAGTACCTACTGGTTTTAGTAACTTCCTGGTTTTATAAACCACGAGGGAAACCGGACTATGATCGGCTTGATAAAAATAAAGACACGTTTCTGGTTGACATTGATTATATCAAAGTAGGTAGTGAAAATCTTCCAAAGCTAGAGAGGCTAGATAGTGGGTATGTCAAATCGTAAGGATGGCTGAGCCTACCGTTATTTTGTAGTGCCGCAGCAGCCTGGTCTAAGTACTGGTGGTTCAGATCCAAAAAGGGACAGTTCCTGCGAAGTCCGGCAGGTAACAAAGATTGTCCCAGGACGGGCCCTGAACCCTGAACCGTGTGTTAGAGCATTACTGCCAGATCTTCATAAGTTCTTTTATTAATTTGTGATATACAGGTATCACGAGATTCTTACACATAAATTTAAGAGCGCTGTGATTTACCTACCATTTGGCGTTCACATTTTTACATAATATCAAAGAAATGTAATAACAGTAAAAGCTAAAAATAAAGGTAGAGTTACGTACATTGAAAATAATACGTTCACCAAATCGATGCGCATCTTTACATAATAATTCAATAATCATAATCATTTATTTATTAAAGAAAAAAAAATGTGTTATTTATTTAATAATTAGAAGTTTGGACGTAAATGTAATAATGTCATCACTATGCTCAATGCCAGTTGGTAGATTATAGTAAATTTTTGGTGCCATTACTATAACACATGTACTAATGTAAAAATATATAAGAGTTGTTTTCACATTAGTACTGAGTTGCAAATAATCTTGTTGTTGCCTGTTGCCCTGAAAGTGTAGTGAGCTCCCACAGCAGCACAAAAAGCGAAAGCACTAAAAGTTCATAATTCAATTTAATTCAAGAATGATGTTGAAATCACAATAATAATTCTACTCATTCTAAGTGGACTTATTTGTTCTATTTGAGTATAAATAAAGCTCTTTAAACCGGATTTGAGATAAATTACAAAAATGTGCACCACACATTTCTTTATCTTATGAGATTTGCAAAGAATTATTAAAACCTACATTAAAAATCAGTACGCTTGTACCCATAATATGGGGTTTATTATAATTTACAAATCGCAATAATAATATTGTTAACTACTTTGTATTGAATGAAAAGCGAGAAAGTAAAGATGTTGATAGACCGTTGGACTAGCTAGAACCATCATTTTGATTATGTATATTGAAGTTAGCGGCGTGTTGATGAAATTATCTATGCTCCAACATCAAAGATTATTATTATATATTAGTTATTATAAAGATAGCTATTAGTCGAATTATTCATTAATTGACTACAAATTTAGTAATAAATACTAAATTATAATATATAAGTAAGAAACGAATTAGATTATACTATCGAGATGGTTATCAAATAGAATATGGTAATGCTTTAAATAGAAGTTCGATCCCGAGCACTGGCTTACACAGCCAATTCGATACGTACCGATTTGAAATAATAAATGTCACAGTAATAGCCAACAACCAAGCCCATATGGGAGTTCAATACCAAAATACCAATTACAATTATTCTTATCCAATTAGAACGTTCATGCAAATTACCACCTACACTTCAATTGAAATTAATTAAATTTGAATAAAATAATAAATTAGAAATAATTACACACAACACTGGTTTAGCACTGGGGATCTTGTTAGGATCCATAATGACAACACTATCTTTGTGATGGTAAAAGTAAGAAGCTGTATCAAATGACTTTACAAAGTCACAGCAATACTAAAAACGAACGATTGTTATAAAATATTGACTACTTCGATGTAATAAAATTTAAAGGCAAAGGTACAAATAAATAAAAAAAAAAATGGATAATCTTTAATTTGAAAAGCAAAAGTTAAAATGATAATGATATTTCAGAGAGCTATTTACCAAACAAAATGATGATAGAAAATCCTAAATAGGTACAATATTAAAATATTAATAATTATTATAGTCATCTATTATTTAAAAAGAACTAGCTCAAATAAAATTTGCTTAAGTGAGCTTACAATCACATCAAATTACATTGTATTGGGGTATACAGTATTCGTATACTACTTACTTATGTTTTTCATAAACATGTACCTAAATCACTACTATATAACATGCACACTGTAATAATTAACAGGTGATTATCGTTATGAGCACAACATGATAGTTATCATCTGGTTACGTTTTAATTATTGAACTAAACTATGATAATAAATAAGTAAAGTATATTGAATATGAACTAATTCCACTCAAAAATACAATGACACTGATATCTTATGTATACGTATAGATATATCCTATTACCACAATTTGTTACAGAGGGGAAGAGAACAGATGCTTTTAATAGTCGTAAATGGATAAGCATCTAAGACCCCTGCATTACTTATTATACATAAATGTCGGTATAAATAATATATTTTTTTACAGATTGATGTATTGTGAGTTTGCCCGATTACGAGGACTCAAATACAATGACACTGATATATTATGTATACGTATAGATATATCCTATTACCACAATTTGTTGCAGAGGGAAAGACAACAGATGCTTTTAATATTTGTAAATGGAGAAGCATCTAAGACCCTTGCATTACTTATAATACATAAATGTGGGTATAAATAATATATTTTTTTACAGATTGATGTATTGTGAGTTTGCCCGATTACGAGGACTCAAATACCTGTTTGTGAGTTTGCCCGATTACGAGGACTCAAAACACAATAATTAATGAGTTTGCCCGATTACGAGGACTCAAATACCTGTTTGTGAGTTTGCCCGATTACGAGGACTCAAAACACAATAATTAATGAGTTTGCCCGATTACGAGGACTCAAATACCTGTTTGTGAGTTTGCCCGATTACGAGGACTCAAAACACAATAATTAATGAGTTTGCCCGATTACGAGGACTCAAATATCTGTTTGTGAGTTTGCCCGATTACGAGGACTCAAAACACGATAATGAGTTTGCCCGATCACGGCACTCAAATGGTGGTAAGGTTGAAATAAAAAAAAAAAAATTTATTACATTAATAATATAGCATATATAGCTTATAATTTTGCTATTTAATCACTCTGAAAAGAATTATGAGATAACGAGAATTTACAATTTTAATAGATTTCTCAGATAATTTAAAATTATGATTCATTAAATAATTATTTCAAATATAATATAAATATTAATATAATAATTATTTCAATACATTATAGTATTTCATTATTAAATTATATGATTATAATAATTATATATTATTTAAATCATTATAATTTATACAACTTTATTAACATTGTGTTCTCTTTCACACAGACGCCGTATCATAATGAAGTCTGATCGCCTCCTGAGCTCTCCACTGCCATAGTGTTACTCGCATGAAAATGAAGACATGCATCATATTATTTCGGCCTATTTAGTGGGATCGCTAAAATAATGACCTACTTTAGTTATTTTTTAACCATACGACATATATTTTTTTTTTATATGAGAGTAGGAAGATGTTGTATTATTGTTTTTTTTGAACATGTATGAGGGCATACAACATAAATATCAAATGGCCGAACCGGACTGGGGACATTCCTGTACCAGGACAGCCGACTATTAGCATCCTTTTTATTTTATATATTTTATAGTATATTTTATAGAGTAAATATTCATAAATAGCCTATTACATGGACCTGTTAAATGTCAACGTCACAAAGTGCGGGACCTAGGCAGGGCGATGAGAAAAAAGGAGTTGAAGGATAGAAATGGAGTTTCTTGGAGTATTTTTTATTGAAAACGATATACCTAAATAAAAATGTAAAATGAAATGATTGTATGGTAAACGCAGATCATTAAAACATTGTATTACTTGAGACTGGTGTTTAAACTGATTTGTCCAACACGTTGGAAGACGTATCTTCATTTTCTTGTTCGGTTACTGCCATCGTTTGGAATTCAGAACAATATTGAAAAGATATCACCATGACATACCTTGGCCGGACTCCAACATGAACAGCTGATAGTGGATGGATGAATTTCCTGTTTTAAGAACAGCAGGTGTTCATTATCATACGTTCTTATACGTATAGCTACCTACAGACTTTTTTTAATTTAGTTTTTACTATCCCTACGTTTTTTGCCACAAAACCATCGATTTTGAACAAGTTGCTGTCTTTAATCCACGCGCGACCAAAATGGGATAAAACCATTTCGAACTGACTATTCTAGAATGTTTAATACAGTGGCAAGAACCATGAAGAAATGGCTTTGTACATTGTAAGCCGGTTTAAAACCAATGTAACTTTTCTATTAGGTTTTCGTTTTTATTTGGCAATTGCCTTTATTAACAAAGAAAATTACAACCAAATGGTATTTGGTAGGTGAGCACACGTGTCTGTAACGGGCGTACTATCTGCCCAACCAAGTAAAGCGAAGCGACGACGATTCAATCGTGACAGCCATACAAACCAAACATCGTTTTAGAGAGCGAAATTCCAGTCTATTGTTGTCTTTGATTGTTTGATAGAGTTTAGCTTTATCAGATTATGACACATTGGATTTAATTGGAGGTGTTTATTATTTGTAGTCAGAGGAAAACGACAATGTAGACTGCAATGCGCAAGAGTTTAGCACAAGTTGCGAAGAAGGAGTAAAATTCGTGTTTCGCGACTGATTGCAGAACTCAGCGAATCCATAGGTACTAATATTAAAGAAGCGAAAGTAACTCTGTCTGTTACCTTTTCACACCTAAACGACTTTCTTAATGAAAGTCTTAATGAAATTCGGCAGGGAGGTAAACAGTCAACATGAATTACATGTCCCGGAGACGGGCATAGGCTACTTGAAAAGTTTGTACGAAGCCGCGAGAGGAAGCTAGTAAGGAATAAATGCAAGCAGTTAGGAAATTAGAAATATCCATTTTTATGTACCTAGATGCAATACCTATTGTACTGATTGACATTGACCCAGGAATAGAGTACTACTGAACTTCTTTCAAACAAACAAACCAACAAACGACCACGACGTTTGACGTTTGCTTCAGCTGACTGAGAAATGCTCACTACTAATAATGATGTGTTCTGATCGCGTAAGTTTATAAATATTTAGGCTGTAAATGTAGATGATGGAACTATAAATATTGTTTAGCTGGTGAGTGGTGAATGAACGAGTTAATCTACCACATACAAGGGCACATTGCACCGCGAACGTGATTAGACCATGCAAGTACTTAGTAGTGGCCATAAAATGTACTTCAGCGGCTTTAGTAGGCAATAAACACATAAGGTGGCATTCCACTGGAGGAAGAACGAAGATAGGTAGAGGTAGGATAGATAAGTAGGATAGGTACAATAGGTAGGACAGTATGGTAGGATAAGTAGTATAGGTAGGACAGGTAGGACAGGTAGGACAGGTAGGATAAGTAGGATAAGTAGTATAGGTAGTATAGGTAGGATAAGTAGGATAAGTAGGATAAGTAGGATAAGTAGGATAAGTAGGATAAGTAGTATAGGTAGTATAGGTAGTATAGGTAGGACAGGTAGGATAAGTAGGATAAGTAGGATAAGTAGTATAGGTAGTATAGGCAGGATAAGTAGGATAAGTAGGATAAGTAGGATAAGTAGGATAAGTAGGATAAGTAGGATAAGTAGGATAAGTAGTATAGGTAGTATAGGTAGTATAGGTAGGACAGGTAGGATAAGTAGGATAAGTAGGATAAGTAGTATAGGTAGTATAGGTAGGATAAGTAGGATAAGTAGGATAAGTAGGATAAGTAGGATAAGTAGGACAAGTAGGATAAGTAGTATAGGTAGTATAGGTAGTATAGGTAGGACAGGTAGGATAAGTAGGATAAGTAGGATAAGTAGTATAGGTAGGACAGGTAGGACAGGTAGGATAAGTAGGATAAGTAGTATAGGTAGTATAGGTAGGATAAGTAGGATAAGTAGGATAAGTAGGATAAGTAGGATAAGTAGGATAAGTAGGATAAGTAGTATAGGTAGTATAGGTAGGACAGGTAGGATAAGTAGGATAAGTAGGATAAGTAGGATAAGTAGTATAGGTAGTATAGGTAGGATAAGTAGGATAAGTAGGATAAGTAGGATAAGTAGGATAAGTAGGATAAGTAGTATAGGTAGTATAGGTAGTATAGGTAGGACAGGTAGGATAAGTAGGATAAGTAGGATAAGTAGTATAGGTAGGACAGGTAGGATAAGTAGTATAGGTAGTATAGGTAGGATAAGTAGGATAAGTAGGATAAGTAGGATAAGTAGTATAGGTAGTATAGGTAGGACAGGTAGGATAAGTAGGATAAGTAGGATAAGTAGGATAAGTAGTATAGGTAGGACAGGTAGGATAAGTAGTATAGGTAGTATAGGTAGGACAGGTAGGATAAGTAGGATAAGTAGGATAAGTAGTATAGGTAGGACAGGTAGGATAAGTAGTATAGGTAGTATAGGTAGGATAAGTAGGATATGTAGGATAAGTAGGATAAGTAGGATAAGTAGTATAGGTAGGATAAGTAGGATAAGTAGGATAAGTAGGATAAGTAGTATAGGTAGTATAGGTAGGATAAGTAGGATAAGTAGGATAAGTAGGATAAGTAGGATAAGTAGGATAAGTAGTATAGGTAATATAGGTAGTATAGGTAGGACAGGTAGGATAAGTAGGATAAGTAGTATAGGTAGGACAGGTAGGATAAGTAGGATAAGTAGGATAAGTAGTATAGGTAGTATAGGTAGTATAGGTAGGACAGGTAGGATAAGTAGGATAAGTAGGATAAGTAGTATAGGTAGTATAGGCAGGATAAGTAGGATAAGTAGGATAAGTAGGATAAGTAGGATAAGTAGGATAAGTAGGACAAGTAGTATAGGTAGTATAGGTAGTATAGGTAGGACAGGTAGGATAAGTAGGATAAGTAGGATAAGTAGTATAGGTAGTATAGGTAGGATAAGTAGGATAAGTAGGATAAGTAGGATAAGTAGGATAAGTAGGATAAGTAGGATAAGTAGTATAGGTAGTATAGGTAGTATAGGTAGGACAGGTAGGATAAGTAGGATAAGTAGGATAAGTAGTATAGGTAGGACAGGTAGGACAGGTAGGATAAGTAGGATAAGTAGGATAAGTAGTATAGGTAGTATAGGTAGGATAAGTAGGATAAGTAGGATAAGTAGGATAAGTAGGATAAGTAGGATAAGTAGGATAAGTAGTATAGGTAGTATAGGTAGGACAGGTAGGATAAGTAGGATAAGTAGGATAAGTAGTATAGGTAGGACAGGTAGGACAGGTAGGACAGGTAGGACAGGTAGGATAAGTAGTATAGGTAGTATAGGTAGGATACGTAGGATAAGTAGGATAAGTAGGATAAGTAGTATAGGTAGTATAGGTAGGACAGGTAGGATAAGTAGTATAGGTAGTATAGGTAGGACAGGTAGGATAAGTAGGATAAGTAGGATAAGTAGTATAGGTAGGACAGGTAGGATAAGTAGTATAGGTAGTATAGGTAGGACAGGTAGGATAAGTAGGATAAGTAGGATAAGTAGTATAGGTAGGACAGGTAGGATAAGTAGTATAGGTAGTATAGGTAGGATAAGTAGGATATGTAGGATAAGTAGGATAAGTAGGATAAGTAGTATAGGTAGGATAAGTAGGATAAGTAGGATAAGTAGGATAAGTAGTATAGGTAGGACAGGTAGGACAGGTAGGACAGGTAGGATAAGTAGGATAAGTAGTATAGGTAGGACAGGTAGGACAGGTAGGATAAGTAGGATAAGTAGTATAGGTAGGACAGGTAGGACAGGTAGGATAAGTAGGATAAGTAGTATAGGTAGGACAGGTAGGACAGGTAGGATAAGTAGGATAAGTAGTATAGGTAGGACAGGTAGGATAAGTAGGATAAGTAGGATAAGTAGTATAGGTAGGACAGGTAGGACAGGTAGGATAAGTAGGATAAGTAGTATAGGTAGGACAGGTAGGACAGGTAGGATAAGTAGGATAAGTAGTATAGGTAGGACAGGTAGGACAGGTAGGATAAGTAGGATAAGTAGTATAGGTAGGATAGAGAGCTCTCAACGCTGTCAGCGACTGGTGTAGCAACAGTGAACTCTCAGTCAACGCTGGCAAAACTGTGATTATACCATTTACAAATAAGCGAAGGCTAGACAAGCTCGTGAAGCCTAAACTTAACGGTAAAATCATAACCTTTTCCACAGAAGTGAAATATTTGGGCGTTACCATCGACCAAAAACTGACGTGGAATACTCACCTAGCCAACGTCTTGAAAAAAGCTAAGATGGCTCTAGGAGCTAGCGGCAGGCTAATGGGCAACAACTGGGGCGTCAACCCCAGGATTGCCTTGTGGCTGTACACTGCCATTGTGAGGCCGATACTCACTTACGCCTCCATGGTATGGTACGACAAGGCCCTTCAGTCAACCGCAATCAACAAACTAAATAGCCTACAAAGGACTGCATGCCTTATGGCCACGGGAGCCATGTCCACCTCCCCTGGACTGGCACTAAATGCACTGCTGGGTCTGCCTCCGCTCCATATGTAGTACATACATAAGGAGGCAAAGACCAGCATGTATAGGGCCTGTACTCAGGGCGGTAGGAACTGGCTCTCCCAGAAACTGAGATCTCTGCAAGACTTTACTCTGGAATCACCAATTTTGGGCATGACAACTGATGTCAGGCTCCCACGACATGTGTTTGAAAAACACTACACAGTGGAACTTCCTTGCAGAGAAGACTGGCAAAACAGCCAGGTGCTTTGCAAGAACGGGTGCCTAAATTTGTACACGGATGGTTCCAAAATGGGACTGGATGTAGGCTGTGGAGTGTATGGAGAGCGACCTAGGTTTGGCAAAAGTACAAACCTAGGTAATTACGCCTCTATCTTCCAAGCAGAAGTATTCACCATCTTAGAATGTGCCGATATAAATCTGGAAAAGCGCTACTCCAACCAAACGATCTTTATCAACTCTGACAGCCAGGCGGCTCTCCTAGCACTGGACTCGAAGGTCATTACATCTAGATTAGTCGAGGACTGTATGTCACGTCTAAACGCGCTCGGCTTGAATAACAGAGTCGTCCTAAGATGGGTACCGGGACACGCAGGAATCAACGGCAATGAGAGTGCCGACGAACTTGCTCGTTCCGGGGCCAAGGGGACTCAGCTGGGCCCCGAGCCGTTCTGTGGCATACCTAAAAGCCTGGCTAACAGAACCCTCTTGGATTCCTGCTTCGAGGAAGCTTCCAAGCTTTGGAAGAATTCCTTGGGCATGAGTCACTCTAAGTTATTAATAAAAGCCTTCGATAAACGGTTCACCAACCGAATCCTAGCGCTAAGCAGAAGCAACCTTCGCATCATGACAAGAGCCCTAACTGGACACTGTCGCCTTAACAAGCACATGTTCAAACTGGGTCTAAGCGACACACAATCCTGCAGATTTTGCGAAGAGGCGGAGGAAACGCCTCTCCACCTGCTAGGAGAGTGCGGAGCACTGATGCAAAAACGTAGCATCCATCTGGGCAAGCACCTGCACAGCCCAGACGAGCTACGAGCCATCACCCCGAAGAAAATCCTGCAGTTCCTAGCAGCTGCAAGGGTTAGTGGCGAACTATGAACGTCGCAGCTTCAGGGCTGAACACTTGAGTGGCGATCACAATAGGCCTTTCATGGCCGCAGTGACACGAAAGCCACCTAAAGCAAATAAAAATAAAAAAAAATAATAGGTAGGATAGGTAGGACAGGTAGGACAGGTAGGATAAGTAGGATAAGTAGTATAGGTAGGATAGGTAGGATAAGTAGGACAGGTAGGATAAGTAGGATAAGTAGTATAGGTAGGATAGGTAGGATAAGTAGGACAGGTAGGATAAGTAGGATAGGTAGGACAGGTAGGATAGGTAGGATAAGTAGTACAGGTAGGATAAGTAGGATAGGTAGGACAGGTAGGACAGGTAGGATAAGTAGTATAGGTAGGATAGGTAGGATAAGTAGGACAGGTAGGATAAGTAGGATAGGTAGGACAGGTAGGATAGGTAGGATAAGTAGGACAGGTAGGATAAGTAGGATAGGTAGGACAGGTAGGACAGGTAGGATAAGTAGTATAGGTAGGATAGGTAGGATAAGTAGGACAGGTAGGATAAGTAGGATAAGTAGGATAGGTTGGATAAGTAATATAGGTAGGACAGGTAGGACAGGTAGGATAAGTAGGATAAGTAGGATAGGTTGGATAAGTAATATAGGTAGGACAGGTAGGACAGGTAGGATAAGTAGGATAAGTAGGATAGGTTGGATAAGTAATATAGGTAGGACAGGTAGGATAAGTAGGATAGGTTGGATAAGTAATATAGGTAGGACAGGTAGGATAAGTAGGATAAGTAGGATAGGTTGGATAAGTAATATAGGTAGGACAGGTAGGACAGGTAGGATAAGTAGGATAAGTAGGATAGGTTGGATAAGTAATATAGGTAGGACAGGTAGGACAGGTAGGATAAGTAGGATAGGTTGGATAAGTAATATAGGTAGGACAGGTAGGACAGGTAGGACAGGTAGGATAAGTAGGATAGGTTGGATAAGTAATATAGGTAGGACAGGTAGGACAGGTAGGATAAGTAGGATAGGTTGGATAAGTAATATAGGTAGGACAGGTAGGATAAGTAGGATAGGTAGTATAGGTAGGATAGATAGGAACTTTCTATAACCTCCGATGCATAGCTTACCAATCATTGTAACATTTATCCCTATCAAGGAAGTATATCTCCTATCAAGGAAATGGGTGACAATGAAAGATATAATAAGCCAAAAAGCCCTGATTTTAAAGTTTATTTGCAGTTAAAGTTGAGTGTATTTGTCAGAACTTTAACCAAGAAAATTATAATTAAAGAATGGATACAAATTAGAACTACAACAACACACCAACAATTGAATAAATTTGAACAATTGAAACAGCGAATTTGTATTTATTAGTTCTCGAGAAAACCCAAAGAAATAGAAGGATTCAAAACGTGGGATTTTTGAAATTTGTCTATTACTTAACTTTCTCTACACTGCGATAAAATCTTACTGCTCTACTCACCCGTTGAATCTAAGGAGAAGATATTTTTAGATAAGTTTGTGTGGCCAAAGCTAAAACTAAGAGAAACTGGCTTCCAAACGCCGCCGCCGCGCCGTTCTCTTCACACTTGCTTGTATCGCTAATATGACTATTTCGCTATGCGCGTGATTCTATAACGGTTGAGTGGGCGGTGTTTTGTAAAATTTAACTCTATTCCAATGCATGTGCATTTTAAGTATTAGTAGGCATTATTTTAGTCGTCGTTTACCAATCAGCGTATCAACTTTCAACCAGCTTTCATGTCCTGAACGGCATAAACTAGTCGAAAATTAAACTATTTTATATACTAGTTTATCGTGTACGATAAACGCTCTCGATTTGTTGACCGTAGAAAAGTCGACGACCCATTCCTAGAACATCCAATCTTTCAAATAGTGCGATAGAGAAAAGTCCGTAATGGGACTCCTTAACACGACTAAATCGAGCGCATGATATTCATCATGCGCTCGATTTATATCAAGAAAAATAACTTTGTAGGGCGTAGGCATCCAGATAGAATCCTAATGTCGATGGGCGTAAATAAAATAAATTAATAAATAAAATAAAATGTTTATTTCGGTAACTTATAAATTAAACATACATGTATTGGAGTCCCCCTATAAGCAAAATTTGCTTGTATTAGACGAAACCACTCTTGCCAGATTAATTATTAACATTTTATAAGTTTGTGTACAAATAATATTTTTATGAAAAGTAACAAATCAAAACTATATAAAACAATACAAGAAAATGTAGAATAAATGATTAGCAAAATTATATAATATTTTCAAGATCAAAATCAAACAACAACAGAAATTTGTGTAATGTATTAGGTACCTATGTAAAGTGTGTTTTGTATAAATGAGTTAGGTAGTTCTTTTCCAACATCACCGGCCTCATAAGAGTCAGGTACCGGAGTAGAAAAGCGTAGGGCGTAGGGCTTAGAAAACCTCGCATGGCATATCTCTCACATGTCTCTGGTAGATTCGCACCCTAGTCTTATCGCTACATCGTCAGCATTAGCTACTACATATTCCACGGCTCTCGCACGTGACCAGACTCCAATAGGTTTTCAGCAACATTTCTGTTCCAAGGTTAATTTCTTTGCGCAGGCGCATTCAGATGGTTAGTTTAGCAAGTTTCAAAAGTCTTGCTATATAGTTTTGTAATCGGTGCAAATTGTTATTGTATTTGACGATTGTAGATTGATCAATAAGTGTTTTCTCGTAACAGCTTATATTTTAGATTTTTTTATACTGTTGTTATGTTTGTAAGTACAATAAGTTTATTTATTCATTAATTAAAAATTGTTATTTCGTTTTTAAATATACAAAATTACAATCAAATAATAAAAACAAATTAGAACTAGTATTAAAAATTTAAACAGTTAAGCTAACTGCAGATTGACCCGAGAGCTGGTGGGTATCTGGCGCAGCGCATCAGCATTGCCATACAGCGGGGCAATGCAGCCAGCGTCTTGGGGACGCTTCTGACTAGTATTAATATGGATCAGTTGAGCTACCTGTAGATGGTTTGCAACAGTCTGCAATTAGCTTAATTGTTTCAATTGCAAATACTAGTTATTAAATTAATGTTAATATTGTTTGTTATAAATAATTAATGTCTAAAAATAAGTGATTCTGTATCGGGATCTTGTATATTATGTTATAATTAGAACATTACTTGTCTATTGTGTTATTATAACAGTCTGTTATTATAACACTTTCATGTTCCACGACGCACTCGCTCACCTGGAGCTCCGTGTAGCGCCGCCGATCGCCGCCGCGTGTCGCACCGCCGGGGCTGGGCAGTGAATGCATTAAGAAGGAAGTGGGAGCGAAAGCACGTTCACTAAAACTGTGGCCCCATCTGTCGTTCCCGTAATATGCCTAACTTAACAAGTCATCTACGTAAAAATACGACATGAACCATCTTTCGTGGATGTTACTGGCCAATGATCGTAATGACAATGTTTATTTTTAAGTTTTACCATATTAGATGTACACAGATCTTACCCCATGTATATCCGACGATCCTATCAATACCAGGTTGTCTGGCAGAGTTCACTCTTGAGCGATAAGACCGGCAATTGTCAATAAAAATTTTATAATTGTTCCATTTGTAAATTGTTTCTTAGTTGTAAGTGTGCAATAAAAGTATTTTCTATCTATATATCTATGATAGGAGCGGAACTGTAAACGTGGGTTTTTGACTGCTATAATGGAATTATCAAAGATCTAACGCGTCTGTCAGATATCCGCTGCCGAACCCCGGTAAATAACACACTGATGGAATACCTACACCTAAACCCTAAGTAATTCTGTGTAAATATCTGACAAGATGGACATCAGACTCCTTGTTAAAAACAGAAAACCTTCACTGCGACTATTCGCCTGCTAACACTCAACTCCCATTTACATTGACTTCAAGTCATCGCATCGCAAACTTTAAAATCACTCAGAATTGTCATAAACATTTACTTATCGGTTGTCTTGTTACCCACGGTTAGTGGTCGACCTTCCCCAGCAAGAGGCCAAGATCTTGCCCGACCTTATAACAAACAAAATAAATATTGGCATAACACATTTCAGGGCTCCACTTCCATTAAAATGTCAACAACCTTCCATTTTGTTTGACAAATATCGCGGGCTGTATAACAAGGAAGTAGGTAGTCACGTGCAGCCAATGCTATCGTGTTCCTCCAAATATCGATTGTTCATTGTTCGACTGTGATAACAAAGTCAAGGAGAGACGTTTTTCATGTTTTTCTGACATCGGTTCCCATTCGGTTCCCTATGTTATATGCAGCCTACATGATCGGAGGGAGTCGATGCGTCTCAGGCGGCCAATTTTAATTCACCATAATACGCAATCGTTTGTTACTTTTCGTTTTTTTTTTGTGCCAAATGGTACCTACTGTAATTCATTTGTTGTCATACACCAATTGGCCGAACTTAACATGCAATTTCGTGTTGGATAATTAAAATAGGCCCCCAGGCCTTTTCGAGCCGTCGTCGTTTGGGGGAGGCCTATGTTCAGCAGTGGACGTTTTTCGGATCACTCTATACGCTACTTACTTTTTCGTACCAAAAATAAGTGACTGTTTAGATTAGAATAGGAGACACGCAAAATTTCCTAGTAAATCCGTCTTTAATCGTAGATAGGTATCACACCTATCTACGATTAAAGACGGATTTACATCCATGCAGCAGTCTTTTAGGAGATCGAAGTTTTGACTACTGTTAGCTTGTGGAGATTCTGTGATCAGTTTTATCACAGTTTTAATGCTATAGTTGCTATTATAGCTAGTGTAATGTGGGTAAGTATAGAAGAAACTTTGTTTACGATATGTGTGGATTGTCCAGCAATTGCGGATTGTGGGGATTATGGGCATTACCCCCCGTGAGATAAAAGCCAACAAGGCGCTTATCAGGGGGAGGCCTGGGTCCAGCATTATTATATTAAACAGTAGCTCCTGGGCAGGAGCCGTTTACTTCCCTATGAAATTTCATTTAGATCTGTTGAACTGTGCCGTTTCGTCGTGAAAAACAGACAGACAGACATAATTACTTTCGCTTTTATAATATTAGTAGGTAGGTATGGATTCTTTAAAGATATCTATGATTTTGTCTTGTTATATGATTTGCCTCCTGTGCTTCCTAATTTTTGTTTTGAAGAGGGGTTGTTTTGTGTTTTAGAACAGATACGTGTAAGTGCGTTGATCTATTCTCTTCTGAACTTGGCTGACATGAGTGTAGGTAAATGCAGTTATTGCCTTGTCTGGATTTTGTAAAGACTGTGGTCTATAACGATTTGGTTATTCTGTGCTCGTCTACTGCTTGGTGTAATAAATAATTAATTATTTATTAATTTGCATTGTGTTTTATTTATAAATTACGACCAACAACACGACAATACGACTAAAATTTACTCAAATCATTTTATTAAATGCATACCAAGTTGTTTTTGTGGTGGAGAACGGTAATGGTAAAAAATGCCAAAGTCATTTGGGCGTTTTTTGGGGCTCAGGGCGTTTTTGTCATAACACGTACGTTACAACATTTATAATTTACCTACAAGATGGTAACAATTATGATTTAATTATTGTATTATTTAATTATATTACCTAAAGTAGAACCTGAAGCAGTACTTTAGGTACATTTCATCTATCTTACTTACCTACTTATTTTATTACATTTGTGACTCAGTTAGACTATTTTGCCTAGAGAAATAACGGGAGTTTTTAATGCTTTTTTATATTTTATTGTCTTTATTTATTATAATGGAGTTTTGACACACTGACTATGCCACTCCCGTTAGAGCTTAATTCTTTATAATATAAACATGGCAAAACACACAATCTCAAAAATATAGAAATACTTAACAGTAAAGTTTGCCACATGACAATGCATGGCCACCTCCATAATATGTTGGTAGATATTGTTTTCATAGAATTATTCGCCAATTACCGTTTAAAGAATACCAGCCTTTATGGGAAACAAAACTGTTTTTAGTAGTAAAATGTAAAAACAGCTATAGGTAGGTAAAATGCTTTAGGTAGCTTTAATGTGCTTGTTTGCTGACATATTTGTGGTGCCTTCCGGTGCACTGACCCGGTGCGTGAGTAATTTTACCAGTAGGTAAATTGATAAATCAAGAATTTAATATAAAAACTTGGGTTTGACAGCTTGTTTTTAAAAACCAATAATAGTTGATTAATTTGTTTTTCAAGGGTAGCTTGTACAATACCTTGTTTTTATATACGAGATTGTTATAAAAAAATGGCGGTCAGCAAGGAAACCAATGACTTAGCTGACATTGCAGCTGTGAACGTGTTTTGTAATTTTTAACAGACTACAAAAAACGGAAGAGTTTCTCAATTCGGTTGTATGCTTTTAGTTTTGCTATATTAACGCAGTGAATCCCAAGGCACAGATTAGGTAATGTGCTCTAAGTATTCAATAGACATAATGTATATCTAGTACCCATAACCATAACACAAGCTCTGCTTAGCTCTGGGCTAGAGGATGCTGTGTGGATTGTCCAGCATTATTTATTTTATTTTATTATTTATCTATGTATACAGGGTGCCACGGAAAAGGTGTACTCAGCCGAAAGGAGGTGATTCTGGGCCCCGAGGGGATCAGCTTGTGAATAACGATTTTTTGAATTACGAACATTTTTTTTTCTTTCTATTCGTGTTTTACGTACTCTTGCTTTATTTACCATTACAAAGTATTTAAAAAATGTTTTTTTTTACATGATTTTTACCAATTTTTTTTTTAAAAGTCTTTTTGACTTCCTCGATGTCCAGAATCACTTGCACTTGCCAGGCTTAGCAAGTACACTCTTTCCGTGGTACCCTGTATTTATACTAGCCAATGTGTTTTTGTGCGTTTTGCGGAGTAGGTTTATTAATCATACCAAGAATCTACTATTTTTAGAGAACCCTAGTGTGTCCGAACTTGCCACTTGTGCTCTAGGTGAGTTTGTTTCGTATAGACCGACTAGCTGCTGCCCGTGGCATTGCACGTGCTTTTAAAGTAGCCTATGTCCGTCCCCGGGGTACCATTTACCTTCCTGCCAAATTTCATTGAGAACTGTTCAGCCGTTTAGGCGTGAAAAGGTAAGAGACAGACAGACAGAGTTACTTTCGATTTTTTAATAATAGTATGGACGCTGTAGGAATAAGCAAATTATTGTCAACGTATTAGATTATTTACTATTCTTATTTCGTATTAGAGAGAACGTTCGACTCAAAAAGACGTGCTTTCACCTTTCGGATATTCCTCACCTCAACAGCCTATATTGGTCCACTGCTGGACGCAGGCTTTCCAACAAGCGCCTTATTAGTTTTTTATCTCATAGGGGTAATGCCCATAATCCCCACGCTGGGCATGCAGGTTGGGGATCGCAGTTCGGTGGTAGAATTGAAATGCAGAAGGCTGTTGCCCGCCCCTGGTGGATATCCCTTAGTCGTCTCTTACGACACCCGCGGGAAGAATTGGGGTGGTGCAAATTCTAAGCCATTCATTGCGACATAAATAATTTTCTCAACCCAAGATTACAAAGGTATGTTTCCGTGTCTTCAATGATAGTACACAAATCATGTAATTTTAAACCAAATCTTGTAATTTTGTCTGAGTAATCACCGTTACAAAAACTGCATGCCATTTATGAATGAAAGTAAGTTGAGAGAAGTTGTTAAACTTTCGAATAATATGAACGTAACTAGAGCTGTTGTTGTTATCATAATATAGGTTCTGGCTTCTGTTTTCCGTGCTGAGAGGTGAGTCTATTTGGCGTTAGTATCGAGACGTGATCGTGGCGTCTCCTTTTTGTATGGGATTTGCGTAGTTCCCTGTCCGCACGACAGGCTACCTAATTGTATGGAAAAAGAAACGTCACGATCACGTCTCGTTACGAACGTGAAAGGGGTTAGGTCGTTTCAGATGTATTCGTGGGTGTATATTTCATTCGTTCACTTCCAGTTTTACCGTTCATTGCTTTATTTCATTTTGTTTTTTATTCGTAATCAAAATGCAACCCATGAGCGGTGAAAATAGTGCCGAGGTAGTAGAATTACTTACGAATACATACGAATCGGCCAGCTAGATAAATGGAAGCCGTACTGTTTAACGGGTATTTATCGCGTTTATTTACAAAAAAAGTAAAAAAAAAATATTTTCTACCTATTTAAGAGTTTTTTCGAGTAGTACCTACTTCCATAGAATACGCATTAGATACACAAAGAAACAAGCTTACAAAATCTTACTAGTATTTACATATCTATTTTTAAAAATAGAGATTTAATTAAGTAGGTAAATAATAGACTGCGTCAACTCCAACATGTTGACATCGAAATTTATCATATAATTTAATTATATTCTCATTTAAAATGTCAATTTACCAGCTCACTTTAAAAGTTCATAAGTGCCAGGAATTGCTTAGAAAAGCCTGTTTTTGTTCAATATATTTCAAGTTCACTAAGATAATTCGTTCAAATGGTCACATGTCCATTGCGATTTACTAAACATGACGTCAGAAACATTTGCAAACAACCATAAGTTCATCCGATTTTCAGTTCGAAATATCATGTCCAGTAAGGGCATAACAATCGTCAATAAGTCCAAACTATTTTAAATCTTTTTCTAGCTTCTATGAATGTTATTATTAAAATGTTGGTACAAAAAAGTCATTATATAACTATTTAACACAATAGCTTCTAATTTTCTTATGAACTTTTAGCAAAATATTGCATAGCGCAAAACGTGAAATACAAAACGTGTCCCAAGTTTTAAAAGCAGTGGACACATGGCAGTTTGAAAACGTACTCAATTATTTATTAGTCTTCATCAATATTTTTATGAAAAGATGTGAAAAATCTTAACAGGCTCCAAAAAAGTATTCTACAAAGAAAAGATTATCGTCTCAACAATGTGTTTTTTGCCCACAATCCCGGAAGTCACACACATCGTGAGAAGTAAAAGAAAATACTTAGAAAAATATCGTTGTTTTCAAAAAATTATATTTTAATTAGAAAAAGCCAATTAATTGCGTTTAATTATGACGTTAATCTCGAAAAATAGCTCTGTATAGAATGCTTTGTTTTATAAATATAATAATTTCAACTTAATTAGTGTTTTTATTTGTGCTATTCCTCGTATAACTATTAGTAAATAATTACTTATAAAAGATACTCAATTACAATTATAACAATCAATAATCTTTAGTTTATGTATCTAATAATAAATAATGGAAATAATAAATAATGCTGGACTAACCACACTGCATCATTTGGTCCCAAAGTAACTACCTATCTAATGATCTATAATTTTCTTAGTAGGTGACTTAATAGTTTCTCTGTAATCTTTTTTTTTATATTCGTTAGACCTTCGTTTGATCACAATTTAACCTGATGGAAACTGGTCGACGGTGTATCACGAAGGTCCAGAAGACACCTATTCACTCTGGACTTGAAGATCATTAAGAAACTTTACAGAGTTTAGCAAAGTTTACGAAACTATGAAAGTTTTCGTTTCTTTACATACATTTAGCGCCATACAGCGCGCCTACCGGATACTGAGAGGAACTACTTTTATAGTATGACCGCGATCCAATAGTGATTTGTTGCAAATTAGCAGCGCAACTTTGGAAAATCAGCGCTACACTACCGCCTCTGCGAAGCGGGGGCAGCATTTTTTGAAACTACCCTCACTTGGTTTTCGTAACTAGTCATGTCCATCTGCACACGACATACAACACTAACTGTGTCCACGACGACGACGCACTGAAACTGGTCTACGACTAGTACACTTGGTTATAACTGGATTCCACGAGGCAGAGAGTCTGAAACAGTCTTCACGATTGAAATTAAGATATTTCAACATTTTCAATCCCTTCCCGAACCATTCTCTTGTAGTAATGCCTTTCGGTTGACTTGCGGTTTGTGTAATTCAATCCAGTGATGTGTGTTCAAATCGCATAAGTTTAAAAATATTTATTTGCTGCAGCGCGATAGTTGAAATACTAAAACGAAAACTTTTCGTTTTGGTATAATATTATACAAACTTAGACTCGCCACTGAGATATCAACAAAGGAAGATACAATCAAAAAAATCGAAACAAATTAGAACTTGTATTTACAATTTAAACAATTGAGCTAACTGCAGACTGTTGCATACAATCTACAGGTAGCTCAACTCCATATCAATAAAAGTACCTATATAAAATCTCCTCGTAGATTAGCGTGTTCAAATTATTAGTGGAAGGTAATATTTAGGGTGCCACGAAACAGGTGTAATTTTTTATTATTATTCTTGTTTTTAAGTTAGAGGAACAAGAATAATAAGAAATAAAGCCTAACTAACGTAACGAAGAAAAACGTATTTCTATTTATCTTATGTCTATTGCTTATATCTACTTATTATTTTCTAGCAGCTTTACATAATATGCTATATTATTATATATTTCAATATATATATAAATCATATTTTATCTATTTCTTAAATTACCTTCTTTGCGATCTTTAATAATTTATAAACTTAGGGCGTATAAACATAATTATCTCATGTAAATTAGTTCATGTAATTTGTACGCTTGTTTTCAATATTGAACCTTTCGCTACCAAAAACATGGCAATAAAAAATATTATATTGCGGGTTCACAGTTGCACGTTGGGGCATGTGCACATTGTGCACTTAGCCGAAAGGGGAAAGGGGCAAGGGCCATTGTATACAGTAAAAATAAAACACGAATATCAAAAAATCGTAGAACAAAAGCTGAGCCCCTCAGGGTCCAGAATCACCCCCTTCCGGCTAAGTGCACAAATAGTACACATGTTGCGTGGCACCCTGTATACGTCCATTCCGTCTTGCATATTTCTATCGTAATGTTACGTGGATCATTTGGCGACTGATTTTGCAAATGATTATTACTCATAGATCAATATAATATTGGTCGATAAGTGGCGCAAGAGTTTACTACACCCGTAATTTGATTATTCACTGTCTTGGTTTAGTGGGAGGTTCCACGACTTTTGTGAAGGTTGTGGGTTCGAATTGAGTAAAACGATACGAAATTATAATAGACTAGTTGCTGCCCGCGGCTTTGCATGCTCTTTTCCGGGATTGAAAGTAGCCTATGTCCGTCCCCTGGATACCATCTATATCTATTTGTTCTGTTTATTTTTGTTATTTGTCGGTTTGTTATTACATTTGTTTGTACTCATCTATCCTAAATTATTATTATGTTAAATAGCACTATTATATAAAAAATTTGATTATCTAATGCCTACACTTATGTACCTAGGTCCTAGAGGTAATATAGAGGTAATATGTAATTTAAACATTATTTACGAATTACTTATTCTCATTGTAAATGAACTTTTAGTTTTTATGAGAAATAAAGATTCTTTAACCTCATCTATAACAGTCTGCAGTTAGCTTAATTGTTTCAATTGTAAATACTAGTTCTAATTTGTTTTTATTATTGAATTGTAATTTTCTTTATCTATATCCATGCCAAATTTCATTAAGATCCGTTCAGACATTTACGCGTGAAATGGTAACGGACAGACAGATAGACAGACAGAGTTACTTTAGAATTTATAATATTAGTAAGGATAGGTGTACTAATTTAACGTTACTTTCCTTAACTTACCTTACCTAACTTAACGTTACCTAACGTTAACTTCCCATAAGAATGAGACATTATTTATCGTTTTCTGTTTCTTTGGGAAATTATGTACTTTTTATGTTAAGTAGGTACAATTTTAGAATGTTATATCATGCTAAGATTTAAGTATCTGACATGTAACATTTTGTTATGAATAAAAAACTATGAACTATGACACATTTATGTCCACTTTTGAACATGCCTGTTCTAAACCAGGGCAGTTTTGCCTGATCGCAGTAAGGTAAGTACGTACAAGGAAGGACGATTACTTGCAGACTAATTTATATTTTTGTGTAATTAACTATGTCTATCTCTCTGTTAAACGCAGCAATGAAATTCCATTAGTAGATACATTTTATTGTATGTGACTTTTTGTGGGGGTACTCCCTGAGGTCCCCGATCCCGGAGGGACCCGTTCCGCAGAGCCCCGATTTTGATAAATTTTATGAGATGTTCTTTTGTTATTTTTTCAATTGTTTTCAACTTGTACAGTTGACATAAAAAGTGCTTACAGCTTCACAGCTCACACATTATCACTAATGTGTTTGTTTGGTTACTGCCGGCCTATATAGTAGTTCCAAATGTGGGGAATGCGAAGTTTTCCTTCATTTTTTACACTAGTTTCGTTCACACGCAGGCTTTTGGTGTCAGAGTTATCACTTATACAACGGGTGTACCGCAAGGATGGATATGATACCCATTTCTCTTTTGTTTTATAAAAATGACCTAGACTTTTGTCCGCAATATAACAAGAATTATATTGTTATTAAATAAGGCAAGATAGATTATAATGATGTATAAAATGTTAATCACAAACGCAAACGTCAATTGGTTTAGTGCCAATAATTATTGTTTCCTATGAGAATAACTCAGAATCATTACCCACCCATCAGTACCATTATACTCCAGCCATTCTCAATGTACAATGTTTGTAAACAACTCCCAAAACAAAAATCCTAAATGGCTTTTTGCCGTGGTGTTTGTAATTATATTATCAGCGTTATGCATTGTAGAAAGAAGCTCAAATTGACTGGTAGAGCAAATACTGTCCTAAAATCGACAACAATAAATGATTTTATGGGGCAATGTTTACAAACAATGTATATCCAGTTTGGCCAGATACAAACCTACAAGTAGAAATAACTAACTAGATTGTGCCTGTGTCTTTGCTCACATGGTAAAAAATTATGTCAGCAATTCCTAAAACATTTTTATGGTGCTTAGTTTATAGTTTGACATGATAGGAAGTGATAATTGTCACATTGACGATCATCTACCGGGTGGTTTATGATCTATCTCAAAGTTAGAAGACACTTACTCAAGTTACTCGGTCTTGTATTGAAGAGACTCAAGTTTTTAAATTACAATTAAGGACTTATTGCACCAAAGTTAGTGTTTTAGGGTTCCGTACCCGAAGGGTGAACACCAATTACTAAGCCTTCGCTGTCCGTCCGTCCGTCCGTCCGTCTGTCACAGGGCTCTATCTCATGAACCGTGAGAGACAGACAATATAAAAAAAACAGGGTATGTGTATTTATCTTGCTATATAACAACAAATAATAAAAATCAAATTAAAGGACGCCTTCCATACAAAAAAAGTGTTTTTTTTTTGGTTATTTTTGTTCGTTGTTTGTCAAGGCTGTGTCTCTTAAACCACAATAGGTTGACACATTAAACTTTCTATAAATATGTACCACTTCAACTGTAATAACAATAAATACTAAAAATATAATAAAGTTGAAAATTTAAAGGTGTCTCCGAAAAAGTGAAAATTTGATGTTCTTTGAAAAAGTTGCCTGATTTTTACGGTACGGAACCCTTCGTGTGTACTTGGAAGTTTATTTATTTGACTCATAGTTCTGGAGATAAACTTTTACACAGTAACTTATTCATAATAATAAGAAATAAGTTAGAAGTTAATTCTATGGTATATACCTATAATATGTTCCATAATGTATGTTATATAATTTTTTTTGACTACACCACCACCTCCACAGCCTATATTGATCCACTGCTGGACACAGGCCTCCCCCTGATAAGCGCCTTGTTGGCTTTTATCTCACGGGGGATAATGCCCAAAATCCCCACGCTTGGAGGTTCGCTTGCAGGTTGGGGATCGCAGTTCGGTGGTAGAATTGTTCTGCAGGGGCGCTGCTGCTCATCCCCGGTGGATATCCTTAGTCGCCTCTTACGCCACCCGCAGGAAGAGTTGGGGTGGTGAAAATTCTAAGCCAATTTATTATTTATATTATATTTTTTGCTAAGCTAATTTATTTAACTGTCTGTACTAATTTATTTGATAATAGATTCTGCAAGCTCTTAATAAATAGCCTATGTCCCCAGGATATACCATATAGCAGGGGAGGGGGAGGGGGGAATATATAGCAGGGAGGTAAACCCTGCCAAATTTAATTAAGATTTCTTCAGCCGTTTAGGCGTAAAAAGGTAATAGACAGACAGACAGAGTTACTTTCGCTTATATAATAAATATTAGTGTTGATTGGTATGTATAGTATAAGTAGATACAATTTTTTTTACCAGTTATGTACGTATATTATATTTTTTTTGACAGCCATTATAAGCTCTATTAATTTTTCGATCTTTTTTTTGTTACACATACTTAATTAACTTTAACTCCATGTAACTATTTTGATAGAAGTTTAAAAATTTTGATGAACAAACAACAATAACCTTATTTTTCTCTGACTAGCTGTGCCGCGCAGCTTCGCCCGCGTGGAAATTGATTTAAAATAATTTAAATCTTCCCTGGACTACGACAAGCATAACAAAACCAAAATCAGCTAAATCGGCCCAGCCGTTCTCGAGTTTTAGCGAGAAAAACGAACAACAATTGATTTTTATATATATGTATGTACAAATATTTGTTAAATTATTAATATTTAATCTTAAATTTAAAAAAATAAAAATTAATAAAAATTGTATATATAGGAGATTTTTATTATGGGGATTGGGGATTACATTAAAAGCAAGATACATAAATAATATCGAATTCGGAACGAATTTAAATGTCAAATAACTAAGAAGGTTAAGAAAGGAGTTTATTACGTCATAATCTACGACTTTTTAACCTGTTTGGTAAGGTAAACAGTTAATTCAGACTGAAATCACCAAAATTACCAAAACATTATACCTATCTAGATTTTTTTCCCGTTGGTACTGAACAGGAAAAAGATCTTGGCCACATTTTCTTCAACAATTCTTTACCTAGATATAATGTTTTGGTAATTTTGGTCCAAAGTTAATTTTCTTTGGAACAGTAATACAGTTCGATAGAAAATCAAAAAAGCGTCATTCTGAGCCCTTAAATGAAGTATCTAATAAGTAGGTACCTAGTATATAGGTGCTTTCCTCATAAGTAGGTCATAGTAAGAACTTTGCAATTTACACCAGGTACATAAATAATAAATAACACTTGCATACAACCTGCGTTTTAAACATTTGTTGACCAAATTAGCGGTTCGCTGGCCTTTTTGTAGGTCATAAAATACCCAACCTCTTTTCGGCCTTTCAACCTCTACGTTGGCCGAAAACCGGCATTCTTGACCGACTGTCTATTGAGGTTATGATGTAACAAGCCTAGAACTTGTAGCTTCATGATTAATATAATAAGGTATTGCAATCATTTAAGTAGGTGAATGGGTCTTGATGATTATTTGCTGATTTATTTGTACGGGTCGTATTTGGTGTGTAATGTTTTGTAATGCCTAAACTATTGGTTTTAGTTTATGGTATGTTATGTAAAATAAATAGTCGCATAAGAAAAAATATTGTTTTTAACAGTGTTTTACAAGAAGTAGGTGTACATGTACCTAGGTAGATAGATAGGTAATCTACCTGCCTAGGTACATGTATAACTAGAATGTAGGTTCAACATACGTAGAGAAAGCAGAGCCGAATATAGCAAACAAAATTAATGCAAGTATGACTAAACAATAGGTTTAGGTGAGTAAAATTATTTAAATAAATGCGAAAATATTTAAATTACTTATACTCAAGGCTAAAGTTAATGTTCCTACGACCTAATTTCTGTTGGTGCTGTAAGTATACAAATAAAAAATTAAAACGACAAAGTCAGATAAGAATTACTTACCACCAAAAAAAGTATTGCAGTTTCACCTCCTTACTTTTCGGCCCGAATGCACCACAACACTATTTAAATTTTTAAAAGTAGTTATACCAAATAAAAAAAAGAATGTCACTGCTCTAATTAAAAAAATTAAAATGTTCTTAATAAATGGCGCGCGTATTGATTTGTAGGAATTTAAAAATGGAACGGACGACGTCGCGTGCGGTTGGCCCGAGAGTCGACACTGTTTGATCGCTCTCTCTCGATATTGGCAGAACTATGAATGTTCAGAGCTGGCGTTATTTGTTTAAGATTTACGCACGTACTAAATCACTAAGGTCTACGTGAAACTATTAATTGCGCACTGGATAAGGTAACAAAATAAAATGCATTTTAAAATACATTATAAATACATTCATACGAAACAATTATACCTCGATCTCCTCGAATCTATGCGTACTAAACGCAATTACGCTTTTATGATCCCATTTGAGTTTATTTAACCGAAACCGGTAAAATACAGTTATAAAATAAATAGGGAAATAAAACTTTTTTCAAATAGATTTTAAACTTATTGCCGACTTAATCAGTTCTATTTAAAAAGAACTCAAGCAGAACAGCGGTTGTTTTATGTTCTAAAATGATTGCTTTATTAAAATTAACTTGTAACTTTACAATCTATTGCTTAGTTAGATCACCAGGAAAACATAAAAGCAAAAATACAAAGTTGTAAAACATAGTTCACACAAATAGATCTTAAAATCAATATTTGCGTATCGTTTATGCTAGGAATATTACAAATTCTTAAGTATTTATTCAGGACTTGAGTTTACTTACATGCGCTGTAGCAAGTTAGAGTAAGTATTTATTGGTTTTAACATAAAAACACAGCCCATTTTATCTTAGCTCTGTTATACACAGAGCTAAAATCCTTTTATAAAATACTAGCTTTTGACCGCGGTTGCGCGCGCGTTTTTTCATGATAGCCTTTATGTTAATCCAGGTGTAGAACTACTTCCATCCAGCAAATTCCAGCCCAATTCGTTCAGTAGATTTGTTAAAAAGAGGTAACGAACATCCAGCCAGTGTGATTTCCTTTTTCAAAAAAGTGATTGTGCGCTAAATTAGATAGTGATGTGTTGTGGTAGGTGTATATGTCCAAAAGTGCCATCAACTTGAAAAAGGGCACATAATCTAACAAAGGATATAATATTATAATGATATTATCCCCATTCAATGGATCGGCATTCCGGGGAGAATGGGTATAAACGATTTCGGTTTGCATAACATGGTACAAAAACAAATACGTATAAAGTTTTCTGGCTTGGTGGAGCCGATCGACGACGAAGCTGTTAACGCCAAATATCACATTAAATGTGAAACTGAATTGTTATGTTTTATATTTATTTATTATTACTTAAGTTACATAACGTAAAAATTCATACTAATGTTACTCACACATACTCGACCTTGTTTTTTTGCTAGACTACGTTTAATTACTGTATCGATTACAGTAATTCTGAAATAAAAGCTCAACTGTGAGTTATACGATAATTAACTTTTACTTAGGTTATATCTTGACGTTGTTGTTAAAATTTCCGTCGTCGATCGGTTCATCCTTATTTATTACTATATTGGAAACCGAAATTTGCCCGGTCTCCTTGGATGGCCTATTCAATGGAAATGCTAGATTTTATCGTAATTGCACAGCAGCAGCATGGGGCAAATGGTTTTCAACAAACGAACCGTCGTCGTCGCACACACGGTGTCACGATAGGTATATTCCCTTTATTCCAATAAAGATAATTAATTTTTATTTTATTTTATTCATTCGTCCCCTCCAACTGCACAGACCTTGACGGTCATATTTCAAAATAATGAACACCAGTCACAATGTCTGGTGTTTCTTAGCTCTGCGTGACGTCACTTACCTTTCTCCATTGGACATCGGACACAGCACATCGAGGCAATGATTGTATGTAAAATATACCATTCTTCTTGCGTTATACGGATTATTTTGGAGTTGTGATGTCAGAGTACCTTTTAGGAGGTCGCTCACTCACTAAAGTAGGCAGACCAAATAGACGGATACTTTTTGGATTGGAGGGCGCAATGCGCGCCATGTTGTGAAAAGGATAGGCATATAATTTTGCGTTCATAGGAGAGCGGGACAAAGCATACGTTTTTGGAACGGCAAAAGCGCAAAAATAAAGGTCTTGTTTATTTACAAGAAAACTACGCTATTTATGAAGAAAATGGTTCAAGGAACCAAATAATTAGGTAGTAAATACCTACGAATGAAAACATAATAATTCATTTCGATAGACCGCAGGGTTCCTGAGATCGCGACCAAATTACTTATGTGCGAAACAGTGCACTTTCATGATTTTGTACCTCCCGACCCAAGTCAATATATTGGACATTTTATAACATAATTTTATTTATCACCCAAGTCCAATTCATTAGATAAAATAATTACAAGTATTGCAGCCCAAATTTTTTTATGTTTGTAGATAGTTCTCAGTTTCTAAACTTTTTAATATTTTTTGGTACCAAAGTACCTACTACTATTTAAAAATTAAAGAGTGTCAAGTTCAAAAGTGGAATATCTTAATTTTAAGGGACATTGGGCGTTAGTTGCATATACTCGTACCGTATATTTGTTAAATTTCAGGAACATTGAGCTGTTTATTTAAAGCAAAAATGATATAATACAAACTATATATAATACAAACAATAAACAAAAATTTACTATATTATTTCAAAACTTACAAGCAAGGTTGTGTTTATGTATGACCAAGATGCGAAACTGTTTTGGCAAATTTTATTTTAAATATGAAAATCTGCAAAATAATTTCGCAGTTTGGTCAAACACACACAAACATTGCAAGTGGTACATGCAAAATAAGTTTTGTTGACATGGCATTTTCTGCGTCTGCTATGACTTATGAACGATGGCATATTTTTGAATTTTGGTAAAAGTAAAGATACATTTATTTGGCTTCACAGGAACACCACAGACATAAGTTTAATCAGATTAACGTATGTTTATCTGATTATATTTATGTATTATTTTGCACACGTTTCTCCTTTGAGAAGAGTAAACTGTAGGCATTCCCCTCTTTCAACCTGAAGTTACTGGTAGTGGTGGTGTAGATACCTCGTCATCAGAATCAGATTCATTTGATTCGTCTTCAGTACAATGATGTTCATCAATCAATATACTGCTCAAAGTAAACATTTTCTGTCGACATAATTGTTATCCAAATATCAGTTCAGAGAGTTGTAGAGTCTTTGCAGGAAAATGCCTGACCAGTTGATGTTATCAGACCCTTGCGAAGCTCTATTTAAAGAAACATTCTGCCTTCCACGACTACTGGATTGATGACCGCGAACACCGCAAACACTACCAGTTCCACGTCATCGTCCTGATACGCCTCGACCACGATGGACTTGCGTTCCTGCTGCTTCGGGTGCAGAGTCAGACGTGCTTCCGGACTCAGGATCATCGAAAGACGGAATAGTGTTCCTACTCCACATCTCCAAAGTCATCGTCGCTAAGTATGAAATCCTCGACGTCAGAGTCATACAAGTGCTCGGTAAAATCCGCGTTCTGCAAACCTGTGAAATAAATGACGGCCCAATGACACAAATAGAACCTAGTTATTTATCTAACAAACAACCATTGTGAATCTTAATGGACAAATCGATTCAAATCAAAATAATTCTAAATACATTCGATATTTTCCAGAAATAACGATAATTCATTATAGAATGCTAATTATGCTTTTAGAATAACGTAAAATAAAATAAAAAATATAAAAATACCTACGATGTTTATAGATTAAACATACTTGGATTCCGCGAAGTCGCCATATTCAACTTTGTGAGGCTCTCAAGTGAGTAATTATTGTCTGTGAACTTGTTGGTAGCACTGAATTTGTCGTAACAATATCTGTCAATCATTATCGAGCAGGAAAATGGCGTATAGTTAGAAATGTGAAGTTAACATACGAAAAACTGATATGTCCAATCTAAGGGACATGGGCGGTAAATATACTTAACTAATTGAAAATTTGGGCGTTAAGCTTATAGTCTATTTTGTGCAATGAAAGGTACATTGGGTCGTAGGAGGCGTATTTTTTTTCTCAATCATGTTCTCACATGCAAGCAACCAACGAAAAAAAATTTAAATGTACTTACTACCTTATTTGACTTTTTTACCACGGGGATCCTGTAAGTAGGTACCTACTGAGACTTAGGCCTAGTTTGACAACCAAACCCGTAGGTTTATTTGTACCACACAAAGACAAAATACAATACAGAAAGAAATGTTCAGAATCTAGGATGTATACAAAAAGCCCTATCGCTATGAGCGATCTCTTCCAGGCAACCTTGAGATGGACTGGAAATAAGAGAAAAATACAGGGTTATTGGTAATTCACTGACATTGCGTCGACTGCAGGTTCTGCCTATCATCAAGTCTTATATCTTATTATTGGTAGAAAGGGAGTGATATTAGTAAGGGAATTTAAACCACAACCTTATTAGGTTGTGGTTCAAATTCCCTTAATTCGTCGCAGTAATATCATCATTAAAATAAAATCTTGCCGTTTCCTCCAATTTTCAATAAGTACCTACATTCCTCACAACAAAATATAGCCTCTTTGTCGAGCTTTTATACCAGCCCGGTATGTCCAAGGAGTCGTATAAATATTTTGTGAAATATAACTATCAAACCAGTTTCGATAAAGACAAAGAAGATAAAAAGTTTCGACGAAAAAACAATACTATTAGGAGCCGTATAATTATTTTGTGAAAAATAACTATCAAACCAGTTTCGATAAAGACAAACAAGAAAAAAGTTTCGACGAAAAAACAATACTAATTAAACAAAACCATTATTATTACCTATAACAACGGTTTTGTTTACCCATAAATCGAGTTGATGACTTTTTGACACGATCTTGTTATTTTTCTTAATTTATGGCTTTGGTCGAATTTTTTAATCCCCTCTCAAAATACACCCTGTATCCATTAGTTGACATCTGAGCCCTGAGTCTGGATAACGATAGTATCGAAACGTGTTCGTGACGTCTTCTTTTTCTAAGGTATTTGCGGAGTTCCCTGTCCGCACGATAAAGGCGATGTAGGTACTACAGTCAGGGCTCAGATCATCAATCTACACTTGGACATGGAGGGTAAGTACCAGAAATAATAAAGATGGGAAGTTTTACTGAAAGGAAACATTCCCTTATTTTTTTTTAATTAAGTAATACTCTTTTTACTGAACTTTGTGAAAATTACTAGCTTTATGTGTTACTTAATTGAAGTTCAATTTGATTGAACCCACTAAAATCCAAAAAATAAGCACTTGTATTTTTTGACACCGCTGCACCGATCGGTAGAGTCAATTATAAAGCTCGGTTTCCATCGCGAGCATACTTGTATTTCCACCAACAAATAGTCGAGCGGAAAGGACTGAGTGAGCAGAAAGCGTTGAAAAGATGCTCCGTTCACTCAACTCTCTCATTTTCCTTTTGCGTTGGAAATCAACAGACAAAACTCTTTGTTGGTGGAAATAAACCATTTGAAACGAGTCCGGCCCACCTACCATTTCCCGCTTATTACCCTTTGGTGGTGGAAACCCGGTTTAAAGCCGGGTACTTACTGACCGGTGTTCCGGGGCGTAATGTACCATTCGCAGCGAGCATGAAACGTCAAAAATCCGTCTCGTTGCTCGTTGTGAGCGCCTTCTCTCGCCGTACTGACTGCACGAACGGTCGCTGTGTATCGTTACATTACGCCCCGTACGCCGCCAGTCAGAGGGGTGAGTCTATTTGACGTTAGTAACGCGACGTGATCGTGACTTCTCCTTTTTATATAGGATTTGCGTAGTTCCCTGTCCGCACGATAGAGGCGCTGTACCAAATTGTATGGAAAAAGGAGACGTCACGAGCACGTGTCGTTACTAACGTCAAATAGACTCACCTCTCAGTAAACGGTTTGTGAATCAATTCTGTCCAATAAACGTTTAATATTAAACTTAAAAAACTGGGGAGACGAAGCACTTTTTAAGGCTCCCTTACTCCAGTTAGGCTGAACATGACATGTCCGCGCCGGAGGAGCCGCGTTATAATTTTATATTACTAAAATTTGATTTAGAACAATATGATTAAGCAACTTGGTCGGAGTGAAGTTAGCTATAAGCAAAATTTTCACAAGCGCACCCATTGGGTTATTAAATTATTACGTAATAGTAATTCAATGTGCGCACCACCATTTTATCCATAGAAACAACCAGCGGAGCCACTGACGCAACTTCAGGTTGCGGCCAAGATGTTTTAATACTAGTGTAACAGCCTGTGCAAACTCGCATGCATGTATTTAATCGAAACCTGGAAATTCTTGTTTTTCTAAATAAAACTTGAATAAATCTGTGATGAACAATTAATACGTTTATACCTACGTTTTTTGCACAAATTAAATGTAATTAAGCAAAACAGAATCTCAAGTGGACCCTATAAGTATTCACGTGTCCCCGTAATGTATACGTGCCTATAAGTATATTGGCGTATTTTACGAATTTACTGGCTTATGCCCATAAATATGGGCTTATGCCACAATGACGCGTTTTTCAAAGAAGAAAAACCTACACCCACGACGTATTTGCAAGCTTTTTCTTTATTTTTACGTTTCATTTATGTCTCCACTTAGGTTAGGTAGGTACCCAGGGGCCGCGGAAGTACTCCATGATGGGGGGGACTAACTTTTTTGATCACCTTCCTCCAATTTCTGGCTGTGGCTGCTTCCTCCGATCAATTTACTGCAGTTATATTATAAAATATTTTTTTAGAATTTTTGTATGTTCGAAATTACAAAAAATGTTACAGTTGTATTGTTAACATAATTTAACTGTAACATTTTTTGTACACGAAATTTTTTCGGATGTTTGGGTAAAGTATGGAAGTGGACATAATGACAAAATCAATGATAGCGAGTTCACTCGCTATCATTGATTTTTTTTTCGGCCCCAAATAGTCCCCCAAATAGCCCCAAATAGTTTTAAGATTGCGGTGGTAGATAAAAATCTATGCCTATTAAATAACAGGTAATTTTGAGAATGGAAAAATAAATAACAGTGAGAGGAGCGAGCCCTGGAAATTTCTGATAGTTTGTGGCGGCTGAGAAAATTGTTATGAAACGAAAAAAAGTAAGTATCGGAGACTAGAGTGAGCCGCAGCCTTTTTTGAAATTGGTGAGGCCTGCTTAGTAAGACAAGGAAGCTAAGATAAAATAAGGATGACCATATAACATTTCACGTTTATTTGTTGATTAACAACAAAATAGGACGACAACAGGCTATTGAAACAACGGCCAGCGAAGCGAGCGACGAAAATTTTTATTGTCTAGCTGTGCGTGTGAGTAGTACGACTACTCAGTGACTGAGTAGTCGTTGTCACCCCTTCTTGGTGCTTGCTTGTTACGCTTGTTGTGCTTGTTGGTTACGCCAAGCCAGCACCAAGGGGCTGGCTGCCAAGATGGCACCCCTTGAGCCTTGGTACCCGGGGCCAACCGCCACCCTCGCGTTTTTCAGTTCTTGAGTTATTATTTTTGTATTTACTTCTTATAAATGTAAAGAGTGAGAATGAATTTGGCATAAGTTTGTAGGTATGTTTATATACAGATTATAGGAGATTTTATGAATATAAGGTACAAATTCTTGATCCTGGTCAAGGGATAAACTTATTAAATTATGGTATTATCATCGGTTCTTGATAAATGTGCAAAGCTTCAGTTCAATCTGTTTTTGAATCAAGTCAAGTTTTGAATGATTCCGTTTCAAACAAACATATATACAGGTGAAACTGATAGAAGCTTGTTAAAAATATTCTTACGCTCTGCTTCTCGGAAAATATTTCTTTGTTTCAAGCGCTTTTTTATTTAACAAAAAAACAAAGCTCTGTGAAGGATAGCACAGAGAAACTTTCATTACCAAGTAAAGTTAATAAAGTTAGTAAAGTTGGCCAGATAATAAATTTAAATGAGGGGCCAGCCCCCTCTTTTGAATTTGGGGGGGCATTTGCCCCCCCTGTACCCTACTTCCGCAGCCCCTGTAGGTACCTAGTATTCCTACCTATTCCACTCTTATCCACTTTGCAGATCTACTAATGGATCAGTTTCCACTTTTTTTGATCCACCGATGGGTTAGTTTCGACTTCAAGATCCACTCTGTTCCACCGATGGATTAGTTTCGACATCTAGTTCCTTGCGCCGCCGCGCCGCGCCGCGGCGGCGGCGCCCCGTTCGTGTTACGCGGCTTGCTATGACGAGACGCTGCCGCGCCGCGCCCCGTCCCGTCCCGCACTGAGCCTGCTGAATATGTACCACGGTAATGCTATCTTACCGTGACTCTATATTTTTATTTATTTAGACCGGTTACAATTTTCGTTAAAAACGACCGTCACGAGTGGACACTTTCTGAATCAAAGATGACTGAATTACCTCTCGTACTTAGGTATTATTACTAGTCTCTGGTATTACTAAAACAATAGAGATTCATTAAATTTTTTTCGTCAAATTCGGTATGTTCGAAGATCAAATCCAATTATTTCCCTTTTGAATACGGATGGTAGCGGGTTAACTACGAACTTTATAAATATACATGTATAGCTACACACTGCCATCTAGTGAAATTTTCTAGAACTCGGAGAATGAAGGCTTTGTATTTGCAATGTTTGTTTCGAACACTGTCGAGACAACCAAGAAAACTCAACACACCCAAACCTCGCACTTAGTCAAGATGTGTACTGAGATAGTTCATATGCGTTTCCATAGGTGGCGTAGTCAGAAATTTTGCATTGCTGCCAAAATATCAAAAGAATGTATTTTTTCTTCTTTATTGTTTTAAATGAGTATTACACGTACAATAAAATGATTCTAATTGAATAATGTAGTATGTAGGTAGCGGGTTATTCACGTAAGTAGATCCATTTTCAATTGATTGACAAAATAGAAAGATAATTAATGTCTTTATTAATCTTTCAATGCCATGGATTCAACCTCAGAACAGGAAAACTTAAACGAAAATGAACTAAAACAAAAGAAAGAATATTAAACTTAATAATTATTATGACGACCGATGTGGCGCGACGCAGGAGGTTGCAGGTTCGATTCCCGTCTTAGAACAAATGTTTGTAGGATCTGCAAAAATTTGTTCCGGATGTTCTGGGTATTTTCTATGTATAATAAAAAATATCTATCTATGTAATGTATTGTATTAAGAAGGTATATCAGTCATCTAGTACCCATAACACAAGCTCTGCTTAGCTTGGAGCTCTGCTTATGTTGTTTGGATTGTACAGCATTATTAATTTATTTATTTATACCATAAAGTATTTGTCCAACGTTATTTTCCTGTTATTATGATAATAATAAGCAATCCATTAGCAACATTACAATATTATGTAGGTATGTAACTATAGGCCTAAGTTCGGGCACTATTAAGTTTCTTCAAGACTTTAAAGATAAACATATATTATAAAACCTCCAATTAAGTCCAAGTATTTCTATACTTGTAAGGAGGCTTCAAAATCCATACTAATCTTATATCTATCTATATATATAAAAGAAAGTCGTGTTAGTTACACTACATTTATAACTCAAGAACGGCTGAACGGATCTCGGTGAAATTGGGTAGCGAGGTAGATGGTATCCCGGGGCCGGACGTAGGCTACCTTTTATTCCGGAAAAAAGCGTGCGAAGCCGCGGGCTGCGGCTAGTATTATATATATTCAAAAGTAACTCTGTCTGTCTGTTACCTTTTCACGCCTAAACGGCTGAACTGATATGGGAGGTAAATGGTATCCCGGGGACGGACATAACATTATGTAGTCTACTTTTTATACCAGAAAAATGCGTGCGAAGCTGCTGGCAGAAACTAGTTTAAAATAATATAACAATGTATGTTCATATGCCTACATTGCCTACGTGATAAGATAAAATAACAATTTAAATAAGTAGTTTTCAATCTAATGTTGAATTTAACGAGGCCATGATAATTAGTGTCGAGGCAGCCATTTATTTTAACTTCCGTGATTTATAGTGGAATCATAGTTGACAACGAAAAATTAGTGTTATGTTGTGAGAATAGACAAATGAGAAAAGTTAAGCAGGGTCTTCTCATAGAGTCCACGGTGAACGCAATGCTGGCTTCTATTTCGGTCAAAGTATTAGCATTGCCATTTAACGTGGCAATGCTGCCAGCATTCTGGGCAGTCTGCCTTTTGTTGACGGAGGCGCTACCCCGGCCCAGGACAGCGCCGCGCCGCCACCTAGTTTATCTTATTATTACGTTAAACAAAGGAATTTTCTAATATCCATTGGGCAGTTTGTGATATATATTATAAGCTTTTTTTTAATGCCTCTGTAATAGTTTTATTTTGTTTAGTTTCTGCAAAGATGCGAAGTTGCTCTTGGTGGCCACCAAACTCTGTTTTCGCATTCTCCGTCTAAACTATACAAAATAAAAGTATAACAGAGGCATTAAAAAAAAGCTTATGATAGGTATCACAAACTGCCTAATGGATTTTAGAAATTTCTTTTGTTTAACGTAATAATACGATAAAATAGGTGGTGGCGCTATTGTGGGTCGGGGTAGCGTAAATACTAGTTGTGATTTGTCGTTTTGTTGTATTTGCGTCTTTGTTGAATTACGTTCTAATACAGATTTCAGCAAGGTATATCTAAGATTTGTTTAATTTGAATGAAAATTCTTCTTCCCAGGCTCGCTGTTTACCACATCTCATCTTATACAAAAATGAAACAAGCGTTCAAATTCACTCTAGCTTCAGAGGATTTGTTGGCCAGTTCCTCCAAAACGCAAATTCGTCCAATTACAATTAAAAACCCAACACGTTTATTGTCTAACTTACTTTTCGTCCAACTAGCCACAACAATGACTGCTTGTTACAAAAATTACATCTCATGTTAAAAATTACAGCTAATGTCCAAATTTATATTTTTAGCAAGGTGACATAAGCTTTTAGCAACTTTTGTCATAAAGACGTTAAATTAGGTACCGTCTTATGGAAAGAGATATTGCTCAGGGGATATAAATGCCATGTTCAGCTACCTACTTTTGCCGCTGTCTTGAGACGAATAAATAAATGCTTGAAGATAGAAATTTCCCCAATCTTGAGCAATTCTTGAAATAGTATAATGTCATATCGACTGACTCACAGTTACAACACTGAGGCAAGGTTGGCGATTGTTCAAACGTAGACTTCTCTGCGCTGTTCTGGGTTTTATAAAAAATTACAAAAGTTACGCCCTTGGCTACAAGAGAAGCTGACACACAGCAAGCCCTTTTTAGCCGACTTCAAAAAAGGAGGAGGTTCTATGTTCGGCTGTATGTATGTATTTAGGGTTTCGAAGATCGAAGATCGGTTTCGAAACCCATATGGCATCGCTTTTTCTGACCTTTTTTCCGTCTTTAATATCTTAGCAAATACAGCAGCAAATAACGTGAAATTTAAAATAATAATACATTTTGTGCGTATGTACAGATTAAAAGAAAAAATAATGAAAAATTAAAATGAAAACTTTCAGTAGTTTAGATTTTTTTTTACTTCTTATTTTATTTTTATTATTTTTTTGTACAAATTGTGATGTCGAAATTTTAAAGAGACCTACAATGTCAAGTGTGGTATAAAATGAAAGGTATTTATATGTATATTTCAAAACAGTTTTTGAAATTTCTGTAGAATTCATACTTTTTGAAATATTTTGAAAAAAATCGAAGAAATACTTCCCTATCTCCGAAGTTAGCAGAGCGATCCATATGAAATGTATGTAGCGTTTGTAGATATGGATCTATATTTTTTCCTACCACTATTTGAAAAATGGTCAAAAAGGCGGGGAATAATTTTCAAAAAGGGGGGGGGGGGGGGTTACCTCACCGAGTGGTGTATCAAATGAAAGGTATCGGTTTAATACTTTTTGAAATATTTTGAAATAACTCGAAGATTTTACTATTACCCTGTATACTCCGAAGTTTGCAAACCGATACATCTGAAATGCAGATACCTTTAATTTCTTGGTATTCATCAAATAGCAAAGTCTCTAACCTATAGTACATATTGGTATACTTGACTACCGTTCGAACCCTCGGCACGCGAGTCACACTCGCCATTGACGGATCTTGTTTATAAATATGTTCGTCGATTTCTCCGTCTATTATAGACTGATTTGGAAAAAATTGTTCAATTTAGTATGGATAATGATCCCGAGGTGGTCTTATAAAATTTTTCTTCCCGAGGGATTAATATTTGTCCCGAAATACTTAAAAAACAGTGAAAATATTATTATTTTAAATTTTAAGTCGGGTGTTATTTTTTTTCAAAACAATTAAATACATTTTTAACACATGGATAATTCATTACTTGATGGACACTTATTAGAAATTATTAGAATAGAAACAAATTAGAACAAGATCAAAATATTATGTACCTATTTAAATTTCGATCAGTCAAAAGTATTGTAATAGCACCGTACCTATTTACAATTGAGCTAACTGCAGACTGTTGCAAACAATCTACAGGTAGCTCAACTGATCCATATCAATACCAGTCGGAAGCGTCCCCACGTGCTGGCTGCATTGCCCCGCTGTATGGCAATGCTGATGCAGTGATGCGCTGTGCTAGATACTCACCAGCTGAGGGGTCACGCGTCGCTTCTAAAAAAATTGTTTATAATTAAGTATTTATTTGTTCATTACATTATTAATTATGGAAAATTTACCATTGAGTCAATACTTACGATTCCATTCTCAATATCTCCAATATTACATATTACAATATTACATCTACTCATGATACAAATAAACCAAACCCAGAAGCCTTGCGTATGTTGACTGTACTAAAATTATGTGGAAGTGAGTGGGAATAATTTTGCTCATTTAATAAATGCTGTTGGATATGTTTGGGAATCTTTTTTGGATGCAATGGGAATAAGCCAACCTAACTACCAATAATAATACTATTTATTGATACTGAATGTACCACGATTACTAGCAATTGAATCACTTACTAAGAAATATCTTTAGCTAATGAATTCGAAAATTTCCAATAATATTATACCGGAACTATTAGTAAACCTGTGCGCTTGCGCACCTACGTAATACCTGCCTACATGCTACAAACTTAGTGACTATTTTATGGTGGCGCTAGTATAGCTTGTTTAGTACAGCGAGTAATTCTGAAATAATTAACTTACAAAATCACTTATGGGATTTAACATTTCACTACGATTTTGGTTGTTTAGGGTTTTGAATACCTATGAATGAACTAGATGTGCCAATATATTGGCAAACAAAAACCATAATATCATTACCGTGCCATAATAAGCCATGATAAAAATTCGGTTATAAAGTGCTTATAATTAATCAAAAATGTTTTTGACGGCTGAGCACAATTTTTATATAACATCTATGTGTCAAATCTCAAAAAATAATCATAGATCCATAAACAGTTCATTCATTAAAACAGATCGCGATTCTGGCGATTTAAAAATCACCTAGATGATATCAAAGTTACTGAACAATTAGTTCTAATTTCAGCCACCGGCAAAGATAAGTTGTCGCTAGAACCGCAAGACGACCGAAGAGTCATGGTCGCCGGCTGACTTTGACCCTTGACGTCAATGGATCCTTGCTCTCGTCATCGGTGTTAGATATTAAGAGGAAATACCGATTTTAGATAAATTCTTGTAAAATATTATAAGTTGTAACGCGTTAGGTGATTTTTAGGTAAGTATTTCTATTTTTAGATATTAGGATTTGGCGGAGGCTGTAGCAAAAAACCGTAAAAACTTTTATGATTTTGTCATGTCAATGTCTGTCTATCTTTTTGCCATGTTCTGTCTTTTTTTTGTTTCGGTTAGAACTCGTATTCTTTGATACAGGAAATACTTAAACAGTAGTCTGCTAAATATTTAGTACTTCGAACTAAATATTTTGCAGACTACAAAGTACAGACTACAATAAGAAAATAACAAGTCCCGCACCGGAAATAGTACCCCCAACCTCAGCATCTCATGCGTACTCACAACGTCCCAGAGTTCATTTAACATCATACCTACCATTTTAATGCAACGCAAATGTTGCTCTGCCTGTCACAGTCTGCCTGTTTGTTTACAATATTCACGTTATAATGGCTAAACGAATCTTAATGATATTTAGAAAGGAGATAGAGACTATCCCGGGAAGGGCTTAGAGTACTTGGATTATAGAATAAGTATTACCAAAGCAGGTTCGAAGTCGCGGGTAGAAACACCCCCTGGCTAGTTGGAATATCAATAATTTTGTAAATTTCAAAACTAACACGTCACATTTGTATCCAATCCAAACTCCTAATTAGCCAACCGATTAATTCAACCATAACTAAATTCTCCCCACGTCTCCATCCGTACTGGCAACATTGAGTTCGGGATTTAGCTATGCGGGTGTGGTAACACCACAGCAGCCGGTGGAATTAGTAGGCTATTGTGATACGACGAAATCCGGGCTATTTGACAGTTGGGGGAAAAATTGAGAAGACGGAAAAAAACAGTAATAAATAGAATTTAATTATGACTATTTTCTCTGTGCGTGGCTGCATTTTGAATAAGAATAAACAAAAAAAAATAATGAAACAATGAGTTGTGAAAGTTGTATGAGTGATACACTCACGAACACGCCTAAATCGACCTGCAGGTTCTGTATTAATTTAATTTTAAGAATTTAACTTTTTTTAATTGTATTACGAGTATATTGTAGGTATCGGTATATTTTGTTCAAAACGTTTGTTCTACAGGTCGACTCAAAGTTTCGATTCGGTTTGTTTCGATGTGGGTACCTATTTTCAAAAGTAGGATAATTATCAATTTGATGAAACGGGTAAAGGAATGAAGATTGATGAATAATGGAAGCCTGGTTTGCTAGAAAATACAAGACAAAAGGCCCAACAAGACCTCTCGTATTTATTTAAAATACACGATAAAGGGTTTGAGTCCGCAAGAGAAGCGTAATTATTGTGAAGAAAACATTAGATCTAAGTAAAATCTGTAGATAAGGTACGTTATCCCTGCGCTTACTCAACAACTAACCTGTGTTACAACTAAACGCAAACAAAACACTCGCTCACAATTACATTTCCAATCTTATGCAATAATTATGATGAACAAACACGAGGCCATGCCCTCGTGTTTGTTCAAGTGCTTAAAAAAAATACAGCAATGTATTGCTGTATTTTTTGGTCGATAAATCACATGTCGTCGTAGCAAGCACCCACCACGCCGCCGCGCTGCGCCGGTCCGACTATGAGTGAGGTGGGTGGACCTAATTGCACCTAATTTGATCCTTCCACTTTCGAGAAGCTAGTACATCATCTCCCGTTTTTTACTTAGATCGATGAAAGAAAAGGATTAATTGAAATCCCTCAATGATGTCTATCTTTGTTGAAACTTTGTGGGAACCTTTGCTTCGTGGAATTTGTTTAACAAGTTAAATCGGTTAATTGTGCAAAAATTCGAGATCGCGATCATAAAATTTGAACGATTGCACCAATTTTCTTCAAACATAGTAAAGAACACTCTAAAATTAAGTAACCTTTCAACCAATATAATCTAAATCTAATCGTTTCTACGATGCCATAGACAGAATTAAAATCAAAGTGATCACTTTATCTCCTAGTTTTATCTAAGGGTTTGGTTGTCAAACTAGGCCTAGATCTCAGTGCTAACAGATTCTCCGTGGTAAAAAAACCGAATTACATAGAATACATTTTTTTTCTTTGGTTCCTTGAAAGAGAAAAGACGATTGAGGAAAAAAAATAAGAATAATAATAACTTACGATAAAAATATGAACGCGAAATTTAATTTTAATTTATTTGGAAAAAAACAGCTTATTTAACAGTAATGGTTGGAACTTATGGATAACTTAAGACTAGCAGTTTCCGCTTATGAAATCCTATGCCTATCTTTTTCACAAAATGGAGCGCATTGCGCCCTCTTAAGTAATTTGAATTTTGTGACGTGTCCATAAGTCCTGTAAGGTCTAAAAGAAATAAAGCATTTTGCATTTGAGACTCATATACACACACGTGCACTGAGCTCTTGTGCACTGATTTTTTTTCTGTAGCAATTTTTTTAAAGGTTTTTCCGATGTTGGTGTTGAATCGGGTACAGACTCGGGGTCGTATTTTAAATAGAGTTACAATAAAGGTGGACTAAACAGAAGTATGTTAGTATTTAATTTAATTTATTTTCACTGTAGGTATTATATATATACTTCAATTAATTTATTTAAAACACAAGTTGTTATTACAAATGGAAAAATGAAGCACCAAAAGGGATACGTAGAAAGACAAATCAGACGGACAGTGATTACTATAATATGTACAATAAAATAAAAATTATAAGAGCTGTCTGAAGGGGCTAGTGTTTATAAAATTACAATAATTAAATAAAATTATGTCAGAAATTATAAATAAACTTAAGATTATACTACATGTCGAGAAATGTCATACAAACTGCTGTCTATGGGTATTGTCAAAATAAACATCTACATAAAAAAAAAATTGGAGTATAAATAAAACATGACTAGATCCCTCTTTTTCTGTTGACGACTTTGTGGCGAAGACAGCGAAGACTGCGACGCAGGTTATCGCGGGTTTGATTCCCGCCTCGTGGCGGGACAATTTGTACGATCTGTTACACTACTCTACGGGTGTTCTGGGTGATTTCTATGTATGATACAAAAATATCTATCTATTTTATTTTATTTATTTAAATACTTTATTGCACACATATAACAAAAGTATACAAAAGGTGGGCTTAATGCCGATGGCATTTTCTACCATGTAGGTAAGTATTATCAGTCTAAGTACCCATAACACAAGCTCTGCTTAGTTAGGGGCAAGATGATGATGTGTGGATTGTCCAGCATTATTTATTTACTAGCTGTTACCCGCGACTTCGTCCACGTGGGCTTTGGTTTAATTTTTTCATACTTTTCATAATTTTCACAATTATAGACAAATGTTTTGTTCTGACAGATTTTGCTCTCAGGCTCTCTGCTCTCTGCACCATCAATCATATTGTCATCTCATGTATCCTCCATTTTGTTTAATCAACATCAGTTTTTTAAAAGTATCTCCAATAAGAATTATTAATCTTTAATAAAGATATAACATGTAGAATATAATAGGTACATATTTTTTTACTATTTTTTACCTCCATGTTTCAGAAACCAATGAATAGCTTAAACATAATTTTGTTACCCCCTTAACCCCCCGAAATCGTGTAAAAACTTCATTGACATAATAGGTAAGTATATATTGTTTTGATAATATAGGTAGGTACCAAAGGAAGATAAAATCGCGTGGCATCATGAAAACAGATGGGTACCTAAACGAAAACATGGCGTTTTAGCAGCTCCAAGAAGTGGTTAATAATTATTTAATTGCACAAACCGACTTAGAATCTCTTAGCTTTAAAATGTTTTTTTTTTTAAGTTTTGCGGGATAAATACTAATGACTCAGAAATAAAAAATGTATACGACTACCTAGGGATTATCTTATAAACAACTGCAAAATGTTCATCCTAGGTCCATGAAAAGCGGAAAAAACGACGGACATACATAAAAAAATTTACATACTGCTAAACATATAACCTCCTTTTTCGAAATGGGTTAAAAAAGGCGGTATCTCAAAAGCGGTGCGTTGTAGATCAAAGATAAAAAACAATTTTACCCTCCTCCTTCAAATCAACTTTTACTTTGTTGAAGAATTTTGATGTGGCTAAAACGTTCTTAATAATTTTTAATTTTTTGCCAAACAATGTGGTGCCGATCCCTTTTTGAGGGTAATTTCAGAAAACAACGAATCACGTCTTTGTTGGATTTGTTAGGTCTTATAAACAACTGCAAAATGTTCATCCAAATCGGTCCATGAAAAGCGGAAAAAACGACGGACATACATAAAAAAATTTACATACTGCTAAACATATAACCTCCTTTTTCGAAATGGGTTAAAAAAGGCGGTATCTCAAAAGCGGTGCGTTGTAGATCAAAGATAAAAAACAATTTTACCCTCCTCCTTCAAATCAACTTTTACTTTGTTGAAGAATTTTGATGTGGCTAAAACGTTCTTAATAATTTTTAATTTTTTGCCAAACAATGTGGTGCCGATCCCTTTTTGAGGGTAATTTCAGAAAACAACGAATCACGTCTTTGTTGGATTTGTTAGGTGAATCGAGTATATAAAATTTTGTAGGTCTATTACTAATGGTTGCTGATATACCTAAACAGATATTTTGTTTAAACTAACACTTTCATAAAAGAAAATAATAATTAAATAAAAAGGAGTTTATTCACCAAAACTATAACTAGGTTATAAATGAGACTTATAAGTACTTTACTATTAAGGACTAAACAAGGAACATTTTTGAAGTAAGTTTATTTAAAGAAAGTAGGCACTTAGGTGATGTGATAACGATGAAAAGGTTAAGGACTCAGCTTTGCTGATTTTCAGTCCCACCTGGAAAATGTCTGCTGTCGCCACTAAGTGAACAGATTTTGGAGTTGACTTGACCTAACACCTAATTGCCAGCTGTAAACAGTATTATGTAAAAAAGAAAGAAAAAATATGGTAGGTACATATGCATCCAAGATAAAAAAACAAAAAGGTTAAATTCGGTAGGTAAATAACTACCTACCGAATTTAACCTAAAATAGAGTTCGAAGTCTTTTTATAAGAGTGGCCCGAGACGCACATGTCCAACTGCAGCTGTTTCTAGCTGAGGCTGGGCAGTGAATGCGTTAACTTTCAATCATAATTTTGTATCCCTCTGGGTACGATTTTTTAAGTTCTTATCTAAGTGCACGTTTCAAGTCTCTGAGAGACTTGAAAATCGGTGGTTTAGGCTGTGGTTTGTCCAAGAAAAGAAAAAAGTTTTTTTTATTCGTTTCTTTGTATTCATCATTTAGGACCTTGCTAACGACGGTTGTTGAAATACAGAGCCTTTTCGTTTAAACTTTCAACCCCTATTTTGAACTTCAAGTGCGAATTTTCAAAATTCCTTTCATGATCACTTTTGTGCCAATACCTACACACCCTGCAAGCTTCAAGTCTCTACGATAAGTGGTTTGCTGGATGTAGCTTGTCTATGAGTCAGGACAAGGAGTTTTATATTAGTATAAATAAGAGCGAGTCTTTCTAAACTCTAGTTCTTTTGGAGTCTGCAGCTTTCTTAGATCTTTAATTCAACTTCAAACTTGTGACAGATTAAGAGGGTTTTCCCCTTACAGTATTAGATTGATGCATAAATGATATGTTAGCTTAATCAGGGATAAATTACGCACGTGGGAAAAAGCAATTAGTGCAAACTGCTGAAAGGCCCTGTGACATTAGTCGTATACAGATAGTGTTTAGCTAGATAAGTAGACAAAAGTCGCTGAACAATGCCATTTAAAAGCATTTTTAGGTTGTAGGTGCGCGATTTTGTAAATTGTAAATTGTCAATATCCTATTCCAATAGGATTAGTATATTTATTTTCTGAGTGAGAGTTAAGTTCAATTAAATTAAATAATCAGTTTTTTTTATAAATAAATGATGCTAGACTATCAACACAACATCATCTATTAAAATACATGTAAAATAAGAAAGAAAATTTTCAGTAAAAATTGTGAAGTAAAAGAATAAATTGTAATAAAATTGTAATTTTAAAAGAGACCTACAATGTCAAGTGGGGTATCAAATGAAAGGTATCAAATATTTGAACAAATTTCAAAACAGTTTTTGAAATTTACAGAAATTTCAAAAACTGGTTTCATACGTTTTCAAATATTTTCAAAAAAGTCGGAAAAATACCTATCCCCCCTATCTCCGAAGTTTGCAGAGCGATCGATCTGATAAGTATGTAGCGTTTGTAGATAATAATAAGTATCTATCAAATAAAAAAAAAAAAATCAAGAAATGAAATTGAAATTGCATTGTCAAAAATAGGTAAATAAACAAGTCGGTGATAGCAGAACACCTGCTAGACTCAGGAAGCAACCACTGGATTGAGCTACATGACCCTAAAGTTCTATCCCATGAACGTCAATATTATAAAAGGATGGTTCGAGAGGAGATTGAGATCAGGAAATACCCGAATTTTAATCGTGAAGATGGTTTTCGTCTTTCTTCCTCGTGGAATTCTGTGATTAGTAAGTGCGCGCGTCGTGATCCAACTGTACTGAAGTCGGACACGGTCAGTGTAGTGTGTCGTAATGTGGACGTGGACATTCCTGATTCAGAAGACGAATTGAGGGTAGTCGTGGATACTGCCATTCATTCTTGGCTGTAACTCCGAGAACATGCAGTCGCCCCGTGACCACGATCGCTGAAACGCAATGGAAACGTATGGGAAAATAAAACAAAAGGTACGTGATACCGATAAATAATCTTTAATATATTTGAAATAGCCAAAAAAGGGGGGATAGATTTCAAAATGGGGGGGCTACCTCATCGAGTGGGGTATCAAATGAAAGGTATCGGTCTGTACATCTCAAAACAGTTTTAGAAATATTTGTAAAGGTTTAATACTTTTAAAAATATAAAAAAAAAACTGAAAAATTACCCATCCCCCCCTCCCCCCTATCTCCGAAGTTTGCAGAGCGATCCATATGAAATGTATGTAGCGTTTGTAGATATGGATCTATATTTTACAGGAAATATATAGAGAAGTCTGTATGTAGACCACTTTTTTAAAAATGATCAAAGGGCCGTCCCCTTTTATTTGGGGGGGATAATTTTCAAAAGTGAGGGCGTCCTCACCGAGTGGGGTATTAATTAAAGGTATCGGTTTGTACATCTCAAAATAGTCTTTGAAATTCCTGTAAGTTACATACTTATCGAAATATTTTGAAATTAATTTACCATAAATTTTTTGGTATTCATCAAATATCAAAGTCTCTAACCAGTACCTATAGCACATATTGGTATACTTGACAACATATTATATACATTCGACATCGTTTTGCAAAGTATACCTACGCCATACCTTCTTACGTTTTTGTAAAGTCTATAAAAAGAAAACCGGTTGAAGTCCTATGTAGGAATGTTATTTAGCTAAGATTAGACCTTGGACCAATTGAATTTGAATTGCAGTTAGTTTGGATAGTTCTTGAATTTTATTGTAGCTTGCTTCTGTCCGCGGCTTCGTTCACATGGTAGGTAGGTACTCAATAATTTTATGATTTTTCACATAAACTTAAAAACCGACTACGAATTCCTTTATATGCACTTAGATGCTAACTGTTTTTAAGTTTTGAGACTGAATCCAGTATCCAAAAGAATCATTAAGGCTTGTGTATGGCTCAATGGCCTTGAGAACACACTTTTTGGTAGGTATTTTGCGAGGGTGCCATAGCGGTACCATACCATAGCGGAAAAAACCCAAAATAATTATCTATTTCTTCTAAACGCTATTGAGTTTGAGTATTTTTCTTTCACTCAAATTTTTTCAAGTATTTTACACAAATTGAACATTTCACGGATAATATAAATTATATATACGGCTACAGAAAATTATTTTGTGTTATCAAGGCCGTTAGATAGATATATAGATAACTCTTTATTGTACCACACAAACACAAAATATAATACAGATAAAATGCTGAGAAACAAGGAAAAGGCGATCTCTTCCAGGCAACCTTGGGATGGACTGTACTTAAGATAACAATATAGACGGTGGCGTTTGAAAAACTAAAGGAAATTAAAACCGTTGTTAGCCGTTGGGCTATACATCAGCCTTAAATAAATGATTTTATTTGATCTGTCATAAATTCCCAATAATTTATATAATTTTAATTAGTCTAATAATGTCATCGAGCTAGAATAATGTGCGTAATATCTTCTTAAATAAAATGTCAAGCAGAAACCTTAATTAAAATTCTATAATTTGCCGACTTTCATGTGTTGGTTAGGTACTTATAAATTATTATGAAAAATCAAGGATTATTTTCATCTGATTGATCTGATTTTGAGGCAAGTAAATACAGATTAGTTTGCAAAGAATACTTTGTTGGCAGTACCTACTAAGGTACCTACACAAAAAATGCTGAGCGTGTACCTATATTAACTGTGACGATGTCAATCTTCACAAATGTCTAAAGTGAGTACGAGTTTTTGGAAATTGTCATTGTTAATCGTTTTTAGGGTTCTGTACCCGAAGGGTGAAAACGGAACCCTGTTACTAAGCCTCCGCTGTCCGTCCGTCCGTCCGTCCATCTGTCACTTGGCTATATCTCATGAACCGTAAGAAGTAGACATTTGAAATTTTCAGATATTGTGTATTTCTCTTGTCGCTATACAACAAATATAAAAATAAAATAAATATAAAAATTAAAGGGCCCCCTTTAATTTTATACAACAAAATTTTGTATGGGAATTTTTGCTCTTAATTAATCAAGGCTATCTCTTGAACTACAATAGGTAGACGCATGAAACTTTCTATAATTAAGTAACACTTCAACTGTAATAACAACAAATAATTTTTCAACATCAATTTGCACTTTATTTTGCTTTAAATAAAGTGCAAATTTGGTGTTGAAAAATTTGCCTGATTTTTACGGTAGGGAACCGTTTGTGTGCGAATCGACTCGCACTTAGCGGTTTATTTGTCGTTGACCTAGGCATTTTGTCGGCAAAGATCGTAAACTCATAAAAAAGCCTTACGCATGAATCAGCCAATAAACGTCATTACGAAATAATTTTCCGAAACATAATCGAATCGACAATCCAAGAATGTTAGGTGTAGATGGAAAATCCACTAAATTGTACTTTACAGGGCTACGTCAATGATTAGCTATCCAAATATAGCCTTTATATGTAAATCAGTAAAGCTTATATTCCATTAGTCAGATTAGCTGAAGGTAAGCGAGTTACGAAGTCTGTCTGCGCATACGCAAGCTTCGAACTTCAAGTTCAGTGTTATTTTGACGTTCGTAAGAATCGCGCGCGTTCGAATTTCAAACCGCGCGTCTTTTCGAAAAAGGAATCAGTGTTGTGTGTTTAGTGATTTATTTTATTCATGTGTGCGTGTTAGGGTTGACCAAAGAGGTAAGAATTTTGTAAACTTTTTTGTAGATTTCGTGCTAAATAATAATTTGGGAAGGACTACAAAAGATGGGTAGCCTCGTAAGTTTCATGTATTTTCTGTGAATACCGTGAATGCGATTTGTTACAATTTTAGAAGGATATGTTACGTATCTTTTGCGCAACCAGCGGGTGATTCGTTCAAAAACTCGCTCGCTCGGTCGCTTATGTTGTCTACCGTTTGGTAATCTTGGGATGGGCTCAAGTTCCAGACCTTCCTACAGGATTTTTAAATAACTTTTCCCAAGGAAAAAAAAATACACAAAAAACCAACGAAGTAACTAACATCCTTAATCTATTCTAATATCCTCAAGTTATTAAACTCAAAAAGCGTTCACAACAGTTAGGTACCACCTATTAATTATAAACATTCGCCAAGGCAAAGACCTTCCTACTGATGACCGTCAAGTTTTTTTTATCGAGTTATGTTAATGCTGCCGTTAATCAAAAATACCGGACATTTAGCGAAACGACCGGTTGAGTTGCGACATTTTAGTGCGATGTGTCTAAATAGTCAGGGTTGCTACACTTGCACCTACATGCAGTATGGTATATGTTAGCAGATTTTCCCCCTCGAAAACAAAAAAAAATGCTTTACTGGCCACCCGTGGTACAGACATTTGGAGTCTACTACCTGCGCTCCGTGGTGTTACTCGCGTTATTATAACAAACATATTTGAATTATTGGATCATCCCACAGGAACATTGCACTTTTACGGGATTAAAAGTAGCCAATGTTTTAATCCAGGATGTAAGCTACCACTTTGGTACTTGGTACCAAATTTCAATCATATCTGTTCAGCCGTTTTAGCGTGAAGGAATGTGGATGATAAGAATGAATGATCTACCTCTAGATTGTCTGCAACAGTATGCAGTAAGCTCAATTGTGAATACTAGTTGAATTCGAATCGGTATTATGGTCATTAAGTTTTCTTAAATATTAAAATTTTCTGCGCAACTTTCTTAATGTTTTCTTTCATAAGAACCTGCTCCTGACAATAACACAACAAAAAATTTATAAGCGAAATCGGTGAAGCCGTTCACGCGTGATGCCGTGACCAAGGGAAATAGGGATTCATTTTTATATGTATTAGATTACTAGCTATTGCCCGCGGCTTCACACGCGCTTTTCCGGGATAAAAAGTAGCCTATGTGCCTCCCCGGGATACCATCTACCTCCTTGCGAAATTTCATTGAGGTCCCTTGAGCCGTTTAGGCGTGAAAACGTATACGACAGATAAACAGAGCTACTTTCAAATTTGTACAGTATGGATGTACGTAAGTGTAATTCATTTGTCGGTGGTCCATATTAAAAAAAAAATTTTCCCACTAAACACACAGTCAACAAAATGCATTCAAATCTAGCTTGAAGCCAAACGACGGTGTTGCAAAACCACCAGTATTACCAACTTGGTTTCGTCAAGACCATTAGGAATTTTTCCTCTCATTTTGTTTGTTAACTGATAGTCATTGTTGTTACTTAAATTATGTAATTTGAGTTGTTTTACAATTGCCGGTTATTGTATGGCTTAACAAGAGTAAAGGTTTGTATCACACTGATGTTATAAAATTGTGTATGCGAAGTTTGGATGGATTGACACAATGCGTGTATTCCTTTTTTAGCCCACACTTTTGAAAAAATCTGACGAATAATTTGCAAAGGTAGTAGGAATATTCAGGTGTAGTCAGTAAATCTTATTTCCGAGTTTTCGACACGAAATCTGACAGAGATTTGCGCGAATACAATTATTTTTGTGGTTTTTAATATTTTATGCGTTCTACAAGGAATAAAAATAGCAGAAAAGTGGTTTCGCGTAAATCATGAAACATAAAAACTGTCAACAAAGTATTTTACTTTGTTCATATTCCTAATTATTCTAAATTGTGTGTGTGTATGTAATAAAAATAATATAAAATAATTTTTATTTGTATTTTTGTTGTTGATTTATTATATGATTGATTTATTTTTTAATTATTCTTTTCATGATTTACGCGAAACAAGTTGTTTCTCGTAAATCAAAAATTAGTGGGGTGGTTTACTCAAGTCAATGGGGGGAAAATTCCCATCGAACCCATTGACTAGAGTAATGGCGTGGATGGAATTTTTTCCCAACCACCTCTTTGATGGGGAGGCTAATGGGGTAGTTGGGAATATATCCATTCTATGGATCTGAAACGGATGTTTTAACAAATTTCAGAGAGATTAAAAAGGTCAGTTTTTGGTTAGAATGCAAAGGTAGGAAAATATTTAATTACTTTACCTACCTTTAATTACAACAAAATTACAAGTTTTATGAGCTTTTAATTGAATAGCCATAAAAACTCTTTCAGGAAGTTAATTTTTTATCCTACAACCAAATGATCATCCAGTTTTTTAAGTGTTAAAAATATTTATTGGACTCATAATGTTTAAATAGGTAGAATTAAATTAATAACAACCAAGAAAGAGGAGAAGGTCCTATCTAAGTCTTTTGTTCGCTGATTTCTCCGTCAATTATTGTTTTCCGATTTTGATGATTATTTTAGTTTTGTACAGAAAAGGAACCCGGGGAAATAAGTTTTATTACCGAGGGATTAGAATAAAGAATAAGAATAAAATATATTTATTTTATAAACAGAACTAAACATACACAACACATACTAAATATAGATTATACTTATATAACTTAATCAAAGAGGAAAAAACAAATTATGACATAGTACTGTTTACAAAATTGGCTCAGGCACTACCGCTGGGATTACTATAAATACTTTCTTTTTTTTTTCTTTTTCGTTGGAAAAATGCTGTTTTCGCATTACCTCTAGCCTAGAGGAGGGCCATGTTGGGCTCTCCACTAAGCTACTAACAGTGTTAGTAGTTTGTGACATACCAACTAAAAACCCATCGACACTTCCTCCCCCACCTTAGTGCTAGAGCGCCATCAAACCACTCGTCACCAGACGATTCGTTTGACGGCACGCTGGCACTTGTCCCTGTAAAAAAAAATACAGCGAAAACGTAAAGGAATTCTTAGTCAGTTTTTCGTTTTAAAACATTTGGGTGTTCTGGGTATACTATGTATAATAAAAAAATATCTATCTATGTAGTGTAATGCATTAAGTATATCAGTCATCTAGTACCCATAACACAAGCTCTGCTTAGCTTGGGGCTTGATGATGCTGTGTGGATTGTCCAGCATTATTTATTATTTATTTGTATTTAATTACTAGCTGCTGCCCGCAGCTTCGCACGCTTTTTTCCGGGATAAAAGTAGTCTCTATCTCCGTCCCCGGGATACCATCTACCTCCCTGCCAAATTTCACTGAGATCCGTTCAGCCGTTTAGACGTGAAAAGGTAACAGACAGACAGATAGACATACATACAGACAGAGGTACCTTCGAATTTATAATATTAGTAAGGATTGAAGCTATTGTACAGGTACTTACAAAGTTCTCTGAGTACACAGGATATTTGTCCTTACATAACTAAGTAGATAAATCTTTGTTTTATCTTAATACCACGATAATACACAGCTTGAGATTAAAAAAAAATTAGATATCTTCAAAGACTAACGATTTCTTTCGCAACCTAGCCAAAATACATTAGTCCTTCTAGCCTATAATAAAAATACCTTTTAGATTCTAGCTTCAACGCAATTCAGTTCATTTCAGCTTGTACTTTCGCAGAGCGATAAATGGCTAGCAGTTCTCCTTATGCGTTGAAATAGAGGGCATCTCTTTCTACACTATGCAAACTGAGCAAGACTTCAGACCCAGTTAGTGCACTAACGCGCTAATGTTGTATCTGGCCTTTAGTACTTTTTGTCAAAGGACCATTATCGATGCCGAGCATCCATCATAAGAATATTTTGCGTAGGTAAACAGATTATCCGGTCAAATAGTATCAACTCTATTGTTTTAACTATTTAAACAATTGTTTAAAATTGAGGTTCGCGCAATAACGTGGGTAAATAATTAAATTAATTATTCACCTACTGCTGCAATTTATTGTTTATTTTGGTAAATTGGAAATGTTGCTTGGGTTTGCGTTTGTTTTGGCAATTTTTTAGGGTTTTGAAGATCGGAGATCGGTTTAAAAACCCTACACAAAAAAAACACAAAAGGCTACCTTTTATTCCGGAAAAAAGCGTGCGAAGCCGCGGGCTGCAGCTAGTTTAAAATAATAATACATTTCGTGCGCCTTAAAAAAATATGATGTCGAAATTTTAAAAGAGACCTACAATGTCAGAAAAAAAGTCGAAAAAATACTTAGATATGACTTATTTCCATTCGGGCAGCGCAAAATCCGTCATTGTGGAGATCTTTAGGGAAGGTCTATGTCCAGCTGTGGGCGCCTATCAGCTGATATGATGATGACGACTTTTAATTCGTAATCATTTAAACAAGGCCCTTCAGTTTCTACTTATATTATTATTTAAATTACACTATCTTCTTTTTCTTTGCATCATCCTTTCTAACGTTACTATCTACGAATCTGATAGAATCGGAGCATTATTGTAGGTATCTTTGACAACCTATGTGGCGCAGCGGGCGAAAGTCTGCCTGCGTCGGGAGGTTTCGGGTTCGATTCCCGCCTCAGAACAAATGTTTGTACGATCTACAGAAACTTGTTCAGGGTGTTCTGGGTGTTTTCAATGTATAATAAAAATATATTTCTATGTAATAAGTAGGTAAATCAGTTTTAAAGTACCCATAACACAAGCTCTGCTTCTTGAGGCTAATGCTGTGTGATTTGCCCAGTATTATTATCCACTTAAATTATGATTATGTCCTGCTAGCCGAATTTTTAGCCATGGCGGCCAGTCTCAACGCCAGGCTAGCCAGGTGCGCAGGACATTATTATAGTGCACAAGTGTGTTTGCAAACACAGATGCACTCACTATCCCTTCACTCTCATAATCCGATGAGACGATGACACGATCGGGGAGAGGTCAGGCGCAGGACCAACGGCCACATATATCAGAGTATGAAAAACAAAATTTGGAAAATATTCCGAGACAATTTCCCATTTTACAGGTAGGATTCATAATCATGTACCATGATTATGAACCTACCTTGAGCACCATATTTACTATTTCCTTTTACATAAGCACACGTAAATGTAAATACGCTGTAATAGCACGGAGTCACGTCATGTAAATTGACAAGTAAACTGACAAGTCATCATATGTCAAGGTTGTACGCTGACGCAGAATGTTTTTGTCACATCTGAAGAAATTTATTATCAACTAGCTGCTGCCCGCGGCTTCGCAGGTAGCCTATGTCCGGCCCCGGGATACCATCTACCTCGCTGCCAAATTTCACCGAGATCCATTCAGCCGTCCTTGAGTTATAAAAAGTGTAACTAACACGACTTTCTTTTATATTTATAGATAATATAGATATTACGTGTTTTAACTCTTTGGTTAAATTTTATGAATTTTACCTTGGCTGGTAGTAGGGGTTACCTTTGAGGATCGCTAAGAAATATGATCGATAGCTAAGAATTATGAAATTTTAATATTAGGTCCTTACATATGAAATTGGCGTTTTGTATGGGAGGAACAAAAAGTCGAATATTTTTTAATATAATATATTTAATTAATCAAAGTATGAACCATTATTTTCTATGCACTTTTGCCATCTTATAGGTAGTTCATTGATCCCTTTACTAAAAAAACCAGTCGGACGGGAATCAATAAAATCTTTGAAGGCGATTTGGACTGCCCCATCGGAGTTGAATTTTTTCCCTTGCAAGAAGTTATCCAAATTTCGAAAAAAATGGTAATCTGTTGGAGCAAGGTCCGGGGAGTACGGAGGATGTCTTAGACTTTCCAATTGAAGCTCTTCTAATTTAGTAGCCGTCTGTTGCGCAGTGTGTGGTCTAGCGTTGTCGTGAAGCAGCAGTGGCGTGGAGCGATTGACCAGCCTAGGTTGTTTAGCCGCTAGCTTTTCCATCATGGTTTGCAATTGCTGACAATAGACATCAGCCGTAATAGTCTGGCCAGATTTGAGAAAACTGTAATGAACAATACCGGCACTAGTCCACCAAACGCTTACAAGTAACTTTTTTGGGGTTAATTTTCGCTTGGGGCAGGATTTGGCTGGCTGGCCAGGATCCAACCATTGCGCTGAGCGCTTCCGATTATCGTAAAGAACCCATTTTTCATCACAGGTAATGATTCGGTTTAAAATACCTTCATTATTGTGCCGGTTTAGTAATGTAACGCAGCAGTCGACGCGCGTTTGCCGGTTTGCTTCAGTCAATTCGTGAGGTACCCACCTTTCAAGCTTTTTAATCTTCCCAATTTGCTTCAAGTGAATTAAAACAGTTTTATCACTAACATCGCAGCCTGCAGCTAACTCGGACGTGGTTTGCGATGGATCCGCTTCCACAATAGCCTTCAACTCTTCATTATCAACTTGAGTCTCAGGCCGTCCACGGGGCTTGTTCTGCAGGTCAAAATTTCCAGAACGAAAACGTTGGAACCAAAAACGAACTGTGTTTTCTTTTGCAACACGACCGCCATACACATCATTCACCCTTCGAGTTGTTTCCGCAGCACTAGTGCCACGGCGGAACTCGTACTCGTAAATAATGCGATATTTTAAGTTTTCCATTTTGTAAAATGAGTGACGCAAACAGAAAAAAACAGAAGAAAAAAAACAAATGAATGACGATCATCGAAGCACAAATACATGAGTCTATAGCTGTACAAATTTGAATTTGGAATTCCTTACCAAAGAGGAGAAATTTGTGATTAAAGTGGCCAGTACGAAAAACGCCAATTTCATATGTAAGGACCTAATATATTCTATAAGGCGGTTTTATACCGCACACTAGCGCCACCACCAATTTTGACTACTTATTACGTTAAACACAGGAATATACAATAATCCATTGTACAGTTTGTGCTATCTCTCTTAAGCTTTTTAGGGTTTCGAAGACCGGTTTCGAAACCTTTATGGTCTCGCTTTTTCTGTCCTTTTTCCGTCGTTAATATCTCAGCAACTGCACTTGCAAATAACTTGAAATTTAAAATAATAATACATTTCGTGCGTTTGTACCTGCAGGTTAAAACAAAAAAAAAGTTAAATAGAAAATGAAAATTTTCAGGACAAATTGTGATGTCGAAAATTTTAAAAGAATCCTATAAGGTCAAGTGGGGGTATCAAATGAAAGGTATCAGTTTGCACATTTCAAAACAGTTTTTGAAATTTCTGTATGTTTCATACTTTTTGAAATATTTTGAAAAAAGCCAATAAATTACCCAACTCTTCCCCTATCTCCGAAGTTTGCAGAGCGATCCATATGAAATATATGTAGCGTTTGTAGATATGGATCTATATTATACAGGAAAAAATATATAGAAGTCTGTAAGTAGAACCTTTTTTGAAAAGTGGGCAAAACGGGGGGGCTACCTCACAGGGTGGGGTATCAAATAAAAAGTATCAGTTTGTACATCTCCAATCAGTTTTTTAAATTCCTGTAGGTTACATAGTTATCGAAATATTTTGAAAAAAGTCGAAAATACTACCTTCTACACTCCGAAGTTTGCAAACCGATCCATCTAAAATGTATTTTAAATTTTAAGGTATTAATTAAATAGCAAAGTCTCTAACCTATACCTATAGTACATATTGGTATATACTTGACAAAAGTTCGAAACCCTCGGCGCGCGAGTAACACTCGCACTTGACGGATCTCGTTTTAAATTCCTTTGAAATAGTTTAGTTTCGTATAATTTAGTCAGAGATAAGAAAACAGAGTTTGGTGGCCAACAAGAGCAACTACGCATCTCTGCCTAAAGTAAACGAACTAAAATTTTTTATGGGCATTCAAAAAAAACTTATCTGAATCATAAACTGTACAACGGACTTTTAAAAATTCCTTTGCTTAACGTAATTATAAGAAAGAATAGGCGGTGGCGCTAGTTTGAGACATGCAGCCGCCTTAGTACTGGCATTTTTTATTTCGTCAGCAATATTATGGCATAATATTGCTGACGAAGCTATAATATTGTTTCATAAATAAAAATAGTAATTTAAAAAAAAAAAAACAAACAACATAGCGGCATGCTGTATTTCAATAGTTTTAATTTTATACTTTTTGATCGACATAATGATGTTGTAAGACAAAATTAATGAAAAAAACCTATTATATTGTAAGAAATTAATATATAAAAAAATATAAAATTAATATATATTGTAATTATTAACCTGTAGATTGTTTGCAACAGTCTGCAGTTAACTTAATTGTTTCAATTGTAAATACTGGTTTATTATTATTGAATTGTAATTTTCTTTGACAATAAATATATTTTAAAAACAATAAAAAAATATTGTATTATCAAAAACTTGAATAAGATAAAACTTCCAAAAAAGGAGGAGGAGCTTAATTCGGCTGTATAATTTTTTTACTTTTTATTTGTTTTAAAAACATTGTTTGACAATCACAGAAATAAAATGGTAGGTAACGGATTCTCTTCACTTAATTTTTTTGTCTACTTTTTTTTGCCACATTTTTTTACAATTTTTTTGTGCAAGTAGAAGTGAAATATACCACAAGGACTTCCTTCCTTTGGGCTTGCTTCTGTGTAATACTCAACACCTCACAGCGATCACCAAGCCGCCTGCCAAACGACTATCCTCCCTCCTTAGCATGTGCAGCATTGGACGTATGTGGACAAGAACAGGATAACGTGCAAAAAAGCAGGTGTTTTGCTTCGATAACATTCTAAAATTTGTATCAAGTCCCTTTTCCAAGGTCGTTGTCGTTTATATAACCGGTAGTGTAGGTTGATACCGGTTTTTAAGGTCCCTATACTTACAGGAAACAGCTTAAAAACATATGTATTGAAAAAAAAACTAGTCTTTGCTTTTTCAAAATAAAAGACTGTTGTAAGCAGTCCAAACTACTTTCGACCGAATATACATTAAGCCTTTGCTTCATTTAATTTCTTCCATTTATTTAAACCAACAAAAAATCCAAATTTTATAAAAAAAAAATTTAAAATGCTTTATGTCCTTTAGACCTTATAGGACTCTTGACACGTCACAAAATTCAAATTACATAAGTAAAATTAGAAAATAAAGTGATCACTTTGATATTTACTCACTTCAATATTTTTTAGGTTTACCTAAAAAAACCCTCTTAGAAAAAGTTCTTTGCTTTAGCAAAGAATTTTATTTATTATCAAAGAAAATTACAATTATAGAATCGAAACAAATTAAAACTAGCATTTATAATTGAACATTGAGCTAACTGCAGACTTTCGCAAATAATCTAGAGCTCAACAGATAAGATACCTTATACCTACTTAGTTTGTTTGTTTGTTTGTTTGTTTGGATGTACCTAGGGGGTAATAACCAGAACTGGTGCTGGACCAATTTTGAAAATTCCTAAACTAATCAGATAGCTAGTGAAACGCGAGTGAAACAATCTTATCACACTAATGTTTTGCGAGCGATATTAATTAGATAAGATATTTTTTTTCATAACCATTTTAAGACAAACCACACAGAAAATAATTAGTTATTTGACAGTAAAAGAAAGACTTATAATAGAAACAAAAAAAAAACCGGAAAAGGAATCTCTCACTCCTGAAAAATCTGTTTTTATTGCATTTTTTTTGACTTTCAAAGCCGACTTAAAACTAGTCAATAATATTATGAAATTTGTATGAAACCTGAATGACTTTGAAAATATCTTCAGATGATAACTTTAAGTAATTTATGTAAATTGTCATTGTCATTGAGACAAAGGGTAGAGAGATCATTGCATGATTTTTAATAATGTATATTCATGGAGGTAATTCTATGTAGCTTGTGTAAGTTTTCGTCTACCGAAATCTACTGGACGGATTTTCATGCGGTTTTCACCGACGGACGGAGTAATCCATGGAAAATATTTATCTTGGTTTATTATAAGGACACCTCTAGTGTATAATAAAGATAAAAGATTTGTGTAAATTGACCGAAATATGGCGATGATAGGAAATCTTATAAATATATAAAAATGAATCCCTATTTCCCTTGGTCACGGCATCACGCGTGAACGGCTCCACCGATTTCGCTAATAAATTATTGTCAGGAGAAGGTTCATAAGAAAGAAAAAATTAAGAAAGTTGCGTGGAAAATTAGAAAATTTAAGAAAACCTAACGACCATAATACCAATTCAAATTCAATATTCATAGTTAAGACAGGACAAAGTCTGTGGGGTTAGCTAGTCAGAAATTATAACTTTTATAACTTAGGCTGAAAACAAATCGTTCATAGACATATATGAAGATAGGTACCTATGTATAGATTGTAGAAGAGGTCGAAAAAAGGGATTGTTCCCATCTGTGTCCCATCTATCTGCTATGTCCCCTGGGGGACAGTTAGGGAAAAAAAAAATCTCTCCCCTCGTGACTAACAGGGGGAACTATGTCATGCGGCCTAGAAGCTAGCTGGCGTGGCACGTATAGAGTTATTCCTCATTATCAGCGGTTTAAATCCTGGATCGGGGCAAAGTTGTTATTGGGATTTTACTCGCAAGAAAAATTCACAATAACATCCCGCAGTCAGGAAGTTGGTCCTGCGCCTGAGCTCTCCCCGGTCGAGATGAGAGAATAGAGAGTGCACCTGTGTTTGCGCACACACTTGGCCACAATAATATGTTCTGCACACTTGGCTAGTCTCCGTTGAGACTGGCCGACGTGGCCGAAGATTCGGCTTGGGGGACATCAGAGTTACACTTATGAAAACATTGTGTTACGGAATTTACGGACATTGATATAAGTAAAATCTGTAGATACGCGGTTACTCAACAACGGGCCTGTGTTACAACTACACGCAAACACTCGCTCACAGTTTCATTTCCAATCTTGTGCAATAACTATATTAAGCATGGGTACGAGGACATTGCTGTAGTCTTTTAGTTAATAAATCACACTAAAGTACGTCGTAGAAAGCACGCGTAACACGAACGCCGCCGGTCCGACAATGACTGAGGTGGATGGACCTAATTGCACCTAATTTGAGCCTTCCACTTTCGAGAAGCTAGTGCCTCATCTCCCCTTTTTTACTTTTATCGAAGGTTACGGAACTATTTTAAAAAATATATTTTAACCTGTCTAGTATATTATATGGTAATAATATAGCTGCCTACCTACTCTCTTGGTTAATAAAGATTTTTTAAGGGGCAAACCTGGTTTGGTGGTCAAACTATGCCTAGATCTCAGTACTCACGGGATCCTCTTGCTAAAAAACTCGAATTAGATAAAATTCTACATTATTTCTTTGGTTCCTGTAATGTAAAAACGCGATCGACAAAAACAAATACCATGAAAATATCATGAAAGTGAACCCTGCGGTCTATTGAAATTACTTTTGTTTTGTTTCGTAAGTTTATACTCAAGCCAGTTTCTTAATTAGTTGCGTAGTTTTCTTGTAAATAAACAATAACTTCATTTTTGCGCTTACGCCTTTCCAGAAACGTATGCACTGTCCCGCTCCTATGAACGCGAAATTCTATGCCTATCCTTTTCACAAAATGGCGTGCATCGTGCCCTCTTAAGTATTATAGCAGCCATGTAGCAGCAACCATGCCTCTAGTTTAGAAAAAATTACACAATAAAATTGATGCGAAAAATGATTCATAAAATTTTCTTAGAACGTTTACCACATAATGAATACAATGGACTACCTTGGCTTGGTCACAATAATTCTATTATGTAATGTAATTTCCCAATATGTTTCTGGGCAATTCACACAGCAACGGCATATATATATTTAGAATTTATATATTTAGAGGCTTTTATATCCGGGAAACTTGAAGGTTCGTTTCTGCTTCACGAGTTGAAGCTCTCGGATATGCTTCGAAAAACGTCAATATTGCCAGCTCTAAATCTTCGTTGACGATTCGTGGTTTTCGTGTCAATGGTTTTTTGTAACTTCCAGTCGCTTTTAAGTTACTCGCCATAGTTCTAAGAACTTTTTCCGAGGGTAAAGAGCGCTGTGGGTATTTGTTTTGATACCAGCTAAGTGCACGAACTATGCTTCTACTATTTAAAAAATAGGCCTCCTTCAAATCAAATCGTCACTATTTGATAAATCCATTCTTAGAAAGATCTTTTACTGTCATAAACCAACACAAACAACTCAATTTGAAACAAAACAATTTTTCGAGAAAAAACAAGAATGGAATTCTTTTTTTTTAGTCTATGAACTTGAACACAGTATCCCGCTATTATGACAAATGAGTTTCACACATAACGACCAAAAAGTTTAAATAGGAGGTGAGTTTTCTTCCGTGTAAAAATAAAAAAGTGAAAATTTGCTATTTCCATTCATTTTTAGTACAACATTTATTTGCAAAGATTGATCCTTATCAGCAACAGAATCGATTAGTTTAATAATACAGGGTGTAATTTTTTTTCAAAAATCACTCGGGTCCATTTCCGTCAAAAGTAAAAGATTTTTGAAAAAAATAAATATGCAGTTATTGTTTTCTTATAAGTCGAGGGCATGACTCCTTTCACGACGTTTCCCTAACTCTCGTGGTTTCAGAGTTGGTCATCACCGCCCTTCTCAAAAAACCAACCTGTTTATATAGAAGATTATATAACTGATTTCATACAGTTGTTATGGTGAAGCGATTAATTTTTGGAAATTACAATAGGTATGTATCCGAACCTACGAAGGGAAATCAAACCATCAACCATCACCACAAAACCCCCGCAGCTGTTTAGAAGCTATTATGCTTTAACCACAGGACTTCATAACCTTAATGGAAAACCACAGTATTTAGCGCATTTAGCGTAGGTAGTAGTAACGTTTTATGGCAGCAATATATCAAAGTGTTTATGTTATTGCCGGTAATTTGTTGCCTCCATTTTATTGCAATGTTTTTCTTTCGGTTTTTCACACTTTGTAAGGGAACCAGCTGAGATAGACTATGGTCGTATTCTAAAACGGATTTAAATTAATTCGGAATAGTATTTTAGAATTTCTTGTATCTGAAACCAACCAAGAATTCGAGTCCGTCTTGAGTTGGGCAAATCATCAGAATTAAAAACCAAAAAAATGCTGGACAATTCAAACAGGATCATTTAGTTCCATAGATCTAAGTAAAACCTGTAGATATGGTACGTTCTCCCAGCGCTTACTCAACAACTGGCCTGTGTTCCAACTACACACAAACACTCGCTCACAGTTACATTTCCAATCTTGTGCAATAATTATAATAAACAAACACGAGGGCCTTGCTGTAGTCTTTTAGTCGATGTACTTTAGTGTAAATCACACTAAAGTACATCGTAGCAAACACGCGTAACACGAAAGCCGGTCCGACTATGACTGAGGTGGGTGGACCTAATTCCACCTAATTTGAGCCACTTTCCAGAAGCTAGTCTCATCTTCCCTTTTTTACTTAGATCGATGTTTAGCCCCAATGCAATGCAGGCAGAGCTTGTGTTATGGGTACTAGATAACTGAATTAATTTCTTACAATTAGTTTTGCAATATCCTTATCTCCTAGCCCTAATTCGGATACAGCAACCTATCTGATATTATTATTTATTTCTTAATATACACTTTAATTATTTAAAATCTCGTTGTAATATATTTTTTTACTATAGAAAATAAAATATATTGTATCCGCGGGATATACCTCTACAATATCATTATCGAAGCTCGGGGGTGTCGCATGCGATGAGTGGTTAAAAGTTGACGAACCTTACAGTCTAAGGCGTCTAGTTCAGTCTGTGTCCATCTTATTATGCCAAAGGTATAAATGAGCAACGGCATAACCCAGCCGTTGAAGGCACGCACCTTGTTACCACCTGACAAAAGGCTATTTAGCACTTTTGTGAGGCGACAAAAGAAGCGCTCCTTCACCGACTGCTTTATGTCCCCGTCTACTATATTATTAATATTCACTTAATTTATTTAAAATCTCGTTATAAATAATATTTTTTTTGTATAGAAAATAAAATATTATATAGGTAACTATTTTACAGTAAAAAATATATCAAAACGGTGAATCACCGGCCGCGAAGCTATCCTCAAGCGGCCGGTGACTACACCCCGGATACAATATCAGGCTTATTCGCATGAATAGTCCCGTCTGTAATAAATGTAATAATAGATCGGTCGCAATAGAGCATGGCACGGCCGTTTTCGAGAACTGGAGCCGATGTGTACAGAACTTCAGGACCAATAAGGCCGTATTGGAGAGCAAATTGCTGGTGTATAATTTTGGCTACTTGTGTCTGTGCAAGTACTGAGAGTTAGCAAGGTGCGAACAACCCAAAAATATATGATGGATAGTCTCCCCAGGAAGATGACACGCTCGACAATTATAAATCGTGTTATCTTTGAAAATGTAAATGATTTTTTTTTATTTCTGTACATAGATAAGTTACATTATCATGGGTTGGGGTTTTCTTTTAAGCATAATATGCTTGTGTTAGAGTACTCTCTACCTTATCGTGTTCAAAATAAATACAAAAATTAATAAATTTAAGTCCTTCGATCAATTATAATTGATCGAAGTTTAAGTCTGTTTAAAAAATACTGTGTGTTCTGTTTGGTAGAGCTGAGGACACCGGTCTCACATGAGTCCGGGCAACAGGAGCTACCAAACAAAAATGAGTACGTACATGTGTGTGCGTGTAGGTAGCGTGTGAGCGTAGTATGTGTTGCGTTTGGATCTTTCATGATATACTTTCGGTAATTGTTCGTCTTTACCACCTCATCCATACTTGGACAGACAAACCCTTCGGTTCCCCCAAAGATGTCACCGAAGCGTACCCGTATTATTAAATTACACAAAGTACATTCTCTTCTCCCTCACTCTCATAATCAGATGGGACGGTAGGTACACAGATACATTTTTCCATTATAATTTACGCAATATTCTAAATAACTAAAACCTAGCCTAGACATAACATTGCTAGCGATAGGCTGAATCGTAATAAATCGATAAATTTATCAATAAACCTAAATAAAAAAAAAAATATAGTGTCTACAAAACAAGCACTTAAATTTACATCATACCATCATCGTAAGAGTGCTATATAAAATGGGAATACCCAACTTGGCAAATCTAAAATGGCTGACTTTAATTTGAGATCAGCGAAGGCTGAGCTGCATCTCAAGGTTCACATTCACTTTACTCTAATTAGGCACAAGGGTAGTCTACGAGTGTATTCACGTTTTGGAGTATTGTAGTGATTTCACTATGATACCATTTGGCAAGAGGATTTCATGACCAAAGCGAGAGTGTTTCATTAACATCATTGGCCTTTAAAATATGAAGTATGTATGTAAGAAAGAAAGAACATATTTTATTTACCCTATAATCTTAAATCACAGCACACTAACATAAGACACTAATTAATCCTATGTACCCACCTACGTAGAGGTACTTAATTTATTTCGTGCTGCTGCACTCGATAAACATGGCCTCCACTCAGCATTGTGCTGGATGTGCTGGTGTGTCCATCCAGCGCTGGTTTCAGTGAAGAATGTACCGTTCGTTTGTTGGCACTTACGTAGATGACTGGAAATATAACTAAGAAATTACCAAAAACGTAACGCAAAAAAGTATATTAAACGAACGAGCCATAAGGCGAAGAAATAATGCCAACGGAACCGTGATGGCGCCACGCTCTTGACCGTGGTATTCAGGGCATATCTGTGTAGACTTGTTATGCAACGATTTTGTTTATAAGCCGCGTTGGCACGATCAGAGACTGCTCGGATCGAGTGGACTCAGACACATATTGGGATGCAACTCGTATTGTGGCAACGACTAATCCGAGCGCACTAGGACGGCGGCGTCCAATCTAAAGTGGACTTGGACCGCGTTCTATTTTCCGAGCTAGCTCGCAGTAGAGTAGGAAAACAAAATGGCGTCTAGTAACAACAACCAATAGTCTCATGATATTTTTCGATTAACGTAGTTCACTCGGATAATTTTCTTAGTCAATAGGAAAATGATCCGAGTAAAGTAGACAGATAGAAGATAGATACTGCACACTTTACGAAACAATTAATAAATAAAATAAATATTACAAAAAATGTGACGATTGGCGGTCTTATCGCTCAAGAGTGATCTCTACCGTGTGTTAATATCAACAGCTATCCTAGTACACTTGATCAGAGCCTTCTCCGAGCAAACTCGATCGTGTGAAGGCGGCTTTAATGTGTTAACTTACATGTAACGATCTAGTTTTCTTATCTACATTTAATTCAGATTATTTTAAATATTTTGTAAGCAGCGTTTCATCTATGTAGCACTACCTTCAACCCCCCGGTTATAAAAAGTAGCACATTGGCTTCCCCGAAATACCATCTATATCCTTGCCAAATGTAGTATAGTATAGTATATATATATATAGTATCCGTTCAGTCGTGAGAAGAGAAGGTAACAGACAGAGACTGAGTTACTTTCGAATTTATAATATTACCCCTTTATTAATAATCTTCTCCTTTTCTTTGTAATGGTGGCTAAAAGGACTTGTAGCTATTTTTACACTATACGTAAGTATGGATAGCGTTCACATTCAGTTTTAACTCAGTTTAAGTTTAAACGGAGGCAAAGCACGTCATAAACAAAAGACGACTTTATTTTACTAACTCCGCACTGCCAACCAATGGTTGAAAAATTGTTCAGAGAAGTCGAATAAAACGATTGGTAAGTTATTGTTTACAAACAAAAGAAATATTTTTACAGAAAAAGGCATTCTTTTGTGTCTTTTCACTAGAAAAAAATTTAGATGAAACTTGATGAGATCTCAAAGACTCAAAAGAAAGAGATTTTTGGGCCAGATATTACACATAAAACCAGAGATTACACATAAAAATGTGTAATCTCTGGTGTTTTATTATTGGATCAATACATACAATTTATTAGCAATTTGTAATAATAATATACTTGGGGACGCTTCCGACTGGTACTGATATGGATCAGTTACGCTACCTGTAGATTGTTTGCAACAGTCTGCTGTTAGCTTAATTGTTTCAATTGTAAATAATAGTTTTTATTTGTTTTTATTATTGAAATGTGATTTTCTTTGTCAATAAAGAAATAATAATACACTATTAGAATTTTATTGACAATTTGTCATCGAATGAAAATTTTTGCAAAAGTTATGCTCAAAAGAGCCCAAAGATAGTCTTTGAGCTCTTCAAGTTTTATTTCAATTTTCATTTCAAATAGTTTCTAATAGACAGATAATAAAATTTATAAGTACGGCATTGAAGACAATGTCGTACTAACTTATAAATTTTATTATTTTGACAGATAGTAATAAAATTTATAAGTACGGCATTGAAAACAATGTCGTACTAACTTATAAATTTTATTATCTGTCTATTATAAGCTATTTGTTTTATACGTATAAAATTGAATGCCACTTTTCTATTGCGAAAGGATCATTAGGCGGATTTCCAACGGATGAGGCTGGTGTTTTAGAGAAAACTGTAAATTTTTGTTTTGTGATCTTTACACGTTTAAATTGACATTGAAAATTATTTATTTCTCTTTCATCTTTTGACCCGCGTCCCGCCATCTGTAGTTTCATTCATCAAATAAACGCCAAAAAAAATGCCTAAATTTGTTATTTTGAGACGATGCTATTGTTTTGGTGAAGCGATTAATTTAGTGGAATTAGGGCCTGGTGGATCTACGGCAGCAGTTTGCAGCCCGTTGATGTCTCAAGCCTTCGACGGAACAAATAATCACTCTTGACTTTTTTTGAACGGTTATGTGTCCGGCATATCGCAGCATACTGCGTAGTGATCAAGAAACCAAGGCTTCAATGCTCGTTTTGGTCGACTTTTCAAGCCACTCTTTGTCATGAGTGAAACGACAAATTACTCCGCTAAGATCTGATTTACTTAAACTCTATTAGATTACTGTTTTTAAACGATCCCATCTAACAAATTAAACCGCAATAGCAACGGATCTACCGTTTGATAATCAAGTTTAGTATCGTAAATTAGGTATTGAGCAATAAATCGTAAATTACGAAGCTGCACGGTCATTCCAGGACAACACATAAAGTCGTAACTTGCCTAACTGGTCTACAAATGAATAGGACATTAGCTTTATTATGAAATCTACGAGTACTTATATTTCCCAGTCTTTTGAGACTTGCTTAACAAAGGTGACTTTCAAAAAATCGCTAATTGGACTTATGTATTGTCACCTTAAGAAAAAGGTTACATAAGGTAAATATACAAAGAAGTAAAAATAGGATAGAAGGATTTTACTAAAATGATAGGAGCGAAGGATAGAAGGGTCTATAAATCTTCTTTTAAATTCGAACTAATCTCTGTTCAGATCTGTGGACGGAATAAAAAACTAATGCCGAATAACAAGAAGAGTATTCTTCTGATTTATCCAGCTGATTTGTATGAATTTGGTAAAACCTTCAATTTTTTCAGTTAACAGGGCTATAACCACACTTGCTTTCACATTGGGTTACATGATTTATAAAGTGCGTTTAACGAGCATTGACTGTGGAAAGGTTTCTTCTATCTATAGATCTAAATAAAATCTATAGATATGGTACGTCCTCCCAGCGCAAACACTCGCTCACAGTTAAATTTCCAATCTTGTGCAGTAATATTACTATACAGACACGAGGGCATTGGCATTTAGTCAATAAATCACACTAAAGTAAGTCCCAGCAAGCACGCGTAACACGAACGCCGCCGGTCCGACTATGACTGTGGTGGGTGGACCTAATTAAACCTAATTTGAGCCTTCCACTTTAGAGACGCTAGTACCATATCTCCCTTTTTTATTTAGATCAATGTTTCTATCCCGGGGAACTCATTTATAGTACCTCTAGAAAATGTAGCTCAAATGTTAGTTTAAGTGTTAGTCTAGGTCCATATGCTTAAATTAATAAAAATTTCAGCTCGATTTGTTCTGACGTTTTGGCGATGGATCTGATGAACTAGGTACTGATTAAGAACGTAACCTTTTACTAATGTAATCATAAAACAAAGGACATGAACACCTTCAGCTAAAAATACTTATAAAACAAGTTGTGGAATCGAGAATGGCATTTACATATTCATCATATCTGGTTGAAGTGACTACTTTGTGAATCATCTTTGTGGCTCATCATCATCAACCTATCTAAGTCCACTGCTGGACATAGGCCTCCCCTAATGAGCGCCATAGCGCCCTGTCTTCAGCTTAGCGCATCCAGCATCTGCCTGCAGTCTTCTGCAGGTCGTCATCCCACCTGGCCGGAGGGCATCTTACACTACGTTTGCCGAGTCACGGTCTCCACTCGAGAATACGTTTACCCCATCGGTTATCGGTTCTTCGCGAGATATGGCCGGCCCACTGCCACTTCAGCTTGCTAATTCTTTGAGCTATGTCGATAACTTTGGTTCTCTGTCGGATGTATTCGTTACGAATCCTACCCTTCAGAGAAACTTCCGTTTCAAATATTTGCAGATCGTACAAACATTTGTCCCAAGGCGGGAATCGAACCCACTAACTCCTGCGGCGTAGGCGGACCTTCGCCTTCCGCGACGCATAGGTCGTTAATGTCTTTGGTCCCAGAGCACTCCACTGAAGTGGCACGCAAATCTTACAAGCGTCAAAACCATATTCAATGACATCTCTTTTAACAATTTTATGTGTATACATTAAAATAATTAAAAACAATAAACATCATCACATAAATCGTAAAGAAATTATAAAAAACAACACAATTTACTTAAACTACTTAATATAAAAAAAAAATTATTTGTTTTGTCCACGGATTAATTAATATGAGTGAGAATTTATTCAATTAATTAATGCGGCATACGAATATAATAAATCCGAGGTTAGATATTGCATTTGCAAGTTTTAAGACCGAGATGTTAGCAAAAGCTAACGTCTCGGTACCCCAGACGATGTCATATGGTAATGTGGTGACATCCAATGGACAAACAACGTGTGAGCTTTTCTCGAGTTATTTTGGTTCTGTTTTTGTTAAAGACTCGTGTTGTGAGTCTGTTGCAGATGTTGATGCATCAGTAAATATTGATCATTGCATTTCTTCTTCTTTATCACAGGTTTCAATAAATAAAAAAGAGATTGAACTGAAAATTAGGAATTTGGATGGAAACAAGGGTCCAGGACCAGATCAATTACCTCCATCTTTTATTAAATCTTGTGGCAGGGAGCTATCTATTCCTCTTTGTATAATATTTAATAAGTCCCTCAAATTAGGTACTTTTCCAAGTCAGTGGAAAACTGCGCACATAGTTCCAATTCATAAAAGTGGAGACAAATCTCGTTGTGAGAATTATAGACCTATTAGTATTATATCGTGTTTTGCAAAACTATTCGAATCATTAGTTTACGTTCGCCTCTACAGCCACATACAACCAATTCTTTCTGATAAACAGCATGGCTTTGTTAAGAATCGATCTACGATAACTAACTTACTGGAGTACAAACATTACCTTTGCCGAGCTTTTGCTACTGGAAGTCAGGTTGACTCGATCTATACGGACTTTTCTAAGGCTTTTGACAAAGTCAATCATCGACTACTTTGTCGTAAGCTTTTTACTTATGGTATACATGGAAATTTGTTTCGCTGGATTTCGTCTTACCTTGATAATAGAAGTCAGTTGGTGGCATTAAAAGGTTTTGTTTCCTCTCCAGTGGTGGTGTCTTCAGGTGTTCCTCAAGGCTCCCATTTAGGACCTCTACTTTTTGTTATTTTTATTAATGATTTAGTTAGGCGTTTATCTTCTAATTGTCTTTTGTATGCAGATGATTTAAAAATCTATAACGTTATTTCTAAGCCATCTGATTGCTTGATTTTACAGGATGATTTGGATACTGTATCTATGTGGTGTGAGATTAATAAGATGTGTCTAAACGTAGACAAATGTTTCGTAATCTCTTTCTCCAATAAGCAGCAAAAAATTAATAACACCTATACTATAGATGGAAATTTACTAAATCGTTCTGACACGGCTAAGGATCTGGGTATTATATTTGATAGTAAACTCTCTTTTAGACTTCACTATCATCAAATCATATCAAAAGCTAATCAACTTCTTGGTTTTGTCTTTAGGACGACAAAGGGTTTTACAAAACCTCGCAGTCTTTTATACCTCTTCTTTGCCTTGGTCAGAAGTGGTTTGGAATATGGCAGTCCAATATGGTCCCCAAATTACAAAGTACATATCAATGCAATTGAACGAGTGCAAAGAAAGTGCTTAAAATTATTAATTTATCGTCAACAACCTGGGCGCTCTACTTTGAGCTATGAAGATAGGTTATGCAGATTTAATGTTCAGTCCTTGGAGACGCGTCGATTATACTTTGATTTAGTTTACCTGTACAAAATCATGCATTCTATTATTGATTCTCCCGAATTGTTGTCGCATATTTCTTTGAATACTAAATTTAGCGCCCGTAGAGCAAATCATTCTAATTTATTTTCATTACTTACTTATAAAAATAACATTTCTTTTTACAACCCACTATCGAGAATGTGTCGCCAGTATAATGAGCTATTAAAGTCGCATATAGTGTTGGACATATTTTGTCCTAGTTTGTATGGTTTTGTTAAAACTGCTAAGGACATCCTCCATTCGAACTGCAGGGGAAATGATGCTTGTGAGAGCAACATAGCCACTGTATCCTGAAGTCACCATTAAATACATAGGTATTGCTGTTTTGTGTTATTTTACATATCTGGTCTTATTTTTATTGATTGTTTTATTTTTGTATCACCGTTTTCAAACCAATCTAAACTTTTGTTTACATTTCTACTCAATATACCTAATTATTTGTTGAGTGCACATAGTGTTACGTGTCAAGCCAGTTCATATTTTCTCAGATTTTTGTGTTCTATTATTGTTATTGCTTGTTATGTGTTTTGTGTACCAAATAAATAAATAAATAAAAGCTGCGTAAGCACCTTATCTCTCTCTATTCGGGCTAGATTTAGTCTTTTTTACGAATCTATTTCTGTAGATATCGCTATTTAGCCCTAAAAGGGCAATCTAGCCCTTTTCATGCACACAGAATACATACGTAGAAAAACCTACTTATTGATTTGATTAAAATCAATTGCTCGTCCTGTGGTAAAAAAATACCAGTACCTTTTTTGATTTATTTTTAGCTTTCACTGCGGTAACTTATATATACTTATGTATATAAATACTTTACTTTATAGTCGTTTTCACGTAGGAAGCGATCCCTGACAGATGGACTGCGTTTCATTTCAATCGCCTAACATTTTGTAAATTCAATATTTCAAAAATCCAAGTAGTTAAATATTATTTCCATCTTAACGAATTATTTAAAATTACAACACCTAACAAAAGTTTTTTTTTAGCCCTTTTTGGGTGCCCGCTAGCCCCTTTTCATAAAACCAAGGTGGCAACGCGCTTCAGCGTCTACTTTTGATGCTGACTGTACAATTGAATATTCTTTAGCTACCGGTGTAGACGAAAAAACATATAATTATTGGCAATGAACTCTGTATATTCTTCAGTCTGCATAATTTATGACAGACGAGCCTTGACATAAATCCGATTCTCATTTATGTCGAAACTACGAAATTTGTTGACTGATGATATGACGTACATCGTCTTTTTAAGGCATTCTTTACTTTTTATAATACTTGTTTCTACACGCGGCTTCGCACTCGTTGTTTATATGTTCTGGAGTATAAGGGGGCTTTTACAAAAAACCAAGAAATTGCACGGTTTCATTGTCCAAGTTGTATGATTTTCGTTTATTGCTTCAAATAATAATTACTTGTTAATTTGTTAAATTTATCTACTACAATAATAGTAAAACAAATTTATGAAAACTTTTTTTTTTATGTAGTTATAGTAATTCTCCCGATGCATGTTTAGGCAAAAACTCTCGGAGACCTGTAATATTTTGGGAGCTCTAATTTGTAGATTATATTGAATAAAGACCACATTTTTTTTTCTTTTTACGAGTGTCCTATACTTGAATAATAATAGAATACATTTTCGTTATATGCCTTTATGTAAAGAAAGAAACAATTTTACCGAACTCGATTATCGACCGAAAAGGTTTCAAAACAAACCACATCTCCGAAGTTCTACGTAATTTTGAGATAATATTTATACCAAAATAATTGTCAATATTTCCTTAAACTTCAATGTTAAGTCTCCTTTTTAAATCACTGCTAATTTTTTTTTAATGAATTGTATAAAAGACTACATAATTCAATGCGCCGGCGCCCTTCTTCGTGTTCTAAAATTTGTTTTATTATTATTATACACTTCATTTATTTTAAATCTCATTATAAAATACATTTATTATTATTATTAATCATACAATTTGGACCAAAAAACGAGAAATTCTCGTTTTTTTTGTAATAGCTCTCATAAAGGTTGTTTCTATTCCATGGTACCTATCTGATTTATGGGATTCAAAGTATACCTATGTGTTATTTTAGGCGCCTAAAACTATCCAATCGGTCAACCATTATTGTATATTATTATTTTGATGTGATTTCTTATATCATTTTTAATAGGCTGGTTTTCTTTCCTGGGGAAGTTCCTACACTACTGCTGCTTCCTTGTAATAAAGATAAAGATAAAAAGATAAAATACATTTATTTACCCAGAAAAACAAAAGAACATAACAAAAAGAAGTGTATAGGTACATTAATAAAAGACAAAAGGTTTTTATCATGTTATTTTTTAAGTGCAATACAGTGTTCATTCATTCATTAATAGGTAGGGTAAAATGGGTCCCTAACTCGGCATTTTGAAGTATTAGGCATTTGCTGGTTTTCAGTTAGGGCCCTTATGGAGTGACGGCACAGTACTTATTAATTAACATAATAAATAAGTAATAAGTGTTGATGCAGTACCTACTTTATTTCGTGAATGTTCATTTATGTCAGAGAAACAAGAGGTGATTTTATACATTTAGACTTTGCTATAGTTACATTGCTTTTTGGCATGTTTGAGAACATCCAACGCCCTTTCACACAATAGATTGAAAATGCAATCTCAACTTGGAATTCAAGACCACTCTTGGATCCAGGTTCATCAAGCTTATTATTAGCTGTTAACATAATAAGTAACACATGTTATTATGTAAAAATGTCATTGTCTTGTTTGATTTGAAATCCTGTGTCAGGGATGTACTGCCCAGCCTCTATTAAATGTCCTTTGTCCCAAGTTTCTCGCATGCAATTAGGATATTAGATAGGTCTGTACGTAAAAACAAAACGTCAAACCACTTATCGCCGAGTCATCAATAAATTCTTAGGAATTCTTCAGGAATTCACTATTCAGACGCTTCCAGTTCGAAATGTGCGTCATAGGCGTTAAAAGGGTTAATCCTAAGCGAGTCAAGGCTTGCTATGACTTGTTTAACTTGTAGATGCGTTATTGGATTGATTTGACTATAAATAGGTTCAATTTGGTTATATAAATGTAGTTTTAAATGCGTTACTGTGTATGGCGAGTTTAAGGAGCAAGTTCGCCCTGACCTGACCTGACATAAATTATGCGCATCGTTTTAAGAATTTATTAAATGATGATGTACCTGTAATGACCGACACTGAAATTATTGATGGCCATGTAGCAATTAACTACGCAATTTTAATAACTTCCAAAAATGATGGGAACGGTAATAAAAAATAATAAGTACCTGTCTAAAGATTCAATGAAATAATCCATTGGTAAATAAATAATTATTATTATTTCCATTATTACGAAAGGAACAGTGTCTCTCTTTTGGTTCCTTTTGGTTGTTTTTGACGCGATGCCTGAAGACTTAACAGATGAGGCTTGTTGGTCTACATAGATTTTGAATCACATTTAAGTATATTCAGATGTGGCGGCAGATTTGAATGAGGATCTAAAAGGCGCAAATATGCAGGTCGACAGTGCCTACGCATTTGCTCCCCTTGGAGTCCAGACCCTAGTCCGTGGGGTACCAAAGCTCTTCGGATTTTCTAAAATTTATCACAGCGTCTGATCGAAGCGACGCATGACACGAGAGCTGGTGAGTATCTGGCGCAGCGCATCAGCATTGTCATAAAACGGGGCATTGCAGTAGCGACTTGGGGACGCTTCCGACTAGTATTTTTTTTATTTAACGTACAAAACACATCACAATCACTTAGAATTATAATGTAACAAAAAAACTAGAATAAAACAGAAGAAAAAAAACAAATGAATGACGATCATCGAAGCACAAATACATGAGTCTATAGCTGTACAAATTTGAATTTGGAATTCCTTACCAAAGAGGAGAAATTTGTGATTAAAGTGGCCAGTACGAAAAACGCCAATTTCATATGTAAGGACCTAATATATATCGAGTCGGTTGAGTTATTACTATCTATAATGGGTTATTGAAACAATAAAGTAAAAAAAAGGAATAAAATAATTACTATTACGGTTGCTAAAAGTAGACTACATGCTATAATATAATTGTAAATTCTACTAACTTACATCAAGTAAGTAGAATGTACAATTATTATTATTGTATTATTGTACTTGAACTCGGTTTCGTTTCTTTGATATTGATATTGGTTCATATGGAACTGTCGAGTTTTGTTTGCAGCAGTTGGAAGTTAGCTCAAATGTTTCAATTGTAAATACTAGTTCTAATTGGTTTCTATTTAATTGAAATTTTCATTGTTAACAGCTAATAATGATATTAATAAACCTGGATATTTTTGGTGCACAGATCAGCTGGAACAACTTTTGTCCCAGTAGTCTTGTGTACAGAACAACTGGGAGAAAAGTTGTCCCAGTTGTTCTGTACAGAACTACAGCTGGAAATAAGCAAATCCAAGAGTGGTCCGTAAATTCCAAGTTTAAATTGCATAATCGAACCTAACTAGGTTTGGTTGTCAAACTAGGCCTAGATCTCGGTACTCACGGGATCCCCGTAGTAAAAAAATCGAGTTACATAAGATTTAGAATTTTACTTTGGTTCCTTGAAAGTGAAAAAAAGTTTGAGAAAAAAATAATACGAAAAAAAATCATGAAAGTGCACTGTTTCGCACATAATTTGGTAAAGATCTCAGGAACCCTGGGGTCTATTGAAATTACTTATATTTTTATTCGTACGTTATTACTAATTTTTTGGTTCCTTGAACCAGTTTCTTCATAAGTTGTGTAGTTTTCTTGTTAATAAGCAAAATCTAGATTTTTGCGCCAACACCGTTCCGAAACGTATGCTTCGTCCCGCTCCTATGAACGTGAAATACTATGCCTATCCTTTTCACAAAATGGCATTGCGCCCACTTAATAAAATATTTTCATTAGAGTAGGTAGGTACCTACTTTTCTGTCGCAAAATAACGTCGGTGCATGTAATCATGCAGAAGCAAGTCAACAGTAAGTTCCTGGTAAGCGCGTAGTTCCAAAGTGAAGGACTTGCGTTTGTATGACATCTATAAATATAATACGAGACTGGTTTGCATGACTGGTTCTAATATTATCGCTTGTCAAAAGTGCCACTTGGCTAAGCATTTGTATCAAAGTAATCGTTAGATGTTGTCGATTCGTTTGGTGGAATCGAAATGCAACATTGTCTACCAATAATCTATACGTTGACAACAGATCACGTGACATATGTAAAGCATATGTCAAACCCATACAATACTTTTCTACTATCGCTTTCGTTAATCGATTTTTACATTGTCTAGGCCTTCTGACGTCATTCAACGTCAGATTTACGTCAATACTAATCGAATAAATTTGCTGATAAACAGCCTACGAAATAACTTAATTGATTAACATCTTCGGTCTAATGACTCGTTCACGCTTGCGTTGTGTAAAGATAAATACTTAAACAAAATTGGACAGAAAATAGTTCCTCATTTATTTTAAAACGTAATTTTTTTAAATGACTTTAATTTATGCTACAAAACTTTCAGTAGGTTTTTATATTAAATAAGGAAGTTTTGCTGCTATTTGCGACAACTTTACTATGTGTACAGAAAATCCAGTTTTGCAGTCTTTGTATAAGTATTGCATAGTTTACTTACGAAAACTTTAAAAGTTTACGTTTCCTTCCATGCATTTAACGCCTTACATTATAGCGCCACTATGAAATACTGAGAACATATTTTACGTTGTTAGGTGGCGGCGTACACAAGTGTACTGTCGGGTACCTAGAGTTCAGAGTGTACCAGAGGATTGGTACCTAGGCCCTTCCTTTATAGACAGGGCAGCACCTTTTGTCTGTGTATTTTTAAAACCTCTTCTGCGATCACCAATCCTCCTGCCAAACGTGTTGATTATGGCAAACCCCCCTTGTTGGGGGAGGCAGGTTCAACAGTGGTCGAATGAGACGATTGGTAGATGCGTTTATACAAAATTTTAAACTTTGGTTTTTTAAACTAGTACATGTAATCCGTGAACATATTCCTCACGGTTTGAGCTGGGTTTAGTTTTTTGGTCTCGTCGCACTTTGATCTCGCCTTGGTTTTTGCCAGTTGTTGCCAGCTAATGATTTTATGATTATACCTACCATTTCTTGTATTACAAAATTATCTTAGTAACTTAGATTTTTTTGTTGTTGTCTTAGCCTAGAATCATTACACAAAAAAATGGGAAACGTTAGTCGGAATAACTTGCAAAACTGGTTTAGGTTGATTATTGATTAGACATGGAATTTACTTTAAATTGATGGAAAAAAATCAAAACAATAAGAACGATAAACGATTAGTATAATGTAATGCATATTTTTATAGTCAAAATAATTATTATAATATCTTTTATTCGTGTAGTTTTTTGATAATTTTAGCTATTTTGATCGATTCTATTTTAAAAAATGCGTGTTGGTAAAACCTTTATGAGCAATGCCATGACGTCAAGTTAAAAAAACCAATACGTCATGTTTTTAATCGAATAATCCTAGGAAGTACCACACTATTGATAACCACAGATTCTATAGACTTATGTTATTATAACTCGCGATGTAAATAAGTATTTACATCGCGCCATTCCAAATAAGTATTTGGAATGGAAAAAACTGAGGTACGCACGTTTGGCAACAGACAAGTTATTTTTAATTTTAATTTACTAAATTTAGTTAGTAAAATTTGGCTGACCCTCGACACAAACAGAGGGTGTCGGTAGCATTATAGCTCATTTATATGGATAAACTATTGGTTTAGTATTATTGGGTTTGTTTAGTGACTAGATTGCGAGTGTTACCAATTAGCTAGGTATCTACGTTTCAGGATTATTTATAAAATTCGTTCATTTTTATCAAACAACAAGATTTTAACCATAAGATTATGTACCTAACTATCTATATGTGTAAAGTTTTTATTTTTTTTGAGTTTCTGTACCTACTCGTTATATTTATTATATTTCTAGGTATTATATTACACATTTTATTAATTATTCAACATTTTAACTTCATTTTTTATTCAGAATATCGATGCTTTTACTGCTCTATGCTTTTGAGCATAGAGTTAAACATACATGCACGTTGTGCATGCATGTTTAGGAATTAAATCTGGTTTAAGTACCTTAGAAATATTTTTTTCTAAAACGTCTTGTTCGAGTTTTCTGTTTTGTATGCCAATAAAGAAAATCACAGTTTGTAGAGTTTCAAAAAATATCAAGTGCTTTTAAATTTTGTTGTAAAACCTCTAGTAAAATTAAAAATTGTGTGCAACAAAAAGTACATAGGTACTCGTATATCTATCTATTGTAATTGTAGGTAGTATTTTACACCTAACAATAGCTATATACACCTTGAACTTACACACGGCCTTGTGCAGAAATGTACCTATAATGGTAGGTGTGAATAGGTTATATTTATCTACGTAGCAATTCCTTGCTATGCTCAAATACGTACGTTAATAGTAAGTGATATTTGTAATCGGCAAACGTAGTACAGGACGCCTTGCGACCAAGGGGTGAGTCTATTCGACGTTAGTTACAAGACGTGATCGTGACGTCTCCTTTTCCCATACAATTTGGTACAGCGCCTCTATCGTGCGGACATGTAACTACGCAAATCCTATACAAAAAGGAGACGTCACGATCACGTCTCGTTGCTAACGTCAAATAGACACTCTTCAGGTAGGATGACTACCTGCGAAAGACTGCTGGCAGATGCTGGACGCAGCAAGCTGAAGACAGAGCGCTATGGCGCTCATTAGGGGAGGCTGATGTCCAGCAGTGGACTAACATAGGCTGATGATGATGATGATGAATGTTTGTAATAATTCAGTAGCAAAGCTTTGGTAGACTATCATTTCGTTGTGATACTAGCTACTGCCCGCAGCTTTGCTTTTTATTGCGGATAAAAAGTAGCTTATACATATGTTTTTCCAGAACTACACATCTATGCAAAATTTCATCCTCGATCCCATTAGTAGTTTTGTCGTGAACAGGTAACAAACTTCCAAAGATCCATTCAAACTTTCGCATTTATAATATAGATAGATAGATAGAAAATACTTTAATGCACACTTCAATCTAATAGAAACTATTAACAACAAGACAACTTAAGAACTAAGCGACAATTGGCGGTCCTATCGCTCAAGAGCAATAATATTAGTATCGTGATCCTGTACCTTTTTCTGAATAAATGATTTTTAATTATTCATTTAATTTTTAAGTTTACTATTATTAATTATGGCATTTAGATTTCATGCTTTGTAATATGTATAAAATTGAAAGCGTCATGACCTTCAAAATTAATGGGTAGGTACGTAATTTTAGGACTAAATTGCCCGATGATGCCATTCCAATACGACTTAAATTCAAAATTAATGCCATAGTAAAATAAATCCAACCTTTGTGTTTTTAAGATTTAAAGTCAATCTTCATATAGCCTTGGTGGGAGTTCGCTACGAAACGGGAATAATTAACATACAAATTTGCATTACCAATAGATTGGAATTCACTAAGTAACGTCTCGCTATGTAACGGGAGCCATTCCTTATAATTCGTTTACGCGCAGTACAATAGAATTTATTTATAACCCAGATTATACGTCATACAGATCAGTTGCTATATGTTAATATAAATTTCCAACCGTAATATAAATTCATATCACAAAGGACCTGAATAAAGTGCCCATAAAAATAATAAACGCTTGGTATAACGAAGAACAAGAAGCCAAGAAGCGTGGCAATAAAATATTTTATTCTACAGAAAATATCATAATATTTAAAATGCACCTTCTTACTTAACTACACTTAAGTAATTGTTACTTAAACCAACTTTTAAAAAAAAGGAGGAGGTTCGCAGTTAGTACCTATGTATTTTTTTTTTGCTCACTCTACCCCACTTTTGGGCAACAATCGTGACAATGACAATGAATCTTTCATTGAATAACCCTAAACTAAACTAGAAAAAGCCTACCTTAACTTTTTCCAACCTTCACGATGATATAATAGAAAAACAATAATATTCGAAAGGTATTTTTATCGGTATATTAATATAAAAGCCTACAGAGATACTGCGACAAACTACACTCACACATTAACATTCATACAACGCCACGTGTGTAGATACCCTAGCGCCTTCACATCTTGCAGGGACATCGGTAAGGGCCGGCTCCGCAGCAACATCAGCGGAGTCCCTCAAACGGCGAAAATACGCTAATCTTGACGGAGGTTACCTATTTGAGCCGTTTGGGGTTGAAACCCTTTGTCCTTGGGGACCTGGAGGACACGCCATTTATTACCAAACTTCTTATAGAGTCGACAAGTGATCGGAATGCTGGCTTCTATTTCGGTCAACGAATTAGCATTGCCATTCAACGTGGCAATGCTGCCAGCATTCTGGGCACTCTGCCTTCTGGTGACTGCTTAGATTTTTAAGATGTAGATATAAGTGTATATACTAGTTGTAATTGTTTTATTCTCTTATTGTAATCTTCATAAATAAATAAAGTATGTCCCCATTTGATCAATAAGATCAATAAACTTCACACAATACAGAAACAAACACACACACAGTAACAATATTAGTAAAGTTCCTGGGGATACAATTTTTGTCAATCGGGGGAGCAAGCCAACAACAAGGGGGACCTGTGCAACCCCTTTTTTGAGGTTCTCAAGGCGGTTGCTCAGAAAATCCGAGTTCACAGCTCGAGTAGAAATAATTTTCAAATACATTAACGATATTAACATAAGTACATTTATTTATGAAGATTACAAACACAGAATAAAACAATTACAACTAGTATATACACTTATATCTATTTCATAAAAATCTAAGCCGTCACCAGAAGGCAGAGACCAGAATGCTGACAGCATTGCCACGTTGAATGGCAATGCTAATTCGTTGACCGAAATAGAAGCCAGCATTCCGATCACCTGTCGACTCTACAAGAAGTTTGGTAAGGTCATGGTAGGTTTGCTAGGTCAACATAGGTTTAATATGAATACCGATAAAAATGCAGACGTCAACTCCGTCTTCAAAACTACTTGCTAGCCTTTTTTGCTATGAAAAAGAATTGAATCATAACCTTTGAAACAAAGGAAGTGAGTATTTTTCCATACCATAAAACAGATGGTTTTTACCACTGTTGATTATAAAATCAAGTACATTACGTACGCACGTGTAGCTGAGCACTTATACATCTAAAAGTCGATACAGACTGGCGTTACGGGGTGTAATGAACGTGTTACACAGTGACCGTTCGTGGAGTTAGTATAGGGAAAGGAGACCGATTTTACACCGGCGGCGTAACGTAACGTGCTCGCTGCTAATGGTAAATTACGGCCTGTAACACTGGCCACTTTCGCGACCTATGTACGCTCTGTTGGCTGCCCGATCCTCCCCCATTCGGACAACATACCCGAGCTTAATATACTTCTTAATATACTTTATAAATGAGAACCTTACAAATAAATAAAATACCAATACTAACTAAAATTAGCTTGGGGCTAGATGACGCTGTGTGAATGGTCGAAAATTATTTATTTATTTCAATTTACACAAATCCTACCTTAACCTTCCTCATCAATAACTCCGACCATTGGTGAAAACTGTATGAAAATCCGTTTGTTAGTTTTTGAGTTTATCGCGTTCAGACAGACAGACAAACGCGACGGAAGACTTTGTTTTAATGTAGTGAATTACGCAGCAATGTCGCATGGTTAATAGACAAAGAGCAACAGGTTATTTCTTAATGAGACATCTGTTAGGTAGATATTGAACCTTTGCTCTTGAACGTTGTATGATTTTTTATGCACAGTGCATTTAAAATATCGTAAAAGCGGACTCGGTGGGAAAATTGAATTTTTAGGATTCCGTACCCGAAGGGTGAATACGGAACTAAGCCTCCGCTGTCTGTCCGTCCGTCCGTCCGTCTGTCACAGGGCTCTATCTCATGAACCGTACGAGGTAAACAGTTGAAATTTTCAGAGAATGTGTATTTCTGTTGCCGCTGTATAAACAAATAAAAAAAAAATCAAAATGAAAGGGGGCTTCCATACAACAAAAGTGTTTTTTTTTTGCTTTTTTTGCTCATAATTTGTCAATGCTTTATCTCTTAAACTAAAATAGGTGGGCACATCAAACTTTCTATAAATAAGTAACACTTCAACTGTAATAACTACAAATACTACAAATAAAATAAAGTTGAAAATTTAAAGGTGTCTCCGAACAAGTAAAAATTTGATGTTCTTTGAAAAAGTTGCCTGATTTTTACGGTACGGAGGCCTTCGTGTGCGAGTCGACTCGCACTTGGCGGTTTTTTGTTTATTGTTCTCTATTTTTTAAATAAAGTTTTATTTTATTTTTGCGAATAGCCAGTTATTTAGTGATATTATTTGTGGCATTAATCGTTAACTGTTACACAATTAAATGTAACTTAATATAAAACTAGATACAATTAATATTTGTAACCACACCAAAAACCCATAGGTAGGTACTGAATAACTCTAATAATAATTTTGTATAATGTAAATCTCTCATTGGCCGTAAGTTAGGTTATTAAGGTTAGAAATGTTTAGATATAAGGGCTGTTAATTTTGTTAAACAATAAAAATAAAAAATAAAAAATAAAAATAAAATACTCTATATTGCATATTTACTGTAATTTTGTGCAGACAAGTTTTTCAATTAACTACAAGAATCTATCGGTCTTCCCATACTATAAGTATTTTTTACCTACGTAAAGGTAAAAAATAGAAAAAATACACAGCAATAGATAACAATAACCATAAATTTAATAGCAAAACAACTTTTTATACGGAACCACGTATAGGGATGTGTATATGAGTTATAGGTTAATTACGTAGTCGATTTGATGAATCGTCAATGTAATGAGAAACTATGATGAAATAGTCATTATGAACTAGCATACATCATATTTTATCAGAGATGATTAGGAAAACCCTGAATATGTTTTTAGTAAATTATGATTTCGAACTTGTCTTATAACATTTTTAATTATTATAGGTGGGTACCCGGTCTAGCTTTTTCTTGAGATCTTTGAGAACCAGACTGTTATTTAGTCTGTGACTAGTTACTGCACCGCGGCTTCGCACGCGTTGTTACCGTAAAAAGTGGTCTATAGATACGTTATTCCAAGTCAACAATGAAAAAGAATCTGATAATCTAATCATTGTTTCATGAAAACGTTTCAAGGTTATTTATTTGTATTTTATGAGAACAGAATTATGAGAAAAAAGTAGCCATTGTGTTATATCAGGTCTAAACCTACATCTATACAAAATTTCAGTCCATTTCGTTCAGTGGTTTTGGCGTGAAGGAGCTTGTAATAGACGTCTAGTTTTTTCTTGAATTCTTTGAAAACCAGACTGGTATTTATTCTGTGGTACCAGTACTCTCATTCAACTTTTGACTGTCAATAAACCAAGAGAACTTAAAAAACTTTCTGTTTTATTATTTCCCCTGGTTTGCTGACTTTGAGTCGAGTTTCTCAAATAATGTCAAGTTAAGCAATTTGTACGTTGTTTGTACAAATTCCCGAATAGATAGTAGATTCAGGGTTTTTTCAGATCACCAATGCGGTATTCGATAACTAGAGCGGTAGCAAAATCCGAGTGGGTGCACGCAAATTCCTACTGTCAACAAAAAAACCGCGCGAAACCAAGCGAAATTTACCGCTACCGCGCTGTAGATAGCGAATTGAATATGGTAGCAGGATATTTGCGCGAGTGGACTTTTGCGCAAGTAGACAATTGCGCGAGTAGACATTTGCGCCAGTAGACATTTGTGTGAGTGCCCCTTTGCGCGAGTGACCATTTGCGCGATGAACACTAGCGCGTAAAACCACAAAACTAATATCTCTCGAAATAGACGTCACAGGAATTGCAGATTTCACCATAGTGCCCCAATTTTGCTCGTTTTCCTGTGATATATCTCACCTTCCCCTATTCCTTCCTTAACGATAAACATTTTAACGTATATCTTCGTAGCACGGGCTACGCTGTTACGACGGACCGGGCGTAGCATACAAAAGACTTCAACGCGCACCCACTTTTCTACTACACACTAAATTCCTCTTAGATCGGGAACTAGTAGATCTAACGATTTGCGGTTAGCACTGTGATAAATTAGACCTTTTGCTCTTCTTCTTAATGTACTGACTTTTCCCTCCCCCTCCCCTTTCCTTCCCAGTAGGTATATATGATATTTGATAGACCTTCATAACGCGTGCTACGATGTAGCGTTGGTTTGAACCTGAATAGGCCCTAAATCCAAGTTTATAGGCATCTAATAAACTTACTTTTTTACTTTAACTTTTGTACTTTAGGTGTACGAACTGCCCGCGGCTTCGCACGCACTTTTTAAGTAGCATATGTACGTCCCCGAGATACCATTTACTGTCCTGCCAAATTTAATTGAGATCCGTTTAGCTGTTTAAGTGTGAAAAGATAACAGACAGATAGACAGACAGACAGAGTTACTTTCGAATTTATAATTAGTATGTAAACTTTTTTATGAAAAACAGTTTTATTTAAATATTTTTGTTCTGCTTTTATTACCCCCCTAACACAAGCTTCTCTTCTTATACCTTTTTCTGCCTTGTATCAACATAATTAATTAAACCCCATTGACTAGCAGTTGCATAAACTTGAGAGACGTTTATACAGGGTATAAATAAAAAAAGAAAGAAAGAAAGATAATTATTTATTACACACTACACAAACAAAAAAAAAAAACTTTGAGACAATAAAATAAAAAAGAGATATGGGAAGAGGTATAACAAAAAGTACAAAAGTAAAAGTAAAAGGGTGGTTCGGATTCGATCACAGAACACGCGAAGGATATAAACAAGTTAATGTCAGTGTTCCTTACTTTTTTGCAGACCCAACATAGGGTAAATTAATAACTAAAATCCATCAAATAAATACATTATTTCTCTGTCTTTTCAGCAAAATGCCAGCATACGACAATGAAGGTGCCACGATATCAATGGAAGATGTCCGCGCACCAGACCCCCCCATCACCATCAGCACCATAGAAGAAGAACTAGCGGCTAGAAGGAACCGTATGCTGAAACCTCAGAAAAGCACAGTCGCTTCTAGAAAAGAACAAGCGGTCTGTGTTAGAAGGGCTCATAAGAGATATGGCTCGTCGAAGAGCCCTAATATTATTTTGGATGGCTTGAATATGACAGTTCCTAAAGGTGCAATGTGAGTAAAAAATATTATTTACAAGAATCTAGTATAATAATAAATAAACATGTTAAACAGGAATGAGCACATCAGAAATATCAGAGATGTCACAAAAGATTCAACAAAGCTAAACAAGTAATTAATTGTATAATTAATTGTAGTCTTTTATTGACAAAGAAAATTACAATTCAATAATAAAAACAAATTAGAACTAGTATTTACAATTGAAACAATTAAGAAAAAAAATAAAAAAAAATTACCTCGGCTTTTGAACTTTTTCTCGCTTAATGAAGGGACAAAAGCCTTTCAATTGTAGCTAAGAGCACTCCTTTAATTCAAACGACTGTTTTGATACCTCATTTACCAAAATAGGCCAGGTATTTTTTTGTTTTTGAGGCCAATATAGAGCACCGCTCCCAGCCAATCACATAGATACCCTCAAAAACGTAATATATGTTCTACCTCTCCAATTCAGCTCCATTTAGCATAAAAAGGCTTTTTCTAGGCAAAAATATAGAACACTGCCATAAATTACAAAACCAATGCAAATTGTTAAAGCCGTTGGTATACATTTCAATTATATAATTTACAATTTAGCTGTAATTTTTTCATAATATTAGAGGTATAGTTTCGCTCATATCTGTACGCAGTATTACTTCTATGTTCTTGTAACAAAACAAAATTGCTATCTTTGCTCAAGTAATTTGTTTGCATAGGTTTGCCTGCTCGCCGTTTGTTGTGCCTACATAAACATTTTAATTTTTTTTCCTGTTTCATTATCCCCATTATCTCTGGTCATCGTTTCTAAATTGAAAATTACTGTGTTGTCCATGAAAAATCTGGATTACATACACAAAAGGTCAAAAACCGTTAATCTCCGGATAAATCTAAAAGGATTGCGTACCTTTCATGTTAAAATAATTAAAAAACGCGTAGTTATCATGAACAACGACAAATTAAAGAGCTGTGTGAACATTTTAAAAAGCTTTTTTAGTATTTTAATATTACGTAACGTACTACGTAGGTACAGTCAGCTGTGAAAATGTGTATACACTCCAAAGATTTCAATTTAACTAAATAGTAAGTGTATAGTAATTGTGATAATTTAAATACCACATTTTGACAAGTAGGTACTACTTTCGACGAAAAACGTGTCAAAAGTCAAAAGTCAAAAGTCAAAAACTCTTTATTTCCATGTTTCATGGTGTACGCAATCGAATGCTTTTGACAAGTCGCAAAAAATGCCTAATGCATCTTGCGACTTCTCCCAAGCATCAAAAATATGCGTTACTAACTCTACACCGACGTCAGTAGTTGACCTGCCGCGAGTAAATCCGAATTGCTTACTATGTAGCAGGTCATTTCCATTGAAATGCCTAAGCAATTGATGTAAAATAAGTTTTTCAAAAACTTTGCTGAATGTAGGCAGTACTGATATTGGTCTAAAGTTAGTGGGGTCAGACCTACTACCCGATTTAAACAGTGGGATTATTTTACTACATTTCATTAGATCAGGAAATACGCCACAATCAATAGACTCATTAAATATAAAAGCTTGATCTGGTGCAATGATATCAATCAATGGTTTAATAATTCTAACGGAAATTCCCCAGAGATCTGCAGTTTACTTTATATTTAATAGTTTAAAGGTTTTTTTAATATCTCTTTCATCTACATGATTAAAATTAAATGTATTTTTGCATTTAGGTACATTTCCTATAAGTAATGACTCGGCGATTACTTGAGAAGAGTTTAGACACTTTGTAGTAGAGATTGGAATGTCAAACAATGTGTGTGTGTGAACGTTTATTGGATAAGTTCCGAGTAAAATAAAAGTGAAAACTAAACGTTTTAGTTTTAAAGTTGGTTGGTTAAAGTTGTTTTAAACTAAGTTTTCACTTTTATTTTACTCGGAACTATATATAATATATATCTGTATATTTATCTGAGCAGCTGACTGGACTGTAGTGTACAGCTAAGTAGGTATAGGTGATCTCCGAAAGGTCAAGCCAAAGGCAAACACTCAAATAGGAAACTAAAGTCATTTTAAAAGTTTAAGCTCTCTTTAAAAGTTTGTTTCTTCTGTAAATAATATTTTGTTTAATTCATTACTTGAACGGTAGTTCTAATGGATTGGGATGTATTGGCTTTTCTTACTTTAGCATTCTCATTTTATGATTTGATTTCTGACAAGACTTTTTTAATGGCCTAAAATTTTAATAGGTACATAAAAGACTGTTTTTGTGCGATTAGAAAAGTTATTTAATTTGCAAAGCGGACTTTTTAAGTTTGTCTAATTGGCTTGTTTAATTTACAAAAGTCATTTAAATATTCTTTGTTTCTGTCTTTTGTATTATATAAGTTCAAATAGGACTACCTACTATGCATTAAAAATTTAATTTTCTAAAAATATATATTGGTGTTAATCTTATATGTGCAAATGATTAACTTTAATAACGAAGAAAATTACAATTACAGATTATAAACAAATTAAAATTAGTACCTACATATTTACAATTGAAATAGTTGTGCTAACTGCAGACTGTTGCAAACAATCTAGAAGTAGCTCAAATCATCCATATCAATCGGAAGCGTCCCCAAGACGCTGCATTGCCCCGTTGTAAGACAATACTGAAGCGTCCCCAAGACGCTGGCTGCATTGCCCCGTTGTAAGACAATACTGAAGCGTCCCCAAGACGCTGGCTGCATTGCCCCGCTGCTGGCAATGCTGATGCGCTTCGCCATATATCTGCTCACCAGCTCTGACAAAATAGGTTCACCAAATATCACGGTACTACAGTATTCGAGTATTTTTTTGGTTGTTGTAAAACGTCTCTTTTCTCCGCATTGTTTTTCAGTCAACGCCAGTGTTTTATTAATCTACTAGATAAGCCGGCAAACTTCGTTCCGCCTTAAAATGATAGATGGCGTTGTATATGAAAAATATATGAGGAAACAAATTTTCTTCATATTTTAATCGTGAATTTTTAATATTTTGAATAAGTTATTCTGCTATTCGAGATCAAAAAAAAAACCAACTAGTCTAGTCCAACCAACTAGTCTAGTCTAGTGATCATTAAAGTCATTCCAGTCGTTCCTGAGTTCATTTAGCACATAGAAAATTACAATAACAGAATACAACAATTACAACTAGTATTTACACTTATACCTATTTCTTAAAAATCTAAGTCGTCACGAGAAGGCAGAGTACCCAAAATGCTGGCAGCATCGCCACGTTGAATGGCAATGCTAATTCGTTGACCGAAATGGAAGCCATCATTCCGATCACCTGTGGACTCTATGAGAAGTTTGATAAGATCTTTATAAATGGTGTGTGTCCCAGGACTCTAAGAGCCATGGGTTCCATCCTCAAACGGCTCAAATAGGTAACCTCGCTCAAGATTAACGTATTTTCGCCATTTGAGGGACGTGAAGATGTGAAGGCGTTAGGGTTATAATTAGTTATAAATGATAAACTAACACATGTTTTATAATACTAGAGGTATGCTAGCTATAGTATATAAGACAACGAGTATGCAACTCTGTCTTTTCTATAAGGTCTAATAATGCCCTTTTAACTATACTCTTCCTTCACAAGCAAACTGTTCGCTTTATAACGAAACTCTTCTTCTTCTAGCTACGGTCTTCTCGGCGCATCAGGTTGCGGCAAGACCACTCTCCTCTCGTGCATAGTGGGCAGACGGCGGCTGAACTCAGGGGAGATATGGGTGCTGGGCGGCAAGCCTGGCAGTCCAGGGAGCGGCGTGCCTGGTCCCAGGATCGGTTACATGCCTCAGGTAAGATTTATTACATCATTTCTTATTTTCAGTGAGATCATCATCATCAACCTATATTAGACCACTGCTGGACATAGGCCTCCCCATATAAGCGCTTTAGCGCCCTGTAAGATAAAATACTCTCCTTAAAGTGTTCCTTAACGTGAAATGATCTTGGACACAAATGCTGTCAAGCAATGGAGCTTTCTGACTCCAGGCTGTTGGTGTGAATTTTTCTTGAAAGAAAAATCCCAATAACAACTTCGGCCTGCCCAGGACTTGAACAGGGGCCTCATTATCAGCGATTTAACACGCGACCACTAAACCAACGAGGCAGTCTGAACGTCGCGTTGGTCTAGCAATCTTTCAAGACAAAAATACAGTAACGACGACTTTTTTCGCAGATGAGTTGTACTCTAACCCACTCGGATGACACACAACACTAACAGAGTCCGTGTAGCCTGAGATTTTTTAAAAATAATGATGAGGTCTGATCATTGAGTCTACAAAATTCAATATTACCCTAACCCACACGATCGGCGGAGCATTTTCGTCTCTTAATCAATACTCGAGCAATACACGAGCAGGAGCCACTTAAGCAGTAAATAAACGATAAGTCTTGCGTATCCGCGATACCTTACATATGTAACTGCTAATGTTTAGGTTTAGGTAAATAATAAATCACCCAACCTAATTATCTATTTTGCAAAGGACTACGAGTATATGGGAGGGGTTCGTCTGGAGGACGAGGTTGCCAATATCTCAATATTGAGGTGTTGAGGTCAAGTAGCATTGATGTGTTCTGGGTTAATGAATACGGGAGCAAAAAAAAAAACAAAAAAAGTGCATAACCCATTGTTTGCTTACGACCACCAGCTGGTCTATTTTGAATGATTCAGATGTATTCCGGGTGTTCTGGGTATTTTCTATAATACCTAATAAAAAATATCTATTTATGTAATGTATTGTATTAAGTATATCAGTCATCACATCACCCATAACACAAGCTCTGCTTAGCTTAACGACCTTTGACGACCGATGTGGCGCGGCGGGCGAAGGTCCGCCTGCGACGCAGAAGGTTGCGGGTTCGATTCCCGCCTTGGGACAAATGTTTGTACGATCTGCAAATATTTGTTCCGGGTGTTCTGGGTATTTTCTATATATAATAAAACATATCTATCTATGTTATATATTGTATAAGGTTATTAGTCATCTAGTACCCATAACACAAGCTCTGCTTACTTTGGGGCTAGATGATGCTGTGTGGATTGTCCAGCATTATTTATTTATTTATTTATATTCATGAGTGTATCACTCATACTTTTTTCTCCGCTCACTGGTTTATTTTGTTTTCTTTTCATTCTTTATCAAATGCAAAGCGAAATTACTAGGTATGAGTACTGCACTCCCCAACACATCTGAACCGTTCGGATATGTAAATTATGCAGAGAAGAAACATGCTAAAAGTCTAGAAAATAACGGTTTTCCTTAAAAACCCCACTTCCCTGTAACACTACAGTATCTTCCCGTTGTGAATATCGTGCACCAATGAACCCTAGTCCTTAGTCGGCGATATAATTCCGCGGGCCTGCTTTAGAATCCAATTATGATCATCGTCAACAATATAAATCTTTTAAATCCATCATGGTTTTTAACACTTAAGTCATTTAGAACGGGATATTTACCATGATTTGAGTTTTGAATATTGGAAAACTCAAAACTCAAATCATGGTAGAAGTTTGTGAAGTCCTAGATGATGTGCACCATCTCTTGATGCACCAAGTTCAAAGATCGATGGGAGGCACTGATGACTGAACTTAATTTAAATAGAGGTAGATTAGATTTAGGAACATTTAATAACATTTTAGCAAAACCAAGTTTAATAGCGGTCATTTCATTGTTTAAAATGTTTATGCATCAGGGCTCCCTTTGAATATAGCTACCTACAACTTGACTGTTGTGTTTGTTTTTGTTGTTTATTGTTAATATTTGTAGGTTTAGGACTGGGGTAAACGTGTTATTGAGTGGAGACCGCGACTCGGCAAACGTAGTGTAGGACGCCCTCTAGCCAGGTGCAACGACGACCTGCGGAAGACTGCATGCAGATGCTGGATGCGGCAAGCTGAAGACAGGGCGCTATGGCGCTCATTAGGGAAGGCCTATATCCAGCAGAGGACTAATAAAGGTTGCAACAATAGTTATTGACAGCCCGCAGCTGGGCTTAGGTTTATGGTTGTACTAGTTAGCGCTTTGGTCATAGTAGTAGCTTTGGCAAGTCTGTTTTTTTGTTTGCTATCAAGTGCAAAATCTGCTGTCATTTTGGACTTCACTTCACGTCACGTCGTATTCACGTTACAGTTGATCAAAGATTTAGGCTGGAGGCACCAAAAGTTAAATAATCGGATAGTTAGAAGCTTCGTCGGTTAACTTTGACGTTTAATATATGAAAAGTTCTATCTAAAACCTTAATTAAAATGTAATGCCCGATTCTCTTTTTGGTGATCAGGGTATGTACCCTTAGTTCCGTGGCAGTTGATAGTTTCTGACACTTGTGATCTTTTTGACATTTTTGCTATCTGTCAAACAAACCTGAGAAAGGACGAGAAACACTGACGACTGACAGGCCACTGTGACTGGCATGTGAGAACTACATATATCGTATTCCTATGTCGAAATAAGTTTGGAAATTAGGCCTTTACAACGAAAACATTTGATCTTTTCAGCTTGCGTTTATTTCCATGATCGTTGGTTCAATTTCGCAGTCTTTAGCATTTTAATTTCGTGCGTGACTGATTTTGCAGGCCCTTTTGATGAAGAAGGATATTCCCAGGAATCTATTTATTATCTACAAACTTATTTCTGGTCTTATTATTTCACTTTCATTGCTAGAACCACATAAATCTAAATAAAATATTTAATAATAATTTGTGTGAATCAAATTATAATTTTTTGTAATATTTTGATACAAAGTAATAACAAAACGAATAAAAAGTTACCACGTATTCTTTTTTAAAATTGGATAGCCAATGCCGCGTCTGCACGTGCGCTTTTTTTATTACCGGCTTGGACTTTAAGCGAATTGCGTTCAAACTTTTTAATTAAATAGTATACCTAATACAAAAGTCATTCGTCACTGGTATTAAGTGCGCTGGAATGACCCACTTTGTTCGCACTTATCGAAGAACCCTTTGTTTCTTTTCGAATAGATGGGATGAAAATCCTATTTAAACCCACATCCTATACATATAAAATGTCCTGGATGACTGACTGACGGATCAACGCACAGCCTAAACCGCTGATCGTAGAGACCTGAAACTTGGAGGGTGTGTTCTTTGTCATACAAAGACGTAGGCATACGATAAAATAGAATTTTCAAAAATTCAACCCCTAAGGGGGTGAAAAAGGGGGGCAAAGTTTGTATGGGACAACGTGATTCCTTGGTCCAATCTACTTCAAATTTTGCATAAACCTTTTATAACACAGAACTGTTGGAAGACGTGGTTCGTATGAAGTTTATCCCCTAACGGGGTTAAAAAGGGGTAGAAAGTTATTTTGGCATAAAATGCTTTGTCCTGAATTACTGACTGACAGAATTACTTTCGAATCCATACTAATATTATAAATTCGAAACTAACTCTCTCTGTCTGTCTGTCTGTCTGTCTGTTACCTTTTCACGCCTAAACGGCTGAACGGATCTTAATTAAATTTAGCATGGAGATGGACCGCGGATGGACATAGGCTATTGTCTATCTCGGAAAAGAGCGTGTACCGTGTACTGCAAACTGTCTTTTGCAGTACACGGTCACAGATTTTAAAATACTACTAGCTGCTGCCATTGGCTTCGCACGCTCTTTTCCGATATGTCCATTTTCCCTCGCTTGTTTCGTTCTACTTGGACGTAAATTTTCGTATTTTTTCTTTACAAAATACCTGAATACTGAATACCTAGAAGTAGTTACGCTACGTCTTTATGGTTCCTGTACATATATTATTATAATTAATACGTCGTAATGGTTCATAAACATTTTTATTACAACTAAGAGGATGTAAACACATCGTGCTCATCACACTAATATTACAATAAATGCGAAAGTTTGGATGTTTGGATGTATAGATGTTTGGATGGATCAAAGTCAAAGACAAAGCCAAAGTCAAAAACTCTTTATTTCCATAAATACTTAGAAAAGGTCAAATTCTTAATAATTAAACACGAATTTGACACGGAAATAAAGTGATATTTTTGATTTCAGTCGCTTCGGTATGTAGACTAAAGTAAAGAAGCTACGAAGAAACCTTTAGCCTGTTAGTTGTTGTGATGTTTCTTTTCACAACAACTGAACTGATCCGGCTGAAATTTTGTTTTTAGATGTAGCTCTAAGCCTGGAATCAAACATAGACTTTTTATCCCATAAACAGATCCCATGGGATATAAATAACCTTTGAACGATTCCATAGAAACAACGCGTGCTAAGCCACGGGCAGTAACTAGTATTTCATAATTTTAACATTGTCTACCTAGAAACTATGTTATTTATAGTTCAGCTTCTGTTCGCGGTTTTGCTCGCGTTTTTTCCAGGTACAGATCTTTATGTGTGCAAAATTTCAGCCCAATCCATTCAGCAGTTTTGGTGTTGTATTCTACCAAACATCTTCACAACAGCACAACGTACAACTACACAATATTTTGCCTGTATAATATAAGTGGGATCTACCTAGATATAAGTATGTATAATATATATAGTATCTATATATAATATACATAGTATCAGTATCAGTCAGTAACTATCACGAGTGGTCACAAATTTATATATAATATTTGGAGTTCCAGCCACTGGGACACATTCATATAGTAAGGCAGATTGTACAGGAGTCGAAAGAGTTTAATAATCAACTCCTGATAAAAAATTACGAAGGACATCTTCTGGACCCTGAATCCACCCAATTAATCGCTTCACAATAATTATTAAAATAATAACCCCCCCCCCCCCCCCCCACGCAGCCATAGCAATGCATTGCATTGCATTGCTATGGCTGCGTCTTTTTTCAGAAGGATTTTGAGTTCTTTGACTGGCCTTGTCGAAACCTGGGCTGTTCTGGAATCTTTACAGCGATGCCAAGTAGACTGTCGTTAAATCGAAGTGCTGAGATGTCTCTACGAAACCGCCACTATGAGTGTCCAAGTACAGGGCCAGCAGTCTAAACCCATCCAATTGCGCTGAGGAGTGAGACAGGGGATGTCATATCCTGAAACTTTTCACAATCGCGTTGGAAGATATGTTTAAGACGCTTGATTGGAAAAGCAAGGGCATTAACATAAACGACGATTATATCTCACTAATTTTTATCCCATTAATCAGTTCCCATGGAATAGAAATAACCTTTAAACTGCTTCACTGCTTCGTGCCCATCCTAAGGTTGTCTGGAAGAGATCGCGCTTAGCGGTAAGGCCGCCCATTGTACAACTCTGTTTTCTCTCTTTTCCTGTATCAAATCTAGTCTTCAGTAAAGTGTATTGTATTGTATTATAAACGTTTCCATAGAAACAACGCGTGCGAAGCACCATTATTATTAGAGCTTTATGTATATTTTACCATCATTAATAATTAAAGGACTCGAATAACCCTAGCAGTATCAATCACATTTAATTTCCCTATTCCAAGAACTTGTAAATTGTTTACAAGATTAATGTATGCAGGATAGCTACGACCCTGAATTACATACCCAAAGATAAGTTAATTTATAGCGTGAAGATAATTATTGAATTTGGAAGGTTGTTGAGGGTTAATTGGCAAAACGCGACTGTACGTTGTGATTTGCGCGACCAAACATGGATTAAACAAACTTATGTCTACAGCTGTGTTCTGTTGATTATTTCAATACCGTAATTATCATTATTAGGTAAATATACAGGGAGGATTTCATGGACGGGGCAGTAAAGGCAAGTACCTTGACCGGTGTAGGTAAAGGAAAATGGTTGGGGATAATCCATATAATTTTTAGAGTTATTTTTATCTCCATTCACAGATTTTCAAAACAGTTAGTCAACCTATCCAGGTTTGTCTGATACAAAGGTTAGGTAGAAAAAACTTCACATATCGATGAAAATTTCTCTAAAAAATGTGGTTAGTCTCCTAAGACCATTTTCCGGTAGCTACATCCGGTTAACCGGTTATGGTACTTGTCCCGTCAAAAAAAAATCCACTATGTACAAGAAATTACATATTTAAAGCATTTCGCCCGCATCATCTAGCCTCAAAGTAATATAAAACGTGAAGCAATGTGGAAAATTATTGATTCTTGAAAGTTCGTCAAGGGGTTAATTGATAAAAAGCGACGACACGTTGTGATTTCACCATACGACCAAATTATTACGACCAATTACAACCAAACGTGGATTAAACAAATGTCTACAAACGTGTTTCTAAGATCCAAATTTCACTGTTGCAGTTGCGTTCAATATAAGAAAACTTAGTACAGCGCTTGAACCGGATCAACTTCACATCAGTAAAATGCGATGTGAAGTTGATCCGGTTCAAGCGCTAAGCCGAGTTCAAGAATTACGATCATGTCACACAATAGGAAACAGAGATTTTGAACTCGATCAAGCTGAACTTGGTTATGTTGCTCTGAATTTTGGCTGCAAATGGTGCAATTGGACCTTAATTAACTAAAGTTAAGGTTTAAGGGATATGATATGGATACCCACGGGGGGTGATAAATTATACCACCGAACTGCAATACCCAAACCGCATGCCCAGCGTGGCGATTATGGGTACCCCCCGTGAGATAAAAGCCAACAAGGCGCTTATCAGGAGAAGGTCTGGGTCCAGCAGTGGACCAATATAGGCTGTGGAGGTGGAGGAGGTGGACCTAAAGTTTGATCCTAGCCAAACTACCATAGGTAAATAAATAATGCAAAAGTGCGAGTACGATGTGATGGATTCTGATTGGTAAGTGAATTAAAAGTGTGGTGCGTACCTAACGTACGGGATAAGGGTAGGAAGATAGTGATGATGCCGGATCATTTAGCATCAGCATCATCTGTGCATAGAGCACTTGTCTCCGCTGACACATTGAGAAAATAGAGGGGATCGAGCGGTCAAGAAGTATGAGGGAAAACCATCGGGCGTAGACGAGTCGGCCGCCCTAGATATCGCTGGATCGACGAAGTTGAAGCCGATCTCCGCCAATAGCTGGCGAGAGACAGGCAAGGGACCTTAGTACCAGTTGTGCATTAGTTTACGATGACGAAAAAAGTTTTTGTTTCCTTTCATAAATTTAGCGCCTTGCAGCGCCTCTACCGTATAGAGAGGAACTAATTTTCGTAGTTTCACAACGGTTGAATAGTTTCATACTCGTAGGTTCTTTCATAGATATTTTGAGGCTATTTTCACGGAATATTGTATTTGTCTCATTCTTTTTTTGTAGGTTTAAGAGAGAGAACTAAAAGTTTCGTTAACTTTTTTCCTAATCAAACTGTACACTCTGTTACTAAGCGTACAGTACCGAGATGCATCAAAAAGTCTAGTGTCAGAGGCCTAGCCTCCACCGCCGGTGGTATCCACTTTGACGTTATAAGCCACCGGAATAAGTAAGTATCATATGGCATCACAATACGCAGATCATTAGATACAGCCTTATTGTAGTATTCCATTACTTCAAGGGGACCTGAAGGAATGACGCATCCAGTGGTCAGATCCCATAACCAGTTCCAAACACCGGATAAAGGTCGCTATCGTCCGACCATAACGAATGTTGAAATAGTCCGATATCTTTATTATTGTGGTATATTTAGTTATTTTAATTTCAAATATTTCAGTTAATGTCCTTTACGGTAGGTAGGTATGTCTTATGAAGGGAAGGAAGCACTTTGGTCTTGTCTTAAATTTTTATATATTTGGCTTAGCGGTCCTTTGCTAGTTCGTGACAAACTTTTCCAGGCTAGCCCGATCAGCTGTAGAATGACGTAAAAACCATCCATCCTATAATGACATTTGAAAGCCCTTTGAATGGCCTTCGTAATTATCCACTGTATGGCGAATGCCATTGTCTTTCAAGGCCATTGAAATGAATTTCAAGGCCATTCACATGGCTTTCAAATATATTATTGACAGATGGAAGGTTTTTGTGTAATTCCACAAAAAGAACTCATCCATCATTATCATTATCTCAATGGCCTTTATTAACAAAGAAAATTACAATCAAATTATAACTAGTATTTACAATTGAAACAATTAAGCTAACTGCAGACTGTTGCAAACAATCTACAGGTAGCTCAACTGATCCATATCAATAATAATTATCTCAATACAAATGATGTAGTCATCTTAATTTTTGGTAGGTACATTATAATATAAACACGAGTAAAATGATCCTTATTGTGAACTACTTAAGAGCGTTTACGCCTTCCATGCGCATTTTGGCCCCAAAACAGTACTTTTCAAACCCGTTAATATTATGAACCACTTATCTTACACTATATGTTAATTAATAATAATTTTGGGAAATTTCGTTGTCCAAATAGTTAGTTAAGAAAATATTTCGTTTAATATAATATGTACGCGTTCTATCAAGATAAGTTGTTAGAGATTTTCTTAATTTCCCTTTCAGCATCAGTTTCGAAGCTCAAAATATTATGAAATTACTGATATATCTAATTAACAAAATAATAACCAATCAATAAGATACTTGGGAAAATAGTCAGTTAAGATGTTAAGGGTTTAGTATCTTACTATGCGAAATTAAAATTCAAAAAATGTGAATTATTACGAATTTTAAATGATTTTTTCACCGATATACCCTATTAAATACAACAATAGCTTACCAATAAAGTAGAGCATCTTTTTTAAAATCATACTTATAAAATTTTAACTATTTTGTTGTAATTAATTTGCTGTAAATATTTTTAAACTACTTTGAAACGCTGCGCGCAAATCATTTCAAGTCAGTCAGACACATCGTGTGCTAGGCGTAAACGCTCATAAGATAGGCATTATTGCTTGGCTGCGTCCGGTCAGTCAATGCCACCACATGTAAATAGTCCAACAGACCTTAGGGTTATCATTATCACACACCTCTTTTTATTAATTAACAATAAAAAAAAAATTAGGTTACGCTATCTGAACACATTATTATTAGTAAATATAAACGGGTATTTATCGCGTTTATTTACCTAAATGAACGCGCAAAATACTAATAATAATCACAAAATATCTTTAATTATTGCCATATCATATAAACGTTCAAGCATGATTAATTCGGTTGCAAATTTTTAACCTGTTTTTATAACAAGAAAAACAGAAATTATTAAATTTTAATATTAAAATAGTTGCTGTCCGCGGCTTCGCACGCGCTTTGTAAGTAGCTTATGTCCGTCCCCAGGATGTCATTTACCTCCCTGCCAATTTCATTGAGATCCGTTCAGCTATTTTAGCCTTGAAAAGGTTACTTACAGACAGACAGTTAGACAGACAGAGTTACTTTCAAATTTAAAATATTAGTATTGATAGTGTAGGTAAAAAATCGATATATTTAGAAAAAAAACATAGTTTTGATAGGTAGCTGAGTACAAGATCAGAGTGGTGACACTATTTTAACAAGTAACAAGACGAGATTGTGACTTTTTCTTTTAGTTTATGATTTGCGTAGTTCCCTATTCGCAAGATAGAGGCACTGTACCGAATTGTATGGAAAAAGGAAACGTAACGTCACGTCTCGTTACTAACGTCAAATAGACTCACCCCTTTTGTTGTGTTGTCCTATTAAAATTAGATAAATCAATTTGATGCAAAATTTAAATTTTTCTCCGCTTTCATTAAACCGATCACAATATTTTTGAACCGATCATATAATTTTTGAAATTTATGATACTCCTTAATGACACTGGCAGAGTCGTAGCGAAAAGCAAGCGGCGCCATTAAGAAAGAAGTTGAAGTTGAAGATCATTATGTTTATTTAACGGGCTATTTAATAACAAAAAACATCACAATCACTGATGTCTGAAATTCTCACCCTTATTATCATAAAACACAATGCATGTGCGCAAATGTACGTAACGTGTTAAATGTCAGGTGTAAGTAACCTTCACCGATTGGCACTAAATTTAAACACAATAGATGCAGATGCTGTCATCTCATTATGTAGGTAAACACCTACCAATACACGTGAATACATAAAGATTTTATTATGTAATCGGCTAACAATAATCTCCTGCGAGCAACTTTTAAACGAGGAATGAAATCAAATTAGAAAAAAAAGCCTTAAGATCACTATCAGGGTCCTTCCTTCCGAAAGCGATCGTTTTTTATTGCTTTAGGAATATATCCGAAACCAATAAAAAATAGTTCAAAATATAAAACTCAAACGCCTTCCCCTGCACTACAGTGCTATGTGCACCGAAGCGAGGGATTGCTTTTACGTTACATTTATGATATTATCCTCAGGAATATACCTACTTTCCATATTTTTGTATAAAAACCAAGAAAAAATAAATCGCCAAATATAAAACCCACTACCATGCCCTACAATACCGTGTGCACCGGGGCGAGAGATTGCTTCACTTATACGTTACGTTTATGAGATTACCCGGAGTCTTTCCTTCCCTTTGAAGTGTAGTATCGTTTGCAAGAACTTTAACTTGACCTTAGCTTGAAATCCCATCGTAATATGCATAGTTCTGCCTTAAAATGTCTTATAGTCTTCTAGATTCGCATTTTAGAAACGAGTTTGTTTGATCGGCAACTACACGATGACATAAACTTTTTTGTGATGACACTGTTATCGTCTTTTGTTAAAATTTCGTATTTTGTAAGTATTATAGTAAAGTTACTATAATTACTCTCATTGTTTGGATGACTAAAATTATGCAATTTAGATTAACTATCAAAACCTCCCCTCGACATACAATAATATTAAAATAGAACGCGTTGATACATTTACCCTATTAGGATTAGATGTTGACACGAACATAAACTGGAAAAGCCATATAAAAACATAAAATCTAAATTATCTAGTTTCTCGTATGCTTTGTCCGAACTTCGTACAGCGACAGACCTTAAAACAAGTCTATCTGCGTACTGCGCATACGCATATTCATGGATTCGCTACGGAATTATACTGTAAGTAAATAAATAAATAAATATAATAAATAATGCTGGACAATCCACACAGCATCATCTAGCCCCAACGTAAGCAGAGCTTGTGTTATGGGTACTAGATGACTGATAAACTTAATACAATACATAACAAAGATAGATGTTTTTTATTATATATAGAAAATAGCCAGAACACCGGAACAAATATTTGCAGATCGTACAAACATTTGTCTCAAGGCGGGAATCGAAACCGCAACCTTCTGCGTCGCAGGCGGACCTTCGCCCGCCGCGCCACATCGGTCGTAAAAATAAAAGTGGGAACTGTAAGTTCACCTCTCAGAATAAATGCGTCCATACCATAGCACTTTTGGGTGTCTTCTAGACTTTCGTGGTACACCGTGGGCCACAACGGCAATTTCCATCTGGTGAGATTGTGGTCCATCGAAGGTCTATCACACACTACACAATAATATAAATACGTAAGTTTGTATGGACCGATGTATGAATGTTTGTTACCTCACTTCACGGCAAGACTACTGAACAGATCGGGCTGAAATTTGCATTGGTGGAACTCTAGACCTGAAAGAAAACATAGGCTTCTTTTATATCATAGATCAGTTCCCATGGGATATAAATAACCTTTAAACGTTTCCATAGGAGCAACGGGTCCGAAGCTGCGGGCAGAGACTAGTTGATTACTTAAAAAACATACATATAACATAAATAGATTAGATATTGGAAATATCTCCTTACTGATACGTTTTTATTGCTCTTTCGTTTAGTAATACGTTGCCAAATGTCGGAGACTGTGTAAACAAAGGTTGCGTGTCTGACCGCAATTACCCATGACATGCCGTGTGCATTCAACCACTGTGGACTAAGCATGTAGTTATTGTGTAGGTTTTTATGGGTACCATTTTATAATAGTACCCATAAATCCTATATTATTGATATTGTTACACTCCTGGCTCAGAGTAGTAGGTAAAGAATGAAAATTATTCGTTATGTTGGCAGGTAGTTGCTTTTCACGCGTTTTTGTAGTATGTTTTTTTTGTGTATGTACCTCTACTATTATGCATGTCTATAAGCCTTGTAGACACGCACGCACCAAAGTTCCTGCCAGAAAACCAGCGTTGCTCAACTTTCTGTTGAGCTGAGGCAGGATTTTTTTGTTTCACATAGAATTACCTATTTTTTATTAATGTGTATTTAATGTGAGCCAATAAGTTGATTTTCTCTGTTTTCTTTCTTTCTTTTCTTTCTTTTGAGTGTATACAAAAACAATAGAAAAACACTTTAACTAACTTCTTTTTTTTTTACTTTATGATAGTTTTATAGCCACAGATTACAGAATATCGTAATTTGTATTGAAGATTATGGCCCTAACGGTCACTTTTTTTAAATCGCGGCGCACCGTAAACTTTATACGATTGGATAGATGATACTTAAAAAATTTAAAAAAATGTCTTATAAAATAATGTCCTAAAGCGTCAGGTTTTTGATATATTCACAGATGAAAATAACTATTTATTCTTCAAATGCCAAAAAAAAAACTAGTGCTACGGTCACGTTAAATACAAAAATCTTCTAACCCCTTTATAGCACACCACGTGTTTCAGTTTGTTTAAATGATCACTCTCAATCAGCGCTCCTAACATAAATTCGCCTATAGAATTAACACCCTGATATTGAATTGACACCCATACATAACCTTGAATGCTTTCAACTCGCGTCCTTACTACGTTTAATTATTATAAAAAAAATCATTATCAACATTAAAACCCATAATGTAACCCAGTGCTTGAGCCTGAAGCGAGTAGGCCAGTAGCAATGCTAGTATGCCAGTAGCGATGCCAGTATCCTTATCTGGCCAGCTTCCACTGTCCTATACATTTCGCATCCAGATGTTCCCATTGCAAAATCCTGTTATTTTTCAGTTGTTATATCATTATAAAACAACAGAAAAATATTTAAAGATTTTGCACTCATTCAATATGTTGGTTCTGGAATCCAAGATACGTTAAGTCATTGTTAATGAAAACCTAACAAAAACTAATAACAATAACAGAACTCAAAAAGGTTACAGCAAGATTACAACTAAAATCAAACATACAAACTTCAACAACGCATAATTGCACAGGCACAGCAAAAAAGGTTTACTTGCGAGTTAGAAAACGGACGAGATATGAATGAAAGGCTTCAAAACTAAAAATAGTTTCGAACTTCTGCGATTTGCTCCATTGTCGTGAAATATTTTCCAATAACATGCTTTGGTTTTGTTATCAAACAAACATACAAAAGGCATTTATTTACTAAAAGAAAACATACCTACCCCTTTGTTTGTTTTCGTTGCGGGATTACAAAAACAATATATATCGTTTATAAACCAATCACGAGGATGTCGTCAACGTTACGTGTTGGCAGCTATTAATAAAGATATCGAAATATTTGACTAAAATCTTAATAAATTGTGCAAAGCTGCTTCGACTACACTGTGAAAGTAAACAAATTAAACAAACTTCATTCACTCATTCGCACTTCATTTTTTAGCATCAACATTTTGTAATTATAGTAATATCTACTTACTTTTAGAGAAATTGATTTATCAAAATTATGTTTGCAACACTAATGTTATGCTTACATATAGGGCTGCAATCTGGATGTAACCCTAGGTATATTTTCAATATTTTTAGATTTAAAAGTGATTGTAAACTGCTTTGTAAAATAATTAAAATTAATAAATAAAATATGTAGGACTCTAGAAACAGTCATAATATATAGATACTTTCACCTACTTTAAGGTACTCTTTTTTCTATAGCATAAACGTCACTCAAGCATACATTTATTACTGAGCAAGCTTTCATAGTACGGGCCTAAAACAACAAACCATGATGGCTTGCTCAAAACACCTTCTAAATATTTACCAGAAGTCAACATAATCAGGCCAATATTCTGATCGAGTTAAGTTGAAACTCGATATTTTGGTAAATATACTTGGAGTAGTTTGATGTAGGGATATTATTGATCTGGTATCCAGGGTTAGGGCAACAGCTGTGAGGTTCAAGGACATTTGATGTAGGGGTTCGATGTGCATGGAATTATGAAGTATCTACTTGCCAGGTTTTGTGAAACAATTGTTAAGATTGTTTGTGCTATCGTATAAAACCTTACATTTAGTCGAATGCCATTTTTAACCGACTTCGAAAAGGCAGGTTTTACGTTCCGTTGTAAGCAATTTTTTATGTGTTAACTGATTTTTGAGTCAATTGTGGACCGATTTTGATTATGTTTTGGTTTTGTTTTGATAACAATCCCGAGATGATCCCATAAAAAGTATTTCCGAGGGACACAGCATGATGGTGACCAAAAATACAGACATAGGTATTTTTGGTCACCATCATGCTGTGTGGCGGCTTAGAATTTGCACCACCCCAACTCTTCCCACGGGTGTCGTAAGAGGCGACTAAAGGATATCCACCGGGGTTGGGCAACAGCGCCCCCCAGAACAATTCTACCACCGAACTGCGATCCCCAACCCGCATGCCCAGCGTGGAGATTTTGGGCACTAACCCCCCTGGAGATAAAGCCAACAAGGCGTTTATCAGGGGAGGCCTGGGTCCAATATAGGCTGTGGAGTCGGAGATGGCAATATTTGGCTACGCAAAACTTTTAAAACAGTTTAACTACCTCTATATAGGAGTTCGAAGGACGGTTTCTAGTTCTTTCACAACAATCATTTGTAAGAAAAATGTGTGTTGTTTATTACTTTAGCGACCCAATTTCGCTGTTTTACCTTTAGTTAGAACCAACACCTAGTCTAGTAAGTAGGTATTCAATTAATTTTATTGACTGATTTCATAGCCAAGGTTATAAAACAGCTGTTTTTAGCCTTCTCGGAATATTAAATCTAATTAGGTAGGACAACTTAGTACCAACCCAACGTTTGTGTTAGTATGCTACTTGACTAATGTCCACCTGTGTTTTTGTCTGTCTGTTTGTTTTCTAGTACTAAGTAGTCTTTTATTTCTGTACTCAAGTTTGTTTGTGTGTAGTGTGTAATAAAGAATGTTCTTTCCTTCTTTCTTTTTTTCTTTCTAGGTGGGTAGAGTGAAATTACGAGATAAAACTGGGCATAATTTTATTGATAAATTTTTATGGATTGTATTTGACTGTACCCACAGTCTTGAGTGTTTGTTTAATTCTTCTACCGACCTCTTTGGTGAAGGTCAGCCAGAAACGCTGAAGTTTCGGGTCCGATTCTCTTTCTCGAACGATTTTTTTGGCGAAGGTCAGCCAGAAACGCTAAAGTTTCGGGTTCGCACCCAGCGCTGCAGCGGCGTGATTTATTTATTGCATTATCTGTAAAAACATTTTCCGGTGTTATTATTGTATTGTAAAATGACCCGTTATTTTTAAGTACCTAAACTATCCCACTACTGGACAAAGGTCGAATGCGACTCAGACTCAGATTATTTACCTAGTTATTTTTGTAAATTATTCAATTCAAACTCTACTAAGGCTTAACACGGTCCCTGTGCAGCCAAGATTATGGAGTCAACCCCCTACGTGCAAACGCAAATTGTGCATAATTATTTATTAAAAGTCGTCAGGTTTTCTTGTCAATGTACTTTTTAGTTTTGGCTACGTGTTTTGCCGATAAAAGTTGATAAGCGCACACGTGTACATGTTAACAAGCCTGTAAACTTGTAAGGGCTCATGCCCTATTATGTGGGTCTTGCACCTCAAAGTTAAAAAGTCAAAGTTATGGTGAGAACTTCAAAATGCACCATGGACAGGGAATGTTGCTTGATAAACCATGATAATCAATTCTTTTTTTGATTTTTTCCAGGAGGTAGCTCTCTTCGGAGAGTTTTCAATCCGGGAGACTCTGATCTACTTCGGCTGGATTGCTAACATGCCAACCAAGGAGGTGGAGGAGAGGATCGATTTTCTGATTGCTCTGCTGCAGCTGCCTAATCCTACCAGGTAAGGTTTTACAGCTTTAATGCTGTGTGGTGCCGGCTTAGAATTTGTACCACCCCAATTGTTGCCGCGGGTGTCGTAAGAGGCTACTAAGGGATATCCACCGGAGGCGGGCAGCAGCGCCCACTGCAGAACAATTCTACCACCGAACCGCATGCCCAGCGTGGGGATTACGGGCACTTTGACCCTTTGAGATAAAAGCCAATAAGGCGCTTATCAGGGAAAGGCCTGTGTTGAGGATATTTTCGCTTCAAAACATTTCATTTTGCCAAATTTTCAGGTACCTACAACCTGCTTTTACAACGAGGAAATTTCTGCGTCTAAGACATTTTACGTCTATGACAATAGTGTCCATTCTGTTTTGATTTAAACTAAAATTAAAGTCATGATTGTAAGCGGGTTAACTAACTAGTTAACCTAGTTTGTGTTGGAAGAACAACAACGTTTCATCCCTTAACGAGATAAATATACAGATTTTTTATTTGCATAAACATGTGGAAATACATTTTGTGAAACAACATTCTATTCATGCTTAGAAATACAATCTCGTAGATCATAATATTTTGTGGCTTTCTATTTTTTTTACTATTTGATTGTGTTCTGTTTTGTGTGCCAAATAAATAAATAAATTCTTGACCGTAGTCGGTATGAGAAATATTTGAGATAGAATAACGTGCAATAACTCGGTGACCACCTATCCTAGGGGAGTAGATTTAAAATCAGCGCTGCATGTTCCTCACATGCAGCACAATGCTGAATCTACTCCCTTTGCCTATCGTTAGAAACTTTATTTTTGTGTATAATTCTAGTTTATGTAGGTTAAGATAAATATAGGCAATAAATGATTTATTATTATTATTAAAAAAAAAACTCTATATTTACTAAATTTTATCGAAAAAAATCGTCAATAATATTATAATAACACTTAAAAATGAATAACATTTTAAATTTATGTCTAAAGCCATTTAGTTCGAGGACGAACCTAGGATCGTAGTTAACCCGCTTTCATTCAAAAAATGAATTCGCCAGCTACAAAACTTTTATAGTATATAATTATTTGATAGAGCTTAAATGTAGGCGCTCCTAAAATGAGCGCCATAGAAAAAAATTACAGGGATTTTTTTTAATTCTATCATGGTGTACTTAGTTTAATGTTACAACAGAATCGACACCAATGCTTTGCGCGTAGACCATTTTGGGTTTAGACTTGGATAAACGTTACCCTTTTGTAAAATTGTTTTTTTAATTTTAAAATTAATTTAGTGTTAAACCCGGAACCTTGGGAGACTCCTCTTACAAGGTTTAAATTAAAATAAGTTTAGAGGACGCCATTTGACACCAAACTACAAATAAGTATTATCGTTACCCAAAGACGCTTTTTTTAGGGTTTCTATGATCGGAGATCGGTTTCGAAACCCTTATTATGGCATCGCTTTTTCTGTCTATTTTTCCGTCTTTAATATCTCAGCAACTACAGCAGCAAATAACGTGAAATTTAAAAGAATAATACATTTTGTGCGCCTGTACAGATAAAAAAATAAATAAATGAAAATAAGTAAAAAATGAAAATTTTCAGTACAAATTGTAATGGCAAAATTTTTTAAGAGATGTACAATGTCAAGTGGGGTATTATTAATGTAAGGGATCAATTTGTAAAAAATACCCATTTCCCCATCTCCGATGTTTGCAGAGCGATCCATCTGAAATGTATGTAGCGTTTGGATCTATATGTTACAAGAAAAATATAGAGAAGTCTGTAAGTAGACCACTTTTTGAAAAATGGTCAACAAAAGGGGGGGGGGGGGATTTTCTACATTACCGAGTGGTGTATCAAATATAAGGTATCGGTTTGTACATCTCAAAACAGTTTTTAAAATTCCTGTAGGTTAGGTACATACTTTTTGAAATATTTTGAAAAAGCTCGAAAATTTAACTATTACTGCCTGAACTTACTGTCTGTTACTGTGAAATTTGCAAACCGATACATCTGAAATGTAGGTACCTTTAATTTTTTGGTATTCATCAAATAGCAAAGTCTGTAACCAGTACCTATAATGCATATTGGTATACTTGACAACCGTTCGAAACCCTCGGTGCGCGAGTTACACTCGCACTTGACGGATCCTATTTTTTTACTTACCTTCGCTTTGGTGGGAACCGTCCCTAAATGACTTGACGACCGATAGTCGATGTTTTTGTCCATCTGTAGGAAACAGACATGAACATCAATAATTGCTTGATCTGTTCTCCTTGAATTTATATTAATAATTTTTTTTCTCCTAAGTCTTCTATAAAATTTCCTGGCTATTGTTTCAGTAAAATTTCTTACTAAATCTATATTACTATTCGTAGTAAAATTAAAAAGAAACAATGGTAGGATAAAACCTAGACCTACACCAAACCTGGGCTAGCTACAAACAAGGTTATTATGATGTGATTCTCATTTCTATGATCTCGGGTCATATGCCTATAAACTTGCAGAACGCAGAAAATTTTAAAAACCGCAAGAATTTTAGAATTTCGCGCGAATCTGTGTCAGATTCCGTGTCAATGACTCAGAAAAAGAGTTTCTGAATAGCCCTGAAGGTCTTTTGGGAGGCATGTTTGGGGCCGAAGCCAACAGCACAGAGGCTCTGTATGAGAGTTAATCTAAAGGCAAGGGCTACACATAGCGGGTGTCATCCTCGTTTGCACAATACTCCCGAAGATATATCCGCCAGGTGTAGCGACTATTGCAAAAGAAAATGAAATATAAGAACCCTGGTTATTTTGTAGACGGACTGGGTAGGTAATCGGGCTATGGGGGAGACTGCTGACGCCTGCCATAACAAAAAAAAAACAAAAAAAAGCTGTATTGTACACCAAAAAGACAACATTACAAAAGAGACATTACATAAGATAAGTAAAAAGGGCGGCCTTATCGCTTAAAAGCGATCGGTAGAGATCGCATGATATCACCACTGACCAGGCAAAATCTCACCACAACCAAAATAATCTCAAGGCTAATCGATCCGACCGACGATCAACAAGTTAAAAGCAGGCAGACGGTGACTAATATTAATATCCTACACTGTCCCACAACAAAGCAAAAGCCTCCATTAACTTATCCTATTGTCATAGAGTAAACGAATTTTGAAATATATACTAGTACCTTGATGTTTATAAAAAGTTTCAGTAACACCTGGACCTCTTTGTTACAGACAAGTGAAGAACCTATCCGGTGGACAACAGAGAAGGACCTCCTTGGCTGCAGCTTTGATCCATGACCCTGAACTGCTGATCCTGGACGAGCCAACTGTTGGAGTGGACCCTGTGCTGAGGCAAAGGTAGGTTTGATCCCATTTCACCATCATCATGGAGACATAATTTTGACGTATTCGATAGACAGAGGATGTTTGGTATGATTGCTAATTCTCATCAGCGCACATACCATACGTCCGCTGCTGAGCTGAACGGTCCTCTCCCAAGCAACGGGGGTTTGGATATTATCACTACGTTTGGCTGGCGGATAGGTGATTATAATTTTCCGTTTGAAATGGAGTGTGGGATGACCGCTCGATAGACTGACGACATCGTAGCAGCGAAGGGGAGTCGATAGATGAAGGCGGCTCAGAACCGCTATTTGTGGCATCGCACCGTATCGGAGAGCCCGATGTTATATACGGGTTAGTAGGTTTTGTGATGGCACTGGCTAAATAGGCCTCTTTTGCGTCACTCCTTACAAACCTGTCTCATTCACATCTGAAATCTTTTGACAAAATACTCTGATCTCTAAAAAATGTGGTTTTGGTGGCACGGCTTGGTTCTTGCATGCATACTTACTTGCCAGGACCAAGCCTTGCCCAGAATCTTTGAATAAAACCTGTATGTTTATTCAAATAATTATATAAATTTTCAGTCTATTTCTTAGTTATTTATGTAAAATTTTGTAAATCCGTAATTAATGGACAAACTGTTGTTTACACCTAATTTTTAAAATCGTCTTGTACACAGTTTCAACAATAAATAATCATTATCTTTAAAGAGGCAAGCTTTGTTAACCTTTGTTACCTGTATTAGCAGAAAAGCAAAAAATACCCAAAAATTTCAAATTTATTTTGCGTTTACGTTTAAAACTTTTAACCTTGTTTGTTCCAGTATATGGGACCATCTAGTGGATATTACGAAGCATGGTCGGACCACAGTGATCATCACTACGCATTATATCGACGAAACAAAGCAGGCTACTACTGTGAGTATTTTAGTATATGGTCCAATTTCACAAATGCAATTAAACGCGATCAATATAAGATAAACTATAAACCGAGTTCAAGAGCTGTCATGTCACACAATGTCAAACACGACGAAAAACAGCGGACAGACTGACATTAATCCATTCAATGTCAGATGTAAACTTTTTCGTAAACGCGATCAAAATGTAGAGTGAATTCGGTGTGAAGTAAACCGAGATCAAAATCAACATTTGAACTTGATTACGTGGAACTACGCGGGTTGGGGATCGCAGTTCGGTGGTAGACTTGTTCTGCAGGGGGCGCTGCTGCTTACCCCCGGTGGATATCTGTTAGTCGCCTCTTACGCATGCCCAGCGTGGGGATAATAGGCAATACCACCCGTGACATAAAAGCCAACAAGGCGCTTATCAGGGGGCCTGGGTCCAGCAGTGGACCAATATGGGCTGTGGATATAGAGATGGAAGCTGAACTTAGTTCTGCTGAACTAAGTTTTGGCAGCGAACGGTGAAATGGGACCTTAATTAGGCATAGGTTGTATCGGATAGTAGCTGTCGACTGTCACGTCATTTCATCACACATACGTCCCCCAAATAAGTTTTGACTTAATCACTGCGCTTGGCAGGCGGTTTAGTCATCGTAAGGCTGGCGTATGGCCCAACTCGAATAAAAAAATATAATCCGAATTTGGATATTTCTTCTAAACGCTGTTGATTTTGAGTAGCTATTTTTTTTTCTTGCAAATATTCTATAAAGTATTGTACACAAATTGAACATTTCACGAATAAAACAAATTATTTATATGGCTACAGATACTTATTTTGTGTTCTCAAGGCCGTTGGGCCATACACCAGCCTTAAGCATACACAGAAAGAAGCTGCTGCCTTTCCTGTGGTCGGTACTCTTAGTCGGTTTTTACGATATGTATGGGATACAACAGGGATAAACGTAGCTTTTTTTAGTGAAATAATGTTCAAGCTACGAGAAGGTATAGATAATTATTAAAAAGTTGACGCGATAGTTTTTTGTTTTTCATAAAAACGCTGACATCACAAATCCGCCCCCAGCATACGAAAAACAAAAGGGGTCGTGTCAGCTTTAAAAAAAACAATCTATACTACGAACGAAGCCGTGGACAAAACCTGGTCTAAAATCATCCCCAAACTGAAATTCATAAATAATTGAATCCATTGAAATTCAAGTCAGATCCACTGGTGTTATTTGCCGGTCTTTACTCAGAATCTTCAGAATCTTCATGTTTATCCAATGCTCACCTTATTTGAATATATCAATATTTTAGCAATGATTGAATCTGGTTAGGCTAGTAGATACAACGTAGACTTTTGGAGAAAATTGTACTGATTTTAAAATATAAAGCAGGACTCACCCTTATGCTAATGAAATAGGTACCTACTATCCACAAAATGCCTACCTACATAAAGCTAAGATGAGTTTAAACTAACTCTAACTCAAAAGTAAAATGAATATTGAAAATTAAATAACCATAAACTCGAAGGCAAAAAGTATAAAACAAAACGAGAACAAAACATACAAATAATTTGAAAAACTTCAAAATCCTTAATATTTACACTATTTTTTAATTTTTGTGGGGCAATTACTAATTTTTCGGGAATAAATTTTTTATAATATCACCTCGAGATCATTTTCAATACAATAGCGAAATAAGTTTTTAAATCGGTCCATCATTGACGGAGAAATCTACGAACATACATTAAAAACGAAGAGTGTAAGTCAGAATTGACGTTTGACGTGTGTAGGTCTAGATATGTCAGTACAGGCAGATACACGAGATGCTTTTAAGCAAAAGGTGCGCAGGCTTTTTCTTAAGAGGTTATACCAATAGTTAATTTATTTCATAAAATGTTTGTGTTTCTTGTTTCATATTTATGCTTTAGATAGGTATTTAGGTATAAGTATATATAAATATATATTTATTATAGACATATATATATTTTTTCATTAATATTAGCACGTTAACCCCCTGTAAAACCCCCGGTTTTGGTCGGCAGGTAGAAAATGCTTCGGCATTAAGCCCACCCTTTGTACCTTAAAGTGCAATAAAGTGTTAAAATAAAAAAATAAATAAATACAGTTTCAACTTCAACTTCTTGTCTGATGGCTCTGCGCCAGGTTTGACACGATTCTGCCAAGATAGTTTCTTTTTTCCTGTGTAAAATTATTTTTATATATAAGTACATGTTTACGTAATTTAGCTTTGTGCCACCACACCAGGACCTGTCTGAAAATCAGCGCCGCTACTACCTTTGGCTTGTAGCAGCAAAATGCTGAGACAAGGACCTTTTTGGGCCCTTACGTAACACTGTATAAATGTATCTGTTTTTTCGTTTTTTCTAACTGTAATCGTGTTTCTTGTATCTGTATATTATTGTAATGTTTCGTGTCGAGTTATGTATTCCAAATAAATTTATTTTCTTTCTTTCTTTTCTTTCTTTAAAAACGTAAAAAAAAAAACCATCCATGTCATACAGCCAAACGTAGAACCTGCTCCTTTTTTGAACTTTCTTAACAATCCATCGAGTTCGTAAAATACCTATTTCAAAATTACTATCTTGCTTAGACAAAACCTGTGTCCATGCTAGGACAAAAAACAAGTTCGAAAAAACTTGCTTACATAAAGAATATTTTTCTACAATATCTTGATAACCGAATTCCTAAGAGATTTGGTATTCATAAAGCTTTTTTAAGGTTTTTGTACCTTAAGCCGTCGTCGTTTCAAAATCATTGTAAACTGGATAATGCAAAATTTGATACAAAACCAAATTGTATACAGGGGAATGAACGACTTCTTAATTCTAGACCCTGCCTGGAAGGTGCCACAAATTTTCATTCCATTGTGTCATGGTTTCACGGAGTTTTGTTCATCAATAAACAATAAAAAAAATTCATAAATCCACACCCCCTGCCATTCAGGAGTGCCTAATTCTAGTAGTTTAGGATTAAAATTTGTTTCCGACAGCATCATGAATATATGGATATCCCAATATTGTGTTATTAATTTATTGAACAAAACCCACATTAAACACGACCGATTCTCACTCTCTAATCTTGATTCGATAAACTCAAAAAATAAATAATAAAATAGGTAAATTTACATTCAGACGCAATTTTGAACGGGATAATACTTTTGGATCCCGTCGCTTGTTTTTCTCATCTCCTTGTTATCACTGAAATCGATGAAAAGGCACAGAAGAAAGGAAAGAAAAGGTCTGATTCTGTACGTATATTCCTTTTTCACATCTGCCTAATTTAATAATCTACTTTCTGCACCAGCCCGAAATACACGAGCTTAAGAAAAACTGATTATTGCTGCTAAGGCCCGAGTACACCAAATACAAGACTTTGTTCAGCTTAAAGAAGATTAGATGCTCTATCTGCAGTCGGTTCATAATTCTATTAAATTCTATTACCTTCTATGCATAATCACATATAGGTATCTTACTTATTGAATTTTGCGAGCCGCTTTATAGCAGCGTAAAGCAAGAAATAAAAAAAAATGATTGGCTCACACATCAAATATAGTCTATGTAGGTAACTACACAATAATATAAATAAAAAATAAAGCTATGTGAACCAAAAAGGCCCTGCCTCAGCTTAATGTTGCTCAACAGAAAGTTGAGCAACGCTGGTTTTCTGGCGGATTACAGACAAAAAAAATAATTGTTATAGGATAATTTATAGCTGACATTATAATAAAAAAAAAACTCAAAAATACATACCTAATAAGTAATAACATTTTAAAAATAAGGATAAATATATTATTAGCGTAGGTATAATGAAAATAAATAAAAACTTTTAACTGAGTGGCACTGATATTTGATTGTTCAGTCCAATATTATTAGCTTGATTAAAAGGTGACAAAGAAACCTCTAGCATGTTTGCATAAATCCATAAATTATCCTGGACATTTCTATACAGCATCACCCGACCCCAAAGTAAATAGAGCTCGTGTTAACCTTAAAACTTCAAAGTACTAAACTGCATCTGTACAGTGACTGTCTGCTGATTTCCAATTCCTATCCCCAGATTGGACTGATGAGAGGAGGAAGGTTCCTTGCTGAAGAGTCCCCCAGCGAGCTCCTGCGCCGCTACCACGTAGAGAGTCTCGAGGACGTGTTCCTCAAGCTGTCTGTCATGCAGAACTTGGGGAAGCGGAGACGGTCGAGTATACTGGCTGATGTGGTGGAGAAGGTGGAGCTTCCGGCTATTCCTGTAAGTACCTTTATACATAATATCGTGTGTCACCTTTTAGTCATCGCCTGTTCTTTTCCTGACTTTTGGGTGACTGAGGTCTACTTTTAAGTAGGAACCTTAAAGCTCAATTATGTATGTAATGTTGAAGTTGGAGATAGAAAACAGAGTGGAGAATTTGGAATAGTACGGGACTCCAAAGATACCATAAACTGTCAACAACGCTATCTATGCGCATTTGAGAGCGTCAAGTAGATAAAATAATCCTGTTCACTTCGGATAAGGTTGACTCAGATAGGTGGCACCGCTGTCGCCGTGGCGGTGGCGGCGCCCCGGTGGGAAATTTCGAGCTGTTTCGGGTTAATTCGTTATCGATCGGCATATAAAGAGCATCTCGGGGGTAGAGGAATTTTTTAGGCCTTATGAGCTGTACGGTCCTATGTGTCAAAACCGCGTTTCCAGTGTAAATACCTATTTCTGTTACCTATATCTGTCATTCGGCGATGGATTTTTTTGCTAATGATTGCGATCGTGTACTCCTCTCCCCTCCCCGACATACATCTATGTTATATACTTATCATCTATACCTGAACTGAAAACGTCATGGGATAGATAGATAGATAGATAATACTTTATTCACAGAAACTCATATCTAAAACAGTATGGTACAGAAGGTGACATAATTAGATAGGAAAGAGATAGATATAGGTAGATTGAGCGTCGATCCAACTAGCTCAGGATCCAATAATCAATAATAATCAATAATCATTTATTTCGTACATTGCAAGAATATCCTTTCCAGTAAGGTCCTTTGCCCAAAATTGAGACAAATCTGTCTAATTTGTAATAACTTTACCTACAGAACCCAAACGCAATAGACCTGGAAGAGGCAGAAATCGGCGAGATCTCCGGAGAGTTTGGAGATAACGTGTCCATGAGCAGCCGAGGCCGTGTGGTCGTCACCCCTCCAATCACCCGGCCCATCGACTCGCTGCCCCCAGAAGAGAAGCCGAAGCAGACCTGTATGGAGGCCTTTATGCCTATGAAGTGGCATCATATGAAGGCTTTGATTTGGAAGAATTTCCTCAGTCTGTTTAGGAATTTTGGGTGAGTCCAATAAATTAGAGAGCACAGCCGACTAAGTAACTAAATGGTGGCACTATACATGCGGCGACCTAGTATGCTTGGGGCAGACAATCTACCCGATGCCCGATCAGATAATATCGTGAAGGCTGTAAAGGAAGTTAGTAGACTAGACCATCAGAGGTTGCGTGATAAAGAACAGGCCTGTATACCCAGCAGGGAAAGCCTTAGGCTGGTTAGATATATTAAATTGTTGAGGTAGAAGAAAAAGGAAAATATTTCCCGCGGCTGAATTGCGAACTACATGAATGAGATGCATGATATTTGCATGATTTGTTTGCTATGGGATGTTTTTGTAACGCAACCCTAAAATATTTATTATCTTCCAGCGTCCTCGCCTTCATCCTCGGTCTCCCCATCACCCAGATGGTTCTCTTCTGCCTAGCCATCGGCCACTACCCCGAAGGACTTCCCATCGCCATCGTCAACTACGAGACCAACGACACCGACCCCCTCTGTCCATACGACAACTCCTGGTGTCCGCAGAACACAGAGACCTATGAGTGGAACCTGACTATGTTCAGCTGCAGATATCTCGACTATTTGTCAAAACGGCAGAACAATTTGGTAAGTAATTGTCTTTATTTTTAACATTAAAAATATTATTTTTATATTTAGCCTGTATCGTTTGAGTAAAACTAGTAACAAGTTCCCTATTTCCTTTCCATAATGCTCTGTTTAGCCATCGGCCAACGTGTTCTTAAAAGGAGACCGCGACTCGGCAAACGTCACTACGTTTGCCAGAACTTCTTCCGTTCATAGGGCAGACGTGTGTAGGACGCCTTCCGGCCATGGGATGACGACCTGCAGGCAGATGAGAGAGATGCGGCCAGCTGAAGACAGGGTGCTCTCTATATGGCGCTCATTACAAAAGGCCTATGTCCAGCAGTGGTCTAGTATTAGCAGATGATGAATGCTCATTCTGCCCGGTAGCCTCATGCGTTCGAGTCACGTCGGCACCCGCATCTAAACCGCTACCAATTCATTTGTTCCACTTTTTCCCTACTTGTCACATCTGTGACAAGTAACACCTAAGTTACTCCGAACGGGCCTGACCTGAAAGCCAGCGTAGTATCGGGAATACAATTATTATATGCTAAATCTCCTCTATATAATTCTTCAGATATACTACGCAGACAGAGACACAGCTATAGAAGAAGCGAGACACGGAAAAGCCCGGGCGGTTCTGATTTTCCCTGCTAACTTCTCCGTCAGTCTTCAAGAGAGGATCACTGACCCTCGGCATGCCAGCTCCATGACTGTGAAGAACTCTGATATTGAGACGCATATGGATGATACTGGTAAGTAGAATATAATAATAAAGACATTTATTCATAACAAACAGTTCAAAACAAGACACACAAGCATAGAGTTGTTATTAAAAGACCCTACATGTCTGCTCTCTTGATCGGGACGCAACGTGTTGCACGTTGCGTCACCTCACCGCTGACGCAGACTTCGACGAAACAAAATACCACTCTTGACATTTTCCATAAGATTATGTGTTCGGCGCCGCATACTGCAGCGTACTGCATAGTAATCAAGAGACCAAGGGTTAGCTCAGCATAATCCTGGATATGCTCCCGTAAGAGACCTAGCCATCGCTGGTCTTCCGTTAGAAGCCGTATAGGTGACGACGTTACGTGACGTGGTGACGTGTGATGTCTAGATCTTAAAAACACTTTTCTAGTCATGTGTCCACTGAGAAATAGTAAAGTTACCTATCGATAGATCTACACTTTCCAAACCGGATCTAATGACAAATACAAGTCGCAATAGTTCCATCTATAAAAAAAGTAAATTGTGGACCGATTTTGAAGATCTTTTTGGTTTGGTTTAAAATATGATCCCAAGGTGGTCCCATATTTTTTTTTTCTCTAGTTTTTACTATATGTCCCGAAAAACTTAAAAAGAATTCGTTTTGTAATTAGTGGTGTTTTGAGTTGGGTATTACGCCAATATGAAATATGGGCACAGTTTCATGTGCAGGGAACACCTAACTGAAGTTATAAGTGCTTTGAGTGTTAATAACCAACATAGTTCCAAAAGTTTAAATACTTGGATGCCCCAGAGACTGTGGCCAATTCTGTAAACTAATCGCTTTACTATGACAATGGTATCGTCTTAGAATCGTCCATAAATGAAAGAAACTCTAGATAGTGCTTGCGCTGTATCATTTATTCATTTATTTATGAAGCTTCAGGTTTATACATAGATCTTAAAATTATTCTTGTAGTAACTACTACCAAAACCTGCCTTTACAGGCGTATGAATATAATATCGTGTGGTGCCGACTTAGAATTTACACCACCCCAACTCTTCCCGTGGGTGTCGTAAAAAAATAATCTGTAGAATATCTCTCGTTTTTATAACCTGAGTATGTAACATTAATTGTAATATTATTGAACTCAAAGAGTTTATTGTAGAACATTGATTTAAGATTCTCCTTGGACCCCTTCTGTTCTAAAAATCTAATTGGGTAAGGCGGGATTACACACTCGTTGCGCAACCACGAGACAGGCCGAACACGAGTGTTCGATTGGTGCGCTCGTGCGCGCGTAGGCTCTCTTTCGGTCGACGAAACTAACCGAGTGGTTTTATTATCTTTGGACGAGACATCTCGAAGAGTGTGTAATTCCGACATTACAATAACAATTTTATCCGGTGATGAATTGACCTTACAGTTGACTTTATCGAAATCACAAGTACAAAAAAAAGCACCTTGTGTAAATCATTTTGAAATTCCACCACAGGTAGGCTGCCGAAATATTTATGTTATAGCAGTATTAGGCTGCGTTTCAGTGGACAGCGCGAGCAGGACGGAAATTTGACAGGTTTTTTAATTAAATATCCTTCGTTTGACCTTGTGGTCAAAAAGTCACGTCATAGGCACTTTCCATCTGCTGAGATTGTTCTCAGCAGATAAATTGACTATGTGGCTGACGATGTATCTCGAAGGTTTAGAAGACACCTATTTACTTTTCTTTTGAAGAGACCCAGGTCGTAAAAAACATCAGCAGGCAGCGTATTCCAAACCTTAGCGATACGAACGCTATGCGAATGCTGAAGACAGAAACAGTCTTTGACACCGTTAGCCGTATCATTCTCGTAATTAACCCTAACCGTAAGAAACAACCCCTCTAACTCAACCCGTGGATATCGTTAGAGTCGAATAAGGTAATCTTAAATAAGCTGGGCAGCAGCTTCATTTGAGTAAACACAGAATGAAGCTGCTGCTGAAGTTATAAATATTACACCTTACAGCGACCACCAACCCGCCTGTCAAGAGTTATAAAATAAAAGAATAAAATTCGTTTATTTCAGTCACATAATACACAGGTAAGGACCCATATCACAAATAGAAATTGAAATCAAAATATACAAAAATAAATTACGAATAAAAATACACAAATTTTTATAAATACACAATTTATTTAGTCAGAAACAAGCGCATAATGCTACCGGGCCGTCACTTCTTGTTGCCGCCCAAGTGGGCGGATATCCAATGCTGGAAAATTGGGTTATTGCACAACATGTCAGAGATTATGGCTAATTTCAAGAGCCACGTTCAGAAGTGGTCCTAGGTGTGCTGAGGAGTCTCGACACTGACACTGGCAGTTGTAACAATAAGCAAGCGGTGCCATAAAACAAGAAGTTGACGTCAGAACGTTCTATTACAAACTGTCAAGATCCACTACCGATTTTACTCCCTCTACCCACAGAAACGCAGCATTAAGGTCAAGCAAAAATCAAAGCTGTAATTTACCTAACATATTCTACAAAATAATATTGAAATTAAGATTGGATATTGTTGGGTATTGGAAATAACATTGGATTCTTAATAAAGTTATCTGCCATAAGGAGAATCAGTTTATTGGGGATCATTGCAGTCATCACCTTGGGGGTCTGGCCTCTGAACCCCAAGGTTTAGGGGTCAGAAGGCCAAAGCTTTAATTTATAGAGCGGTCAATAGTTTTTGTATTTTGTATTGAACAGTTTCCTTATATAAATGGAGCAGTAACTATCTAGCGGTTTTTTGACAGCTTTCAAAGAAACGTTTGCCTGTTGCGTACTTTTTTTTGGTATCGAGAGCTGTCGGACTTCCACTACCACGTTTCATAAAAATATATAGGTGCTTAACTAATAAGACCAGTATCTTATTAGTGTTAGTACAGACACTTTAAAATATCCATACTAATAAATAGTAATTCAGTCTGTCTGTTACCTTTTCACGCCTAAGCAGATAAACGGATTTTTTTTTATTTGTCCTGGACTTAAACGATATCACAGGGACTGACTTAAGCTACTTGAAAAGCACGTGCAAAGCCGCGGACAGAAGCTAGTTTCACTATAAAAACTATTGTAGTTTGACGGAATCATTTTAAATGTGAGCAGCATAACTTAAAAATTAAACTAATATAAAGTAGATGAGTCTCAGGTAGAACCTAATTATTATATTTATCTCGCTGTCTAGTGAAAACACTGAGAAGTTATTAGAAAGCTAAGAGATCTACTTCATAATTTTTCTTGACCCAGTTTCTTTTTCTCTTAATATTTTTGTAATTATCCAACAGCAGCGTAGCTCAGTAACGAAGTGTTTTCGTAGCACTTTTATGAGGTTAAAAAGAAAAGCCAAAATGTTACTCAGTGTTTTAGAAGATGAGAAAATAATTACCTACTGCGGCTCAAAGCAGGACTTGATGATGAGAATTTTTAAGATATTATAAATAAATAAAAAAAGAAAACAACCCTCCCCCGGCTTTGCAAGGGTAGCAGGCGGCAAATGTACGACCCTTATCCTGTGATAATAAATGATAAATGAATTTGGTGCTGTGTAACTAGGTGGTAATATAATTGGTCTTATGTCAATCTAGAGGTATAGTATCTTTTGTCTAGCATGGCCAGGCTTACAGCATAACATGCAAAATGAGAAATTATCAATAAATTAAGCTAAAGTTTTAAAATTTTCAATGTTGGTAGAGTCAAAGCTTTTTAAACTTTCGCGATCTGTTAACATATTAAAGATTATTTATCGGGTATTTATTGCGTACCTTTTGTTTTATTTTCTCGTACGTTTCGAAAAGTTACGCGATAAATAATCTTTAATATTGGTAAAGTCAACCAATAGCACAATATTAAATAATGAATAAGAATGACAATAATTAATTGTAATGAATGTCTTCCTTCCACTTGTAAGAGCTAAGCGAAATATTCGAATTTTGGATATTTCTTCTAAACGCTGCTGTTGGTTTTGAGTATTTTTCTTTCACTTAAATATTTGTCAGTCATTTACACAAATTTAATATTTCGCGAATAAAATAAATTATTAATACGGCTACAGATATTTATTTTGTGTTCTCAAGGCAGTTGGGCCATACACCAGCCTTAATGTTTTTGTTCTAATCCAATTTACATAAAACTTTAATGACGTATTCACTTAAAACACTCTTCATGAATCACTGCATCCATTGGTGTTGTTAGAGGTACTGGGGAAAAGATAACTCCAATGCTGATAAATTGCAAATGCTTTATTAAGGGGTGTACCTAACAGGTTTGGTTGTCCAACTAGGCCTAGATCCCAGTACTCACAGGATCCCCGTGGTAAATAACTCGAATTACATAAAAATTAACATTATTTATTTGGTTCCTTGAACGTGAGAACACGATTGAGAAAAAAAAAATACATTTAAAAATATCATGGAAGTGCACTGTTCCACTGACCATTTTTTGGTCGAATTCTGGAATCCTGCGAACTATTGAAATTACTTAGTTTTGCACAACTTTATCTATGTTAATTTTCTACTGTAACAATAATTATAACAGTTTTATAACATGTAGTGCGCAGCTACCTCTCCCTTTACGGTCTCAACCTCACGTAAAGGCAAGAAAAAGACCCGCAAAATCATTAACATCCTACATGTTAATGATTTTACGGGTCTTTTTCACCTAGTTATACAAACAGAAAAACAATAATCAGAACACATTTTATAACACGCGGTGCGTAGCTCCCTCTTCCTTTGCAGTCTCACTCTCAAGTAAAGACAAAAGGAAGCGATAATTTCACCGCTACCTTGTAAGCTCCCACTTCACGTATAAATTTCACGTAAACGTAACGTATCCCCCCAGTAGACATGATTTAACGGAGTAAGACCCCGGAGAAAAGATAAGAGTGAAGGAGAAAATATATGATCTTGTCTAAACCAACAAATACTATGAATTAAACGCAGGACTCTATAAATTATTTTAATTATTGTTGAACGGCGAAATGCAGGCAGCGTTCGTACGCTTTGCCTATTGTTGACGGTTTATAATAAATAAGTTTGTAGGTAACTGAAAATAAGTACTATTAGTATTATTACGCCAGTCCTTCACTTAGCGTATTTAACTCTAAGCTAAAAGAGCATTATCTCTATCTACAGTCATAGCAGATATATAAATACATATATATACATATACATATATAAATAAATAATGCTGGACGGATTGTCCACAGCATCATCTAGCCCCAAAGTAAGCAGAGCTTGTGTTATGGGTACCATATGATTGATATACTTAATATAACACATAGCAAAGATAGATATTTTTTATTATATATAGATAATACCCAGAACACCCGAAACAAATATTTGCAGACCGTACAAACATTTGTCCCAAAGCGGGAATCGAACCCGCAACCTTCTGCGATTCTGTGATTGGTATATATTATATTTATTTAGTTTATTTTAGGTATATCGCATTTTTTTTAAGTTATGGTAGTTTTGTATGTAGGTTTGTAAAATATTATTCTCTATATATATATATTTTTTTTTTTTGCCTGTCTTTTATGTACACATTATCTATCCACACTCGGTTCATAAATTCTCTGTATATTCATAGGTTTGCTGTAAGAAAACTCTTTTAGGGTTCATAAATTCTCTGTATATCCATAGGTTTGCTGTAAGAAAACTCTTTTAGGGTTAAGCTCGCCTTTGTACATGTCCATTATTTGTTAACTTTTATGCATGATTTAACTTGTGTGTGCAATAAAAAATTTAAGAAGTAGTTCTTCTTTATAACCTCTGTGGCGCGGCGGGCGAAGGTCCGCCTGCGACGCAGGGGGTTGTGGGTTTGATTTCAGCCTCGGTAAAAATGTTTGTACGATCTGTAGATATTTGTTCCGGGTGTTCTGGACGTTTTCTATGTATAATAAAAAAATATCTATCTATGTAATGTTTTGTCACTATATATAGATAGATCGGTCAGAAAGAAATAGGTCAGTTGCATAGATGAAGGTTTAGACCTCGGATAACAACTACCATTTATCCTACCAACTATTTATCCAATAAATCAGTTCGCACGGGATAGAAATAATCTTAAAACGTTTTCATAGAACAATACCGGTCTCAGTAAGGCGTGCTAAGTCGGTGACAATATTCAAAAAAATGGTAAAGGAACACTGTTTGTCCTGTTGTCATTGAATTGTCTCGTTTCTCTAATAATAGTTATGTATGTAGTTATATAATAAAATAGTATGTAAGATTTATAATAATGTAGTATGTAGTTTGATATGTACAGTATATATTTGTTAATATTCTAAGTAGTAAAAACCTATATTATTATTATGCACACAGATATTACCCCATGTACAATCCAACGATCCTATCCATTCAAGGTTGTCTGGGAGAGATCGGTATTGAGCGATAAGACCGCCAATTGTCGCTTATTCTTAATTATTATTTTGTAAATTATTTATAAGTTAAGTGTGCAATAAAGTATTATCTATCTATCTATCTACCTACGTCTTTGTGACTTAGAATAATATATCCAAGCTACTTTTTATCTTAAAAACAACGCGTGCGAAGCCGCGGACCGAAACTAGCTGGTACATAACTCTACAATTAAAATATTTTACTATACTTGAATTAATAATTCAAGATATTTTGTGTCAAGAAAGACTTTTATGAATAAAAACTTAACAATAGCAGATAACAAGGTAACAGGAACGTAATCACTAAAAACCAAAACGCAAACTTCAACAACTAATTGTTGCACACGCCCAGCGAAAAATTTACAAATTCGAGCTAGAAAAGGAACGAGCTACTAATGACATGATCAATGAAAGCTTTCATAACCAAAAACTGTTTCGAACTTCTGCTATTGCCTTCGATGATACCAGTGTTATAAAATATTTACCACCAATATTTCTTCGGTTTTGTAACGCCTTTGTTTACAAAAAATATCTAGGATTCTAAAACCGAGTATAGTGTCAAAAAACTTAGTCTTATAACATTTTTACATTAGACCTCAGATATACTATTGGATTCTAATAGAACCCAATAGTAAACTACTCGTATATAATACTTCATTGTTACGTTTTTAGAACCTTTCGAATCTTGATAGCATTGAACAAATTCTACCAGGTGCTAGTTCTATTCCCGTAGGTGTCACTATTACACGATCTCGATAGAATTGTAAGCTCGAGCAATTTCCTCCCTTTAGTTAAATGGGCACGTGCGACCTTTATACAATAAGATTCATTGAATACGAACGGCTTTCGTCTTTTTTGCACACGAAGGGTATCATTTGTGCTATGGCCGGCTGTGTTGAGTATATTTTTAGCCGACTACGAAAAAAGGAGGAGGATCTATGTTCGGCTGTATGTACTTAAGCTTTTATTTTTTATGTATGTTCCCCGATTTCTTCGTCAATTATAGACCATTTTACGACCTGACCGACCCAGGGTATCTAGGAGAGTCCCATAGAATTTGTTTCCCGGGGAATTTATACCGCAAAACTTAAAAAAATAATGTAAATCTAAAGGAATTTGGAAGTCGGTTTTTCGGTTTAGTCGGAGTACTTCTCTGTTTTTCTCGAATATAGGTAAATACCCCACTTTCCCCAGGTAAACCTTTATTCACCCAGAAGTGGGACAGTAAAGGGTTATAATAAAAAAAATTGCAATGCAAAAACCACTAGAAGTCCAATCCGAAGATTGTTATATGTAGTTCCAGTATGTAGATAAGTCGATCCAACTGTACAAACATACATACTTTGACGCACATTTATTAAATAAATATATATACATATATTTATATATTCATATAATTCTGGACAATCTACACAGCATCATCTAAACCCAAGCTGTTATGGGTACAAGATGACTGATATACTTAATACAATAAATGTATTGAAAATACCCAGAACACAAATAAGTTAATATTTAGGTAAAAGGCACTGAAAAAGTGTATGGATAACACATTCAACAAACTCTCAAAAGTTAGGTAGCTATTTGATATATCATACCTGTGTGTGAACATTTGGAATGAAATTGGTATCCATCCATAAAATAAGTTCATTTTCTTCCGAAGCTATTACCGTAGCTTCCAATTTTCTAAGTTCCTTATTTCAATTGTCTAAGGATCACTTGAGCTACCTACAGATTGTTTGTAACAGTCTGCAGTCAGTTTACTATTTCTATTATATGCACCACGAAAGAAACAAACTGGTAGGTTCGAATTCGTTAGCTGTAATTTTCATTGTTAGTAAAGTTGACTAATTTCGAACTCTATTAAGTAGTTTCTATAATTTCTCATGGACCACGTCATTAGCTATTTCATCTGTCATCTATTTTAAGGAAATTGATATAAGTTTACTACGTTGTGAAACTACGTCGAGTCTTCTCGTCATCCCTACCGCAATGTTTGAAAACGAAAGTTTTCAACCAGTGCGTTCTACCCGTTATGACCTACGGAGCTGAGACGTGGACACTCACGGTAGGGTTGGTCCACCGGTTCAAGGTCACTCAGCGAGCTATGGAAAGAGCTATGCTCGGAGTTTCTCTGAAGAATAGGATTCGTAACGAATACATCCGACAGAGAACCAAAGTTATCGACATAGCTCAAAGAATTAGCAAGCTGAAGTGGCAGTGGGCCGGCCATATCTCGCGAAGAACTAACAACCGCTGGGGTAAACGTGTTCTTGAGTGGAGACCGCGACTCCGCAAAGGTAGTTCCAGCCAGGTGGGACTACGACCTGCTAAAGACTACAGGCAGATGCTGGATGCGGCAAGCTGAAGACAGTGCGCTATGCGCTCATTAGAGGAGGCCTATGTCCAGTGGACTAATATAGGTTGATGATGATGATGATATAAGTGTGAATAATAATTATAATTTGTCATTTTCTATTACAAATGTTGTGTGGCTTTGAAGCTCTGGTCAGCGTGGAATATCCAACCATGTAAAATGTCAACCAAATCGAAAAGCTAAAGGTGTTAAAAATTAATCTTTCATATTAGGTTCAATATTCGAGCGCAAATCTGCTATTTTAGGGAGAGCCATGGTTTATGCAGCGATTCTCTTGACTGCATAGGCTGCTATGGTTCAAAATATGCTGGAATATTTCTCAAATGAAGGTACAGCCATTTTTTGCTCTGAGCTTGAAATTCATACTTTATATTATAAATGCGAAAGTAGCTCTGTTTGTCTGTTTATAACCATTACCGTATGAACGGATCAATTAAAGGAAATTTACAGATTATTAGCTGCCCGCGGCTTCTCACGCTCTTTTCTGGGATACAAAGAAACCTATGTCCGTCCCCGGGATACCTGCCAAATTTAATTAAGATCCGTTCAGCCGTTTAGGCGTGTAAAGGTAACAAACAGACAGAGTTACATTCGAATTTATAGTGAGGTGAAACAGGACAGGCTTCTTTTTTTGTCTAAATAATCTTGAAGGGGTGAAATATAAATAAAAAATCATCATCACCTGATGGTGATGATGATTATTTACACGGATTATTATATGTATTATTTATATGCCCGTATACGTCCACTGCTGAACGTAGGTCTCCTGCAAACGGCAACCGCGATGCAATGCGAAACGGAGTGTAGGAAGATGTACCACTCGATGGACCGACGACATTGTAGTGGTCACAGGGAGTCGATAGATGGAGGCGGCTCAGGGTTATTTGTGGCGTTGTTTGGGGGAGGCCTATGTTATAAATAAGCTGGACAATCCACACAGCATCATCTAGCCTCAAAGTAAAGAGAGCTTGTGTTATGGGTACTAGATAATTGATAATAATTATCTAGTACCCATAACACAAGCTCTCTTTACTTATTATACTTAATACACCCAGACAAATATTTTTACTATACAAAGAAAACACCCAGAAGAGAGTCTCGAGGCGCGAAACGAACCCGCAACCACCTGCGTCGAAGGCGGACCTTTGCCCGCTGCGCCACAGATGTCGTCGAAATATGGAAGTCGGGCATGCAAAGCCACGGGCAGAAGATAGCAAGTGGACTATATAACGAAAGCACGGATCTTGAAACTTTTTCACGATGTCGTTAAATGTTACATGCCCGGAGGCCCTCAAACTTTGAGGGCACTCGAAGGCTTCTAATTTGAGCACCACTTGGACCCAAACCGCAGTCTACTTAAACTCAAGCTTTTAAAATAATCTGGAGACTTATAAACCCTGTGGCATTATTAGGGTTTAAATTACAGGTATTTTTTACGAGACGACGATAAGTTTGAGTGATATCGCTTTAGGAGACGATTACATATTTTACGTATATCACAGGTTTTACTCTCTTCGAATATTGAGCCCTTAAAAGGGTTTATTTTTAATAGAACTTCTTCAGGTAGATGCCATTAAGGCCAGGATATTCGAAATCAGCTAATTTTCAATTCAATTTTAAACGGTCAAATATCCTTTGTTTTGATCGGAAGAAAATATATGTTGTAGTTAGATTTATTATTGATTATTCTTAGGTTCAAAACACGGTATGTATCAATTTCACCTGATGATAAAAAAATTACGAAGAAAGGACAGTTTCTACTTGTTTTTGTGGTTGTACTTCAAGTGTATCAACGTTTTAGTTTCAAAAAATATGCCAGAAAATAGGCAACGACGTTTAAAAGAATATTCAATGGTTAGCTTTTCTCAAAAGCATTTTTTTATATTTGTAAACGAATAAATTATAGAATATAAACATGCCACGCTCACGCGGCCTGCTTCAGTAGCCCGGGCGTTGAAGCGTGGAATAACCTGGCCTTAAAGATTTCAAGTTTTGGCTTGAAAAAAGCCAGGCAAAGCTCTCCATTATAGTCTTTTTATCTTTTTAGTTGCTCAATTCGTTGCCCGTGAGATACATTTTCGCGGCATTTTTTCTGGCTTGAGTAAAACTGGAAAAGTAATTTAACCGTAACCATCTATGAACTCGTGATATAACTCAGTAAGATACAAAACCCTTTCGACCTAGAATTTAACCATCATATCAAGTCTACCATCAAATCTCCTGAGCTTTAGGCCAATATCATCGAACTAGGTCACGTTTAGGATAACCGAGTAAGTAAGTTATTCCTTTGGCGGCGCTGTCATCTGCCTATCAATTTACTAGATCTCATTATACAAAACTGGACTGGTTGACTGACTGAAGTAAATCTTCTTTGGCCTCAGCAATAGAGAATAATATTCAAGTTGAAGACAAGACGCAAGACTAGAGCAGTAGTAACTACCACCATATCAGCCCACACTTGTCCACTGCTCGACATAGGCTTTCCCCATAATAAAATAAAAAAACGCCTTTTATTTATTGAAATTCTAATTACAAAACACTTGATAACACTGACCTACATTCTAAAGTTCCTTAAATATTATCTTTATAATTTTAAGCACTTAGGTAGGTATAAAGCCCTTTTTTAAAGAACCTCTCTGGTGGAAGGTGAAGGCCTCCTCAAGAGATTTGTAGACCTGTATAATGTCTTCTTAGTCTAGTATTTTTAAAATTACATTGTTATAAAAGAATTAGTTCAACCTTTATTGTACGTAATGTATTGTGATTTGACTGTATAATAAACATTATTTATCCTGTTTAATAAACTTTGTTAACAAAGAAAGTTACAATTAAATAGAAACAAATTAGAACTAGTATTTACAATTTGTATTTATTGAAAACATTACGCCTATCATTACAGGTCAGGCCTAATACAACAGAGGAGTCATCAGAATAAATTCATATATAAGTAAATAAACAGGCTTTATTTGTGAACAAACAAAGCAACTCGCGGGCAACATCTATAGTTAAACTTAATACTTTCGTGATTAAAACTCATTTGCTGTACCATTAGGGGTGGTGTCGAGGGATTGAAGATTGGGTCAATATTTTGTTTACTTAGTAAGGGGGTCATTTGGTGAATCAGGGCTACCCTTTGATTATTTAAATGTAAATAGAGAGCGTCGCAGTGCAAAACAACTAAAGCAAACAGGCCAAGTTTGGAATGCTGGTGGGCGTGACAGCTACGTCCTAAACTCGTACTACACCATTATTCTTTCGCAAAATGATACCAGTTGTGAAGAAATTATCATAAGAAATAGTTATTAATTACCGTAGTATCGAGTGCCTACAAAAATATGCTCAAAGATAATATGTATAGATAGATAGATAGATAATGCTTTATTCATCACCTTATAAAACAGATAGTACTCACTAAACATAATGTAGGGAACAGCAATGGAACTGGCGGCCTTATCACTTAAAGCGATTTCTTCCAGGCAATCAAAAAATAAGCGAAAATAAAAGACAAAAATAAGCAAGCGTGGTTAGAAGATTTGGGCCCGTATTATGAAAGCTTGCTCAGTCATAGATCTATGCTTGAGTGACGTTTATTCCACATATAAGCGTTACTCAAGCATACTCGTAGATCGATGACTGAACAAGCTTTCAATACGGGCCTTGAGGCCAACAGTTGGACGCTATTTTTTTCTACGCTTTCACGGTTTTGACTTAAAATAATAATGAAAGGGACGACAATGGTTAAGTAAAGCTTCCCCCAGACAGACGCGGTCTGCAGAGTGGCTAATATGTGTTTGCTTGCCCAAAACCAAAACGAAAAAAGTTTTCGTTTACTACCATTGATTTATTTTATTACGAATAAAATAAATCGCTCGTAATTGATTGCGCAACCCCTAGGGGTTGTTTAGTTAAAATTAAAATATTATGTATTAGTTTTGAGTGAATAATAATTTTCCATAAAAACTTTACCACACGTTTTAACACATCAGATGTTCATTTTTGAAAATTAAATTAGTCTTTGTGATATTTTGGAACTTAAAATATCTACATACCAAATTTTGACTAAATAGGTTAAGTTACGGAGATACATGGTAACAAACATTCACACGAACTTTCGCATTTATAATATTACAGTACGATTAAAGCTGACAAAGTTGTGTTCATTTGAAAGATACTATTGAATTTGTTACATGCACAATCACAATCCATCATAAGGGCTCTGATTTTGTATATTTATTGTTTCAACAAAATTAACAGCCTTATCTAGACAGTTCAAACCTTAAGCGGGGTACTGGCCGGTATTACGGGGGTAATTTACCATTCGCAGCGAGCATAATACATTTATTACGCCGCCGCCGCGCCGTGTGCTAAAATACGTTTTGTTGATCGTTGCGAGGGCCTTCTTTCCCCGTACTGACTGCACGAACGCTCGCTGTGTAACATGTTACATTACGCCCCGTAACACCGGTCAGTACTTGGCATAAATAAGCTAACTAACGGCTAATTAAACTTTTACATTTTATCAAAATACCTATGATGATAACCTTTTGTTTAAACTATAGATACAAAAAACTTCGTTTGTACTTAAATTGAGAATGTTAATGAGAACATTTTGAAACCACGATAATACTATAAAATTATTTGTACTTCGTTCACTTGTTGCTCTGTTATTTACCCAATTTCTTAGTATCTCAAATTTAATGTACGTATAACCTATGCATGAAATATATATAGTTATGTACTAAGAATTGTAAATTTCATTGTTTTATTCGTGAATGAATTGAAGCTAAAGAAAAATGTGAACATATTCTAAAAATGCAAGTAAATTATATATCACACTTGCGCCTTCCCATCTTCCGAAGACATCCGTAAGGGCTGGTGCGGCGGCAGATTTGGCCGAGGATCTCAAGAGACGCAAATATGCAGGTCTCGACAGAGCCTACACATTTGCTCCTTGTGGGGTCGAGACCCTAGGTCCGTGGGGTACCGAGGCTCTCCGGGTTTTTAAAAAGTTATCTGAGCGTCTGGTCGACGCGACGCGTGACCCGAGAGCTGGCGGGTATCTGGCGCAGCGCATCAGCATTGCCATGCAGCGGGACAATGCAGCCAGCGTCTTGGGGACGCTTCGACTGGTATTGATATGGATCAGTTGAGCTGCCTGTAGATTGTTTGCAACAGTCTGCATTTAGCTTATTGGTTCAATTGTAAATACTAGTTCTAATTTGTTTATAATATTGAATTATTACAGTTGTTTTTTTATGAATTCTTATCTCGTTACCTAAAAAAAGCTCTAGCTGATTAATGTGCCTTTTTGATACTGAAAGGCTTAATATAATGGTTTAATCCAGTCTGATGTTAAACAGAGTATAAATAGATAGCTGCTTTGAAGCACGTTCGTTCGTGTTTAAAACGTGAATGAACTTTTAAATAAAGATAACAAAGAGTTAAGACAGAAAAAATGACTTTTTGTTTAATTTAGATAGTGAGGATTTTGTCTAGCTTTTAAAAGTACACTAATAATTAAGTAATTCAGCATTTTCTGTTATTTTTTACTAACATTCATCAAATCTAGAATCAACGGCCTTTACATAGAAAATTACAATAATTGAAACAAATTAGAACTTGATCTGAAAAATTTGTTCCAGGTGTTCAGTTAATTTTCTATGTACAATAAAAAAAATATATCTATTATTGTATTGTATTAAGTTTATCAGTCATCTAGTACCCATAACACAAGCTCGGCTTAGCTTGGTTCTAGATGATGCTGTGTGGATTGTCCAGCATTATTTATTATTTCTTTATTAACTGCAGTCTGTTGCAGCCAATCTACAGGTAGCTCAACTAATCCAAACTAATACCAGTCGGAAGCGTCCCCAAGGCACTAGTGTACATACATATGTAGTCAACCAGCTCCTGCACGTGGCTTTGCACACTTATCTAAGGGATAAAAAGTAGCACATGTCCGTCCCCGGGATACCGTATAACTCTCTTCCAAATAACATTAAGAGCCGTTTCGTCGTGATAAGGTAACAGACAGATTGACATAATTGCTTTGGCTTTTATAATATTACTAGCTGCTGCCTGCGGCTTCGCACGTGCTTTACAAGTAGCCTATGTCCGTATAGGTACCATTTACCTTCCTGCCAAATCGTAAAAAGAACAGACAGACAGAGTTACATTAAAATTTATAATATTAGTATGGATTAATGAACTATTTCCTGGTTGTCTGGTAGAGATCGGTCTTGAGCGATAAGACCGCCAATTGTCGCTTAGTTTTTAAGTTGTCGTGTTGTAAACAGTTTATATTAGATTAAAGTGTGCAATAAAGTATCTTCTATTGTATCTATGTATAATGCCCGTTAAGCTTTGTTTTTATTTTATTTTTTAATCATATTTGTTTCTGTTTATTTGAGTTACATATAAAATAAATATTCTATTATATTCTATTCTATTCTATTCCTGTTGTAATTGCCTTTATTAACAAAAAAATAACAATCAAATAATAAAAACAAATTAGAACTTGTATTTACAATTAAAAAATTAAGGTAACTGCAGACTGTTGCAAACTGTATAATTAAAATGTAAAATTTAAAACGATTCCTTTGTCAACAGATAAACAGGTGGAGTGGATGTTGACTCGAGACCTGGGCCTGGCCTTCATGGAGGCAGTGGAACAGCTGGCTGCAGTATGCGACCTCCCCAAGAGGATTATGTCAATTCCTGTCAATGTACGTATTACTTTATTACTGTCTAACTTAGGACTTATACTCAAGCTTTTCTCAAGAAATAATGTTTGTGAAAAACAAGTCTGACAACATAAAAATCAAAAATTCACGGTTCGGCGTCGAGTTCGAAATATAATTGTCAGCACCATCGATTTAATTAAAACAAGGGAGATGAGGTGATAGCCTCTGGAAAGTGGAAGGCTCAAATTAGGTGCAATTAGGTCTACCCACCTCAGTCGGACCGGCGGCGCCGCCGGCGTTCGTGTTTTGCGTGCGTATTGTTGTCTCGGTCGCACTTCGATCTAGGTTCGTCTTTCCATCTTTGTTGTTCATTATAATTATTGCACAAGATTGGAAATGTAACTGTAAGCGAGTGTTTGCGTGTAGTTGTAACACTGACTAGATGTTGAGTACGCGCTGGGAGAACGTACCATATCTACAAATTTTACTTATATATATATATATAAATACCTAAATCACAATTATTGTGATGTAGGTACTTTTAGGTTTAGTTAAAGTTTAAGGCAGGATGATTGGTAGCTGGGTGCAAAGCTTCAAGGAGAAGCTGGAATAGACCATTTAGAACCATCTGAGCCATGGTTGTCTAAGACGAAGTATTACCATATCTATGGTCCGCACTAAACATTGTAAGAAATATCTAAAATCGGCAAGTAGTCGGATTCTGTCACAAAATCATCAACTAGAAAGTAATTTTTATTTTGTGATAAATATCGACATTTTTATAAATCTAAATCTGAACATTTTAGTACTAATTCTACCTACGACTACCCGTACACAATTTAGCAATGGTCCTTACTAACGATTAGTAAATATTATATTTATCTGAGCGTCTGGTCGACGCGACGCGTCGATCGCCCGCCCGAGAGCGGGCGGGTACCTGGCGCAGCGCATCAGCATTGCCATACAGCGGGGCAATGCAGCCAGCGTTTTGGGGACTCTTCCGACTGGTATTGATATGGATCAGTTGAGCTACCTATAGATTGTTTGCAACAGTCTGCAGTTAGCTTAATTGTTTCAATTGTAAATACTAGTTATAATTAGATTGTAATTTTCTTTGTTAATAAAGGCCATTGCCCAGTAAATATTTATAATAAAATACCTAGCTCCATAAAAGATCTTAAAGTAGATTCGGTTTTTCGTAGTAAACTCAAAAGGATACCTTATTTCCAAATGTTACTACTCCATTGACGAATTAATAAATGATAACTCTAAACTATACTATTTGGCTGCCTGACTAAATAATGACGTACTTACAGAGTTATTATTACAATTGTTTTGCTTCTTATCTATATTTAGCTGACTTTGCCTATATTTTCCGACTACTATGTTTCTAGCTATAAATAGATTACCTACCTATTATGATAATGTTTAAATAAATTGTTGCGCCCTTACAGGGTACATGTACTTACCCCTAAGCTAAAACAAAGTATTAATATACTATAACATTATATATATGCAATAAATAAATCTAAATCCGAATCTGAGTTTATCCAAAGTATAGCTGCGCCCAGCATTGTTAACCGCTTTATTAAGTAAAAAACATGTGACAAAAGTGAATATTTTGATCATCCCACGGGAACACATCATTTAATTTTATCCAGGATCACAAGTACCCAATGTGTTAATTCAGAATATAATCTACCCTGTTAGCAAATATCACCCAAATCCGTTAAGCCGTTTGAGCGTGAAGGAGTAACAAAACATACACTGAAATACATACAAACTTTCCCCATATTATTGAGATTATGTATTTTCGGTTCAATTATATCCTGCAGAAGTAAAAGGTTTAAAAAAATCAATGCAGATTTTGTTTTTCTCATGAATTGAGGTCATGACTTCTCATAGTTTTGGATTTGTTCATACACTCCCATCTCAAAAAGCCACCACAGTACAGTCAAACATATATTTTCTAACACAAAATCGTCATTAAACTTTTACGTTGAATGCACTGACAGTTTGTTTAAGAAGCCTTCCACCCTAAGGGTAAAATCTGACGCTAAAATGAGAGAGGATGTGTGAGGTTCAAATCGCTCATCGACCCTTAAGGGCCGCTTTCCATCAAAGGGTAAATATAAATAGATAGAATTCCTTTACTGCATCATCCAAAATTTTTAAATAATTTAACATTCAGTATTTAACTACTAACTATACATATTAGTAGTGAGGCACAATCGGCAGGCTTATCGCTAAAAGCGACTTCTTCCAGGCAACCCCATAAGCAAGATATTTTTAGCCCGAAACGAGAGAACCCCCGGGTTCAGATCCCGGTTTTTCCCCCTAATTCCAAAACGTACTAATTTAGATGAACCATGATTTAGTGGGAAATTTTGGACATCTAGCTTTGGTAGAAGCCTGGCCCTGGATACTGTTGTTTACCCCATCTTCCCCCTTTCATCTACACAAACAAGTTCAAGACATTCACCTCGGGGGTGGATCTAATGCTAATGCCCTGTGAAATTAATAAAAGGACATTTTGTTGGTTTTGAAAACGAAATTATTAAAACTTGTGTTGAGTTCGATATATTTGATGAAGAACTCTTTGCAGTATTTTGTCTTTTAAACACGGATGCAATTGGTTTTGGTTCGATTGAGCCAGTTGTGGGGATTTTTCATTGGTTATATAGGAAACTATTTGCTGTGTGGTGCCGGCTTAGAATTTGCACCACCCCAACTCTTCCCGCGGGTATCGTAAGACGACTGAGGGATATCCACCGAGGGTGGGCAGCAGCGCCTCCTGCAGACAAATTCTACTACCGAACTGCGATCCCTAACCTGCATGCCCAGCGTGGGGATTATGACCCATGAGATAAAAGCCAATAAGGCGCTTATCATAGGGAGCCAATATAGGCTGATGAGGATAGCAAGTAGCAAGTAGCTTATGTCCGTCCTCGGGATATTGTTTCCCTCCTTGACAAATTTTGCTAAGATTCGTTTAGCCCTTTGGGCGTGAAAAGGTTACAGACAGACAGAGATACCTTCGCTTTTATAATATTAGTAGGGTAAGACGTGAGCACAATATTTGTAATTGTACTACCTATATATCATGTTTGAAGCAAATAAATATTTGAATTTGAATGGTTACAAACGATATCCATAGGCTGGCGGTAGCCGCTTCGTTAGTCGCTTTTTGTTTCTATTTAAAACAAGCAATATATTATGCAGTTTTTGTATTCTTATAAATCAAGGTCATGACTCCTGATGACTTTCTTTTATTTCTCATAATTTGGGATTTGACCATACCACCCCATTTCAAAAAGACATGCGGTATAAAAAAATCGGCAGAAACGTTATAAATATAAACGTTATAAGTCTATTAGGTAGTTGTATTTGTAAAATGCAAAAAAAAAATAACCAAGTGCCTTTGGTTATTTTTGGCAATACTGGCAATACGCTCTTCCGTGCCCTCTTACTAAACAGATCGTTGACGGACTCCATTTAACATAGGATTTAAGACACGTCTAACCAAAAACATGTAATCTCTTTGACAATAAACTATATTCTATATATTCTATCTATCTATCTATCTACCATGATCTTAATTTTTCTTGTCCACCATTAAACCGGTTACTGACTGGTGTTACGTGGCGTAATGTGCCATTCGCGGCGAGCATGATACGTTACGCCGTGTACTAAAATCCGTCTCGTTGCTCGTTGCGAGTGCCTTCTTTTCCCGTGCTGACTGCACGAACGCTTTTTCTGTAACACGTTTATTACACGCCGGTCAGTACCCACTTTAAGGTATTTTACGCTATGAAGTGCACTAACAGAGCAAAAGAAAGGTTTCATGGAAATTCTATGAATTTTTAATGAGTTGTAGATTGCGCTGTCACTTCAAATTAACTTTTGATATTTTAGAGGCTAAATGAAACAAAAATAGTCTTAGAATTTTTGAGGGTTGGTTTTTATTAGAGTTTTTACTGCGGAAGTGCGTTGGAAACATTGGTGTCCATTCAGATGTCCAAAACTCAGCTAAATTTTACAGCACTAAAATGGTGCCGTCTCTTTCATAACGATCGAAATAAAAGGGATGCAATAATTTAATCGTAGTTTATACTCTGGCCAAACTCGATGTGGGATGTTTGTAAACAAACCGCCCATACTTAACCTAAAATTCACTCTGATGCCGCGACTTTTTGTACGAAACTTGCATTACTTGTCGATTTGTGATCCTTCCTTCAATAAATATCTGAAACTCGACACCAAGCAAGTGAGTTTTAGTGTTTGCGTCGTGGTTTGTTTACAAACATTCCACGTCGAGTTTCGCTAGCGTATATGTTTTTACATTTCGAAATGCGAGGTTTCGCAATGTACGTACTCCGTCCACGAGTTTATTTTAAGTTAGTATTAAGCACAATAATTATGAAGTTGAGTTTGCTGTGTGCTTAGAATTTCCATCACCCCAACTCATCCCGCGGGTGTCGTAAAAGGCGACTAAGGGATATCCACTGGGGGTGGCCAGCAGCACCCCCTGTAGAACAATTCTACCACCGAACTGCAATCCCCAACCCGCATGCCCAGCTTGGGGATTATGGGCATTACCTCTCGTGAGATAAAAGCCAACAAGGCGCTTATCAAGGGGAGGCCTGGGTCCAGCCAGTGGACCAATATAGGCTGTGGAGATGGAGATGAAGTTCCCTGGTGATTAAATGAAGTCTGAAGGACAGAGTAAAGTATTTCATAGACACGGTTACTTTTGATTTGACAAAAAGAGATGCAATTCTGTGGACTCGAAAAATACAGGCTGGATTTTTTCGACGGGGCGGTAAGGGCAGGTACCTTAACCGGTGTATCTACAGGAAAATGGTCTTAGGAGACTATCCATAATTTTTAAAGATATTTACATCGCCGTTCTCTTTTCTTAAAAAGATTTACGAATCGAATAAAAGAACGATTTTAAAAAAAAGTTGCAGTTAGCAATAAAATTGGCCTTTTACACGAAAACTTTTTGATGCCAATCGATCCTGTATCGTATACCGATCAAAAACTTCAACTATCGATCAACTGAGGTTGAAGTACTAAAAAAGTAAGAAATCGCAAAAAACGTTTCCATTTTATGAGGAGTCCAAGAGTTCTGTTAATTTGTTACTCAGTAAAAGTATTCGGAAAAAAAATTGGCTAACAAAGAGTTATTAGAAAGAAACTTCTAATTTCGAATAAAACAAAAAACCACCTCTTTTATTATAAGTTTAAATTATTCTTTAACTTTTGTCCTCAGTTCCACAAACCTATCTACGGGCTGGACGTACCGAACTTTACAGACTTCGCTGGACCAGGAGTTATATTGACGTAAGTTGCCTCTACTCTTAACTAGAAAACAAAAGAAAGAAAGAAAATAAATTTATTTGGACCATGATACATTATACGACACGTTACAATAATAGACAGGTACAATAAACACATAAAATTATAGATGAACAAGTTCCGTCAAGTGCGAGTGTGACTCGCGCGCCGAGGGTTTCGAACGTTTGTCAAGTATACCAATTAGAGACTTTGCTATTTATTGAATACCTAAAAATTAAAGGTATATTTCAGGTATGATGATGTATGATCGGAATGCTGGCTTCTATTTCGGTCAACGAATTAGCATTGCCATTCATCGTGGCAATGCTGCCAGCATTCTGGGCACTCTGCCTTCTGGTGACGGCTTAGGTTTTTAAGAAATAGATATTAAGTGTATATACTAGTTGTAATTGTTTTATTCTGTTATTGTAATCTATGTGCTAAATAAAAGATACCACATATTTCAGGTCGTCGTATAGGTTTGTAATCTTTGGAGTATAGAGAGGTAATAGCAAAATTTTCGAGTTTTTTTTAATATTTCAAAAAGTATGAAATCTACAGAAATGTAAAAAAACTGTTTTGAGATACAAACTAATACCTTTCATTTGATATATTTTTAATAAATAATTTAAATAAAATGCCCTAGTACAATAATTTAATCTTTATTGACTTGGTAATATGTATGCAACTTTTAACTTTCGTTAGCAACCGGAAAAAAACGCTTGCGAAGCCAATAGAAACTCAAACCGTCTTATTATTATGTAATAGACGGTCTGTTTTTCATAAACACGGACCGGAGGGTAGGTAATAGTTTGGCGTGTTTTAAGAAACTATAAACCGACTTCAAATCATCACCACTTACTTACCCTGATGGAAGACCTATATTTACATTCAAAAAATTGAGTTTACACTGGCGACATCTAGTTATAATTCAATTCTAGTTTGATGACACATGGATAAAACTATTGACGCACGTTGTCATGAAAACCATATTGGTCCTAAACCAATATGAAATTATCATATTGTGATGAATTTGTACAAACCTACTTTTTATGGCGCACATAGCCATTCCTCGAGAATCACACTATTTATGGGACCACTTCAAAATATTTTTTTATAAAACAACGAAAGAATCATCAAAATCCATTAACAATTGGCGCAAATATCACCAAAACTTGTAGCTAGTCGTGTTATAAACATTTTATGTTGCTTTTTAAGTTCAACGGAATAAATAAATACTAATATATCTGGGGAATTAAATTCAAAGATCAAATTCAAACTTTTTATTTGAGTGACAAATAAAATGTACTTTTTTTTTGTATTTCCTCTAGCTTGCATAAATATAAATCTTTACTGTCACATAAATCTTTATGCTTTTATTTTCGTTCAAATTCATTCCAGAAACTTGGTACTCTAATTTTAACGTCTATGTTCATTTGATTAAAAGGACTGATGTATCTTAAAGTTTAATTTGCGTAACATGAATTAAGGATAAGCCGGAAGCGGATACGCAACTCCGCTCGACCTAGTTTCCGGTACAATAGAACTGTAAAACAATTTAAAAGTTTGAATTTTTAGGGGTGAAGTTTATAAGCGTTTGAAGCCTATTAATTTAGTGATTATGACTAGAAAATACCACAATATGCATTTATACAAAACTCATTCTAAGCTTATCCGAAAATTGTACGATTTTATGATTTTTTCGTTATCTCGTTTGTTTTATTGCCACTTGTGTAAGGGTTAATAAGCCTCGCTTGCATATCCATTGCTTAATACCAACTCACTAATTAATAAGCGTATCCATTGCTTAATACGCTTATTAATTAGTGAGTTGTCAAATCATACGAAAACGCCTGATTGAAAATGATTAGCAGATAAATGGAGTTAGCGAACCTTTGCGCCGACCGACAACCTGGTGAAGGTCGCGGGAAATCGCTGGATGCGGGCAGCGCAAAATCGGTCACTGTGGAGATTTTTAGGGGAGGCCTATCTCCAGCAGTGGGCGTCGATCGGCTGATATGATGATAACGATGGCAGGCGACCATAAAATGTCTTTACTTAAACATGTTGTGCCTACTTTTCTAATTTATCCAACTTTTTTAGGATCATCTTCTTCTTGGCCGTTGCCCTGACGTCTGGTGCAATGTTGTCTGAGAGGAATGAGGGAATCTTGGAGCGTACGCTAGTCTCGGGCATAACAGGTAATGTGAACATTCTTATCAGTACGCACGCGTGTAGTTGTTATTTATTTATGTTGTTTACTTGATTACATGTGATATAGGTACAGAATAACTACAATAAGGACTGAAACTCCCTAATTAATAAGCATTGGCTTATTGCCTTAGAATTTATAGTTTGACACTTGAAAAAGTTTAACAATTCTCGTCATTTTGTAGAGAAATGTTAAATACTGGTGAAGGTCGAGGAAAACCGCTGGATGCGGGCAACACTGGGCAGATCATTGTGGCGATCTTCAGGGGAGGCATATGTCTGCTGTGAACGTATTTCAGCTGAGATGATTATGATTAATAAAAAATACATTATTTATTTATTTACTTTAAGAATACAAACATCATATATATTATAACATAACTATGTCGAATGCAATTTATAAGATAATTATTCTAATACATAATCATTTTTTCTTGCGTACGTACATAGCATTTTTTAGTAGAGTGCGCGCGCAGTAAAATATAAAACTTAAAACTAAGCAACGGAATATTAACCCTAGATCACTAAGCATTCGTAAAAATTACGACGCTTACATGGTGCATTTAGTGTTTCGGTATGTTCCCGACCTCAGCCACCTCACCCATTTCTTATATCTTGCTAAATCGTATTAATAGAAACCTGCAATCACTGCGAATGCACATATATTGGATCGAGAGATATCGTGTTATCGTCATAAAATTTACGAAAGTTTAGTAACTACGTAACTTTTTCAAAGGTGTACATTTATTTTTTTGTTTTTTGTTTTCAATAATTGACTTAAAAAAAATATATTAATATTAGACGTAATAATTACTGTTCTTTAAAAATCAATTACAGATTCCCTTATATTATATTTTTAACATGTTTATGTTGTTTTTTATGATCAAGCAAACACAGGAATTAGATTTTTAATTTTGCAAGTTGATTTGAGAAATAAATTTGAAAATAAATGTAAAATGTTTAGCTTATTCTAAAACAAACGCCTATTTCCGGAAAATACCAGTCATCAAAACCCGACGATGATAATAACTCAAAAAAATACATGTCATTGAACTGAAGACAAAGAAGGTAGTTTTTTTTATATAATTTTTTTTTCTTTTCGTTTATTTTTATGAAAAATTTTAAGTAACCACCTATACCGATTCAAAAAAGTTCAAAGTTATTGAGTTTTATGATTCTACTAACGATGCAGTTGATACTTCCGACCAGATTATCCTTGATCATGAGGAGCCAGCCAATGGTCGCTGTGCATATACTACGACAATATATATCTATATGTAGTAGTGCATTATGTCAATCACATCTCTCATGCAATCTTTAATGAAAGTAAATTTGTCTAAAGAAGGCTTCTTGCATTAAAAATAACAAAAAGAACTGATAAAAGACTAGACTACAATAAAGATAAAAGACTGTATCTTGACAACCAAATATGAAGCTAAATCATCGCTGAAGAAGAATCTTGAGAATTTATGGTTTTCAGAATAGGCAGGTCAAGAATTTTTAAAATTTACCGCTACTATACTACAAAAAAAAACGGGCTTATAGCCCAGCCGGAGGGGGAGTTTCAGGAGGTGGAGGCAAATCCTCACCTAAAACTCTTCTGATGGTCAAGCAAAGCTCTCTCGGCAGCCTGTCTTTATATACTCTCTATATATTCTATTGATAGTAATCTCCTCTCACGTTCTTCATTTTCAGTTGTTTACATTATTTCTTCTATCACAAAATCAGGGTCTTCAACTGCATCATCAAAGTCACTAAACTCATTTCATAATCTAATTTCTGAAGCCAGTCTTCAATGTGTGTATCAATATTTCGTGGCCTCCCGTTGAAATATCGCTTAGATGATCGAGGAACTGAGTTCTCAGGATTTGGCATCTAGAAAGAAAATCAGCTTAGTAGATAGGTGAACAATTACATAAACACTGATCATATGTGTGCGAGAAGTGTCTCGCACACATTAGATCAGTGTTGATGAAAAGCTACATATTTTACCGAGGCTACAAATATTGAACACTGTGGAATACGAACGGTCTTTGTGAGGTTACGTCTAACAGAATCAGGTCTTATTGCTGTACTTACGTCTAATAGACACCTTTCGCTTGTAGCACCCGACGACGTGTAAACCGCGCGACCGAACGCGCTACACTGTCCCCTGCCGCGCACCAATCGGGGAAGGTATTGAGCGAGACAGATCTATATCACGCCATATTGCGAGATGGCAACAACATATCGGTTTGGTGGTGTCCAAGAGACACCATCTCAGTTGCAAAGGGTTAAATACCTCATGTAGGCAAAGTAATAAAACCTCTGAAGTATTTTTCGTGGAAATTCCAAGAACTCCTTTGTTAGATACGCATAGTACTAATTCGTTGAACAAATAAGAGTTTGTTCAAATAGAACGTTTGAATGGTTTTGAAATTCCCAAATAAATTAAATTAACAAACTGAAACAAAACAAAGAGAACGGAACGCATCAAATTAAAAAACACATACAATTGAGTTGATGAGTTAAGTATAGGTACGTTGTTTCTGGTAGATAACGAAGCGTTGGTTCTTATATGTATAAAGGTTGATCTACAATGATTAGCTTAAAAAATTGTATCGTGGAGTCAAAATAGGATGAAGCTAGAAACAGACTGAGCCCACGCCACGCAAGGTACGCGACGAAATTAAGGAAACGTCGAATGGCGAGGCGTACGATGAATACAGACTTCATCGTACCATCTATTCTGTTTTCATACAAATTCCAGCGTCCAGAGCTGATGCATCGCGTCGGTTGCGTGGCGTGGGCTGTCTGTTGCTACCTTCACACACGTTCTAGAACGAATCTATTTTAAAGTTTTTTATTATTATAGTGCGTAAGCCCTCAGTCAGGGTCAGGGTATAAGAAATAAAATGATATTCCTAAAATTTTTCGACTTCGACGGGACTTAAACCAGCATCCTTCCCTCACTACGGGAATGTGCTAACCAACTACACCACGAGGTCAAGTGACGTAGGAGTCGAAAAACTTTGGGACTTCCTTTGGACTCTAGCGCCGTTAGCTCTACCTACAGGGGAAACATTGAAGTTTATCCAATCCTGTTCAACTCAACAAATCCTAGGACCTATTCCTTACTGGTGCGAATAATGTATATTATAATTAGAAATGATCAAGTTCTTATCCGAAACACATAAACAAAATACCTGAAAAATTTCAGTCAGTGTTTTGAATTTCTTGCAATATTTTCTTATTGACTCGGCTTCCTTTTCTGTATTCTAACATCTGCATTGCAATCACAGATCCGCCAGCCAAGTGTGGTAATAACAAAGACAACAGCAGTGGTTGTATACAGAGTGTAACAATAAGCAAGAATGAAACTTTAAGGGTTCAGAAACGACTGTAGAACACAACGAGAAAATATACGACTACGTTTTTTATGCCTGACAAACTTTTGATGCTTGGTCTAAACAGAACTGATAATGTAGGTTTTGTATTATTTTGTGTATTTGATCCGTACTTTTTGTTACATCCTGATGAGGTAGCATATTAACGGTACGTCAGTCGTGCTGATGAATAAGCGTCAACCCCTACCTGCCTGTCCATGAATTGTGTACCTATTTAGCACAAAAGCTCCAAAAGCCTGTGCTTACATTCTCTCAATGTTTCAAATCAGTCTAGCGTGCCTTTTCCAGGTGCTAATTACCTCCCCAGTGGGATTTTATAGTTAAGCTGGAACACAGCCAAAAGTGGACTCAACCTGGAAGATAAATTATTGATAAGGTTATATTTATTTAATAAATAACTATAAATAAATAATGCTGGACAATCCACACAGTATTATCTAGTCCCATTGTAAGTAGAGCATTGTATGTAAGCGTGACGAACACCTAGGTGCGGTGTTCAGTGTATTTTTAGTCATGAACTTTACTTATGAAACACTTACGCTTTTGCTCATTAAGAAGTTAGGCTCATGTTGCTATACACTAGCTTATGCCCGTGGCTTCGCCTGATAATGTAGCTGCAGCAAAAGGAATATTATAAAAACATGATGCTAGGGAATCGGTGATTATATATTTGGTTAGAAAGCCCTCACAGTCACCCTGAGTTTTTAAGGGCGCTTGTAGGAAGTCCCTAAGATTTTCGACTTGTCACTTGACCTCGAAGGGAAGGCTGCGGGTTCAAGTCCCGCCGAAGGCGATTTTATTAGGATAATATTTCATTTCATGATGCTATGACAATGAAACATGCTGTATAATATTTGTTGTGTGCAACTAAGAGTTGAGTATTGTATTTTTGTAGGTACGTAACTTGATTGAGTTACTTATGGAAGTATTTCCATGTATTTTGTTTTTATCTGATCTCAAAAAAGTAGGAGGTCCTATGATCGGCTGTATGTTCGTCGATTTCTCCGTCAATTATGCACAATTTTTTTTAAATTATTTGTCTATACATTTGTTATATTTTAATTTTATCAAATTTGACTCCTCTGGTTCCAGGATAACCCCCTTTCCGCTTAGTATACATGTTACGTGGCACCCTATATAACATTATACTCATGGATTTGCAAGCTTAAATTATTAAGACAAGCTAACACAAATAATTTAATTGTTTAATAATAATATAATGTGCAAAATAATAAATTACATTTCAAAGTTTTTTAGGTGATACTTTTTAGTGTTACAGCTGTAAAAAAATCAGCTGTATAGTTGTGCTAAGCCTCTAATTGCAGTTTTTTATTGCGAGGGTGATAATTGCGCAGATAAAAATAAACCGGCTCGCCCCAAAGCGTTTTAGGCAGTAAAATCTGCCACTTAAATGAGTTTTGGGGTTTATGAAAATGGCTATGGTTGCAACTTCCCGAGGGGGCAATATCCGGAACGATTGTTGGTGTTGTGTTTTGCGATCTTTAATTTTTTTACCCGCGAGCGTATATATGTTTTTCGAGTATTGGTATCTATACTCGATTCTAAAATCCAAGATATATTTGGTAAACAAATACATTTATGTATGAAAACTTTACTCAAACTGATAAAAATAACAGAAAACATCAAGATAACAGCAATTTAACCACTAAAAGTCAAATCAAAAACTCCAACAACACGCAGCGAAAACGGTGCAAATTCAAGTTCATACCATTCGAGAGTCGGATAAAAAGTGTGCATACAAGCTATTAAACAACACCGCTGATTTTTTCGACCTTTTGCGATTCGCTCATATGACACCAGGTGCCGTAAAGTATTTGTCACTAATATTTATTTGCCATAAATTTTATTTTGAAAACCCTTTTTGTTACTTTAAATATTAGGATTAATTTTTGCCGCGGGACTAATTGTTTGTTCGATCTGCAGATATTTGTTCAGGGTCTGCGTGTGAGATAGATAGATAGAAAATTCTTAATTGCACACTTTACGAAACAGTTAATAACAGATAAAATAAAAATTACAAAAAAATGTGACAATTGGCGCTCTTTATCCCTCAAGAGCGATTACAACCACAACCGTGGATGGATAGGATCGTTGGATTTAACATGGGTATCTGTATGAATTATTATGTAGCTAATACAAATTACAAAATTCAAATCATTAAATTACCAAAAAAGCTAAAACGATATACCTTCTTATTCATACTTATGTAAATACATACATACATACCTTTAATTTTATTGCGTGTTTTCTATGAATATTAAAAAATCTGTTAAAGTAATATCAGTTATAATAATAACATTCTCTGCTTGCTTTGGGACTAAAAGATGCTGTGTGGATTGCCCAACATTATTAATATTTTTAATATATACACAATACGTTAAAAATACGTAAAAATACCAAAAATGTTATGCCATTAAAACCATGCGAGGTTTGTCTCGGTGCTCACATTCGTTTTGTCTTTACTTTGTAAAAATTACGCCTACCGTGAACACGAAAGCCGATGTACTAACATCGGCTTTCGTGTTTACTCCCTCTCACTTGCGCAGCCTTATGACCAGCCTTTCCTTTTTATCATCAGCTGCTTACAGCAACACGCTACTCCTCTACAAGACATAGGCCTCCCCAGTAGGCTTAGCACGGGCATTGTTGTCTAGGGTAGAACAGAGAAAAATTACGTCACTTTGTCACCGAATGCGTAAATTATTTGAAATTCATTCCGTCAACTCCAATCATGAACGCAATGTATGACGATGCGATGTCATTATTGTCTATTCTACCCTAGAGAACAATCCCCGTGCTTGGCCTACTGATAAGCTTTATAATGAGTCTTATCAGTAGATCTTCCGTCTAATTTGGACTAAAGAAATAACTCTTATAAGTTCGGAAACTAACAAACATAAGTTTGGTCTTGAATGATGGATCGATCCCTTATCGATGTCTAGGGAACCAACTTTTGTTGAACATAATGAGGTACGTACTTACCTTACGTGCTTGTATTACTGTGTTTTTCCAATGTTTTTCATAGGAATAATGTCTTTGCCTTGGTTATTATTATATTGATGTTTATATATATTCTTTATTGACAAAGAAAATTACAATTCAATAATAAAAACAAATTAGAACTAGTATTTACAATTGAAACAATTAAGCTAACTGCAGACTGCTGCAAACAATCTACAGGTAGCTCAACTGAGTATACTAGTATTTATTGAATTAAAAAATTTTGCAATAATATGTATTACGTTCAAAATGTAAATTAATGTTGTATCAGGGTGGGCAGGGTGTATGTACTAACTTTAGCTATAATTAGATCTTCAGCTACTAATTTATATACATATTGGCAATAAATAAAAGTAATGATAGCGCCTTATTGGCTTTTATCTCATGGGGGGCAATGGCCATAATCCCCACGCATGCGGGTTGGGGATCGCAGCTCGGTGGTAGTATTGTTCCCGCCCCCGGTGGTATCCCTAAGTCGCTTCTTACGACACCCACGGGAAGAGTTGGGATGATGCAAATTCAAAGCCGGCACCACACATTAATTACCTAAATAAACAATATTTTGGCACCACACAGCAATTTTGTATAAAACTGTTGAATTAAATAGAGTGGCGTGGAAGCAGCTGGTCAATACCTCGACGAATACTTTCCTAAACGGGCACGACCTTCAGTAATGAAGAACACGATGAAGAAGAAGCTGAATTAAAAAAAAAATATGTACAAAATAAAATTGAGTGTAAAACGGCAATTTCCTATTTCAGAGCCTTTTACATAAATAAATAAATATGCTGGAAAATCCTACAACATGATCAAGCCCCAAGCTAAGCAGAGCTTGTGTTATGCGTACCTACTAGATGACTGATATATTTAATATAATACATTAAATAGATAGATATATTTTATTATACATAGAAATTACCCAGAACAAATATTTGCAGATCGTACAAATATAATATCGTACCAAGGCGGCAATCGAACCCGCAACCTCCTGCGTCGCAGGCGGACCTTCACCCGCCGCGCCACATCGGTCGTCACATTCCACTTCTTACCTCAATCACCACATTTACTTAAAAAACAATTATCTTGTCTACAGGCACAGAGATCCTGTTCTCCCACGTCATCGTGCAAATGATAGTGATGATCATACAGACAATCACTGTGCTCCTCATCGGGTTCGTTCTCTTCGGATTGACGGTGAAAGGGTCTGTCGGGTGGGTTGTAACGCTGACTGCGATTACTGGACTGTGTGGAATGACTTTTGGTATGTACTTATACTTTTATAACTGGCAACAGCTTGCGGCTTCTCTCACGTTTTTCCGGGATATTATAAAGTTACTAGTACTAAGTAATAGAATAGAATATAACATGTATTTATTTGTTATATATAAGACTTACAATGGGTACATAATAAACTTACACTAAGAGGAAATGCATTTTAAAGTACGATGTGTACGTACATATGTACTTGAATAGTCGATTATGCATCGAGTTCGCCATCAAAAAAGCACTAGTCTTACGTCACGGGCGTTATTGAATCACGAGCACATCTTAGGTTTCTAGAATGACTCACGATCGAAGCGTGGGAGTTACTAGTATCCTAAGTGCGAGAGGGATGAAATCACGCCCAATACGAACACAGCTTCATGCACGAGGAGAAGTAAAGGCACCTACTCTACTTTTCACAGTTCTTTGGGAGGAAATAGTGAAAGTTTTTAACATTTTTCGCCGACAGTATGATTGGACAACTTGAAAATTTTAACGCTCTCAATAATAATTGGTCACTTTCGAGAACCCTGCTACACAGCCCGCCGGCGGGTTGGTGCGAAATTTCAGTGAGTGAATATTGTAGGCAGCCGAGAGTGTTTTTCGACTTGTCGGCGACCCTCGACTTTGGAGTGTAGACCTCTTATGAATGACCCAATTCCAAGGCATTAATAACGTGTTCCAAATTTTATTCACATTTACATTTATTTGCCTAAAAACTATAATTTAAGCTACTACAAAGATAAGAGGAATAGATAAGGCCACATGGAAACCTTTTTGACTAAGTACCTACTTCCGCTGTGTTTTCATTCATAAAACTTTGACCAAGTGCCTCTCAAATAAGGTGATTAGTATATTTTCTAAACTGGTAGCCTGAGTAAACTTAGTAATATTTTATTTTCGTTTATTATGAGAACATTAATTACATAGATAAATTATAACGTCACATTAATAAGACCTAATTAGAAGAACGACGTTTGCAGAAATGGCAGACGAATCTGAGGAAAGCTCGTAATATTTTAGTTGAATGTAAAGCCGTGTACTGACTGGTGTTACGAGTTGTAATATACCATTCACAGCGAGCATGATACGTTACGCCATGTGCTAAAATCCGTCTCGTTGCGAGCGTCTTCTTTCCCTGTACTGACTGCACGACCGCTCGCTGTGTAACGCGTTACGCCCCGTAACGCCGGTCAGTACCCACCAATGCTTCACTTAATCGTGCGTGTGAGAAACAATTAGTTTTAATTTAGAAATATACAATTATAAAAATTTAAAATGTTTACTCAGCCCTAAAATCAAAATACACTACAGGTTCAAAACTTAGATGCACATAGAGCTCAATTGATAGTTAAACTTCATGACAGGTTCCAATAAGTCATCGTAAATATGCTTTGGTGTTTAACCCACTTCGTTAAAATGAGGAGGCTCTATCTCCCTCAATTGTGGACCGATTTCATTGATCTCAGGGTGGTGTCATAATTTCTTTTTACCTGTGGCTTTATTATTTTTCCCGCAAAACTTAAAAAATCTGTGTAAATACAAAGGAATTCGAAATCAGTAGCTTTTTGCAGATATCAATTGTGTGTATTTTGTTGTTTTGTTATAGAACAGCTTGTTATCGACTCGTTACCGAAATGTTGGAAATATTTATGGGATAATAGGAATTTAATTCATACCTATCGATGAGCTTCCATGTACTTATTTAGATTTAAGACAAGATTAGACTCTTTAAACGTCTTGCATTCATACAATATTTATTTAAGTTACCAACATTATTTAATTTAATTTTGTTTCTAGGTTTCGTAGTGTCATGCATCTGTGACACCGACAGGACCGCCACGTACTTAGCTCTCGGGTCTTTCCTGCCCATGGTGCTGCTCTGCGGAATTATCTGGCCTGTTGAAGGTAACGTAACTGTTCCTTACATTGTTTTGACATCATTATTATTATAAACTAGCTGCTGCCCGCGACTTCGCACGCTTTTTTCCGGAATAAAAGGTAGCCTATGTCCGGCCCCGGGATACCATCTACCGCGCTGCCAAATTTCACCGAGATCCGTTCAGCCGTTCTTGAGTTATAAATAGTGTAACTAACACGACTTTCTTTTATATATATAGATAGTTAAAGAGTCTTGTCAAACAGCCACTCGTGTCGGTGCAATGATGTAATTTCACTCACTTTTATCTTTCAATGCGGTCTTTTACTTCTATAAATGACTTGACAGCGACTTTCTCCTTGATCTGCCTCAAATAGTTAATTCTTGGTTTTGCCCTTTCCTCGTCTTCCTTCTATTTTTCCTTCTATGAATGAATGAAGTTAACATGTCGTATAATCATTCTCCTTCTTCTGTTTTGAAAAAACCTTTTTTCCGTAGAAACCCTTTTCAGTACCTCCTCATTATTAACTTTCTCCGTCCAGCTAATCTTTTCCATCCTCCTCCATCACCGCATTTCAAACGCCTCAATCATCTCTCTATTCCGCTGTGTTTTAACTTTAAGCTATGTTTATTTTATTATCTTTCTGAAACATTTTTTCCCGCGAAAGTCAGGTTGTGGAGTGATCTCCTTGCCGAGGTTTTCCCTCATGACTACAACATAGAGTTCTTCAAAATGGGTCTTCTCGGGAGAAACATGTTCAATGGGTCCACAACACAATCCCAAAATGTCCCTGATCTTGCAGGCGGTTACATGCTGCGGTAACCGCAGTAAAAAAAAAAAAAAAAGTCGGCCGTTCGGCAGCTTTGTCGGTTAACTTTCGACGTTTTCATAATATATATACATATATATACATTATTATATATTGATAAAACTAAATTGGAAAACTGTATATACTACTAATAGGAAACAAACAAAATAAAACGATTAGGTTTGCTTGCGTAAGAACTTTATGAAATTGACAGTTTTATCCTAGTTTCGAGTAAAATTTTTCTTAATGTTTAACTTTTACCGTAAACTCTGGTCACCATTAACATTAACCAACAACTATAAAAGAGTTTTTAGGTTTTAAGGTAAACCCTTAATTGCGGTATTCAAAACAAAACACTTATATAACTATTTTTCTGTTTTAAATGAGTACGGTGGTCTTTCGTTATATAAAATCTTAGGTACTTACTTACCATAGTTTTAGATATATACAGTCGAACTTTGTCGCATTTCCATAACAAAATGTTAAAATTAAGCTAGGCAAAATAAGAGATGGGTTCGTATGCTTTACCTTTTCGTCTAGATAAATAAATAATAAATAATGCTAGACAATTCACATTGTAGGAATCGCGGCTAGCTTTTCCCGGGATGCTGATATAAAAGTCGAGTTTATAATACAAAAGCTATATTGTACAAAACTATGACTAATAATGATGTTAATGAGTGCGATTGAAATGACTGCTGCTGATGCACTGACCTCCGTAAGCGCCCGGTCCGCGCTCGCGGCACGAGTAACCTACTTAGGTCAAACTGCTGATGGTGCTAAATACATACCTACGTGATCGATGTATCGAACACACACAACATCATCTAACCCAAAGCTAATCAGAGCTTGTGTTATGGGTACTAGATAACTGCATGCGCATACTGCATGCGCCAGACGAAGCAGGGTGCCGCGCGCGAATCCAGCCAGTAGAAAGAAAGAAAGAACGAAAATAAATTTTATTGGACCCATAATACATAACATGACACATTACAATAATATACAGGTACAAGAAACACATAAGATTATAGATAAAAAACGAAAAAACAGATACAATTATAAAGTGTGTTACATAAGGGCCCAAAAAGTCCCCTGTCTCAACATTATGCTGCTACGAGCCGAAGCTAATAGCGGCGCTGATTTTCAGACAGGTCCTGGTCCACAAAGCTGGATTACAGAGAGGATTAGTAGAGAGAACTTCAATAGATGTTTTCCTTGCCGAGGTCGCGGCGAAATTGACCCCTTTATCCCAACCCGTGGGTGTCTTAAGAGCCGACTAAGCGAACCATCCAGAGGAAGGGTACATATACTGCGATCAATTAATCAATCGACGTGCCTAGATTGTTGTTGTTGTTGTGATTGTGGCTAAATCCCTCGATTGGGGCAGGGATGTTTAGCATCGGACGTATGTGCTGATGAGGACTCTACTACAACTTGTGTTTTTTTTTAATATTTCTGTTTGATGTCAAAAATTTACAAAGAAAATTACAATTCAATATTAAAAACAAATTAGAACTAGTGTTTACAATTTATTTATTTATTTATTTGAGAAACAAAAAGCTTATGGATAAATAACCATAGAATGTTAAACTAGAGCAAATTAAGCTAAATACAGTTTCCACTAATAGAAGTTATGTATAAATAACTGAACTAAAACTGAAAAAAAAAACAAACAAAATTATAACTAATACAACATATGTATAAAAGATACCTACGGTGAGCCTTAACAGAGGTAGTAACTATTCTTAAAATATCTTATCTAAATTACAATAAAAAAAAGTTTAAATTTAAATTTAGTCCAGTTTGCCTGATGCCAGTTCCAAATTGAAAACAATTGAAACAATTAAGCTAACTGCAGACTGTTGCAAACAATCTACAGGTAGCTCAACCGACCATATCAATACCAGTCGGAAATCATATTTATTATATTAATATTTTTGTCTACAGGTATGCATTTCGTCCTCCAATGGATTTCCTACGTCCTACCTCTGACTAAGTCTACCGAATCTCTTCGCTCTATGCTCCAACGAGGTTGGGACATCAGCATGCCTACAGTATACTCAGGTTTCATCTCCACTGGTATCTGGATCGCGATATACTTGACCACTAGTATCTTACTTATTAAGTTTAAGAAGGGATGAGTTACTGTTTTTAATTTGTAGCTAGACATTAGAAAGAATGTCAGGAATTGTAAGCCACATGTAAAATTTTATAGTTATTCTACCCAAATCTTATGTTGTACAAACCTGGCATCTATTGTTTTGAGTATTATTCGAAGTTTTAATTTTTCTCTCAGGTTTAAATGTTATCTTCCAATGTCATTTGTTTTGTTCGGCTTTGGTCCTACTCGGAGTTTAAATTCAATGGTACGTATATTCAGATTAGCTTCGAATGTAATTTCTTTTTTTTAGAAATCTATAATTTACAAAAATAAAATACGTATACTTGATTTTGTTGCGTTCGAGTGTATCGATACTTTTTTTATTTTTCATAAGTAGTTTTTTAAATGTTTTCACTCTATTTTCCATGTGTTGTTTTGGCACCCTTTTTATTTAACAATATCATAGTCATAAAACACTTAGCTCTGGTTAAAAATAGGATGATAAAACATCCAACTTTTAACATGACGTTATTGCTCAACATAATAAATAGGGATATATACATGCTTAGGTTAAGTAATTTGTAAATTATATGAACGAGAAAGAAAAATGTGTTTTTAGCTGTGGGCGTCGACATTGATTTTATAAGTATTGAAATTATGTAATGGACGAAATTTGTTGAAATCACAGTATCAGCTGTGTCAATCGAAGGTCTATGCTTACTGTTAATTTGAGTATCAGTCACTTGACATTTATTTTTAAGTTGTAACAATTATGTAAGTAGGGCTTATTTTTGGTTTTCCTTTTATTACGAGGTACTAGTTTAGTAAAATTATATTTTGAAGTTTGGGTAGGTCCTTTAGGTAAGTATATAATATTTATGTAAGAGACGTGATAAATATGTACGGAGAGCAGCATAATTCGCTAACCCCTTTAACGTTTACACTTCTACCGCCAGAGAGTTACCAGTTTATGATGCTGTCTGTACTTAAATCATTATAATATTTTAATATTCCATTTCACGTACAAAATATAACTATAAGTTATCTTTTCTTGTTAAAAAAATAACAAATATTTTTTTAACAAGAAAAGATAACACATAAAAATTTAATACTAAACAGTTAAACAAATCTTACGTACCTATCTATTTAAAATAAATATAACAATGTATATTTTTTGGGTAATATTTTATTCAACATTATAATGATTTTTATTTTAGTTATGAACAATAAATAAGATTTAAGTTTATTTATTTATAATGAATTTATGTTGTAAATTAAGTTAAAATGTTTCTTAAAACATTGACATAATAATAAATCGTACAAAATATTGTGATTGGTATATATGTATTTCTGAGATGATAATGTGATATAAAGTTTTAAGGATTAAATAAAAATAATAATATGTGTTTTTATTTAACACAATACAAAAACCACATGAAAAAGAACTTAATTATGAATTAGTAGAAAGACACTATCTTAAGTACATCAGAGCTCTACATACACTAAAATCTTTTAAAAATCTCTACAACGTTCTAGAAAATTCTCTTAAATTAATTAATTTTTTTCAGAAAGCTATCAGTTAAAACAATATCTGTAGAGCAATAACAACAGCAGATAATAATAGGCATTCACTGATAGAAACTAAGTGAGTAAATATTTAAATGTAAACATAACGTAATCATAAAATTTTATTTATTTGAAGTAAAAACAATGATATTATAGCATATAAGCACTTAATAGATAGGAAAAGTTAGAATCATATTATGACCATTTTAACATAAATTATTATTATGGTTTATAAAACTGATAAAAAAGTTATTGCTGAGGGCGTAGAGACCTTATGTACCTCTAGAGACTATGATTTTACCGATGGATCTCACACTAGGCCGAGTGAATCACATCATGGAGATAAATAAATACTTGTGCTTTGGAAAAAGTCTTATAGCAGTTCAAGCTAAAACAATGATGAAAATAATAGAAAAAAAAATATTGTGGTTTAATTGCCCTAGAATAGAAAACATAAATCTCAATAATAAGCTTTTCAAGACACTTGCTCATAAAGTGGCTCTAATTTCACCGCAATTAGGTACATAATGACACCTGTTATCTAACTGTGTATTTTTCATTGCTATAACTCACTAGTGAGTTGAAGATTTTTTTTTTATTTTATTGGTTGAGGTGCTTTGTTCTTAAACAAGTTTTTATTCAAAAAAAAAGCTCGTGTTCAATAGAACAAATAAATTAATGTTCCTATTGCTTGCTCATTTCATGCAACTTCTTATTTAAATAGATAATTTTAACTCGTACGTGTTAAAATAAAAAAAAAAAAATTGTTAAATAAAACTTTCACTCAGATATAACTTTTGTTTTCTCTGTAAGAAAAGAAAACTAAATTCCCCATTTTGTACGTGGCAGAATAGGCGCAAACCCTATGCGCGGAAAATAAAAAAAGAACCTCATCCCTTTAGTCTGTGGCTGATCGCAATGAGCGCGCATAGGAAAACTGATTAATTTTGCGAAACATTTTTCACAACTCGTTTTCACTGTTGAAATTATAGTTATTTATTAATTAAAATGGCTACAACTACTAGTTACGAAGAAAATTATTTATGTTGTACACCGCCCGATATAAGATGTGAAGTAAAAAATGTGCCAAGTAAAAAATAATAATTTTACCAAAAAAATAAAATACATACCTATGACCACAAGTCGATTTGAACGGTTGAAATTGGATTGGGATTCTAAACCATCACCTAATTACTCACATAACAACCCAAATGAGTCGTATTGTAGTTTTTTTAATAAATTCACCAATGCATTCAATTCAATATTCACATCCAAGTCGATCATGGTCTCAGAAAAACTTAACTTTAGTGAGTGGGCAACAGTAGGTATACATAAGAGTAGACAAACGTTGTATGAACTGTATAGTGAAAAACAATACAATTTTAGCCAGGAGTTCAAAGGTAAAGTAAAAAACTACTCAAAAATGTTTAGAAAAGTTTGTCAAATAGCAAAATCAAATTATATTAGCTCGAAAATTAGAAATAGTGAAAATGTTATAAAATCAACGTGGAAAATAATAAATAGTGAGACTGGAAAGGTCAGTACCTACGATAATGATTACAATTTAAAGATTAATCATTGCTCTATCAAAAATGACGTTGAAGTAGCCCAAGCATTTGAAAACTTTTTTACTGACGTTCCAATCTCTACTACAAAGTGTCTAAACTCTTCTCAAGTAATCGCTGAGTCATTACTTATAAAAAATGTACCTAAATGCGAAAATAAACTTAAATTCAACCATGTCGATGAAACTGACAATAAAAAAGCCTTTAAACTTTTAAATATAAAGAAAACTGCAGATCTCTGGGGCATTTCCGTTAGAATTATTAAACCATTAATTGATACTATTGCACCAGATCTAGCTTTATATTCAATGAATCTATTGATTGTGGCGTATTTCCTGATCTAATGAAATGTAGTAAAATAATACCATTGTTTAAATCGGGTAGTAGGTCTGACCCCACTAACTTTAGACCAATATCAGTACTGCCTACATTCAGCAAAGTTTTTGAAAAACTTATTTTGCATCAATTGCTTAGACATTTCAATGGCAATGACCTGCTACATAGTAAGCAATTCGGGTTTACTCGCGGTAGGTCAACTACTGATGCCGGTGTTGAGTTAGTATCGCATATTTTTGATGCTTGGGATCGCAAGATGCTGTAGGTGTTTTTTGCGACTTGTCAAAAGCATTCGATTGCGTACACCATGAAACATTAATCAGGAAACTACATCACTATGGAATAAGAGACACCTCTTTGGATCTTCTTACATCTTACTTGAGTGATAGGATACAAAGAGTTGACATTAATGGGAAACGGTCTTCGGGGTCTGTAGTTACAATGGGTGTACCACAGGGTTCTATCCTTGGTCCTTTCCTATTTTTAGTTTATATTAACGACCTGCCTCATCTTGTAAAGGATAACCACGAGATCGTATTGTTTGCTGATGATACTTCATTAATTTTTAAAATGAAACGACAAAGCACTAATTTCGACGATGTGAATAATGCAATCTCAAAAATAGTCCATTGGTTTAATGTCAATAACCTTTTGCTTAATGAAACCAAAACGAAATGCATTAGATTTATTCTACCTAATGTAAAACAAGTTAAGGCTGATGTAACCGTCAAAGGAGAAACGTTAGAAATTGTTAATAGTACCATATTCTTAGGAATAGCCTTAGATAGTAAACTTCAATGGGGCCCACACATAGACAAGCTATCGAAGAGACTTAGTTCTGCAGCGTATGCAGTCAAAAAATTCCGTCACCTTACAGACGTTGATACTTCTAGACTAGTTTATTTCAGCTACTTCCATAGTGTTATGTCTTATGGCATACTGCTATGGGGGAACGCTGCAGATATTAACACCGTATTTGTGCTGCAGAAGAGGGCTGTTCGTGCAATCTATAATATGGGTCCCAGAGAAAGCCTACGTGAAAAATTCAAGGAAATAAACATAATGACAGTACCATGTCAATATATTTATGAAAACCTATTGTACACTCATAGAAATATCAATCGCTTCCCTAAAAATAGCGATGTACATAATTTGAATACAAGAAATATACATAAACTCGCTGTGCCCACAACTAGACTACACAAAATCAATGTATCTTTTAAAGGGCAATGTATACGCTTCTACAACAAAACTCCTAGTGAGTTGCAAAAATTATCAGTAAATAAATTCAAACAAATTGTCAAAACCTTCTTGTGTAAAAAGGCCTACTATAAAATATCAGATTATCTAGAGGATAAAAAAGCTTGGGACGGGATTTGCTCCAACTCGAAAAATAACAACTAACAGGCTAAAGGTTTCTTCGTCGCTTCTTTACTTTAGTCAACATACCGAAGCGACTGAAATCAAAAATATCACTTTATTTCCGTGTCAGTGTTTAATTATTAAGAATTTGACCTTTTCTAAGTGTACATTTATTGTATTTATGGAAATAAAGAGTTTTTGACTTTAACTTTGACTTTGAAGCCCTTAATGTTATGGAAAGTTTACTACCTGAAAAATCCAAGGAAAAATATCTATTATCTACTAAATAAAATGAGTTTTCATTGTTATTTTATTCACAAGTGTGTTGAAAAACGTCGAATGATACACGTGTGATGAATTGATGATTACCGTATTGATAATTTTGAGGTAATTACCGTATTGATAATTACCTCAAAGGCGCCTCAGCGGTAATAACCAATTGATGATTACCGTATTGATAATTTTGAGGTAATTACCGTATTGATAATTACCTCAAAGGCGCCTCAGCGGTAATAACCAACATTACACACTTGTACCATAATGTACTATTACAAACTTCTACAATACAAATACTCTATATTGCACACCAAAGATAGAGAAAATCAGAACAGAAAAACACAAACACAGAAACAGTTGCACAATGGACAGCCTTATCGCTAAGAGCGATTTCTTCCAGTAAACCTTCTACATCGGTGTATAAGTTCTTTAACGGTAAGAACTACAATATTCAACGAAGTCGTTCAAGCTTTACAAAACTACGAAGTTCTAGAAGCTTCTACGGTCGCTTATGCTTACACCCGTATACTAATATCTCATCTGACCCGTCATTTAATGTTAGCTTATTTATTTGTTACAATCGTTACTGATATTCTACGATATTCTACAATACCTACTACGATATTCAACAACGTTTTACAAAGCGCTACTTCATTTTTCACGACAGTCTGCAACCGAATTTCTGAAAACTTCTACACACACATGTACGTACTCACTTTTGTTTGGTAGCTCCTGTTGCCCGGACTCATGTGAGACCGGTGTCCTCAGGTCTACCAAACAGAACACACAGTATTTTTTAAACAGACTTAATCTTCGATCAATTAAAATTGATCGAAGGACTTAAAGTTATTTTTTGTATTTATTTTAAATAATTTCTGTATTTATCGAACGAACACGATAAGGAAGAGCGGGGTACTCTAACACAAGCATATTATGCTTAAAAGAGAACCCCAACCCATGATAATGTAACTTACCTATGTACAGAAATAAATATTTTTAATTTTTTATCATAACGTAAGTCCTACGATCCTATATGAAGCCCTACAAAGTTATACAAATTTCCAAAAATATCTGAAAATCAAAACTAGAGTTTTGTTGATCGATTTCAGGTATAATAAGTCATAATCTCTTCGAAGTTTTAGAAGCTTCTACGGTCGTTCATGCTTACACCCGTACACTATAGCCATCTGACCAGTGAGTCGTAGGTGACAGGAGGCAGCGTTGTTGTGGAACGTCTGCTCTGCTACCCTGGCGTGGGGGTTCACAGCCACCTAGAGAATAGTACCTTAAAGTATTAAGAGTTTACTTTCAACTTAAAACTATCATTACAGGTACATCCTAATTCTATAGCAAAGTTAATTGAAAATTTAATTATAAGTAAACATCACAATTATATATAAAATTTTAATAATTTAGATGACAGGGCATGGTCGCAGGCCTCCCTGCCTGTCAAATTGGGAGGCTTAGGTATACGCAAAGTTTCAAGTGTAGCCCTTCCAGCGTTCCTGCCTTCCGTCTGCAGCGCTAGTTCTTTAGTTGAAAAAATGTTTAAGTCTTGTTATTTGGGGCCACCTGGAATTTCATTCAAAATTTAATTTTTAGACGAAGCTCCAACGGCTTGGCATAGTTCTTGCCCCAATGCTGTTCCCCAAAATCTATTTTGTCCCAACGGCAATGGGACGGGCCTCTGTGTGAGTTGATATGGAATTGTTTGTAACAAACGTGCTCCAGCTCTGCGGATCGTGCCCGTCTCCTAGCCGTTTCTAAATGGGAGTCAGGAAATTGGTTGCAAGCATTTCCTTCATTTAACACTGGCACTTTATTGGATCCCGTAACTTTCCATATCGCAACATATCTTCGGTTGGGTGCAAGGATGATGAGGCGATTGATGAGGCGCAATGCGCGCCTCATCAATAACAGTGCGGTACTGCTGTCGAACAGCTTGGTCATCACGGATTATCGTGTACTAGGGCCGCCTTAACGACATCATCTGGCGGGCCTTTGTACCAGCTATTCGCGAACCGAATGGTCTGTTGCGTGACGATGGTAAGAGGCCCGACGGCATGACACTAGTTCCATGGGAGTTGGAGAGGCCCATTGTGTGGGACGCTGCATGCGTCGACACACTTGCGCCTTCCCATCTTCCGAGGACATCCGTGAGGGCTGGTGCGGCGACAGATTTGCCCGAGGATCTCAAGAGACGCAAATATGCAGGTCTCGACAGAGTCACATTTGACACATTTGCTCCCTTTGGGGTCGAGACCCTAGGTCCGTGGGGTACCGAGGCTCTCTGGGTTTCTAAAAAGTTATCTGAGCGTCTGGTTGACGCGAAGCGTGACCCGAGAGCTGGTGGGTATCTGGCGCAGCGCATCAGCTTTGCTCTACAGCGGGGCAATGCAGCCAGCGTCTTGGGGACGCTTCCGACTGGTATTGATAATAAATTGAATTCATTTCGAATTATAGTACGGATTTACTACCCCGAGATAGAAGTTATTTGGAGCCGAGTAAATAAATTATGCTGGACAATCCACACAGCATCATCTAGCGCCAAGCTAAGCAGAGCTTGTGTTATGGGTACTAGATGACTGATAAACTTAATAGAATACATTACATAGATATATATTTTGTATTATACATAGAAAACACCCAGAGCACCAGAACAAATATTTGCAGAAAAAAATACATATAAAGATAAATTTATGTGGCTTCACAGGAACAGCACAGATATTTAATCAGATAAACATACGTAAGTACAAGTAATTGAATAGGTGGAATGTAGAGTTACATTTGGATTAATTAAATATATGACAGAAGTAGCAAGTGTAAGAAATGATGTAGGTAAAGCAAGAGAAGAAGACAGGAACAACTAAACCTGATAAATTAAAGCGTATACAGAACAGAAATTTGAAATTAACATGCCTACTAAATTAACATAGAACTAAAACAAAACATTCTAGATAGGTACAGTGATAAACAAGAATGCGGGTACATAATGAAACACAATCCGTAACACAAGAAAGGAACTACGATAGTTTTTATAGTAAAATGCCTGGAGAAGCTTGTGTCGGAGGCCAAGATCCACTTGGCCCGCAGAGCTGTGGCTGTGAGTTTCTTGTCTATTGTGGTTCAAGAGATACAGCCTTGACAGATGAAGAGCCAACATAGCAAAAAAAAAAACAAGTTTTTGTATGGAAGCCCCCGTTAATTTGAATATTTATTTTATTTTTATTATTTGCTGTTATTGCGGCAAGAGAAATACACATTCTCTGAAAAATTCAACAGTAAATCTTAAAGTTCCTGAGATAGAGCCCTGTGACAGATAGACGGACGAACGCACGGACAGCGAAAGCTTAGTAATAGGGTTCCGTTTTCACCCTTCGGATACGGAACCTTACAAAACTAAACTCACGAGCTTGGATTCGAGATACTGATATAATTGTTAACAATATTTATGGATTTCAAATCGACAAGTATGTATAATAAATAAATAAGACATTTATTTTCTACTCAAAAAAAGGTTTTCTTATGTACTTAAAATTTATTTAAAAATCAACAACAAGAATGTTAATTTATGTACCGCGGGATTGATCTTTCTTACAGATGATTAAAAAATCGAGTAACACCACACACGAGTACATTTTAGTTCTACTGACCTTGAACGTGTAGTCTCCGGGAAGTACATCGGTGACATCCACCCATTGGCAGTCAATATTGTACTTGTAAACGTCGGAGCAATTCACAGAGACGCCTGCAAAAAATAATTAAGCAGGCAGAGTGAGCGTGGTTGTTTTCTAAATTACGAGCGGAATCACGGCATTTCCACATTATAATAACTTTAGACAAAACTAAATAAAGAGTGGGATGCGCAATTTAATTGAATCTAAATGTTGGCGCTGTACACGTCCAACCATAGGTCTAAGTACAATCTGTAGATATGGTACGTTCTCCCAACGCTTACTCAACAACTGGCCTATGTTAGAACTACACGGAAACACTCGCTCACAGTTTCATTTCCAATCTTGTACGATAATTATAATAAACAAATACGAGGGCATTGCTGTAGTCTTTTACTCAATAAATCACTCTAACGTACGTCGGGGCAAGCACCGCCACCAGTCTCACTATGACTGAGGTAGGTGGACCTAATTGCACTTATTTCCACCAGTTGTGGATATTTGAATGCTTATTTGTGTTGTGCTTTTATATGGCCACAAAATGTCATGCAATGTCTATATTTGTAAGTTTAACTAGGTACTGCAACATTTTTCCAAACAACGGATGAAGGCTACGCTGTAGATCCAGGCTGATTTGATGAGACGTGCTGGACACGTTCTAGTAGGACTGGTCCAAATAGCACTAGAGCACTAGGGATGAAAAATAAATTTTTCATGCCTCGCGCTCTAGTGCTTATTGTGCCTCCCTATTCAGGGAGGCCTTAGTCCTGAAGTGGCACGTCAAAGGCTAATCAAAAAAATATTAATTTACCTTGATCACCATAATTGAGACAGGAATACTTCTTCACCACACCAGGCAGGCAGGTGTTGTCTTCCAAGCAGAAGGATGCCTTGTGTCCTTCCGCCACCCTGTTGCCTGTCGCGTCTAGGATGTCGAAGGTCGCGAACACTTCCATGCTGTGGTAGTGCCTGGAAGATACCTAGCTTATCAAAACAAGCTTAGAAAGAAAACGAAACTATTTAAAGTGTAAATAGAAAAGAAGACAAAAGAAATAAATCTTACATGTGACAGAGATGCCACTGCCAAAGATGCTTCGGAAGGTAAGGCCTGAACTCATCATTGCCGATGTTGAGAGATGACGCGGTGAAGCGGAGCAGGCGACGGGTTTCGAACTGCCAGTCGGGGTTCTTTTCGCGGATCTGTGAGTGGAATAACTTGAGACACTTAGAGAATAACATTAATTATACCAACACAGTATCTATAAGCTCTTCCAGGCAACACTCGGTTGCGCGGAATTATAAAGGAACAATCAGACAAAAATAATTAGAAAAATAAACTGTGGCCTTTAATCATCGAGATAGAAAGATTCTATGCCTTTAATAGAGTAAAAACTTGCAGGGCAAATACACTAGGAAGCGTGCTTTATTATGCACTGCCCTACATCCGTTAACCTGAAGTATACACAGCTTCATCAAGCCGAAACAAAGTGGATAAATAGGTAGGTAGATAGAAGATAAAAAATTATATTATTATATCACAAAAAGAAAGAAAACAATACAGACAGAAATGCCCGTAAGTCATGCTGCTTGGTGACATAAAAACTTGGTGCTAGTACTTCCTTAGACGAGACCTTTCAAAATAAGCCTTACTACAAAAGTGCTTGGGCTTTACGTAGAGTAAGAGCTTAATCTGGTTTAGTTCATTTATGATGTACTTACCTCATAAGCAGTTCCACTCAAGCAGTTCTCCTCCATCGCACACTGTAGCTGCATCATCATAACATCTTGGAGGTGAGCTGATTGTTCTATCACTGTCGTCTCTAGTAGCAAGTCGGCTAGGGTGTTGGTGCAAACCACTGCAGCTATGTGTCCTGAAAGGAAATTCTGAATGATGCAGGAGTAAGTACAAGAACACAAATACCAACTGCGAAACGAGCAAGTGACTGTTGCTGTTAGAAGCAAGTTAGCCATGGTGGTTGTGGCGTATGAGTCGACCCTTCCATGGGCCCGTGGATGCCCTAAGAGCCGACTAAAGAATCTTACCAGAGGAAGGGCAGCAGCTTCTTTCTAAGTATTTTTAACACCACTACTGGGATTTTGGCAAAGCTTGGTGATTATGGAAAAACCACTTTGTTTGTTTAATCAGCAGTGGATTTAATGAGTTCAGGGTGAGACTATTTGACGTTAGTAACAAAGCGTGATCGTAACGTCTGCTTTTTCCGTATTATTTGGTACAACGCCTCTATCGTGCGGACAGGGAACTACGCAAATCCCTATACAAAAGTAGACGTTACGATCATATCTCGTTACGAACGTCAAACCGACTTACCCCCTGATCGGTAGCTATGGTATACACAATTTGCACAACAAGTTAAACAAGATGCTTCACAGGCTAATTACGACACACGACACGACAATACATGATTTGTTAAATAATCTGACTATTAACGAATTCTGGAAAACATGTTAAAGTGTATTAGGTAAGTACTCGTAATTTTAATATTGTATGTTTGTGTGACAAAGATCGCGCCTGAAAAAAATTAAAAAAAAAAAAAAAAAAAAAAATTCAAAGTGGTTTATTTCCTTTAGACTTTACAGGACGCTTGGATACATCACAAAATTCAAATTACATATGTAAAACTAGAAAATAAAGTGACACTTTGATTTTTGCTCACTTCAATATTTTTAAGGTCATACACATTGTCATATATAACTTTGAACTTCAAATACCGACATGACAGGTACGGCTCCGAGGCATCCAGAGCTTACGTGGACACACATTTTGAGGTGAAGGCAGTTGAACCTTAAGTATCTATCTTTCAAGGTCGTCTGGGAGAGATCGCTCTTGAACGATAAGACCGCCAATTGTCGCTTATTCTTTTGTAAATTATTTCTATGTTAAGTGTGCAATAAAGTATTCTCCATCTATCTATTTTGAAAAAAAACAAACATAAATAAATAATGCTGGACGATATACACAGCATCATCTAGCCCCTAGCTAAGCAGAGCTTGTGTTATGGGTACTATGATGACTGATATACTTAATACAATACATTACATAGATATAATATATTTTATTGTACAAATAATACCCAGAACAAATATCTGCAAATTGGACAAACATTTGTCCCAAGGCGGGAATCAAAAAGGCAACCTCCTGCGTCACAAAAATTAAAATAATTACTACAATTTCATGACCCAATGATAAAAATGAAGACGAAACGACTCGATTAGAACAACAGACGGGGTCGCGAAAGATAGTGAAATACGATAAATAATGTTTCCATTTGAAGGAAGTTGATTGCATGTTTTGTTAAAGGATTTATGGAATTGAAGCGATAAAAAGCTCTTTCATCGTTTAATTTATCACTTTATCAGTCGATTTATGTTTGTCTGACTTGAAATCTTAAGACTATTACTTTTAAAGTTATATAGGGCTGGAAACGCCTTCTACACAAACATTCACTAGATAATAACAGTTGGTATTGAAAGCGTATCAAATTGCATACGTTTGTTACTTGAGTAGAATCAATACAAATTTTACACGAAAGTTTAAACATACTTTTATTCATAAAAACACTATGTTATTCAAGAAATGCCCTTACAAGTAACAGACGGAAGCAAACAATGCATAAATATATACCTCTATATAATTACTTTAAAGGGATTCTGGCCCAGAAGTTCTAAAAATTCCATTAGGTTAAGGCAATTTCAGGATAGTTGTACACATTTTCAAAGTTCAGTTTTTACTGATGACAATGCAAAAAAACATAAAATGAGTAAAAATATTTTCTAACCTTAATAACGAGTAACTTTCTGAGATATTGGTGGTTGGTTGGAGTGACTGTACCAATTAAAGGATTTGGGGGAGGCTTTGAGCAGGAGTGAGACTAAATGGCTGAATAAAAACAAGAAATCTCGTTAAAAACCCACCTTTCTCTCCGGGGCACACCACATTTCCGTATTCCCGATGTCTACACTCAAATAGATTCGTCTCATTTCCCTCGCATTCGACTCCACTCAGCACCACTTTGGAACTGCCAAAGAAGTCAGTTTGTAGCGCCTGGGCTGCAAACCCGAGGGCCAGATGGCGGCAGATCGCTGATGCTTCGTAGAGCGTCCAGCCGTCAGCGCATATGCTGCCCCAGGTGTTATTGAGGTAGATCTGGAAGACAACGTCATTTATTGATAGGATGGGGTGATTTCAGTTTTCAAAGCCTAGAAGAACTAGTGACCAAGAGTCGATGAATGGAGGAAAAGTTACAATCACGTAAATAACCATTTATTAAGTACACACAATGACACAATGGTGAAGTTTACACAATGGTAGATATTCATTTAATTTTGACGAAGTCACAGATTTTATAATACTATACTAGACGATGTTAAGGGATAAATAAATAAATAAATAAATAATGCTGGACAATCCACACAGCATCATCTAGCCCCAAAGTAAGCAGAGCTTGTGTTATGGGTACTAGATGACTGATAAACTTAATACAATACATTTATTGCTGTTAGCGATAAGGCCGCCGATTGTGCCACATTATATATAATTAGTATTAAGTTCTTGTTTTATAAGTGTATTGATGGTGCAATAAAGTGATAATCTATCTATCTATCTATCTAATACATAACATTATATTTTTTATTATGTATAGAAAATACCCAGAACACCCGGAACAAATATTTGCAGATCGTACAAACATTTGTCCCAAGGCGGGAATCGAACCCCTCATCGGATGACACGTTGGTGCTTTTCCAGCACATATATGGTTCGTAGTAAACCCGCTCACATCCGTAATGAACTATACTAGGTCTAGACGAAGTTAAAAACTTCTTTAATCGGAGTATTAACTTAAGGGTTACACAAATTAATTATTATAGCTTAAAAAAATTGCTATTGAGACTACCCATTCCCTATTACATTATCAATTATCGCTCAAAGTTGAATTATCAAATTGAAAATGCGAGCACACTACTACGCTCACAGAATTTCTGACGAAGTGTTCGACTCCGCGCAAAGCGCTAGTGTGCAAGATTTTATACGATTCAACTGTAGATAGATAGATAGTTCATTTATTCAATAAAAAATCGTTACAAAAATTGGTTAGCAATGCCTTAGAGCCTATGTTAGGCGTATGCACAGTTAAATGTAAAAATCAATTTATTTGCAAACTCAGCTACATATGAAACCTTCAGAAAGGTGGTTAGCATTTCAAAATTCTTACCTCAACCCGTCCCTCCGCAGCATTCCTCCCCCCAACAAGCCTCAAGCTAGCACTTCTTAGATCCAGCACACCTCCCAGCACCTTCTTATCTTCTTCCACCTTCAGCTCAGCAGCTGTTCTGTAGCACATGACCCCGGCTGCTTCGCTAGCCTGGCAGTCTGAGGAACCCCAGCCGGAAAAAATGCAGTGGTTGAGAGAAGGTTCGTCTCCTTCGCAGACGATGTCATCCATCCAGTATTTTTCTGAAAAGATAAGATAATTTTACAAATTGTTTTATTCTGTTATTGTAATTTTCTTAATAAAAAATATTTTACCATCATAAAATATAGTAGAGCACAGTCACTATACACTGGCAGCCTGTGGGTTACCTATACGCAGAAGGCGTATAACGCGCTGCGCGTGCATTATAACAATGGGTTTAGAGTGCTGCTGGGGTTGCCACGTTTCTGCAGTGCATCAGGTATGTTCAGTGAGACGCACACTGATGGCTGTGAAAGCCATCATAAGAAAGCGTTGTGCGTCGCTCTTGAAACGCCTGCGTGGCAGCTCCAACCCCATTCTAAGCACATTGGCGGATAGGTGGGACTTTCCGTTTATGGGGCAATGGATAAATTTGCACGCAACTCCTTTTAAGGGGCGGTGCCCCGGTCACTGATGGTCCCTCGTATACGCATATTTGTCTGTTTGTCTGTCGGTGTCCTTACATTTAAGTTAATTGATAATTTTCTGTCTGATTTGTTTTAATTTTACATTTTAATTAATTTTTTATTGTATTTTATTATTGTTGTGTATTTTTAAAATGTAAGTTTATGAGTTAGTTACTTGAATTAAACAATTTTTATTTATTTTATTTATAAAATAGGTACCTAAATAAATAAAAAAGATAATGCTGGACAGTCAACAGCATCATCTAGCCTCAGAGTAAGCAGAGCTTGTATTAGATAACGGATGTACTTTACTAAAATATAATGCACAAAATTTAGCCCGATCCGTTCAGTAGTTTTGGCATGAAGAGGTAAAAACATCCAACCTTTCGTGTTTATAATTTTAGTGTGATAGCCACATGACGCATGAGGGTATCTCTGCGGTCTCTGAAGTTGAAGGAAAAACTTCCAATGGTTTATCTATTGAATTTGAATAATAATATTATCTTTATTTACAAAGAAAATTACAATTCAATAATAAAAACAAATTAGGTCTAGTATTTACAATTGAAACAATTAAGCTTACTGCAGACTGTTGCAAACAAACTACAGGTAGGTAAACTGATCCATATCAAAACCAGTCGGAAGCGTCCCCAAGATAGTGGCTGCATTGCCCCGCTGTATGGCAATGCTGATGCGCTGCGCCAGATACCCACCAGCTCTCGGGTCACGCGTCGCGTCGACCAGACGCTCAGATAACAATATTGAATAATAATAATAATATTGAATTTTGGGGTCGGAGTTAAAGGACACTTACCATCATAGATTGAGAAAGGCTGCGTCAATTGTTACCAAACATAAATAATAGATCCGTTGTGTTTGCTCTTTTTAAAGCTGACAGAATTCTCCACGATACTATCTAGTTGACTGTACCAAATTAAAATAATTTTAAAGTCATAGAAAACGAGTATCGTTTACAGTATTAACGAATAAATTTGGCAGCCGTTTACAGCGGGTACAGATCTTCAGCCATGGATGTTCAGTCTCCCAGGACCATTAGCATTAGTAAACATTGTTCTTTTGAGTAAATACATTAGTTAAACTCATAATCTTACTCATTTATTCGCCGTTGGAGCACTGAGCACACTTGGTTAATATGTCAATTTACAATAGTTCACAATAAAAGTTGCTAATTATTAGGTATCCTTAATTCGAAGCCATAAAACAGACAAACAGAAAATACTCGAAACCCGAGCGTATGATTCAGAAATACGAGGTCACAGCCTAGCAGATCTTAATCGACTAAACCTAGTTCAGATACTAATTTATTTCCACAAAAAAGTTGATTGTTTTTGCCAGGTGCCTTAAAGATAAAAGACGAGTGAAGAAAACAAAAGGTTCTGCCTAAGAAAATCCAGGTTTTATTATAATAATAGACGCCGGATTGTATTTTTAGTATCTGATATTTTTTGGCGTCATCCACAAAAGGGTAAAAGCAACCATGTAGCTCGTCGTATGAAAATGACGAATGAATGTAATGAAGTCGCTCGTGAGGTTTTAATTTAAAAACGCCGCTGTGTGAAAGATTTGTTTACTCGAAAAATAATTATTCACACTTCTCCTATAGGACACAACCGTTCTCGACTGACAACCTCAGTGACGCGGTGGGCAAAGGTCCGCCTGCGACGAGATGGTTGTGCGTTCGATTCCCGGGTGTTTTCTGCGTACTATAAAAACAATCTACATGATTTTTAAGAAATAGATATATGAGTAAATACTAGCTGTAAATTTTTATTCTGTTATTGTAACACAATTAATGTTTTTTTCTGTTATTTTAGTATCTAAATAAATACCAATCTACTTGAGTACATGATGTTATCTAGTACCTACCCATGAAACAAGTTCTGCTTACTTTGGAGCTAAATGATGCTGTGTGGATTGACCAGCAATCTTTACAAATAATAACCTAAAATTATTAAGGCATTAGGGACCTAGGTACGAGTATAATGTGTGTTTTCAATGTCCGCCACTGGACAAAAATGGTCACATTTCTTTTCAAAATCAATCAACGAGAGAATTTCTGTAGCGATTATCTCCATTTGTGTAGATACAACTCAAATTTCTTTACCCATCTCCACCAGTGGTGGACAACGGGAATATACAAGAAGGGAGTCACAGGTTTCTCACCAATAGCTTCACCATACTGCGCCCCATGAGTGGCAACCCCTGAACTGTTCAATCCCCTGCACACAACATTAGCAGCTGCAGTGTCCCAGGAATCATCACATACTGCACCCCAGCGACCAGCATGATAGATGTACACATTGCCTGTAAGTAAATCTATACTATACCGACGCACGTCTTAAAGACGTCACAAAAAGAACATCAGAGTGGACAAAAAAGTGGAAACTGATCCATTAAAGGATCTGCAAAGTGGAGCAATGTTGGAAACTTTTCGTTTAGCCTGGCTATGGAAGTTTTAAGCGTCGCTAGTGAGGTATTCATTTAAAAACGCCGCTGTGTAAATATTCGTTTATTGATCAGATGTTTTGGTCATGTCTTTCTATCTATTATGCTACTCAGTGCGTCTACCGCTAAACAATTTATTTTTGTTGTTTGTTCATTTGGAGCAAAACAACAGAGCTGTCAAGTTATGACTTCTTTAATGGAAGGAATGCAAGGTAGTTCGCACCTTGTTTACAACAGTCGCTTTATTTTACGCTCCGTGTTTTTTTGAGATGTTCACAAAGAATTGAGTACTAAAATAAAGCCTGTGAAAAAAACTTTCTAGGAAATAATACATGAAGTGTAAATCAATAAACGAAAGTGAAATACGAGCAAAAACATTTCGAGTGCCAGAGAAATAACTTAATGGCCAATGCACGTACGTCGCAAGCGGCGGCGGTGACTCACCCGATTGTTGTACAACTGACCACAACAAGTAACTACTTTCGAAGTAAATACACTTTATTTTAATAAAACTTATCATTAGAAAACTAAAAATGAATTGTATCGCTTGCCACCGACAGATAGCAAGACGTGACCTCCTGCCATGCCGCCATTTATGCAAAGAGGCATATTATTACGCATGCCTACTCCACACTACGAGGAATCTCTAATCAAAAAAACAATAATATTAAAACCTAAAATAAAGCAATGGTTAACTCCCGGTTTAAAAATACATGCATATATATAATACCAATTAAGCCAATTTGATGACAACAATAAATATATTGAGTATTGAGTATAGTACTTAGTATTGTTATCATTTCAACTGTCGGGTGGGGTCGCTTTAGCATAGCTTTTTTCGTTTATTGATAGATTTAGATACGAGTTTAATTTGATATCGTTATTCGGACCTTCTTACCTTCATAAGAATTAGGACCTCCTACGAGTTTCACTCTTCCCTCCAAATATTTATCTTTGCTTAAAAGTCTTTGTATAAAAGCAGCACGGTTAGCTCTCTCATTTGCACTCAGGTCTTTACTCAACACTTCTGCTGTTCTAATTAGTAAGAACATGAAAATGAATAGAGACTTCATTGTGTTTATTTATGGAAAAACAGTAACTGTTACACCACAAAGACATCCAGACAAGTATATGCAGAAACTATTTAAAATTAATATGTTTCAAAGATTTATAAGCGTTTGTTGAAAAATCATAGGCACCTACTGAGAAATAATTATAGTCTAAACAATATTTAAACTCTTAAAACTTTAGAACTTTAGAAGTCTCGACACTTTCAGAACAAACTTTATGCACCTTATTATAAGACTTACAACTTTATACAATTAAAACTTTCTGAAAAAAAAAAGCTTCGAAACTCATTAAAACTAAACTACACATATAAATTAAACAGTTCTAGTGCTAAACCACTTCCTTGCGATAGTCCAATCTTGTTTCAAACGTTCAAACGCAAAGCTACTATACAGATGTAATTTAGATGCTATTCAGATGTCATTTAAATGCTAGTTTGATGTTAGAGTTTATATCTCACTGGATCACAGCCTAAACACATTAGCTTGGGGGAAGATGCAATCTCCCACTGTATCAGCGCATGTGGCTACCGAATCAAACGCTTTGTACGTGTCTTCGTTAGCACAGGGTAGGTGACACCGAGCAGTAGGAAAGGTTTTATCAATCTTATTTTGTTTATAACATGAAACTGAGGGGGACGCCAAGAAAAGTACAGTGGCCTTTAGTTTTAGGTGTGTACTTAGCTAAATTCAAATCTTTCGGCTCACGCAGTGCGTTTGGTTCGGAAAGATGTGCATATAGCTAAGTCTATTCTTCCCTACTACGATGTCCTATTTATAAGATCATTATTTGTGTTAGAATTAGAAGAAAGAAATGTATAATACATACAGAAAAGTTAACTAATTGGCCTTGGTTTCCACGTTTCGGACAGAGATGTATACGACATTTTATGTAAAGTAGTAATCGAGCTATGTACCTCATTCAGAGTCGCTTATCGATTGAGCACTCTTATCACCACAATCACCATTTTCTCTCCAGCCACGAACACACTGAATCGTCTTTCACAGTTAGGCTACTGATCGCAAACCTATTATACTGTGGTATTATGAAGTGATGGCAACTATTATAGATTGAAGATAGAGGCGGTTATTAGACTAAACATCAGTTCAATGTCAAGACGAGGCGATTCATGGAACAACCCATGTTTCGTTAAGGCAATGTGTGGCTGTTACATTTTATGTTCTATGTTTATGTTATGTATACTTTAGTACATTTTAAGGTGTACTATGTATTTGGAGTGTAAAACTATATTTTTACCAATAAATGAACCATTGAACCATTGTGATTGTATTTTATTTTATACCCCCTGTATTCATAATGGTCTGCTAACTTAGAGCATTGCTATCGCTCACTCTGTCTTCTTCTATTGACATAAGTCAGAGTGAATAAAAACGCTGCTTAGCAACTGTTTTAAGTAAGCGGACCATTATGAAGAAGGGAGTACACCTTTAACCAATGTAACGAGCCGCCTTCTCTTCTTGTCTGCTGTTGCCATGGTAAGAGCTTGTCTCTTAATGATAGAAGCTATAGCTCGTTGGCTACCTACCACTTTTGGGCAAGCGTTTCGGTAACGAGGGGTAATGTCGGCTCATGCGAAGCGGTGTCTTCTAATTCTACCTACTAAATTATGGGAATTATGAGCTGCATACATACATATCTCGCTTAAGAAGTATTTTGTGCACTATAATACCCCTGCCTTAACAGGTTCTTAATCCCACTTACCTTGGGCAGATTCTGCAGTTGGCTAAAAACACTTTTGTGAAAGGCCCCCCCTTTCACCAAGGCCTTGGTCAAGTGCCAAGAAGAGCATCTAGCTAGGCTGGGCAGAGTCCATTAATGATGATGATGAAACAGGTACTAACCAGGCTTACTTAGAACTTTGGGTTTGGGCCACTGAGATGCTGAAACGTTCTTAGCTATCAAGCTAAGTATGTTTCAGCATCTCTGTGGGTGAGTGTAGACGGTTGATGATTCAATAATATTAATAATACGTAAGGTACTTGCATCTTCCACACTGTAGGTAGAATAACAAAACACTATCAAATAAAGGCGCTTTGCTCTATCACAGATACCTACCACATCATGTGACAAATCAGTGAAGTGTGCCAAAACAAAAACACGCCAATCTTCATTAGCAGTTCACGAGCGGATTCCCCTTAATTCACAATTAAGGAGAGCGCGGAACAGTTTAGAATTGGCTAGGAGGCTGACGTCCAAGGTTGTCAGCCATCTTCAACTTCTTGACATGTTGACAATGTTGACTGCACATGGGGACCTGTGCAGTCAACATCCATACTAATATTATAAATTCGAAATTAACTCTGTTTGTCTGTCTGTTACCTTTTCACGCCTAAACGGCAGAAAAGATCTTAATGAAGTATGCCAGGACGTAGACGGTATTCCGGGGACTGACATAGGCTACTTTTTATACCAAAAAGGGCGTGCGAAGCTGCGGGCAGAAGCTAATATCTTTAATTAATATTGGAATACTAGATTTCGTTAATGTCAACAAACAGCCATTGTAATAAATGTGTGTATAACAAGTTAATAACTCAATTTCGCATATAGCTTTGCCAATAAGTGTGCGCTGACGGGCAGTTTTGAAACCTTTCTGATGCCTATTATGCTAACCATATGTAGACGTATGGTTGAGACCTGGATTGAACCATAGGGTCTCAACCATACGTCTACACATTCAGTAAAATGAATAAGATCTAAAATTTACCTGACATGCATTTTACACCTTATTATGTCTTTACTTATTTTAACTTTAACTTTATTTATTTATTTTATTAGGTACACTTAACAAGCAATAACAATAATAGAACACAAAAATCTAAGAAAATATGAACTGGCTTGAGACGTAACATTATGTGCACTCAACAAATAATTAAATATATTGAGTATATTAACTGCTCCGATTGGGCGATAGCCACAAGTACAACCCATTCAGAAGTCCTATTAAAAGTTGTTTTGTTTGACCTAAATAAGAAACGCAAACAGATTGAAGCAATGATAGATTTTTTCCTACCTATCTTTGGTTTTTGATCCTTATCGCACTAGGAATATGAATAATTTTCGGGTGTAAAGTACAACTCAATGACGGGGCACATGTTTTTTTTTCCATTTTTACTCGTACCTTTTAGGTAAGATGGAGAATATTCGAAAATGTTTAAGACGTTGATATCTACTTTCCCTTGTTTTACAAACTATTTTCAAGAATCGTTCGTACATAAAACATAGTAAATATAATTTAACTAATGTTTTCCAACAAAGTTATTATATACGTTTTTTTAAATGTACATAAATAAAAGTTATTGATTTGTCAAAATATTTGACTATCAATTTCAAAAACTTGTCCATCTGAGATCCTCTTTTCAATAAATATTGTTGAGAATTCGTCGCAATCGTACGGATCTGCACTTTAGTTACTTTACAGGAGAGCAATTTAAAGTTTTGGAATTGGATATTTCGTCATATTTTGTAAAAGGCTAGTCCGATCAACGTAAAATTTTCACTAGATGCTATTTGTCTATAGTTTTACGATATGACCTACATAAAAAATCCAAATTATGCCAAGTAAAAAGTCTCATGCTTCGTTGTTCTGCGGAGACTAAAGTCGAAGATCGGAGATCGGTTTCGAAACCCTTAGCTATGGTCTCGTTTGTCTGTCCTTTGTTCCGTCTTTAATATCTCAGCAACTGCAGCAGCAAAGAACATGAACTTTAAATAATAATACATTTCGTGCGCCTGTACAGATTAAAAGAAAAAAAATAAGGGGGGGGCCCTATAAGAATAAGAATGTTTTTATTTCAAAATTTACAATGTTTCCTTAAATTTAATTATAGCTATTTATACCACTAAATAAATTTACTTTAAAGATAGATAATTTAGTACTAACACATAAAGGTATACATACATATGGGCTAAAATACTGAGTACTTCAAGGCTTCTATGAGTTGCATGTTGTTCCTTCCGTGCTAGTTATAAAACTGTGTTACGGCAAGGTAGAGCTCAATACCTTAATGGCTAGACGCTTGGGTTTGGTTATTAAGATATTTATAAGACGTGTCATTAGGACAAATTGATAAATTTAGTGAGATTTAGTAAAAACAAACCGTAAACAGAAAAATAAACAAAATATTAGTAGACAACAATGTAAACTTATGGTAACTAGTGTGTATATTTAGTTAAATAACTATTGTTATTAACAAACTAATAAGTATATCTAATACTTAAATCAGAAACTTATTAGCGAGTAAGTACAAGTAGCTGCTCAGTATCTTTATAGTTAGCCACATACAAATCTTGTTTTTACAAATAAATTTTCAATGGTAACCTTGGATAAAATCTATCTCCAAAGTTTGCAGAGAGATAGATTTTTAGATTATAGTTTATGACAGTTTTTGCTGGTATTACCATAGCTTTCTTGATGAAGTGCCTGATTGCATCGTGTCATCAGCGTAGTAAGTGCAGCTGTTAGTGTGCCGCGATATTGCTACCATCGCGTGAGGGACACTTTCGTGCAGTTTAATCCCGCTTTTTGTTTTTACTATTGCCACATTTGTCACTATCTCAAAGGTGAGCCCCTGGGCTTCATAGATTTATAAGTATGCAAGACCCGTCTCCGTCACCGTACCCTTGGTTTTTAAGAGTTTCCTTCTCATCCTGAGTGTGGACTAGCAAGAGAGTATTGGTGAGGGAGCTGGGTATTCTCGCTCCTGTGTACATCCGAAGCGACAGGGAGTGAACCTTGAGTTTTGAGATATACCTCTCCTAGGGCATATGCAACATCTAATGGGTTCCTATGCGAGCACAGTAGTTCTTGGCTGATGTTCCTTGCCAGATTGGGCCTGTTATACCTTATCCCGAAGAGGTTCTCTCTATCGATGTAAGGCAACTGGTTAGCATCTCCGATGAGGACAATTTCGCCAGCATTTCGCAAGCGCGAGGCCATGATGATAGCTCCGAAGTGGTTCATGAGAGCTTCATCAATCGTGAGTCGACTGCATTTATCTTGCTCTCTGAAGTCATTTACTAAGACCGAGGCCATTGTTCGCACCTTGGTTTTCACCATATTTCCTACGCGGCGCGATAGCTTTTCCCTCAGGTCAATTGCTGCCTCTGTTATGCTGTGATGATGCCGTCCTTGTTAGCATCGAAGTGTTTAACAACCCAGGTTGTTATCCCCCATCCTGGAACTATTGATCCACGTTATAGTAGGTACCGCCCAGTTGACCCAACTTAGTTCGATTTCCTGGTTCCCTGATATGGACAGGGCCTTTTCAAGGTTAGGTTAGGTTAGGTTACTCGTCTACTACGTATGATGAATACATAATAATATATACAGGGTGGTTTTTTGAGAAGGGGGGTGATGGCCAACTCTGAAACCACGAGAGTTAGGGAAAAGTCGTGAAAGGAGTCATGCCCACGATTTATAAGAAAACAATAACTGCATTAATTAACAAAGAAAATTACAATCAAATTATAACTAGTATTTACAATTGAAACAATTAAGCTAACTGCAGACTGTTGCAAACAATCTACAGGTAATATAACTGCATATTTATTTTTTTCAAAAATCTTTTACTTTTGACGGAAATGGACCCGAGTGATTTTTGAAAAAAAAAATACACCCTGTATTATTAAACTAATCGATTTTGTTGCTGATAAGGATCAATCTTTGCAAATAAATGTTGTACTAAAAATGAATGGAAATTTTCACTTTTTTATTTTTACACGGAAGAAAACTCACCTCCTATTTAAACTTTTTGGTCGTTATGTGTGAAGATTTGATGGAGGCCTATTTTTTTAAATTAGATCTGTATTTCCAGCAAGACGGGGCCCCAGCTCACAACAGCCGTGTGGTTAGAGATATGCTGAATGAACATTTAGGGGATAGATGGATTGGCACTCATGGTCCGGTGAGATGGCCGGCAAGATCACCCGATCTCACACCGCTTGATTATTTCCTATGGGGTTACGTCAAGAACGAACTTTACAAAGCTCTTTACGATACAGTTGAGAGCTTACAAAGCTCATTGCTTGATATTTGATCGAGGATAAATCCTGTCATGATATCAAATGCAGTTAAGTCTCTAGAGAGACGTATAAACTTATGCATTGGAGTCAATGGAAACCATTTTGAGCAACTTATTAGTTAGGTAAAATTGAGATACTAAAAGTAAAATATAAAAATTTGCTATTTCCATTAATTTTTAGTAATACATTTATTTGCAAAGATTAATCCTTATCAGCAACAGAATCGATTAGTTTAATAATACAGGGTGTATTTTTTTTTCAAAAATCACTCGGGTCCATTTCCGTCAAAAGTAAAAGATTTTTGAAAAAAAATAAATATGCAGTTATTGTTTTCTTATAAATCGAGGGCATGACTCCTTTCACGACTTTTCCCTAACTCTCGTGGTTTCAGAGTTGGCCATCACCGCCCTTCTCAAAAAACCACCCTGTATAATATATTCACCATAACCTACCCTAGGTTATGGCCGCCCTTCTCAAAAAACCACCCTGTATAATATATTCACCATAACCTACCCTAGGTTATGGCCGCCCTTCTCAAAAAACCAGCCTGTATAATATATTCACCATAACCTAGGGTAGGTTATGGTGAATATATTATACAGGGTGGTTTTTTGAGAAGGGCGGTGATGGCCAACTCTGAAACCACGAGAGTTAGGGAAAAGTCGTGAAAGGAGTCATGCCCTCGATTTATAAGAAAACAATAACTACATATTTATTTTTTTCAAAAATCTTTTACTTTTGACGGAAATGGACCCGAGTGATTTTTGAAAAAAAAATACACCCTGTATTATTAAACTAATCGATTCTGTTGCTGATAAGGATTAATCTTTGCAAATAAATGTATTACTAAAAATTAATGGAAATAGCAAATTTTTATATTTTACTTTTAGTATCTCAATTTTACCTAACTAATAAGTTGCTCAAAATGGTTTCCATTGACTCCAATGCATAAGTTTATACGTCTCTCTAGAGACGACACTATCCAAGAAACCAAATTAATCACAATTGAAAATAATAAATAAATAAAGTTATTACGATACATTAAAATAAATTTATATATTATAAAATAATAATAATAATAATGTACAACAAACAAAAAGAAATAAAGTTAGGTTAGGTTAGGTTAGTTTACATGTGTACTAATCATTTATTTGTATTAGATGCGCTTTAAAGAAATCTTTAGGATGGTAAAGGACGTTTTTTCCTACATAGCATCCTGGACAGCTCTAGGTTAAAGCCAAACCTAGGTACATTCATAGAAGGTACAAAAATCCGAACAACAGAAAATACATCTAGAGGTATAAATGTCCAAATAATTTACCAAGCGAACTATGTTCGACATTCGATTGGGGATCGGCAAGCTGGCGAAATTAAATTTCTTGTAACAAAGTTACATTACTCGAGGTTTTACCTTTCTGTACGATATAAATAAAATTGACAAGTGTGAGTTGGTGTCGCTTCGAGGGAACCCTCTAATCGTATATCCTTGTTTGTGAAAATATGTAAGTAAGCAATTTAGAAACCAAAGTTTTTCTTGCACAAGCACGATCACAAGCTCTATAATACAAAAATGTTCATTTCACTAGGTAACAAAAAATTACATAAACTTTGTTCCGTGCTCGGAACCTCCTTTTAAGTATCAAATACCCGTATTAGGAGGCAACGCTCTTCATTATCATACGTTATTATTCAATATTCGTTTGTTACAAAAACCATTTTACATAGGTACAAAAACAAAACCAAGTAAGAACAATGATAATTCAATGTTAAACAATTTTTTTATAAATTAGTAGAGGGTAAGTTTAAGTAAACTTCAGTCAAAGTAAATGTTATGTGGTACAAGTACAAGCGGGTGCGAGTAGAGTAGTGCGTGTGTGTGTAGTGAATGTGTGTTTTGTAGCTCTCGAGGATACTGATCTTACAAGAGTTCGGGCAACAGGAGCTACCTACTTAGTGTGTGAGTGATGTGTGTTTGTGTAATGCATGTATAAGTACATATGTTGAAGAGTTAGTGTGTTGTGTGTGTTCTTTATCAAAAAAACATTTTTACTCAATACCTATTATATTGTATCAACCCTTGTGCCAAACAATTTTTTTTGTGTGCCTTTTTGTTTTATGAAACTGTGTGACTTAAACTACCTACTCTAATCTATGGATCTGTGTGTTATCTGAATAAATAAATGAATTTAATTTAATTTAATTTAATAGCAGGTAGGACGCACTGGTTGAAAACTTTCGTTTTCATGTTTTTGCGGTATGAATGACGAGAAGACTCGACGTAGTTTCCCAACCCTAACCAGCATAGAATCCTCCTCTTTCTTGGCCTCCTTCTCGAAATTGTTTTTACCAAACTGCACAATCTGTACGAGGTACGTGTACTCGGAAACAATTTCGAGAAGGTGGCCATGTACGACGACCGGTCCTGGATCAATGTGGCCATTGATCATGACTTTGGTTTTATCCACATTCATGCCAAGACCGATGCATCGCGAGGCTGTGGCTAGGCCATCCAGCATCCGGTTTAGCTCCTCAAGCGACTGCGCCATTAAGACTATGTCATCAGCGATTCGCAGGTGCGAGATGCATTTGCCGTTTATGTTAATGCATTTATGTTAATGGGTTACCTTGCCAGTCCAGCGTTTTAAAAATATCTTCCAACGCGCTCGTGGACAGTTTCGGGATATGACGTTCCTATCTCACTCCAAATACAAAAAATATAAACAAATATATATATATATGTATATATCCAAATATAAAATGACCTAGTTATAATTAAAATAGCAACAAATGTATCTACGCAGCGAACCAAAAGGTCCCATCTCAGCGTAATGTTGCTCCACAAATAGTATAGTAACGCTGGCTTTCTGACAGGACATTTGGCGCATGTCAACACGTGTAGCAGACCACAGACAAAAAATAACAAAATTTGTGAAACTTACAACTTTAGTATACAGCTTACAACTAAACACGATAAAAAATACAAAAAACGCACTATCTATATATGTATATAAAAGAAAGTCGTGTTAGTTACACTATTTATAACTCAAGAACGGCTGAACGGATCTCGGTGAAAATTGGCAGCGAGGTAGATGGTATCCCGGGGCCGGACATAGGCTACCTTTTATTCCGGAATAAAGCGTGCGAAGCCGCGGGCAGCAGCTAGTTTGTTATAAATTTGTCAATTACAATTTTATTTATTTATTTTACAAGTAGACTTACAGTTAAAACCAAAACGTCCAAGAGTCAGGTGTAAATATACATAAAAACACTGTTTGAGCTACCTGTTCAACACGGGATCTCCATCTCAACTTAGAACGATCAGACCACCCGATAGCCCGACCAGACCAAATAATATATAATATAGGAACATATTGTATACAACAAGCGATGCTGTGCCAGCAATATTTATACCTGATTATGTTATTTCACTCACCAATTCACTGGACCTTTTACGGTACCTCATCAGCATACGTCCACGGTGATTAAGCCTTCCCTAAATAAGCGGGTTTTGGCAGAACCGTTTTGCCATAGATCATCCATAACACTTAGCATTCGGATTAATGAGCCCAGTGGAGCTGTTAAAAATACACAGAAGATGGCTGCTGCCTTTCCTCTGGATGGTTCCCTTAGTCGACTCTTACGACATCCACTGGCTGAGTTAGTATTATTTTCCTACGTCACTACTGCCACGGCCACGGCCGGTAATTAACACCTTATCTAAACTAATAGAAAAGAAAAGTGGTCGGTCTTATTGCTATTAATTTCAGACAGCGTTTATGTATACTATGGCAGTCTTTAAACGCGGGGAAATAAAAATACAAGGTACGCGATAAATTCCCGATAAATAATCTTATCGCATATTTTATCAACCGTTAATTTTTGGTTCTTATGAAACCTAACCTTTACTCCTGTACGTGTATGCATTCACCTCGGTCTCCGTTACCCTTAGATAAATAATTACATTCCAGGAACTTTCTCTCCAAGTTTAGATCTTGTGTTGACGACACACAAAATGTAAATTTGGAGCGTACTACTTTAAATTGAGGACCTTTCTATACAATAACCGCCATTGCCCCTTATTTCCTTGAATTTGTGCACTATAAACCAATCGAATTACGTGAGAGAACATCTTTGCGGAACCCTAATGAGGCGAAATTTCGTTGGACATTTTTGGCATCGTATTGTTGTGGGTCCTGCCAGTTTCTGCAGTTTGTGTGGTAATTTTATTGTTGCCTTGCCACTGACAGGGAGAGTTATTTTCAAGGGCAAGTTTAGACACAACCATTCAGACTTTCCCATTTATAATACATATACAATAAACTATTTTGGACATGTAACATAGGTAACGCAATATGTATGATGTCATCCTAGCAGAATTTAGACTAGACTCTTCTAGTCTCAACTAGAAGTGCGCGTCGACCTAAAATTTGCCGGCGGCGGAGCGGGCGGCGCGCGGCGTGGCGTGGCGTAACGGTCGACGACGTGGCTTTATTATATCGTGGATTTTTGAGGGTGATCACCACAAAGGCCTGGAGTCCTTAGCTTTATCGATGAGCAGAGCGAGCTGCGATAAATATATGATTTTTGTTTAATGGTCTACACACCAAAGTGGTCGACACAGCCAGGGGCGGGCTGGTGCGACATTTCAGTGTTGGAGGTAGCCAACAGTATTTTCTTAACTTGTCAGCGGCCAGGTGACTCTACCTCCTGGCCTGGCTCTAGCCTAAAACAAGAAGAAAATACCACAAAATATAAGCGAGCGGATAATTTTGTTAGATTTTCGTGTAATTTGTTTGCGGTGGTGTGGTGGATGACCTAAAATGGGGTTCAGACTCTAGCCTAAATCATAAACAGAATAAGTAATACGCGAAATTAGACTAGCTCTGGACTCTGGACCATAACATGATGAAGCGATAGACTTTGTTATCGGCAAGCGGAGCAACCCACGAAAAAAAACTGTTTTTGCAAACTTTGATAGTAACAGATTGAAAAGGACTGGATCACAAAAAATTACTTGTGGCTTTCGAGCTTTACAAGTGGACTTACAAATTGAATACAATAAATAAGTAGGTTTTCAAAGTATATAGTTTATCAGTAATAAATAACAGCGAACGGAGCGAGCGCTACTTTTTTATCCCGGTCGGAGAACATCCACCGCCACGCCGCGCCACTGGTTGCCCGCGCCGCTGCCGCCATCTTGTGTCTGTCAGTTGGCGCACCGAACAACGACCAGACTAGATAATTTATTTGATTAAAACTCTCCAAGAAACATAGTAGTGGACCTTCTATTGAATCTGACGCAGCAGATCAAGAGATTGGAGATTTTTGGCAACCGATTGCGGTTGCGGTTGCGATTGTGGTTCTGTGATTGCACAGAAAACCTTAAAGGAGACAACATTAGGTACTGGACGGACATGTTTCTTGGAAAGTTTTGAACAGATTATCGGGTCTGGTCGCCTGGTCGGCGCGCCGACTTATAGAGACGGCAGCGGCGCGGCGGGGCGACGCCAGCGCGGTGCGCACTTCTAAAGTTTAGTGTATGTAAATGTACCTACTTATTAGTTCTTGTCAAACCTGCGTGCATCTGTTTATGGCCAAATAAATATATCTTTATCTTTAGTATCAACGCTATTCAAGCCATGTGCGCAGGACATAACTATTTTAATAAATGCGCAACACAGGTGCACTCTCTATTCCTTCACTCTTCTAAGACGATGGGACGGCAGACCGACACAGCCGGTGAGAGGTGGCGGTGACCCCGGGAACGGTGACCTACATGTCTGTGAGACCGGGTGACTTGAAAATTCGAATAACTTTTTCCCCCGCCACCGATTTTCGTCGCGATTTCGAGTAGCTGTCTTATTGCCCTTCCCCACCGCCAGTTCACACTGCGACGTCGGAGTGGCCGCACGTTCCTGAGTTTTGGCGTCAACCCGGTGTGGAACACTGGAGTCACCGAATATTCAAAGATTATTTTTTGTTATGTTTTGATGGTTGGATGCCATTTTTTGTTTATTTTATGTAAGTTCCTAGAGTCAAGAAACAGAAAAGACTGAACTAATTTAAAGATAATGTTGAATGATGTGTTTTCAAATTTTTTAAACGTTATTAATCGTTTAAACTAACTAATTTTATAGATTCTATGTGAAGTTGTCTAATCATAAGAAAAAGTAAATAAAGAAGGCAGTAATTAACGAAATAACTTTTTTTTAATGTCATATAATTTATAATTACAAAAAAAAATGGTCAGGTAGTAAAAGATTTTGAAAAATGTTCCATTGAAAACCCCGGTGCGTGGGACCGAGGTCACCGAAGATAAGTCTAATCGACGTCACCGTTGGCGGGTTAAGTACCTACATACCTAATTATAGAACAATATTACGCTAATATACCTAGGCACAATATATTAGTTTGATAACATAATACACGTCGTGGGGCGTCTGTTGATGCGGCAAGCACTGAAATATGATGGGCACGAACTTCGGGAGGCCTATTCCCAGCAGTGGGTAAATTCTGGTAAACCCGGTTGCGGATTATGATGTTTAACATATCACACTGACTGACCTTGCCAGGCCTGACTTCCGCCGCCGTCACATCACAATTAAGTATCTACTTGCATCTGAACAAATAAACACATTTGAGTAAGAGTATAGTAATTGGAATGTCTTTTATTTGAAAACTAGTTTCTACCCGCGGCTTCAAAGGCCTTGTTTCTATGGAAACGTTATTTCTATCCCATCGGAACTAATTTACGGGATAAAAGGTAGCCTATGTTTTATTCCAGGCCCAAACTTTCGTATTCGACCTTTTTGGTTTTTTTTGTTTGTTTTTGATATGAGAATAGAATAGAATAGAATATAACTTTATTGCACCATCAATACATTTATAAAACAAAAACTTAATACTTATTTTATCTAATGTGGCACAATTGGCGGCCTTATCGCTAACAACGATCTCTTCCAGGCAACCTTTGGATGGATAAGATCGGTACGTATTGAAGCCGACGGTGGCGTAATTGATGAAGTATCAAAAATAATAGAAGTACTTTAAAAACAGAAACTACAATAATTAACAAAATAGCGCAAAAAAGACAAGAAAACAAGAGTGTTTACAAAATAAAATTAAAATAATTATATCAGGAATACTTATCAAGAGGAGTGGATGAGTGTGAAAAATAAAATATCGTTTTATTTTTCACACTCATGGCGAAAATAGCTAATTCTACGCGGACGAAGCCGCGGACACAGCTAGTTAGTGATAAGTGTGTTGTAATGTAATGTGCTGGACGAATCACCGAACCAATTTTTTTTAATGATGGTAAGTTTATTGTACGTTAAACATCGATAGTTTTAATTTCCTATAGTTATAGATAGTTAGACAAATAACTATCGATAGTATCGATACTTTCGATAGTTTCCTGTTTAAGGATAACTGGATAAAGGATAAAGTTGATTGAATCAAACCAATAATTTTAATCAACATTGACACAAATTTAATCAAAATATTGTACGTTTGTTTAAGAATAACAACATGTTAACATTTTTGTCCTTAAGCCTATTATTATAAGCCAGGCTTTAGAAAAAAATCGTTCCGACGGAAAAGATGTTGCCGAAATGCAAAGATGTGCTTCTGCGATTTCTATTAGTCGATTGGGAGTTTGCTTCCAGAAAATAAATAGACACTCGTTTTTATCGATGACAAGCTTTTCTAAATTTTGTCAAATATTGATGATAGAGCCTGCCACTCAGTGTTGCCATATGGATAAGGCATGGATTCCGTATTTTCGATCAAAAAGTCCGTACAAAATCCGTATTACAACTCTTGAGTGAAATTCCGTATAACCCCTGAATTGTTGATTGGACTCTATGAGCTCTCTTTCACAAATACCCCATCTGTTGACTGGACTCCTGGAGTCCAATTTAGGTTGTGACGTATTTAGTGACCGTTTGTCGTCGTTTTCATTTTCCTATACTGCTCTAACTTGCACAAAGTGTACGAGCCAAGATAAGGATGGCAATCGGACCAAAGCCCATTCACTGAACCGCACCTTCAACAATTGGTGGATTTTTCAAAAATCGCCTTTCATTCTCGCAAGCGCGCCCGTGCCTTGTTTCGTAAAAAAAATGTATGGGAAGGTGTGTTTTTTTATTGTTTGTGAATGTGTATATATTATTTTAAGTGAAATAAAAACTTTTTGTACGAATAATTGGTTTTTTAAATTAAATACCACGACTTTTGTACAAGAAACTGGAATAAATTCGCTCATTCTGATTTCAAGTTAGAATTTTTAATAAATTGCAAGGCAATACATACAGGACTCAAAGATTTTTAATATAATAGCTTATTTCATAGCGATTCCGATGATATAAGATCAACATACTAGCTTCCTACAAAAATGTAGAGATATCGTCGTTTGAATCACACGCGCCGTTCTCGCGTGGGACCTCCCAGAATTGCCTCCACAGACGTGCGAATTTATGCAAAATGGCCGCCACAGTTGTTGGGATAAATTCCGTAGAAAAATGAAACATCTAAGATAACTTTATTAATACATCTTTATTTATCATCGGGTGATTTACCTAAAAGTTGCATGTAACAAGCCTGTTATCGTATCTGTGCCTATTTTATTATTTATCATGGCACACACTATACATGAAAATGAACCTACGACTTTGTACAACTGTAGCGCAGCACAGTATTGACCTCGTGTGCATAGCGTCGACAACGTTAAGCTGCGTGCAAACCACACGTGTAGCTTAGCAAAGACGTCATTAATCTCGTATCCTTACGTAGGTAGCCTATTCTTGGGTTGCAGTGGACGTTCTTATCACACACTTTTTTACGTTATCTTGACGTTATCACACATTCCCTTGCAAAGCGAAGCTAGAAACACGTACGTAACCACTCCGTGCGCAGCGGTGGAGCAGCGGCTTTATGTTGCCGTGATAATATTGTGCTGCTGTACATTTTTGACAGGGGGAACTAATTATTATAACATGTTAAAGACTTCTTATTTACGTTACGTTAGTTTTGATTTGGCACAACACAACACACACACTTTTGCAAAGGTTTCGCGGACAGCTTTCAACCCAAAACTTGGTCAAACAAATTATTCGCTAGCAGCTCTTTGTGTAATATAGTGAAGCATTTCAATACCTTTCTAGCTTTAGAACGGTTTTTGGCTGCGTAGTTCCTTTACAAAAGCAATAGATGTCGCGGTTGAAAATACATGCATTTAACGGTGTGGCGCCAACGGCAATATTTCCCGGTACATGCGAGTAGTTAGGACTTTAAATAATATGATAGTTATGGTTTTAAATAATGTAAACATCATCTAAAAGAGCTCTTCCTCAACTGAATCTGCCTCTGAGTGAGTCTGTGTAAAGTTGAATCTGCCTGTAGCATAAATCCGTTTAAAAATCCGTATGTTTGAATCATCCGTATTGGGCTTCCGAAATCCGTACAAATACGGACAAATCCGTATATATGGCAACGCTGCTGCCACTTTCGAGAAGCTAGTGCCCCTCATCTCACCTTTTTTACTTTTATCAAAGTTTACCGGTAATTCCCGAAAAGAAAGAATACGTACCTTCTGTCAAACAAACTTGCTCTACGCGATAAGTTGGTATTCCCCCGCTACGAATATAGAGTTTGATTGTAGACCTACACGTCGTCAACCACATGTTTCGGTAATTCCCCGTGCATGAACCATCGATAGTGCCCTAATATCTGTCCATACCATCGATAGTCCACGACTATCGATACTATCGATAGTCTATCGATGTATAACGAACATTAAGTAAGTACTTATAGCAGATTTAAAAACAATGCACGCGGCGACAACATGGGTAGCCTTCTTCACAATCCGGGGTGACCGACGACGGTGAGGAAGGGGGGCTGAGGCTAGACAATAATTTGCTCATTCGGCTTAGACAAAGCGCGACTCGCCAAACCACGCCAGTGACCTGCCACCGCGCTGCGCTGTCGCCCTATTTGCGCCGGACGTAAGTCGTTTTGATAGCCGAAATTGATCGCAATTAGGTAATTCTCTCTTTTTATATAAATTTCTTTATTTTCCCCTTGTATCCTGTCGCTTCCCAAACTGCTTTCAAGACTAGGTACCTATCTGTTCGCCTTCCGCTTTCCTCATTGTGTATTATTACAACGTAATACGTGGAGTGCACTTTCATTCAAGCAACTACCATTAGGACCTTCTTGGTATAACCTAACGTTAGGCCATATAGGTAGGTACAGTGACGTTCATCGATAGGCTACCTCTCTGTTAAGTTTGAAGTCAAAATATAATATTGATACAGAAATATTTTAGAGTGTTTTCTTTAGATAAAAATAAGTTTAATTTATCTAGCTCATTGAGTTACTAGTTACTTGATAATAATTCAGTGATTTAGCAAGCTGTTTTATTTAAAAACAACAATTAATTTAAGTACCTAGTTGGTGTTAATTCAGACGTCGTCAAAACGTTTAGTTTCTTTCCAACTCTTTCTTAGATCGAAATAACAAAGATGACATCATATTTAGTGCTGTAAAATTAAGTAGTTTAGAGTTGCCGACAGCTGTATCGGCACTGTGAAACAAAATCGTACTTAAGTACAAACGAGACCTGGGGTGCATTCCGAATTACGCTAAAATCACCGAATTATTATTATTACTAATAGTAAAATCGATATTAACGCGCTCACACGCGTTCCGTATTAGCGTGAGCGCGACAACGACGACGTCCCGTACTGTGAAGTCATAGATGACGTCATTACATACGCCATTTTGAGATATCACCGACTATCCTACAAACCGAAATAACTGTGAGCGATCTGTTAAAAGTGACTATTAGGACAGAGAGTCGGCTTTTATAAAAACGTAGTTTGTTGTTTTGTATGTACAAAAACTGTGTGAAGTGTCTCTTCTGCGGTGTAAAATCTTCTAGTCAGTCCACGACTCGCTTGCCCCGCGCCGTCCTCCCCGCTGACATCAAGTTGCGACTCGTTTTTAGTTTGTTGGTATAGCTTCTCACGTAGTATTTGTAACTCAAGGCGTCTAGCTGACGCACTTTGGACGCACTGACGTCAGTGGCTACGGAACTCTTTCTCGTGCGCACGTGCTGTTTCGTTGTCTCATTGCCATTAAGAATGCCTTCTTGTTCATTTGACAAGTGCCTGAATCATTCAGGAAAACAAAAAAAGGCGTCAGCCCTTCATGCTTACCTTCATCCTCATTCATCATCATCATTTCATTTTTTTTTCTTTGCTTGACCTTTCATGCTTATGTTAGCATCCTCCTTTTGTATAGTCGGGTAAATATTCTCCGGCAAAATAGCATCTATTATTACGTGGACCTGTCAAATGTCACCATCGCAAAGCAGGGATTTAGGCAGAGCCACCGCGGCCATTATGAAAAGAAATTGAAGGATTAAAAATATATTTTAGTATCTAATGAAAACAACTTACAATGTAAAATAAAATGATTGATTGGTCAACGCATATCATTATAACGTTGTATTACTTGAGACTGGTGTTATAAGTTAAAGCCAGAGAAACTAACACCCGAATACTCAAACGCACCTCAGATTTAAGCGCGTCTCAAGTAACGAATCTTTGACAGATTTTCATTGTGTCAAAAAAATGCGACATGAGACGTGCTCAAATTTGAGTTGCGTTTGAGTATTCGGGGATTAGTAGCTGATAGCTTAATGTCACACACATGCCATTCAAGCAAGCCTCATGCACAAGCAGACAATATTATTTGTATAGGCTAGCGGTATTGGTACAAACAAACCTACCCAACCTACCTAATTGGTAGGTACCTACCTACCTACCTACCAGGTAGGTAGGTAGGTAGGTAGGTACCAATGTAATAGGTAAGAAGATAAAAAAACTTTTGGTAAGAGAAACCGAACCATTGTTAGGTATGTGTAGGTAGGTATTAGCTGATTATTATCTGTGCCTCCTGCTTCAACACTATCTTATCTTTATGAAACTTATGCAGAAAACAAATAAATAGATACACCTACTTGAAACACACTATAGTAGGTTTTGGCACTGCGGCCGGTGTACTATAACCAAACACTAATAAATTATATTGATCTGTTAAATTTTTTGGCATCGTTACATACATTACAGCGACAGCAAGAGCACAATAACGATGGCGTCGAACACACATCTAAATAATTTGCTGCTCAGAATAGCAGATGAACAAAACTATAAAAACTGTGACGTAAAAGTGTTGCCAGTATCAACAGGCGGTGCTAATTACTCCTCGCTCCTCTACACCGCTACAATAAGCAGCCAGGGTAAGGAGGATCTACACCTCTTCACCAAGGTATTGGTGTTAGGCGAGAAGATGAAAGAACAACTCAAATGCGATAAATCTGCAGTAGATACAGAAAAAGCCTTTTACATTGATATAAAGCAACTATATGAAAAAATTGAGAAGAAGTATAACATTCCTGAGGAGCACCGCCTGTGGCTACCAAAATGCTATGGTTCAGAAGTAACTCCATTTTTCGAAGCGTTGGTGATGGATAATTTGGTTGTCAAGGGATTTGAATCATTTGACAGATTCAAATCTATGAATTGGGAGTACGCAAGCAAAGCGGTGACCGAGCTGGCGAAGCTACATGCCCTCTCATATGCACTGCAAGTAAATGATCCAGAAGAATTCAAACGCATATGTGATAAATATGTTTGCGATGTTATGACAGAAAGCCTAGTTAATCCATTATGGTCTAGAGGAGTCCAAAATGCTCTTAGTGTTCTCAATAATGATAATAAGAGTAAATTTGAGAAATTTGCGAATGAGTATACATTCACGAAGTTCACGGAATACAGGAAAAGCTTGAAGTTTACTGTGATCGCACATGGTGACTACAGGCCGAGCAATTTTATGCACAAAATTTTGGAGGTGAGTGCATCTATCTCAAAGTTTTTTATTTCCACAGGTAATATAACTGGGCACGGCTTTTCTTTATGCCCTAAAGCGCCTTCATGGGATAGAATATAAACGTCGTAAATTGTATAGAATTGTGTTGAGTAGTTTCAGGGTTATGTTTTATTATAACAAACATCATCACAAACTTTCGTAAACGATATTAGAAGAATGTAGTTACGTATAGTCTGCAATTAGCTCAACTGTATCAATTGTAAATACTCGTTTTATTTTTTATTAGTATTTATTAAAACAGTTTATTAAAACTTTATTAAAAAGCAACAGGACTGTTGAAATCGTCAAATTGTAAACAAAAATTGTAAACATTTATTCTAGCACTTTTAGATTTTTTTTGAAGTGTAGATACTTTTTTTGCATAAGCCTTCACACTCTGGGTTTCTAAGAAATCAAATAATATGCCAAAAAAAAAACGACTTCAACGGGACTTGAACCCGCGATCTTCCCTCAGTAAGAGAATGCGCTAACTATTTGCACCACGAGGCCAAGTGACTTATGAATCGAAAAGCTTTGGGGTTTCCTTCGGACTTTAGCGCTGTTAGCGCCACCTACAGGGGAAACATTGAAGTTTATCCAATCCTGTTCAAGGACGTTACATTTTAGTTTCGTTTGACGAGATGTGTCGCGTAACTCAATTCTTGCTACACTTGCTATACTAGTATTACAAAATCTGTGCTATTGGTTAGCATTCCTGTACTGAGGGAAGGTTGCGGGTTCAAGTCCTGACTAAGTCGATTTTAGATTTTTTAGATACTTCTGTTTCGTTTGGGTGCCTAGCAAGGGTATGGTAGACTTTTAGTAACTAATAGGCCACTCGGTGGACAACTAAAGAACAAAAGCGGACTTTTGACAGTTTTCAATGGAACGTCTGCATGTGAGGTTTCTTTTGAAACTATCAAAAATCCGCCTCCCAGCGCCTGCTCCTGCTGTTCGGCAAAATTGCAGTTTTTGGTCCAGGCATGAACAGCTATTGTATAATGATTTGAAGTAGGAAAGTACGTGCTCCATACCATACCAAAATGAATACATACGTAATCAAGATGCAAACCATCATGTTTGTCCAATCTTAAGTCATTTTAGATAATGATCCTCGACACGATTCAAGAGCACCTATATGTGCTCTTGAATTAAATCACTTGATAATAAGAAATTGATAATAGTTTATCAAGTCCTATAGAATATACATAATTATTATTATGATATGATAAGATAAAATATATAATTGTGTTTACTTATTTATTCAGTGCTCTAAAAGTTCAAAGGACGTAACATTCGACGTGACCACATATAAGAAAACTTATTCCATTCATTAAAGTAGTAGCACAGATTAGGTAATGTTTCTTCTTTTTCTGCGTTTCAACAGAACAATATTACACATAAAATAATAGTATGCAGCAAATATTCTTTTAAGTCTGACTACGGGTAGACCCGTAGTCACTATACGATTATTTCAGGATGATACACTCCGCGTGACATTCGCGTGGCATTGGTCGCCGCTCATTAACATTGACTCCTCACAGGTTAATAATATTAGCAGATAAAATTCGTAAAAACTTTTTCAGGATGGTAGCTTAGAAGTGGTAGCATTAGACCACCAGACGTTCTACCTAGGAAGCCCGATCCCTGACTTGCTTAACCTGATTGCAAGCGCCACCGACAAGCCGTTTCGAGATCAGTACCATGACAAACTCATCGAGTACTACTACATTCAACTAAGTGATGCCTTCAGAAGAATGAATATTGATCCCGAAAAAACATATTCCAGGGAAGACTTTTATGTTGAGCTCAAAGAGGCAAGTTGCAGGAACCAAACGAATTGTCTGCACCAAAGTTATATTCTATTATGTATGTTTGGCTTACTTAATAATAATTATTTATACCTGCCTATTTGATATCATCAGTAGTTTTTTGACGTGAACGTGAAGGCGTTACGTGGGTAAACCTGCAGGTGAACCGACGACCTAATAAAGCTGCGGTAACCTCAAGATATATAGGTAGCGCAGGACCGGTCATTGTGGTGATCTTAGGGGAAGGCACACGTGCAGTAGACGCCTTTTGTCCAACATAATCTCGCAGTTTTCAAAATAATCAATGACGTTTATTTTTAACTTGATTTGCTTCGAACCAAATCAAAATGGTTCCATTGCTAAACTTTAAGATTTTGAGCTATCCCATCTATTCTATCCTACCTACATTTTCAGTTAGGCCTTTTATGAATACATACCAGTAATAAACATTGCTCTTCTGTGTGTAAGTGTTGTTTATTATTAATTTTATAGTTAATTTTGTAATTTTATAATTACAGAAGCTGCCTTATGGCCTGATAGTAGCTACCTTCGTGCTTCCATTCATCACAGTGGAGGCTGACCAGGCCCCAGAACTCAAAACAGATATGAGTATTGACAGTATGCAGGTCACTCAGCTCGGGCCCCTATACCCTGAGAGAATAAGGGATATAGTCAGCGACTTCGTTAGATGGGGAGTTCTTAAAGATTAAACGGGAGAATTAGAAGGTTTGATTATAAGTCTAATGGCAATCATCATGATCATCTAAGAAATTAAATAATATCAACTACACACTACAACCCGCGACTTTCTCACACTATGGGAATGATCATCACTGGCCCCGTTTACTTAAGATATTGTAAGCAGCATCCGTTTATGAGGCCTGATCTATGAGATTATCTTAATACATAATATTAGGTCCTTACATATGAAATTGGCGTTTTTCGTACTGGCCACTTTAATCACAAATTTCTCCTCTTTGGTAAGGAATTCCAAATTCAAATTTGTACAGCTATAGACTCATGTATTTGTGCTTCGATGATCGTCATTCATTTGTTTTTTTTCTTCTGTTTTTTTCTGTTTGCGTCACTCATTTTACAAAATGGAAAACTTAAAATATCGCATTATTTACGAGTACGAGTTCCGCCGTGGCACTAGTGCTGCGGAAACAACTCGAAGGGTGAATGATGTGTATGGCGGTCGTGTTGCAAAAGAAAACACAGTTCGTTTTTGGTTCCAACGTTTTCGTTCTGGAAATTTTGACCTGCAGAACAAGCCCCGTGGACGGCCTGAGACTCAAGTTGATAATGAAGAGTTGAAGGCTATTGTGGAAGCGGATCCATCGCAAACCACGTCCGAGTTAGCTGCAGGCTGCGATGTTAGTGATAAAACTGTTTTAATTCACTTGAAGCAAATTGGGAAGATTAAAAAGCTTGAAAGGTGGGTACCTCACGAATTGACTGAAGCAAACCGGCAAACGCGCGTCGACTGCTGCGTTACATTACTAAACCGGCACAATAATGAAGGTATTTTAAACCAAATCATTACCCGTGATGAAAAATGGGTTCTTTACGATAATCGGAAGCGCTCAGCGCAATGGTTGGATCCTGGCCAGCCAGCCAAATCCTGCCCCAAGCGAAAATTAACCCCAAAAAAGTTACTTGTAAGCGTTTGGTGGACTAGTGCCGGTATTGTTCATTACAGTTTTCTCAAATCTGGCCAGACTATTACGGCTGATGTCTATTGTCAGCAATTGCAAACCATGATGGAAAAGCTAGCGGCTAAACAACCTAGGCTGGTCAATCGCTCCACGCCACTGCTGCTTCACGACAACGCTAGACCACACACTGCGCAACAGACGGCTACTAAATTAGAAGAGCTTCAATTGGAAAGTCTAAGACATCCTCCGTACTCCCCGGACCTTGCTCCAACAGATTACCATTTTTTTCAAAATTTGGATAACTTCTTGCAAGGGAAAAAATTCAACTCCGATGGGGCAGTCCAAATCGCCTTCAAAGATTTTATTGATTCCCGTCCGACTGGTTTTTTTAGTAAAGGGATCAATGAACTACCTATAAGATGGCAAAAGTGCATTGAAAATAATGGTTCATACTTTGATTAATTAAATATATTAAATTAAAAAATATTCGACTTTTTGTTCCTCCCATACAAAACGCCAATTTCATATGTAAGGACCTAATATATAAAAGAACAAGCGACTTTTTGCCCAGCTCAAACCGCTGAAGAGAAGAAAGCTGAAAATTGAAAAGCAGGTACTTGTTACTACAAAACCTCCCGCCATGAAGGGATTTTTGGAAATTCCACCCCTAAAGGGTTGAAAAGAGGGGTCGATGTTTTTTTGGTGTTTTTTGTTACTCGATAACCAGTCGTCCAATAAGCTCGAAGCTTACAGAGAATACTAAGAATACAAAACTATTGAACATGTATTTCAGGATTTTTCAAAAATTTTCTGCAAAGGGGGTAATTCGGGTTATTAAAGTTGTTGATTCGTTATAAACTATAAAGTAAATAATGATACACTTATTTTTTATTTTACAAAACTACAATCAATACCCACGCGGGCGAAGCCGCGGGGCGCAGCTAGTTAGTGGTCAAATGTGAACCTAATTAGGTACCTAATAAGTCGGCATGTTTGGCGATCGCGAACGAAGTCGCGGGTAATAGCTGTACCCGCGACTTCGTTCGCGATTGCCTGGTTTTACTTAAATGCTGTCCTTCAAACGCTTCAAAACCTCACCAATTTTTTTCGCTAGTACAGTTAACCTTAACCTACACTGAAAGCAGTAGGTACCTAACACTTTTGTGCTAACCCCAATTGATAAAATTTAAAATGTAGTGCGTAGGTACCTTACGACATTTTGACCGTAGTGTGAGGTCCCCAATAACTTTACCTGGAACTATTTACTGAATTTAATTCCCTTTGCCCTTTTGGTCGAGCGAACCCTTGAAAAGGAGTCAAGAGTTCACTCAACCAAAGGAACTTTTTCGTTTCTACTGAGACAAAGAAAGTTGTCCACCGAATGAATGGGATTTTCATTACATTTTGATACCTATTTAATTTAAAAGCAGCTATAAATGGTTGAGTAGGCTTAACTTTAAATTCAGTTTTTTTGACCTGGTAATTTAGTAATTTTCAGTTCGACGTTTCTGAGAGTCAAATTAGGTATTTGTGTCTCAGGAAATAAAGTAAAAACTTAATTTTCGATGTCACTTTCTACAAAAAAAATAATATAATAAACATACCTACATTATTTTTGCAGCTATATGATGCGATACGGACAGCTGCAAATATACTGTATGATTTATATAAATAGGTAACAAAACAGACGTAAAAAACTGAAATAGCATGTTGGTAAATCTCATCACAACACTTGAAGGCTTTTCTATCATTTCCTAGAGACATATTGCCTATTTCTAAATTTTTATTTACACTCATTCATGCAATTAATATGTCTAAGTTTATAATGTATTCTGTGTAAGTCTTTTGACAAATAAACATATATTCTATTCTTTTCTATTAAATTTTTAGAGTAATTCTATCTTTGAAATGAGGCGACGACGACAACCGAAAATGCCCATTTACTTCGGACAGGGTCGCAACGCAACGCAACGTTCATTTCATCTAACTTCCCTCGTTAGAACCCCACCATATTAGATGGCAAAATAATGTAAACAAGGCACCGTGGTTTAAAACTGCTATTATCAAAGAAATAAGGGAAAATTTTGATTAACTTTACGGCGCATAGGATGAAGATCTGCATGACGCAGAAGGTGTAGATGTCAAATTATTTTGCTCTAAGTCTGTGTTTTTCAAGCCGCACCCGTACCTTTCTACAAAAAGAATGGACCCTTTTGGAACACGCTGTTACTTTTAGGGCTTCAACATTTATTATAACACACAAGTCGGTTCTTCAAGCTGTCACTGCATAGTGAACTACAAGTCTTCTATTTACAGACACACATGAAACTGCTCGAGCTGTTACATATAGTTCACTATGCAGTCGCCGCTTGAAGCAGTCGATCCGGAATGCTTCAAGCCGCCCGTGTTTATAGGCCCTTAAGTTTTTCCGGGTTAAAAATATATCCGAAGATGTAATACTATTAGACTAAACTTAGAAAGACGAAAAATAACATAATATGAATACTTAGCTTAAGTTTCTCATGTAAGTAACATGTTTGTTGTAAATGAGAAATAAAGATCTTTGAACTGAAAATAACCTTCAATAAGTTATTTCGATTCTCATATAAATTCCAGCCCGAACAAACCGTAATTTTTAAGACATCCACGAGGCAGAGTTGTGGGGGCATTAAGTATTCCATCGAATACTATAGAGAAAATGGACATAAGATTTACGATGCTGGTTATTAATGTCTTTATTTCCCCAGCCTGAGCTATTTTAAAACGTCACAAAATTGATGGGCATCGTTAAATTCGTTGCGACAGGTCCATTGATATAACTAATGACTTTAAGGGTTTACGTAAAACAAATCTCTATGTAAACTAGAGTCATTATTCACACCCTTTGGGATAACTTAGATTGGGCTCTGCATCTGAGGCCAAGACAAATGCTATTCACGCTTGTAATGGGGTAGGTAATCACTGTGTGGGTCCCCATACCTACCCTGCAGGCTATATTGAACCTCCTTAGAGGCGCAGCTATAAGGACGAAGTTTTACGCAAGGAGGTTCGGTCCTACGAGTTTCAGAAAGGAGTTTGTCATTGTTTTCGTTGACGGGTCAATTCGTGTTTTGTCGAAATTGTGTTTAGTCTACAACTCCATAGAAACTCTGTTTTGTTTGTGTAGAAATACGGTTTCCTACATCAGTCTGCATCCGTACACACCCACAAAGGCACTTATATGCAAGCGCGTGCCAGATTTTGTTCAGAACACTAACGCTAGGCTTCAAAACGCCTTATGTATAGGGCATACTCGCTCGTCGCTCGGCGACGCGTTTGATAGATTCCTTCCTTGTTTGATGACTAAACTCGGTTCTAGAATATTCACAAAAACTGATAACAATAATAGAAAACAGCTAGGTAATCACTAAAAACAAATAAAACAAACTTTAACAACGTGAAAAAGGTTCAAATTCGAATTCGAAAACGGACGACAAATGAATAAAATTATGAATCAGAGCTTTCAAAACCAAAAGCTGCTTTGAATTTCTGCTATTTTCTCCGATGATACCAGTGTCGGAAAATATTTTCCCCCAATTTGTCGTATATTTGTTAGTAGATTATTATAAATACCTAGGTAGATGAAAACTAGTCTTACGTCAACCAGCCTTTCATGCACAAACAATTCCTAAATTAAAAAAAACTAATATTCTAGAACCAAGTGACTCACAACACAAGACTTCTCACACATGTGACATAGTTTTAGCAATTTTCTCATTCATTTGATTCTAACTTCGATCACCATTGCTGATCGAAGGATTCTAAGCTAGCTTTTGGAACAAACAATCATCAAACCAACCAGTTCCAGCCAGTGCCCGCGGCTTTGCACGCGATGTTTCAAAGGAAACGTTTAAATGTTACCTATTTCTTTCCCATGGAAAAGTCGCCAAAAAGTGGCTTATCGAACAAACATTTTATAGTTATGATGAGTTCATAATCTCAAAATGATGGTTTTATTATTAATTCTAATGAATGTTGTTATTTATATATCTTTTTCTGTTTTCTTTGGGAATTTTTTTACTTTTTATGTTCAAGTATGTACAATTTTAGAATTGTATATCATGCTTAGATACTTAATTGACATGTAACATTTTTTTGTTATGAATAAAAAACTATGAACTATGAACTGATTTACGGGATAAAAAGTAGCCTTTGCCGTATTCCAAATCTAGACTTATGTGTATGCGAAATTTGAGCCCGATCCGTTCAGTACTTACCTAGTTTTATTGTGAAGAAGTACACATCCATCCATCCAGCCATACATCCTAACTATCGTATTTAGAGTATAAGGTATTATAAAAGCTTGCTCAGTCATCGATCTATGCTTGAATAACAATTTTCTATGGCTAAACCGTTACTCAAGCATAGATCGATGACTGAGCATAGTTTCATAAAACAGGCCTTAGTGTGATAGTGTGATGGGAAGTGTGAAGTGTGATGGTTCAAATGCAGCATTCGCGACTTTTGTTCCTAGCTGTACTTCGAAATGCGATCGCTGCTTCATGAATGAAATGAGTTTGGCTCTGATACCGAAGCACTTGTGTTTGCCCCTGCACTCAACAAATAGCAGTTCATCTCATAATGTCAACATTCGCTCGCAACTCGAATATAGTGTTCGATTCTGCTAGGGTTGTCATGCGCTGACGAGCCTAGCTACTCGGTTTCCGGCTATCACACTCATAATATAGACATTATCATTTATTTGCAACACACAATATAAATTAAGAATTTTAAATGAAAATTACATAGGTACTTATCATCAATTACACATTATAACATAGGAACAATGCGAAATGACAAATGTGATATAAATGCGAAAGTTTATATGGATGTTTTTTACTTCTTCACGTTAAAACTACTGAACGAATTGGGCTCAAATGTTGCATAGATGTAGGTCTAGACATGGGTCTACACTTGCATTAATGCAATATTTCAGCTCCGGTCCGTTACATAAAACTAAAACGCTTTATGTGCGATTAAAAACTGGCATTTTAGCTGCAACATTTTACGTACGCTTTAGTCTTTTGGTCGGAACGCAATACGCTGCGTCACGACACAACGTCGACTGTCTGTGCGGAGAAGCGATCATTTGTTTTTCACACCGCAGCGTGATAACGAGACGATACCGCGCAGTGCGTAGTACCCACTCCCCAATTCACCGCACTTGCCCCTCGCCGCTGACGTAGACTTCGACGGAACCAAATACTCCGCAGCGTACTGCGTAGTGATCAGGAGACCAAGGCAAGGAGATATTCGTCCGGCGTTTACCTACCAATTAGGGCTGCCCAACAGAGTGGGGTTTCGTTGCAATATGCAAATGAAAGTTCAACTCTGTAGCTTTCCTATCTGGCTAAAATCAGCGAGGTATCCAGCTTGTTTGTTCAGCAGTGACATGATTCATTTTGGGTGGATGACAGGGCAGAAGGAGCAAATTCTAATCTCACGTGCGCCGGAAAGGCTTGTATCTTATGGGCCGGCCACACGCGCCGTGCTGCTTGCGCAGTCTAGTTTGTGCTGTTATGCATGCAGGTCTCAACAGAGCCTACACGTATGCTCCACTTGGAGTCGAGGTCCGCGGGGTAAAGAAGCCCACCAGGTTTAAAAAAAATTATCTGCGCCTGGTCACGCGACGCGTGAGCTGGTGGATATCTGGCGAAGCGCATTGCCATACAGCGTGGCAATGCAGCTAGCGTCTGATAATGGATCACTTAAGCTACCTGTAGGTTGTTTGCAACAGTCTGCAGTTGTTTCTCAATTGTTTCAATTGTAAATACGACTTCTAATTTGTTTCTATTTATTGATTGTAATTTTATTTTCAAATACAATAGAGTAGTCAACATAATATATCACAAGCAAAACATGAGGTGAGGGCACATACCAGAGGAAGAAAATCAGCTTCTTTCTGTTTATTTTTAACACCTTGACTGAGATCACCAATCCGCCTGCCAAGCGTGGTGATTATGGCAAACCCTTGTTTGAGGGAGGCACTTTCAGCAGTGGACGCTATGAGTGCCATTAGCCTTATTGGGCTTATCTCAGGGGGTAATGCCCAAAGCCATGCGCATGCCCAGCGTGGCGATTGCCACGCTGGGCATGCGGTCTGGGGATCGCAGTTCGGTGGTAGAATTGTTCCGCAGGGCAGGAGGCGCTACTGCCCGTCCCCGGTGGATATCCCTTAGTCGCCTCTTACGACACCCGCGGTAAGAGTTGGGGTGGTGCAAATTCTAAGCCGGCACCACACAGCAAAGATAGTTTATGTGGGTGTATAATTGACCGTTCTGTATAGAAAAAATATTTAAATATTTGATTAAAATTTTTAAATCCTTCGTAGAATCATCAATAACAATTGCATCCAAAACCATTAATAAAATGCTTATAATGAATGTATCATTTAAAATTTAATCCTAACATGAGTTAGAATTTAATTCAACTAGGGCTACAATAAAACATAACTTTAATCTAAAAAATTCAATCTTGTTCCATTTTTTTTTCTTTATTTAATCTTGGTTCATGAGAGATGCAAATAAGTTCCAAAGTTTTATGATTTGGGATTAAAGAGAACGCTATACTTTATTCTTACTCGGGATTCAGAATATCATAAAATACAAGGTTACTGGTTATGTCGACCTAGATCCTTGAGAGGGTTATAGTTTTCATAATTACTGACTGATTTGACTATGTATTACAAAAATATTAAAAATCCTCGCTTCTGCTCGCGGTTGCGTACGTATTTTTTCGGGACAAGTAATACATTTCTTTGGACTAGGTATGCTAGGTCTAAAACTTCATATCCGTTTTGTAGTTTTGGTGTAAAAATGTAACGTACATACGTATGTTTGTATGTGTGTTTCTAAAGGTAAGTAAGCTACCTACTTGAAATCGTAGCCAATCAGGCTTTACAGTAATAAGTACTTTGGATGCGTAAAAAAATACCTCTTCTTATTATATTTCGTGAACAGTCTTCTGGAGGCCCACTCGGAAAAGGAAAATTGAAGTTTTTGATTTGGTTTCGTTTAAAACCGACTCATAAGTCGCTTGATTAGCGTTTGCCTGAAACGAATAAAACTTCGATTTTCCTTTTCGGAAGGCCTTCAGGTACGTGGAACCAAACGACAACACAATAATACGCCTAAATATAGTTTATTTTATTTTTATATGTTGTTTATATCTACTTATTTTTTTTTAACACCTTCACATAAAAATATAGTTAACCTGCGAGCTTATATGACTCTAGACATCAAGGTATATCTCTGCGATGTACCTTGATGTCTAGAGTTATCTGTAGGTACTACAGTCTAAACAGTAGGTAGGTAATCAGTCCCACAAGAATAAAACGTCCATTTTTAGACTAGTATAAATAATTTTACATATTCTTGTCTCCAGAAAAGTTTGGAACTTCGGGAGAATCGAAAAACTTTTTCGTTCTTACAACGTACAGTCACTGGCAGTCTTGAACAGCGATAAGTTTTCTCCAGGTTTTTAGATGAATTGAGTTTGGAAGAATAATGTTTTTGTTAAAAAAATTATAATAAATAATGTCCATAGATTAAGTAAATAAATAAGACTTCTAAAACAACTCTCACAATTTTCACACTCACTAATTAGTATTAAGTTATTGTTTTATGCATGGTTTTTATATTGATTGTGCAATAAAGTAATAATATATCTATTTATCTATCTTTCTCTCAACAAGATTTAATGTTAAACTAGTTTTAGCCTTTATTAACAAAGAAAATTACAATAAAATTATAACTAGTATTTACAATTGAAACAATTAAGCTAACTGCAGACTGTTGCAAACAATCTACAGGTAGCTCAACTGATCCATATCAATACCAGTCGGAAGCGTCCCCAAGACGCTGGCTGCATTGCCCCGCTGTATGGCAATGCTGATGCGCTGCGCCAGATATCCGCCAGCTCTCGGATCACGCGTCGCGTCGACCAGACGCTCAGATAACTTTTTAAAAACCCGGAGAGCCTCGGTACCCCACGGACCTAGGGTCTCGACCCTAAAGGGAGCAAATATGTAGGCTCTGTCGAGACCTGCATATTTGCGTCTCTTGAGATCCTCGGCCAAATCTGCCGCCGCACCAACCCTTACGGATGTCCTCGGAAGATGGGAAGGCGCAAGTGTGTCGACGCATGTAGCGTCCCACACAATGGGCCTCCCCAACTCCCATGGGACTAGTGTCATGCCGTCAGGCCTCTTACCCTCGTCACGCAACAGACCATTCGGTTCGAGAATGGCTGGTACGTTAGCGGTGACAAAGGCCCGCCGGATGACGTCGTTAAGGCTGGCATGACGAGACATCCGACCGGCGGCCCTAGTACACGATAATCCGTGATGACCAAGCTGTTCGACAGCAGTACCGCACTGGCATTGATGAGGCGCGCAACACATTGCACCCAACCGAAGACATGTTGCGATACGGAAAGTTACGGGATCCATTTTTTTCAGCCGTTCGTTTTAGCCCGCAGCGTCGCACGTTGTTTCCTGAATAAAAAGTCGCTTACAGATATTCCTACCAATTCAACAAAGATATTATTGATTATTGATCTATGAAAATTTCAGGTTTCATTTGCAGGTTATTTCTATCCCATGGTACCTACTGATTTATGGTATAAAATAAAGATAGATACTCAAAGAATAAAGATTTTGTTTGAAGCACACACTCATAGGTTTAAAGCAGTAGCAGAAAGAATCCTTTTGACAAATATGTTTAAACGATGGGTGCTTATCGCATCTTAATTAGTATTAGTACATTCTGTATTTTATATTATGCACCAGTATGTACCTAGCTTAAATTTTTAATGTTTATGGATCTTGTGTCTCAATAAAGAGATTATTATTATTATATTATTATTATTAAAAAACAGCCGATAGGTTTTTCCAGGTCTAGAACTAAAAGAAAATTACAGCCTGATCCGTTCAGTAGTTTTGGCGTGAAGAACTAACATACATCCATTCATTCTTCTATACAAACAAACTTGCATATTTATGTGATTGTCTGGCGTAAAGTTAAAGTTTAACGCCATACCCTGCATTTAAGCACATTATTTATTTCCATCCAGAGGTTGCCTAGAAGAGATTGCTTCTTATGTAAGCGATAAGGCCGCCCATTGTACTTAGATATTATGTCTTAAGTTTTGTCAGTTTGTAATGTATTTTAGTTGGTATTCGTACATTAATGCATTCTTGTATTGTATTGTATTAAGATATTGATCTCATTCATTTGCGCACAAGTAAGTGCTCAGGATCCGCGTAAAATAATTGTAATTTTCTCACTTTTGCCGCTACGTGTACGTTTATAATAAATTCAATTGGTATGCTTTTAAATCAGTAGAATTTAGGCTCTGAGTAGACGAGGAGATCCTCGTGAATGAAATTATGACTTTTGCCGAAATATACTTTTTACTTGAAAAAGTATGTTTCGGCAAAAGTCAAAATTTCTTTTAAATCCATCATGGTTAATAACACTAAAGTCATTTATAACGGAATATTTACCATGATTTGAGTATTGAGGTTTCCAATATTTCGGCACAGTTTCATGCGCCATGATCACGGAATAACTGAAGGCACTGCGAGTGAGTTTTTATTGCAGACATACTGATCTACCTTCATTTTAGAACGCAACTCGATCACGACACACAACACTGACGGTATCAGAACGCGGCCCAGCTTTGGAAGAAATAATGTGTGTGAGACACCTCGCTTTTTTGAAAGATCTGTGGATGTCAACGTGCTTTCCAAAAAAACACTAATCACTTTAAGCAAAGGAACATAAAATAAAAGAACTTAGCAAATAGTATTAGTTTCAAACGGTCACTTTATTTATTTCGATGAATGATAGATGTTTACAAGTAGGTAGGTACTTTTATTTTTAAAGTCTGTCTGTCGGTCGCTGTGCAGTGCACGGCAAAGACTCCCTTCCACGGGTGAACTAACGCATCTCAACGCACGCTATCCCGACAAAAAACAAAAAGTGAATGCAATCGCGACGCACGGAATCTCGACAAATGTTAATGTTGGGTCTCTAAGGATAAAATTATGTTGGATCCTGGGGCCTACCTGTAGAGAGGACGGAAGCTTATTTATTTATTTATTTATTTATTTATTTATTCATCATCAAATCTATCTTTACAGGCGCAGGCACCCAATGCAATAGATTACCTCACAAACATTACAAAAATAAAATACCATTAAAATAATAATAATAATTACATGAAAGAAAAAATAATAATAATCATTTAGTAAAACAATAAAATAAAAATCTGTCAAAGTGATTACAATTACATAATATTAAAACATAATAAATCTCACTCCTTATTCATATAACATAATATAAATAACAAAGCCCTTTGGACTTCGCTCATGGAACAGTAAAAAAGATCCACTCTCTCAGCTAGCAGATTAAGCGTGTGAATGCCGCGCGTCAGAGGTGCTTTATTTAGGAGGTTGGTCCTTCCTCTTGGTACCGATAATAGGACGGGCCGCCTCCGTCGGTGCACAAACTCCTCCGGCACATTCAGGCGCAATTCCTCCAAAATGCTTGGATTAATGATCTTCCCTCTCAACACCTTAATTAAATATAGAGCGAGCGCTGCATCTCTCCTTACTTCCAGCTCGTTGTATCCAACCATGCCTATAACAAACAAGGTTGGATACATCAACGGGTAGAACGGGTAGATGCCGTAGAGCTTCAAGTATAGAAATCTGGTGAACTTATTTTGCTGGATAGTCCTAGAGATCGAAAAGGAAAAATCCAACATCATCGGCGAAACGAAGGCACATCGACATCGCTAGCTCGGCCACTTAGAGAGGATAAGAGGACCGGAACGTCTACAACGCTTATCTCGACTGCCCCGTCGGCCGACGACCCGTGGGATGCCCGGGGTACCGCTGGAAAGATGTGGTGAAGCGGACCTGCGTGAGCTACAAGCGGAGGACTGGCGGGAAACTGCGCAGGACATGGAAAAATAGCGACTTCTCTTCGGGTCGCTGAGCCATAGGAGTAAGTAAGTAAGTATATTTCCGATGCAAAAATCAGATGTCAAAAACCTTCCCATTCCTCTCTCTTGTCCTCTGATTTCCGTCTCTAAATAAAGTGGAGCCGTTCAGATCTCCGTCTAGCCTGTATTTCTATCGACGCTCGAAGCCCGTCTCTTGGGATGCATCAGACACTTTCCTACGACTCCTCTAACGTGGCAGACGTACCACTGAGTCCCACTTTAGTTTACCAGCTTGATTTTAGCCCATTGTATATGTACCGCTCTAGTTTTTGTATTGAAATTGGTGGCAATCCAGTAAATTTGCAGCAATAAAAATTATAAAATCTATTTTATATTACGATCGCCGTTCGTTATTTATGATTGAGATCGCAACATTTTTAGTCCTGTCAAATTAGCTTAGTTTGGTTTTGACAATATCTGAATTGAAACTATTGGCCATAGTTTCAATTCAGATACCAATAGTTTCAATTCAGATTGCAAGTGGTCGCGATCGACCAATGCCGTCTACTTCGAGCCTTACCAACGTGTGCCAAATTGTTGGTTTTCACTCATCTTAGAATTTTTTTAGGTGTATGTTATTACATAAGGGACGTTTGATTACTTTAGGGAGGTTGTCAGACTTCCCAGTCATTGGCTTTTTGGAAGAAATTATATCTTAGAGTCAAATTAAAAAGTGTTTTGAAACGATTATAAATTGTCGCGTTTGATGAAAATGTGGACACGAAAGCCCCATTGGGTAACATTTATCAATTCTTTTATAAGTTATTAAAAGCTTCGAGATTTTGGAGAAAACGGATAGGTCTTTGAGAAGCAGGAAACAATTTATAAGTTGAAATAAGCTACCGATGAGATTTTTTTTCAAAAGCTGGCGCGTTTCCCTTTGGTTTTACGTACGCTAAAGGCCTGTATTTGTGACGTCAGCGTGGATAATTGTATGAAAAAACAAAAGATAATTGCGCCAGCATTTAAAAAATTACCTATACCTAGTATAGTTTTATAAAATATGTGCCTGTACCACCTATTGGCTTTTAACGAAACAAAAACCTACCGTACATTTATGAACATATTTAACTTATACAAGTTTTTCGCAGTCAAGCATTAAAATAAACTAAAAAGCTTGAACTGGGTTTTATACATATATTCTAAGTTAAAATCACTGACCAGAGACGTCAAAGCCCGATGTCGTTATTAAACCAAAGACAAAAGAAAATAATATAAATCGATTCCAGTTTCAACATAATTACAAGGCGGAAGCCATCTAATGAAGCTGTCAAATGCAAAATTCAAAATGGCTGCCGTAACAAGATATCATGGCGAGTTAATTAAGCTTTATGATTTTCATTATGACGCCGACACTGATTTTTAGGGTTCCGTATCCAAAGGATAACAAAACTCTAATTATAATTCCAAGAAACGATCAAACTTGACATCGCGGATGATATTGTATGTAGTACTATTTAATAAGCCTACGCCGTCTATAAGTCCGTACGTAACAGGCCCTCGTGCCCTGAAACAGTACGAGGTGGCGAGACCAATTTGTTCGTGTTACGTGGCACTGCCTCATCAGCACTTAATAACGTCAACAGATACCTCTCCCAAACTAAAGTGTGGTTTTGCCATAACCGCTGTTTGGCAGGCGAATTGGTGATGATCGCCGTGAAGGTGTTAGTAATATACAGTCAGTTCGTATGAAATCCACGGACTGAGTTGGATAAGTTATACGGCCAACCCGCACCGCCTATCCCATGAGGGCGCCGCGGCATTCCCTTTAGGCTACCACCTGGGTCCACGGGCAGTTGGAGTGTGTGCTCTTCAAGCTTTCCAAGGCGGACCCCGGGTGGGCGATGGCCCTGTGTGGCACGTGCCATCGTGATTCGCGTGGGAAGTTGGAGGCGGTAGTTGTGAACGCCCCTGGAGACGTGCACTGCTTAACTTGAGCCAACAAGATGGGCCTAGATGGGCCTGGCGCGGTCCATTGGAGTATTCAGGCCCATTGATTACGTTTTGAGGTCGGCCAACAGGGGTTGTTAAGTAGGTCGTCGTAGATTATCTTCGACAACCCCACATAACCATACTGTACCCTACATGCAGTATAATATCTGATCGCAGTTTTTTCGGGCCGAAAAAAAAAGTTCGATCGTAGGCCACGACCTCCACGGTCAACTGTTAAATAGCCATTAGCTGCTACGAAATTTAACTTGTGTCACGTCAATATTTTAACGTAACGTTTTAAGGAGTAACTGTTAAGATGGCTAAGCAATCAATTAAGCTAAGACAATAATTTTTCCTATTGTATGTATTTTTCATTGCCGAGCGTTTTCATTTGTAGTTTTAAATGATAGCAGTGGCGACGAGTTTCGCGAACGTGTGTTTTATTTTCAGATGACTTGTATTTATTCACGAAGGCTGTCACATCGACGGATTCAGGATAGATCCAAGATTTTATTTGAAAATATATATTTACACGTCAAAAAGAGTAACGGAACCCTCTCAAATAAGTTTTTGACGAAATTTTGTCGTTGGCTTAGGATAATGGCTTTCTGTGGTGTTCTTCGTAACTTAAGGTATATTGGCCAATTACCGTAGGCATTTACTGCCATGGTTATTGTCACCTTATCCACAAGATAAGCGGCTTACATTAACAGATTTTAAGACTTTAAGCCCGATTTCACCACAAGCAAAGTATAAAGACGCAGAAGAACCAAGGTAACCGACGACGTAGCCCTTTAAGAGGGCGCAATGTGCGCCATTTGTGGAAAGGATAGGCATAGGATTTTGCTTTCATAGGAGCGGGAAAGAGTAGAGAGACCTTTTTGGAAAGGCGGCGTAGGCGCCAAAATTAAGTTTTTGTTTATTTACAAGAAAATTACACAGCTTATGAAGAAACTGGTTCAAATAACCCAATAATTAGTAATAACCTACTAATCAAAACATAAAGTAATTTCAATAGATCGCAGGATTCCTGAAACCTCGACCAAATTATTTGCAAAACAGTGCACTTCATGCGTTTTTCATTGTAATTTTTTTTCAACAGTGTTTTGACTTTTAATGAATCAAAAAAAAATTTTTAATATTATGTAGTTCTAAGTTTTTACCACGGGAATCCCGTGAGTACTGAGATCTAGGCCTAGTTTGACAACCAAACCCTCTACTCTCGTTAGGTTCGCCTCTTAAATTGCAAGTCTCAAGTGGCAGCTGCCACTTGTAGCCCTGCACACTAGTGTGCAGGGCATTTAGCTCGCAGAACGCTAGAACCGATGGCCGATGTGTTGGGGCCGGGGGGCTTTCAAGTGGCGACCATACACCGGAAGGCACCGTGTGGTTAGGCCCACGGAGTGGGGGTGATGACCTGGTGAAGGTCGCGGTAAATCGCTGGATGCGTGCAGCGCGTCATTGTGGAGATCTTTGAAGGCGGCCAATATTCAGCAATGAACGTCGTTCGTCTGAGATGATGATGACGAAAGTAAAAGAAAACTGGGTTTGAATTGAACTACTGTATTCTGAACCCTGGCAGTAGAGAAATTACACTTGTAACACGTATAGCGCAAGATCTAAACAAATATGGATTCTCACAGTTCTAAAGAAACTATCGACACATTTTCGTCTGCTGTAGGAACATACAACTTGAAACACTTGTTTCGCACGTTACCTACATCTGTAAGTGCTGCTCCAACAGTAGATACGTACGAAACGCGTTGTTTGTTTAGATAGCTTTGTAGCTATATTCTAGTCTGGTATTAAGTATAATGTATAAACCTACAGGCATTCGAAACGCGGTATAAAAAGAGAAACAAACGCAGCAAGTCATAAAATATTGCTTGATCCGTTGTAGTTTGAATGATATTAGGTGATATTTGATCTACATATTTATGTACTACAATACTTTTTTTAAGCACTAGACTACAACGGATAGAAATCGAGATTTTTTTAAATGCTACTTAAAAACAAGATCCGACTAGTGCGAGTGTCACTCGCGCGCCGAGGGTTTCGAACGGTTGTCAAGTATGTAATACCAATATTTACTATAGATACTGGTTTTTGCTATTTGATTTCAGATGTATCGGCTTGCAAACTTCGGAGTATAGAGGGTATTAGTACAGTTTTCGAGGTTTTTCAAAATATTTCGAAAAGTAGGAAACCTAAATTTCAAAAACTGTTTTGAGATGCACCGGTATCAAATATAAGGAATCGGACCCTATATTTGATACCCCACTCGGTGAGATAGGTCCCCCTTTTGAAAATTATCCACCCCCGGTCCACTTACAGACTTCTTTATATTTTTCCTGTAAAATATAGATCCATACGCTAATGGGTATTATTTCGAGTTTTTTCTAAATATTTGAAAATGTATGATACATACAGAAATTTCAAAAACAAACTGATACCTTTTATTTGATACCCCATTTGGTATTGTAGGTATCTTTTAAAATTTCGACATCACAATTTGTACTGAAAATATTCATTCTGTACAGGCGCACGAAATGTATTATTATATTAAATTTCTAGTTATTTACTGCTGTAGTTGCTGAGATATTAAAGACAGAAAAGGCAAGACCAGGAAATAATAAATAAGTAAATAATGCTGGACAATCCACACAGCATCATCTAGCCCCAAAGTAAGCAGAGCTTGTGTTATGGGGACTGGATCACTGATAAACTTAATACAATACATAACATAGATAGATATTTTTTATTATATATAGAAAATACCCAGAACACCCGGAACAAATACTTGCAGATCGTACAAACATTTGTCCTAAGGCGGGAATCGAACCCGCAACCTTCTTCGTCGCAGGCGGACCTTCGCCCGCCGCGCCACATCGGTCGTCAATTATCGTTTATCATTAATTCTTGTTTTAATTATCTAATTCGTGTTTCTCGCTCAGAGGCATGGGCAAAAAGTTTGTAAATTATAATATTTTTTTATGCATCATTCTTTTAATAACATCATACCTAACTTACTATTAAATTTATGACAATAACGATCACTATTCATATTAACAAAATGTTCATAAAAACGGAAAATAGACAGAAAAGGCAAGACCAGGAAGAAAGGCAAGACCAGGAAAATAGACAGAAAAGGCAAGACCAGGTTTCGAAACCGATCTCCGATCTTCCAAACTCTAAAGAACTTACTAAACAGCACTCACCTCAAAAATTAACGTCTAAGGTGGGATTTGAACCAGCAACCCTCCATTCTGTAAAGTAGTCACGTTGCAGCCTCTGAGTTAACACGTCGAGCATTTTTAAGACTTTCTATTCTACGGCTCAAGCACTGTTTTGCCACGACAACAGGAGAAAGATTGATATTATCCACTCCTGGAAGTCTACTTTGAAAAACGAACGAAGTTGACGGATGACATCGGATCGCACAAAACGGACGGCGGAACCGTTATTTCGATGACCTTACTATGATAATGAATCTGAAATTTATTTCTTTCAGATCCGAAACGAATGGTGTCAGCTGGTGACGCGCCTGAAGCTACTTGGTGGTAGGGTTGTTCGTTTCGTGAGATCGACGTCATCCATCAACTTCATTCGTTTTAGAAGTAGGCTTCCTGAGCCTTGAATTTGGTTTAACGATAGTATCGAGACGTGATCGTGACGTCCAATTTTGTATCGGATTTAGGTACGTATGTTCGCACGATTGAGGCGCTGTACCCCCATAGAAAATGAGACGTCACGATGACGTCTCGAAACTATCAAAATACCGAACTCAGGACTCTGTTTATACTAGATTAAAGTTTTATGTAGTTTCGTTTATTGAAACTAGCTGCTGCCCGCGGCTTCGCACGGTTTTTTCCGGGATTAAAAGTAGCTTATGTCCGTCCCCGGGATACCATCTACCTCCCTGCCAAATTTTACTGGGATCCATTTAGCCGTTAAGGCGTGAAAAGTTAACAGACAGACAGACAGAGTTACTTTCGAATTTATAATATTAGTAATATTAGTATGGATTCCTAGAGTTTAGACATAAGCGTACACTAATAGATTAAATAACATCTAGATATAAAATTTAGAAAAAAACACAGCTTTTGTATTAATACGAATGAATAAATGAATACTTTATTGGACTTAAAATATAACATAAAAATATATAAACTCACTAGATTAAATTGATGTTTTGGTGAGACCCTCTCAGCTCGGCACCAAGGCTCGTATTATGAAAGCTTGCTTGGCCATCGAACTAAGCTTGATAAACGCTTTTACCATAGAAAATCGTTACTCAAACGTAGATCAATGACTTAGCAAGCTTTTATAAAACGGGCCATAAACATTGAGGAACCTTGGTACATTGTATTGCTTATACATCTAACGCTCCCCATTTGACAAAGTCGCTGAATATATCCCTCATCCTTTCAGGATACAGGCCGCCGACCTGAGTGACCTGCATACTGTCAATACTCATATCTGTTTTGAGCTCTGGCGCCTCCTCTGTCTCCACTGTGACGAATGGAAGCACGAAGGTAGCCGTTAGAAGACCAAAAGGCAGCTTCTGCAAGACCAAAATTCATATCAATTTATACACGATCACGTGTCGCGTGACCCGAGAGCTGGTGGGTATTTGGTGCAGCGCATCAGCATTGCCATACAGCGGGGCAATGCAGCCAGCGTCTTGGGGAGGCTTCCAACTGGTATTGATACTGGTAAGGATCAGTTGAGTACCTGTAGATTGTTTGCAACAGTCTGCAGTTAGCTTAATTGTTTCAATTGTAAATACTAGTTCTAATTTGTTTTTATTATTGAATTGTAATTTTATTTGTCAATAAAGAATATTTACACACACTTTAGACATAATGGTGAGTCGCATGTGTGCCGCGAATCATCCCTTTATTAAATATATTAGTTGAAGTCAGTATTCACAGCCTGCAAGTTTATGCTCGCCATTTCTAATTATGTAGGCAGAACTTTAGTTAAATACATAAAACATTAAGCTCCAATTTCACCTTTGCAACTGAACTCGTTCATGTTGCAATTGAACGCGTTCATTAAATAAACTCAGTTTAGCGCTTTAAACGAGTTCAGCTCATTTTACCGAAATGAAGTTGATCCGATTTAAGAGCTAACCCGAGTTCAAGAGTCACACAATATGTATTACGAATTTGAACTAGATCACGCTGAACTTAGTTTGGTTGATCTTAGGTTTGGCAGCAAACGGTGAAATTGGAAGTTAAAGCCTTCTACACACCAAAAGACGCTGCAAGGCCCGGCAGCTTTACCCGTGGGTAAGGCCGCAGGGCGTGGTGTATGCCCAAACGGCCTTGAAAACACAAAGTAATTAACTGTAGCCTAATAAATAATTTGTTGTATGTGTGAAATGTTCAATTTATGTAAAATACTTTGATAAATATTTGAGTGAAAAAAAAATACCTAACACAATATCGTTTAGAAGAAATATCCGAATTTCGATTTTTTTTTAAATTCTTAATTTGGACATTTTTTTTTAAACGATATTGAGTTTGAGTATTTTTCTTTTACACAAATTGAACATTTCACGAATAAAACAAATTGTTTATACGGCTACAGATCATTATTTTGTGTTCTCAAGGCCGTTGGCTAGAAGATGAAAGTTATGTGAACGTTTGTCGTCACCCAAATCCTGTGCAGATTACATCCGGTAACTGACCTCTTTGAGCTCAGCATAAAAGTCTTCCTTGGAATAAGTCTTCTCGGGATCAATATTCATTCTTCTGAAGGCATCACTCAGTTGAGTGTAGTAGTACTCGATGAGTTCGTCGTTGTACTGATCTCGAAACGCCTTGTCAGTGGCTATGGCAATCAGGCCCAGTAAGTCAGGGATTGGACTTCCTAGATAAAACGTCTGGTGGTCTAATACAACCACTTCCAAGCTACCATTCTGAAATAGTTATTATGAATTTTATCTGCTGATATTATTAACCGGTGAGGAGTAAATGTTATCGAGTGGCGACCGATGTCACGCGAATGTCGCGCGGCGTGTTAGGATACCATCTACTCGATAGACCTACGACATTGTAGCAGTTGCAAGGAGATGGATGGAGGCAGTGAGAACCGCTATTTGGGGCCTTCTGCATACGAAGCCACAAATACAGAAAAATGGGCTAAGGACATAACGCAATGATGTCCAAGCCAAAACAAAAGAAGGAAAGAGAGACGTCTTAGATGGGAGGATGATATCCAAAAACTAGCCGGGGTTACTTGAGGAGGATAGCCCATAACAGGAAAGAATGGCAAGCTCTAGGGGAGGCCTATGCGGACGCAAGACTATCTAAATAATGGTGTCAAATAATCAATAGATGTAAGTTAAATAAGTTAAACCAGTTTAGGTTTTCACACATGTTTAGTAAGATTGTTGAATAAAGGCTATTATCATTATGGGGGAGGCCTATGTCCAGCATTCGACGTGTGTGGGCTGATATAACGATGATGAATTTTATTTAATTTCATTTATTTCCACCGTAGCTATTATTTATACACTTGATGTCGTTGAAGAACCTTGCCTTGAAGTAATTATTACAAATGGAAAAATAGATCACCATAACGGATTATACGCAGAAAGACAAAACAGACAGACAGTAATTCCTATATGTGCAATAAAATAAAAATTATAAGAGTTGACTGAAGAGTGTTTATAAAATTACAATAATTAACAATAATTAACATTGGCAGAGTCGCTTGAGATGCTGAACCGGATGCTGGATGGCCTAGCCACAGCCTCGCGATGCATCGGTCTTGGCATGAATTTAGATAAAACCAAAGTCATGATCAATGGCCACATTGACCTAGGACCGGTCGTCGTACATGACCACCTTCTCGAAATTGTTTCCGAGTACATTTACCTCGAGCAGATTCTGCAGTTAGGTAAAAACAATTTCGAGAAGGAGGCCAAGAGGAGGGTTCAGCTAGACTGCGCAGCGTTTGATAAACTTAGTCGAGTCTTCTCGTCATCCAAACCGCAGTGCTTAAAGACGATAGTTTTTAACCAGTGCGTCCTACCCTTTATGACCTACGGAGCTGAGACGTGGACACTCACGGTAGGGCTGGTCCACCAGTTCAAATTCGCTCAGCGAGCTATGGAAAGAGCTATGCTCGGAGTTTATCTGAGGGGTAGGTTTCGTAACGAATACATCCGACAGAGAACCAAATTTATCGACATAGCTCAAAGAATCAGCATGCTAAAGTGGCAGTGGGTCAGCCATAATAGATAGAGAAACATTTATTAATGAACACAACCCTGATACAGCACAGAATAGAAATGTTACATAACTTACAAACAATAAATTAAACATACAATACAAAAATACTTAAATGAGAAAAAAACAAATTAAGAAGAGAAAAGGCATGTACCTACCCACCCACCTACACAAGGGGCTAAACCAACAGAACTTATAGAGAAAAAAAGACACAACAGTTTAATAACAAATTAATTGACAACTAAGGCTAATAGCAAAGGTGTATTCACTATGTAGGTAGGTAGACACTGTGTCACGGAATGCAGTACCTAGCAGGCAGGTAAAAAGAGGTTTCAAATCGATGGTGGTGGTAGGTGGATGAGACCTTATGTACAACCCACCAACCACAGCACCAATGAGCAGGTACAGCAATATTTCTAGGTAGGTACATGGGTGGGTGAGCTTCCGGTGTGTGCTCCGCACTATATCCACACGTTGCGCAGGTCAAAGGGTTTCACCTCAGCTAATGCTACCTTACTTAATGCAAGGTAACGCTGGTTTTCAGATGGAACCTGTTTGAAGTGACCTCAAGACTGCAGAAATGGGTTTATCTCGCGAAGAACCGACAACCGCTGGGGTAAACGTGTTCTCGAGTGGAGACCGCTACTCGGCAAACGTACTTAGTGTAGGACGCCCTCCGGCCAGGGTGTCGATCTGCGAAAGACTGCAGGCAGATGCTGGATGCGGCAAGCTAAAGACAGGGCGCTATGGCGCTTATTAGGGGAGGCCTATGTCCAGCAGTGGACTAATATAGGTTGATGATGATGATGATGATGTCAGAAATTATCAATAAAATATATGTTTCGGCTCCAGGTGTTTTCCAGGTTTAACAATGGGTGTGTTATGTACGTTCCTTTTAACACAAAGGTTCTGCTTACTTTGGGGCTACAGTTTAACCCCACAACAACGTAACAAAAATGGTCTGTAGAAATGTTGTTCCAATCAAGAAAATATTTTCATTCCAACCAATATTTTTATAGCGCTGGTAAATATTTTTATCACATTAATTGATCTACAAATTTAAAAATAGATTATAACAACATAATAACTTGACTAAATTAGTACTCGTCTTACTTTACCTACTTTAGATTACCTCTATCTCTAATAATGGAAAGCATCTTATGGAATATTTGCAGCACTATTTGCATCGAGCACATACCCAATAGAGAGGCAATGTCATTTATTTTGTTTAGACAACAATTTCGCCAAATCACTGCGGCGACCGCTGCACTCCGATTAGCCGACTCAAGGTCAAGCATCACACTCGAGATAGGCAAGCAAATATTTTCATCGATTTTTATTTCGTATTCCGAAACTGATCAGTGCTTTGTCACTAATAAATGTCAACTCGTTGCCCCTACCTATGATATTATTATTAATGGTAACTTCCTTTATAATTAGTTCTTTCTATCTAATATAACAATGGCTTACTTGAAAGTTACACAGGTATTTCATTTGCTTGCTTTTTAAAAATCATATTTTCACTATTGTTGAGGTTAATCATTTTCGCGGCTCTCATACATAGTTTATAACATCTATCTATCGATATCGATAAAAATGTTTGCTTGCCCATCTCGAGTGTGATGCTTGACCTTGAGTTGGCTAATCGGAGTGCGCGGTCGCCGCAGTGATTTGGCGAAATTGTTGTCTAAACAAAATAAATGACATTTCCTCTCTATTGGGTATGTGCTCGATGACTATTTGTTATACTATTACATTTTGCTATGCAATAATGGCTATTGCATAGCAAAATGTACATATATGTACTATACATGAGGCCTTCTGGGTATGGACCCAGAAGGCCTCAGTTAAAGAAAGTGCTTGAAGTGATGTATAGTTTAGTTGTATAAATTGGAATATGTCTTTTTAGGGTTCCGTACCCAAAGGGTGAAAACGGAACCCTATTACTAAGCCTCCACTGTCCGTCCGTCTGTCCGTCTGTCACAGGGCTCTATCTCATGAAAGTCATGAAGTAGAAAGTTGAAATTTTCAGAGAATGTATATTTCTCTTGCCGCTTTATCAACAAATAATTAAAATAAAATAAATATCTAAATTACACGGGGCTTCCATACAAAAAAAACGTGATTTTCGGCTATTTTTGCTCTTTGTTTGGCAAGGCTCACAACAAAAGGAGACTCAAGAATCTTTTTTTAAATAAGTAACACTTGCCTTATAATAAAAAAAATACAAAAAATGCAATAAAGTTGAATATTTAAAGGGGTCTCCAAACAAGTGAAAATTTGTGCGAATCAACTCGCACTTGGCGGTTTATTTTATACGATCACTATGGATATAAAAAATTTAGTTTGAGTTTTGTTCACTTACCTCCAAAACCCTGTGCATAAAATTGCTCGGTCTGAAGTCACCATGTGCGATTACTGTCAGTTTTTGACCTTGCCTGTATTCTGTCACCTTGGCAAACGTGAGTTCATTCCAAAACTTCTGGAACTTTCCCTTATCATCTTCATTGAGCACACTGAGTGCATTTTGGACTCCCATACCCATTATTTTTTCAAAGAAGTCTACTGTCATGAGGTCCATTAAATATTTATCACTTATGCGTTTGAATTCTTCTGGATCATTTATTTGCAGTGCATATGAGAGCGCATGTAGCTTCGCTAGCTCGGTCACCGCTTTGCTTGCATACTCCCAATCCATAGATTTGAATCTGTCAAATGATTCAAATCCCTTGACAACCAAATTTTCCATCACCAACGCTTCGATGAATGGAGTCACTTCTGAGCCATAGCATTTTGGTAGCCACAGGCGATGCTCCTCAGGAACGTCATACTTTTGCTCTATCTTTTCGTATGCTTGCTTTACATCAATGTAAAGGACTTTTTCTGCTTCAGCTATGGAAATGTATCTATGCAGTACTTCTTGTATTGTCTTTCCGACGATTAATACCTTGATGAAGAGGTGTAGATCCTCCTTACCCTGGCTGCTTATTGTGGCGGTGTAGAGGAGCGAGGAGTAATTAGCACCGCCGGTTGATACTGGCAACACTTTTATGTCACAGTTTTTATAGTTTTGTTCTTTGGCTATTCCTCGCAGTACATCAATCAGATGTGTGTTTGAAGACATCGCGCATTTATGATGCCAACAGGTACTTCAAAAGTTTAAAATTAATTACCAAAAATTTTTGTTGCGCTATCGTCACGGTATCAGCACAAACAGGATAGGTTATCGTTTACTTCTACATGCATATTTATTTGTTGTGTTATCATCTTAGTGATTAGATTGTTGTCTAGGTAAGTACAATCACTTAATTTTATGACGGTAATTACTTATTTTAGTTATTTATGGTAAAACTAATCTAGCGCTACTACATATTGTTTCTTGTTATTACATGCAGGTAATCGAATGGATAGATATTTTCTGTATTAAACAAATTATGTTGCTTGCAAATAAGTTTGTAGTCCTGCGCATATTTTCAAATTAACCAATTACAGAAGTCGTACGTTTCGAGTCTTATCGCTTGCCCCGGGGAACAAACTCGTAAAGCACTATTACGACCACAGAAATCTGAATAATTTTACACCCTGAAGAAGTCCCTCGTTAAGGGATGAAACGTTGGTGTTCTTCCAACACAAATAAGGTTCGTAGTTAACCCGCTTACATCCATAATGAATCTGAATAATTATTCAGATTTCTGTGATTACGAAGTTTTATTGTTTTCTCATTTTTGACATCCTTAGGTATTTTTTATTCAGATTTTTTGCATAACCTTTTTTTAAGAACGAGGAACGCAAGTAGTTGTATCTATTTGAATTGTGCAAACATTACTAACCGGTTATGTCTGCACCATTAATGAGGAAAATCAATGGTGCAAACGTAAACGCGGGGAAAAAAGACGTGAATGTCTTTATTTAACGGAAATTATTTTATACACAATCTCAGTACTACTCATTCACGTAATTTTGCTTTCCGGAAATAAAACGCAACAATCAATCAAGATAGTTTTAGTTTACATTGTAATTCTACAAAATAATTATAAAAGTTAATATGACAGTTTTGAGTCAAATGCCCAGTACGTAGCAAAAAGTAAGTTGCTATTATAATTTTTATTGAGTAGGTATGTGTATATACCCGGTAGATCTAATGTAGATAGATAGATTATTTATTTATTTATTTATTTATTTAAAGGAAAACCAGCAGCACATACAAAAGCTTAGAATTAGGAAAATAAAAACAGAGGGCTATTAAAAGGTTTTCACGAGTAAGAAGAATAGTAGATACATAAAAAAGTGTGAACAAGCAAAGTGAACAGATCACCTACAAAATTACAATCAACTTAGTACACACAAAGAAATAATATAATAAATGAGAGAACAACAAAAGAAAAACTAATTATAATAGCAACAAAAATGCAACAAAAATGTTGATCGACCATCCGCACTAAATTACTCGCATGCCAAGATCGAGTCATCCTCATCATCCTCGCCGGATTCTGAGAAAAAGTCAGAGCTCAACCGCCGTCTCACGGAGTTAACGCTGGAACAGAAGAGGTCCAGATCGATTTGCTTAGAAAGTTTATTAAATTGGTCGCATACTCGCCACAAATAGGAGTTCTGACGATAATTCGTTCTAACTATCGGTGTATTAATGATTTCGTTAAATCTGACCCTTTTTCGGGGAACATTTAGTGATATTTTGTTCAGAAGTTCGGGGCAATTAATATGGTTGTTTGTGATTTTCAGCAAAAATAGCAGGTCGCTAATTTCACGCCTTTTGGTCAGAGGAAGCATGTGGAATTTACGGCAAATATCTATGTAATTAGACGAACTATACGGGACCTTAAGACGAAAACAAAGATATTTTATAAATTTGATTTGTATCCGCTCGATCCTGTTGATATTGATATCATATCGTGGACTCCAGACTTGAGAAGCGTATTCGAGGATGCTGCGTACATATGTGCAGAATAAAATTTTGAAAGTTTTACATCTATTAAAGCTGGCTGAGCTTCTCATTACAAAATCCAATGATTTTGACGCTTTGCTAATAATAGAGTCGATATGAGAGTCGAAGAAAAGTTTTGAATCATGCAGCACACCCAGGTCTCTAATAACATTACAGTCCTGCAGAATCTGGTTTTTTAGACGATAGACAGACTGGATTTTTGTTTTTTTACGCGTGAAGGTAACTGCTGAACACTTGAACGGATTTAGATCCAGTTTGTTTTCATCACAATAGGCATCAAGTCGATGCAAATCAGCCTGCAAATCTAGTACATCCAAAGGCGTGTCAATAATTTTAAATATTTTCATGTCATCAGCAAAGGAAAGTAGGCGACTGTTAACAAAACAGGTAGAAATATCATTAATAAATATAAGAAAAAGCAGGGGCTCGAGGAGCGATCCTTGGGGGACCCCACTACCCACCTGGATACATAATTATTGACAACAACAGCTTGAGACCTATTGCAGATGTACGACGAAAACCATCGGAGCAAATTCCCTCTAATACCCATCCTAAGTAATTTGGACAAAAGAAGTTTATGGTCAATCCTATCAAAGGGCTTGCTGTAATCGGTGTAAATTACGTCAACCTGGTGGCCACTATCCATTGATTCAGATAAGAACTCGTTGAAGATGATGAGGTTTGACACAGTCGACCGCCCTTTGAGAAAACCATGCTGGAATGGGGAAAAGGATTGATGAAGTGCGGAATAGATCTGATTGTATACAATCCTTTCAAAGATTTTAGCAATTATACAGAGCTTGGAGATGGGTCTATAGTTACTTACCTCTGATTTATTTACTTACCCTTTTTATGTATTGGCGATACAAATGCAGATTTCCAAAGTTTGGGTACGGTGCTAGAAGATATAGATTTATTAAACAGAAGTGAAATAGGAATGTGAATTGATTGGGCACATTATTTGAGGAAAACAGGGCTAACGTGATCCGGACCAGCAGATTTAGATAGATCAAGGCTAGAAATCAATTTGAGCACCTCATCAGGATCTATCTCAATATTCAAAATATCACATTCGGTAGCCTCGGCAGAGACTATTGAGTCGACATTATATGAATAAGTGCCAGAGGGAGCAAGAAACGTGGAATAAAAATATTTAGAAAAAGTTTCACTAATTGTTTCCCCTGTAGAAACAGTGGTGTCCAAATAACTAAGATGGGTAGGTATACCATTTGATTTGGAACTGCTTTTTATGTAGGACCAAAACATTTTTGGGTTTTGTTCGATACCATTCTCAATGGATGATATGTAATCAGTAAAACATTTATCCTCTAACAGTTGGATACGATTACGTAGAAGTTTATATGTAGATAAGTCAGATAGTCTGCCATATGTTTTATATTTTCTAAAATGTTTATATTTTTCTTTAATTAGCTTGATGAGCGCTGGGCTAAACCATTTGGGGTAAGAATTGTCACTAACCAACCTAGACGGGATATATTGGTGTTTAAGGTGATCTAGAATTGAATAAAAAAATTTAGCTGCCTCCTCAAGCGAACGTGAATTAAATTCAGCGTTCCAGTCAATACCCGAGATCTTATTGTTAATAGATAGATAGTCACCCTTGTTATACAAGTATTTTAAATAGGATTGAGATTTTAAGCAAGGTATATTAAGGAAAGAAGCTCCGATAAGAAGAGCTTGATGGTGTGGGTCGATGGGCACTAGGGGGTCAAAGCATTCAGCTACGACGATGTCTTCGTTTGATAAAACCAGATCCAAAATTCTGCCCTTCGAGATGTTACGGATACCATTAAACTGACGCAGGTTATGAGTAGAAATTTCATCAATAAATATTTTTTCCGAAAAAGTCAATCCGCGGGATGGTATTAGGTGAACTGAATCCGCACAGCTCGACCAGTCTACGCCGCTCAGGTTAAAATCACCCACTATAATAAATTTATCATCCGGGTTCAAAATCATGATATCATTTAATTTAGATAAATAATTCTCAAGCTGCTGCGAGAATTATCACTTTATTGCACCATCAATACACTTATAAAACAAGAACTTATGTAATACTAATTATATATAATGTGGCACAATCGGCGGCCTTATCGCTAACAGCGATCTCTTCCAGGCAACCTTTGGATGGATAGGATCAGTACGAATTGAAGCTGACGGTGGCGTAATAGAAGTACTTTAGACAGAGGGCAGGAAAAAAAAAAAGACAAGAAAACAAGAGTGTTTACATAATAAAATAAAAATAATTACATCAGGAAGACTTATCACGAGTGGACAGATAGCGTTGATGAACCATACTTTTGAAGATGGGAAGGGATTTAGCTTGTCGGATTGAAACAGGAAGGGCGTTCCAGAGTCTGGTGGCCTGCAAAGTGAAGGAATCACCATAGAACTGGGATGTGTGCGATGGAATTTTTAAAAGAAGGGTATCAGAGGAGCGAAGTGATCGTGAATGGGACAGATGGAGAAACTCAAAACGATCTTTAAGATAAGATGGTGTTGATGAATGGAAAAGAACAGAATAAAGGAGATTAAGAATATGAGCATTCCGGCGAAGACGTATGGGTAGCCACTTAAGCCTGTTACGGTACTCAGAGATATGGTCAAACTTACGCAGGCCAAATATAAATCTAATGGAGTAGTTCTGAAGACGCTCAAGCTTGTTGAGTTGGTCTTCAGTCAGATCAGGATAACTGGCGTCTGCGTTGTCTAGGAGCGGAAGCAATAAGGATTGTGCAAGCGCAATTTTGGTACAAGTAGGAAGGAAGTTCCGCAATCGCTTTAAAGAAGCACCTGTACCAAAGGTCTTTCTAGATACAGCTGCCAGTTGAGGACTCCACGATAATTGCCTGTCCACAAGTAACCCCAGATTTTTTACTGTATCGCTGATTTCGATCGCAACCCCATTAAAAATTACTTTTGGCATGTTAAGCTAGTCGATACGAGCGATCATCCTAGAGCTACCTATGACAATCACTTGGGTTTTACTAGGGTTAACCTTGAGCCCAAATGATTTGCTCCAATCGTTGATATTTGCGAGATCTTCATTGACATCTGCAATGGCTTCACCTAGCCATTCAATAGGGGCTTGCGTGTAGATTTGCAAATCGTCTGCATAGAGGTGGTAGGGAGAAGATAGATGTTTGGAGATAGAATTGATGAAGATTGCAAAGAGAAGAGGAGATAGAACGCCGCCCTGAGGATCACCGGCATCCAGTTGACACCATGTTGAAAAGGAATCGTCAACGCGAATGCGTTGCCGGCGTCCATTCAAGTAGTTACGAAACCAGCCAATCACTGAGGACGATAATTATGTTAAAAGAGCGGAGGAGAGCTAGAAGAATGTCGAAGTCAACGTTGTTTAAAGCGTTGCTGAAGTCTAGGAGTGAGAGAATAGTGACTAATCCGTCGTCCATGCCATGTCTGATATCGTCGGTGACTTTGATAAGAGCAGAAACAGTACTATGGCCTGGACGAAAACCGGACTGAAAGGGGTTCAAAAGATTATTGGAAGTAAGAAAAACACTAAGCTGTTGGTGCACAAGGCGCTCTAAGACTTTAGAAAGGAAAGGGAGAATAGAGATGGGACGGAACTCAGAAAAAGAAGAAGGATTAGGCTTTTTAGGAAGAGGAGTGACCTGAGCTTCCTTCCATACACTTGGAAAGGCTTCTGTGTCAATAGAGAAGTTAAAAAGGCAAGTAATTACGGGAAGGATTTCATCAAGAATCGGGATGATCATCTTTTTACTTATGCAGTCGCTACCAACAGCATTAGAAGTTATGGATAGGATACTCTTTTTAACATCGCCATCAGTAAATTGACTGAAGGAAAATTTAGAAAAGTCAGGAGTTGAAAGAGAATAGAGATAATTCAAAGTTTGCAATTTAGTGGTTCTATCAAAGCTGGAAGAGGCAGAAAAATGTGAGTTTAAAGAATTTATGTCTAGATAGTTAGGTACCTCTTGACGTGTTTTTCCAATACCGAGCGTGCGTAGGAACTTCCACACTTTCGCCGGGTCTTTATTTAAAACGTATTCATGGATGTAACGGCGTTGTGCATCCCTACACACCCTATTACAGTGATTTCTAGACTCAGCATACTTAATCTTGTTGTGTTCTGTCGGAGTTCGTCTAAAACGAATTTTGGCTGCTATTTTTTTGTGCATTTCAGACCGGATTTCATCAGTAAGCCATGGAGCAGGGAGATGCTTCATCTTCACTGTTCGGACTGGAGCATGCACGTCGTACAGGCTTATTAAGATTTCGTTGAAACATTCTACCTTGGCATCAATAGTGTTAGCTGCATAAACCCCGGACCAATCTATGTTTTGGGCATCATCACACAAAGACTTCAGATCCATTGAGCCAAAATTACGCTGCAGAAGAATTTTAGGCTTGTCTTTAGGAGGTCGAATCTTATATGATAGAAATATTAAGTCATGATATGAGAAGTCATCCGCCGTACACTGTCCGTGCTTGGCAACATGAGCTGTGGAAGAAACAAAAATTAAATCTAGAAGGGAAGGTTGACAGTTGGGAAAATGATGAGTCGCACTGAGAGGAAGAATGGTCAGGTTGTTAGCCTGAACAATATTCTCAAGAGCGGACGAACGAGAGTCTTTCTTCATTAGGCAGGTATTAAAATCACCCATTATAATGGTCTGATCATGAAGAGGAATAAGATCTTCGAAATGTTTTTCAAGAGAAGAGAAAAAGTTAATACGCACAGAAGGCGAATAGTAAACACCAACAAGGATTTTACGATGTGCGAGAGTGACTTGGAGAAAAAGATGTTCACCAGCAGCGGAGGGGGGCGGCTGCGCAGACATACTTATGATTGTGTAGGAAATGCGAGTACGTAAGTATATCGCAACACCGCCACCTCCGCTACTTGTGCGGTCATTCCTAATGAGTTGGAAGCCTGGAAGTGAATAAGGAGTAGTGGGTAAGTTATGTTTCATCCAGGACTCGGATACAAGAATGGCATGTATGTTTTTGCAAGATAGTGACGCAAGCATTTCATTAATGTGGGCCGGAATGCTCTGAGCATTAATATGGACTACATTGAAATTTCTAGAAACATCACTAAACGTGGTTTCCAGAGTATCACGGAGAGATGGGATGCTGCTAAAACTATCATTAGACAGACATAATGTAGACATAATGTAGACATAATGTGTTAGACATAATGTAGTACCTAGTAATTCTAAAGGAAGCGACCCCGGTCCGACCAAGGTTTGACAACTTAGGTAGCTTATTCAAAAATGTCACGTTAAGATATCTTATCTACTATCCTGTCGTGAATTAAGTATTTTTTTGAACTCTGGTAGGTTTAAGGACAAATTCTAATCAGTATTTACTAAAGAACCCGCCACAGAGTCAGTATGTAGGTACTAATACATAGAAATATATATTTCTGTGATACTATACCAGCAACATAAATCAGAAACGAAAGAGGCATTACCTGATTTATTTCGTACACCAAAAAAGCTTTATAGGGGCAACCCTAGGATGTAGGTAGGTATTGTAGGAAAAAACATTTCTTACAAGATTTTCTCGATTTAGTAAGGTTTCTATTCCCACCCACTCTTTATGCCTTGACTACACGATATGAGTACTTTGACCTCGGCCGTCGACCTAGTACTCGGTTTTTTCTGGGACTGCCCAAAAAGGAATGTTTTTAAGTAACGTTTAAATGCTAAGGTATGAGTTTTCACAATAGCAAAATCAAAAAAAAGTCGTTTACTACCGCTGACAAAGTACCGTAGTATCTAATGCTAAAATCTGCAGTTAGCTTAATTGTTTCAATTGTAAATACTATTTCTAATTTGTTTTTATTATTGAATTGAAACTATTAGCTTGTTATGTGCTATGAGAAGTAGTTTCCCTCACTATCCTTATAATCAGTATTATAAGAGCTTTGTACACCTTTGTTTAACGATGAAATGAATGACAACCAAGTGATCTACTAGAACAACCATTCCACCATTATTTTACTCTCTTGCCACAGCACTGTGTAAATAGAAAACAACTCTCTAACTAAGCTACGTGTAGTCAGGGCATTAGTGTTAGTCTAAAACAAAGATTAATTATCATAGTGCGGGCGCGTTTCTATCGGAGGTATTTCACTAATGATGCTTCTTATCGTAGTTTCTTTTTGTACTCGCTTGTTTTGGCGTTTGCCATATTTTGTTTTTGATAAAAAAAAAAATATTTTTATTTTTTCAAAAATTTGGATAACATTTAATTCAATTATTCAATTATTTAAAAATCTACTACGAAACGATACAGGAATTATTGTTGTTCCTTATTCTTCGCTTTAGTCGGTTCTAGAATCCTAAATATTTTATTTTAAACAAAACCAAATAAATATTGTTGGAAAATATTCTACGACACTGTTAACATAGAAACAAATCACAGAAACTCGAAACCATTTTTGTTTTCGGCCGATTTCAAATTCCAATCTAACCATTTTAAAATATTAACTTTTTTTGCTGCGCGTGCGTCGTTGAAGTTTTTATTTTTTTCTTTAGTGGTCACATAAAGTCACACTGCTTTTACCTCACTGTCACTAATAACAGAATGATTAGTTTCTGCGAAGTTTCTATTCATGAAACTGCTTTTGTTGAAATAATGTATTAGAAATAATGTACAGTTGCTAAGCAGCGTTATTTCTCACTCTGACTTATGCGAATAGAAGAAGACAGAGTGAGAGATAGCAATGCTCTAAGTTAGCAGAATATTAGGTATAAATAAGGTCTTTAACTACGAAATTGGGGCTAGATGTGTGGATTGTCCAGAATTATTATTATTTATTTTTTTATAATTGGCGTTTTTTATGACGAATTTCAAGAAACTTATTTGTCACTACAAAAGATATATATTTTTTGAATGATAAATCCTAACCCGGTAAAATTTTGTATGTATGATTGGACAACATTGTGAAAAGTAAAACAAACGAATTAACAAAAAAAATTTCGTATTTAACCATTGAACGCGACAATACATGAAATGAGCTACTTTTAAGTTTCTCTTTAGGGAATGAACCTCCCCAAAAATAGTATATATTGAATTTAAATCTTTAAAATAATATTACGCTCATTATTAAAGGTAAATATTTAGTATAATCCGCACTATTATAAATTCGAAAGTAACTCGGTCTGTTACCTTTACACACCTAAATGGCTAGACGGGTCTTAATTAAATTTGGCAGGGAGATAGATGGTATCCCAGGGACGGACATATGCTACTTTTTATCCCGGCAAAGTGCGTGCGAAGCCACGGGCAGCAGCTAGTATTGTTTATAAGGCTACACAAGATTAATGTATCTTTTAAAGCGCAATGTATACATACTCTTCTACAACAAAATACCAAGTAAGTAAGTTAAAAAAATTATCAATAAATATATTCAAGCAAATTGTCAAACATATCCTTTGTAAAAGAGCTTACTACAAACTATTAGATTATCTAAAGGATAAAAAAGCTTGCCGACGCATGAAGCAAACGCCCCGCGCGCGCGTCAAGTTTGCGTTCGATCATAGCGGTGCGCTCGACGCCAGAGGTCCGGCGAGGTCGAAAGGTTAAAGACGTTATTTCAATCTTCATGTACCTACAGTGAGCAACGGAATAATCTTTTCATGAATTGATTTTCAAAACGAATTATTGTATTCAGTAATTTGATAGTAGGCACCTATACACTAGCCAAACACGTTGTAGAATGTATGTAAACAAACCGCCCTTACTAACCCTAAAATTCATTGCACTCTGTAGCCGCATCTTTTCATACGCAATTTACATAACTTGTCGATTTGAGATCCTTCCTTCAATAAATATTGCTTAGATTATATCTGAAACTCGACGCCTAGCAAGCGAGTTTGAGTAATTTGTGTCGTGGTTTGTTTGCAACCATTCTACATCGAGTTTGGCTGGTGTATAGGCCCACTGTTCATGCACTAAGTATGTTTACACAAACAAAACTCCCGCGTAATATAGGTACGTCCTCTCTATCGCAACTCGCCGTCGACCCTTCATTTGAAAGAGTTTGGCTTCTTTTGTAACTTATGTTTATTATGGAAATTTTGTAAACGACCAGGTACTTTCTCGAATCATTTTGTCCCACTGCTGGCCTTTCCCAAACCCTTTCAGCTACCTAGGTTTAAAGAGAATTATCTGCCATTATAATACTGCAAATCATTTTGTTTTCACAAACTTTCGTCGCTGACCGTAACACTTACGTTTACGAGTACATCAATCCCAATCCAATTGTAATTCAGTTCAAGCTATTGATAATTGAAATCCTATCAAGCAATTAAATTTAACACGCTTAATCCATATTAATTAATTGAGCATGCTCAATTCATACTTAGTAGTTAGCAGTTCACTCAGCGTTGACAAGATTGGCGCAGCTTACGGGGTTACTAATAAACAGTTAAGTACTCCTGCTTATTCTGGATATTTTCTATGTATAGGAAAAAAAATCTACATGCATGTAATGTATTGTATTATGTATATCAATCATCTAGTACGTACCCATAACACAAACTCTACTATGTTTGGGTCTAGATGATGTTGTGTGGATTATCCAGCATTATTTTTATTTATTTATTATTCTGATAGTACGGTAAAGATCCAAAAGTATTTATTGATAATGATTTTCTGGCATCTATAATATTTCTTAAAATCCACTTAAATTTCTAATGATTTAAGATAATTTTTATTTAAGTTTGCCGAAACTTAAATATCCCGAATTAAAAAAACATGAGACAATTTCGAGATTATTATCTATACAAAACCAAAAGAATCATCAAAATACCTACAAAATAAATGCATACAGTCGAGTACAGAACAGCCTCCTATTTTTGACGATGTATAAAAAACCTAAGTGACCACTGAACTGTAGTGTTTCCGGTAGACTTATTTCATCACGCGTCATCTTAGGAATGGTCTGGACAGGACGTATAATGGTAGGGGTTGTCGGCAGTTTGTATATTCTTTTGTTATGCATATTACTAAATGTTTGCTTCAGTTTGTATACTGGCTACCTGGACAGTCAAAGTAAAAAGTGTTTTCTATTCGAAATAAACTAGTATTGATAAAAAATTACAGGATGTTTACCATGATAAGTAACTACTACAAATATATTTTCCTATAACAAAAAAATAAATTAATAAATGAAGTAGTGGTTGTTTACCATAGAGACTGAGACTGACGGAAAAACCGATCAACGGTTTATGTTAGCTGTAGCATAAGTATGTAAATAATGTTTAATATAAACAAAAAAAAATAACAACTTTAGTTAATTTTATTCGTTTTTGTTACTATTTGAGAGACTAGGCCCAAGCCTAGTCTCTCAAATAGCACCAATGCTTTTCTGCCATTCCAGGTCCAATACTTTACGTGTGCATAATTTCAGCTCGATCCATTCTGTAGTTTTTGCGTTGTCTTCGGCTTAACTATTATTGAACCGACAACCACTGGGGTAAACGTGTTCTCGAGTGGAAACCGGCGACTCGGCAAACGTACTTAGTGTAGGATGCCCTCCGGCCAGGTGAGATGACGATCTGCGAAAGACTGCAGGCAGATGCTGGATGCGGCAAGCTGAAGACAGGGCGCTATGGCGCTCATTTTCAATTAATATTGGCGCGCTGAACGGTGTCAGCATTTTTTGTCATTTAAGTTAGTACCTACTTTTTTCTCTTTGGTTGATAGCCAACGGATTCTTCTTCTTCTTTTATTTTTTTCTCTGCATCATGTTCGCATTACGCTGCGCTCATGAGATCATTGTTAGCACACTTGTCAGTGTCGCGACGAAAACAAGTCAGTTGGTGTAGTGAACATAAATCTGAGTGTAAATATACAGTGCATTCACAGTTATTTTACCTCTAGCTGTTAGGTTGGCAATCTGAGCGTTATATTGCCATATATAACTTCTATGACTCCCACGAAAGGTAAAAAACAGTATTGCTAATATTACCTAACTATGCCGATTTAGTATTACACCTTGTGTGATAATGGTACATATAATACGATATTTCTTAAAAATTTTATCAGGTATTTTTGAAGTAATGTTTTTAATAAAATATTTATCTCCATACAAAATCAGTACAGTTGTACCAATATTCGATTAACATAATATGTAAGTACCAATAATATTATATCAATCAATAATAAATAACAGATCAACATTCTAGTTTCCAGTTTAATTGGGTAAAATGTTTAAGACGGGTAACCCTTTTTTACATACCTGTAAGCTCTTCAAGACGACTCGACAGTTATACCAACACTCAGAAAACATCTGTCAGAGGTAAAATAACTGTGAATGCACTATAGCTTGTTTCCATAAGTGTATCTGTAATATTTTTATTGTATTATATTCTGTTCAATTTTCAATGTTCCGTAACTTGTTTGTTACCAAACAAGTTACGGTCGTGTTTTGTACCATCCTCGTTGTATTTATTTATATATCGTTAATGTAGTAATGTTAATTAATAAGTACCTACTGTGCCGTCACTCCGTAAGGGCCCTAACTGAAAACCAGCGCAGTATTGGGCAAATGCCTAATACTGCAAAATGCTGAATTGGGGACCCCTTTTTACCCTTCCTTTTAATGTACACTTATTTTTTTTGTTATGTTATTGTGTTTTTTTGGGTAAATAAAATTTATTTTATCTTTATCTTTTTTATCATGAGGGGAGGCCTATGCCCAGCAGTGGACTATGATAGGTTGATGATGATGACCTACTTTTTTAGCTTTAAAATATTACATATCTAGACATAGAACAAATTATATCTAAATACTGACTGAAAATTGGGTCCATTTTAGTCTCTTCTGTGCAGCGCCTTAGGAGTGTGTATAAAACAGAAGGTCGGGAATATCTGTAAATATTGTTCCCATGTTCTGTGATTGAAGCTGAACCCCCCCTGAGGGTTGATCCTTACTTTTTGTTAGACCCTGTATAATAAAATTATTTTATTTATATAACCTTCATGAGCACACATTACTATCCAATAATCCTATCCATTCATGAATAAAATAAATAAATAAATAATGCTGGACAATCCACACAGCATCATCTAGCCCCAAAGTAAGCAGAGCTTGTGTTATGGGCACTAGATGACTGATAAACTTAATACAATACATAACATAGATAGATATTATAATATAGAAAATACCCAGAACACCCGGAACAAATATTTGCAGATCGTACAAACATTTGTCCCAAGGCGGGAATCGTACCCGCAACCTTCTGCGTCGCAGGCGGATCTTCGCCTGCCGCCCCACATCGGTCGTCAATACATGGAAGAGATTAACAATTTATATAAGACCGCCACATGTCACTTAGTTATTAAGTTGTTTTTTGTTTTGTTTCTATCGATTTAAGTGTGCAATAAATATAACTGTCTATCTGTCTATATATTATCTATCTATGGTTATTTTGTCGAATGAGAATGAATTTTGCAATTGACACAGGATGACGAGAGTAAAGCGCGAAAATTCATTAACCCCGATAGCCTGAGGCCTAAATTGTGGTAAACCAAAGAAACACTTCACTTCATTGTCTGGAGTCCCGGATAATAAAGGGTTAATAGCATAACGGTGGTTAATGAAATAGGTACCTAAACACTAACCAAAACCGATGTGGAATGTTAGTAAACAAACCACGACATATAAAACTTTAACTCACTTGCGTGGCGTCGAGTTTCAGATATTAGATGTAAGCAATATTTATTAAAGGAATGATCTTAAACCATCAAGAATGTAAATTGCGTATAAAAAGACGCGGCAACAGAGTGAATTTTAGGTTATGGTGGATCGTCACGGGTTGGCGCGAGATTCAAATGCTTTCGTGGTTTTTAATTTATTTCTGCGTTCTACAAAGAATAAAATTACTGAAAAGTAATTTGCCGCAAATCGTAAAACATTTTCTATGAACCCATGATAAAAGTCAACTTCGATTCAATTTTATTTTGGGAGCATTTGGGAAAATGTTGATTTTAAGCCCAAAATTTCCTATTTTCTATTTTTTTTGTTCGCAAATGCTCTAAAAATACCTGTGAACCGAAGTTAGTTGTTTCATAGGTTAATAGAAAATGGTTTACAATTTGCAACAAATTACTTTTCCGTTAACTTTATTTTAAAACAAAAAATAAAAAATAAAAAATCCACAAAAATTTGAATGTCGCGCCAACCCGTGACTAGCACCTTTATGTATGGGCTGTTTGTTTACAAACATTGTACATTGAATTTGGCTGGAATATTGATATACTTTTAAGACAAAAACATCCAAATACGAGTTTTCCACCCGTAGGCATGAGCTAAATCGTTGATTTTCTACAACGATGCGCATCGTTGTTTCCCAAACAACATCCATCGTCAACGACGGTGTTGGATTCCGATTCAAAATATCCAAGTGATAACTTTATTTCCTAGTTTTACTTATGTAATTTGAATTTTGTGACGTGTCCAAGAGTCCTGTAAAGTCTAAAGGAAATAAAGCAATTTGATATTTGATATTGATTTGATATAACTATTTGATATTCGACGTCAACGACCATAGATTTTTGACGTTTGTAACGTTTTTTTTACCAACCTACGCCAACGTTAAAGCCAACGTTTAAGCGTTAATATAACTATGTAAAAATCATAGGCTTAGATTTTATTAATAACGCCTGATCTTGTGTCTTTTATGCAACGGATAAGCGGAGAGAAAAGCTCTTTTAACGACCGTTATTTTCGTTAGCACATTAAACATTAGTTATGAGGAGTAATTATTTTCGAAGGTTTTTTTCCACTTTATTTCATTGCTGTTGTTATTGAACTGAAAACACCAGAATAATTACCAAAATTAGACAATTTATATTTTATTAAATTACCACTTTACCTTAATCGACGACCCAGCGTGCAAGAGTCATCGATTAAGGTAAAGTGGTAATGCGACGCAGATGTTTCTGCTTCGATTCCTGCCTCGGAACAAATATTTATACATTCTGTAGATATTTGTTCCGGTTGTTCTGTCTACTGTGTAAATGTATGTTAATCATCATCAATAATCGGGTCAATGCAGCCAGCGTCTTGGGGACGCTTCCGACTGGACTATGTCAATGAAGTTGTTAAATAAAATGAAAAAAATAATGTAATCATGTAATGTAATATAAAATTATGTAATGTATGTAAATGAAACGGACAAAAATTTTACAAAGATGTAGTGGCAAAAATAGTACACGAGTAAGCGAGTAACTCACGAATACATTTGAATAGACAAGCTAAGCTAAGTAAAATAATATGCTAGTATTATGCACAAATCTATGTAAAATCGCAATAACTGGTTCCTATAGGACTAGATCCTGCCCGCGGCTTCGCACGCGTTGTTTCTATGAAAACGTTTTAAAGTTATTTCTATCCCATGGGAACTTATTTATGGGATAATTCAAATTCAAATTCAAAGTGCTTTATTTCCTTTAGATTTTACAGGACTCTTGGACACGTCACAAAATTCAAATTACATAAGTAAAACTAGGAAATAAGGCGATCACTGATTACTTTGATTTTTGTTTACTTCAACTTTTTCAAGGTAAAGTAAAGAAGCAAACAAGAAACCTTTACCTTGTTAGTTATTATTAATTCTTGAAAGTCACAGTCAGTCGCCGTCGACCAAGTTGCCGGCGACCAGTCGACAGTGCGTAACGGCTTAACCTCTGAAACTGGGGAGGTGAAATTGAAACATTTTCGGTCAGGGATGTCAAGCTTGCATTGTTGCCTAAGCCACAGATAATATTATATTATAATACTATAATTTATTATGGTACGATAATATAGTACAATATAATATATCTTTATTAACAAAGAAAATTACAATCAAATTATAACTAGTATTTACAATTGAAACAATTAAGCTAACTGCAGACTGTTGCAAACAATCTACAGGTAGCTTAACTGATCCATAATTATAGTAAGTAATATATTATAGTAAGATAATAATAGTACCTTAGCCTTGGATTCTGAGGGGTTTATTTTATTTTCTTTGCTTAAGGCTGGCATATGCCCCAACGGCCTTGAGAACACAAAATAATTATCTGTAGCCGTATAAATAATTTGTTTTATTCGTGAAACGTACCATTTGTGTAAAAAACTTCGACAAATCTTTGAGTGAAAAAAAAAATACTCAAAGCAACAGCGTTTAGAAGATATTTTATATCCAAATTTCGAATATTTTTTTAAAATTCTAAATTTGGATATATCCTCTAAACGCTATTGAGTTTGAGTATTTTTCTTTCACTGCATCAGTGCTTCGCACTCTCATAGCAGGTGGAGAGGCGTTTCCTCCGCCTCTTCGCAGAATCTGCAGGATTGTGTGTCGCTTAGACCCTGTTTGAACATGTGCTTGTTAAGACGACAGTGTCCAGTTAGGGCTCTTGTCATGATGCGAAGGTTGCTTCTGCTTAGCGCTAGGATTCGGTTGGTGTACCGTTTATCGAAGGCTTTAATTAATAATTTTGAGTGACTTATGCCCAAGGAATTCTTCAGATCTTGGAAGCTTCCTCGAAGCAGGAATCCAAAAGGGTTCTGTTAGCCAGGCTTTTAGGTATGCCACAGAACGGCTCGGGGCCCAGCTGAGTCCCCTTGGCCCCGGAACGAGCAAGTTCGTCGGCACACTCATTGCCGTTGATTCCTGCGTGTCCCGGTACCCACCTTAGAGCGACGGGACTTGCGTAGTTCCCTACCCCCACGATAGAGGCGCTGTATCAAATCGTATGCAAAAAGGAGACGTCACGCTCACGTCTTGTTACTTTATGTCAAATAGACCACTCTGGTCTTGGCCAAGAAGCTTATATCTGGTCTAACAAGACCACTTGTGTTTTATTTAAGCTTTTTGGTCTTGGCTAACAATAGTTTACTTTAGTTTTTGCTTAACAGGCTTTAGAAGCGAATCATCGTTAATATTTTTAGCCGACTTCAAAAAAAGGAGGAGATTCTATGTTCGGCTGCATGTATTTTTTTTATGTATATCCTTCGATATACATAAAAAAAATACATGCAGCATACTCATATATCAGCATACTCCGTCAAATAAGGACCGATATTGAAAATTGTTTCGCTATTGTATAGTAGAGAATGATTCTAGGTATGTTTAGTTATTGTCTTGTCCATATTTAGTAGTTATACTTAAAAACAGTGTAAAATTAAGGGATTCAAAGTAGGGAGTAGTTTTTTCAAACATCAAATTATAACACCTTATGGAGAGACGTCTATAGTCAAAAAAGGTTTGCTTTCTTGTTTCATTAGTATATTTACAAAAATTAAGTATATGATCGTTATCATCGGCCTTTATTGGTCCACTGATAGACGCAGACCTCCCCCTAATAAGCGCCTTATTGGCTTTTACCTCACGGGGGAATGCCCATAAGCCCCACGCTGGGCATGCGGTTTGGGGAATGCAGTTCAGTGGTAGAATAGTTCTGCAGGAGGCGCTGCTGCCTGCCCCCGATGGATATCCCTTAGTCGCCTCTTACGACACCCGCGGGAAGAGTTGGGGTGGTGCAAATTCTATGCTGGCACCACACGGCAATACAAACTTTCGTATTTATGATATTATTATGATTGGTGATTTTACTTAGCATTTCTAAAGTGAGCGAGTACAAATTCTTTACAGTCAGCACAAAATAAATCGTAGGCACTTAATCTTTGACGACCGATGTGGCGCGGCGGGCGAAGGTCCGCCTGCGGCGCAGAAGGTTGCGGGTTCGATCCCCGCCTTGGGACAAATGTTTGTACGATCTGCAAATATTTGTTCCGAGTGTTCTGGGTATTTTCTATATATAATAAAAAATATCTATATAATAATATCTATATATATAATGTTATTTATTGTATTACGTTTATCAGTCATCTAGTACCCATGACACAAGCTCTGCTTACTTTGGGGCTAGATGATGCTGTGTGGATTGTCCAGCATTATTTTTTTTTTTTATTATTTTAACCTTGTACCCACGCCTACCTCAAGCTCTGTTCCTTAACTAAATAATGCTGTGTGAATTGTCTAGAATTAATATTAAACTAGCTGCTGCCCGCGGCTTCGCACGCACTTTTCAAGTAGCCTGTCCCCGGGATACCATTTACCACCCTGCCATATATTATTAAGATCCGTTCAGCCGTTTAGGCGTGAAAAGGTAACAGACAGACAGACAGAGTTACTTTAGTATAATGGGGCAATGGCCTTTATTAACAAAGAAAATTACAATCAAATTATAACTAGTATTTACAATTGAAACAATTAAGCTAACTGTTGCAAACAATCTACAGGTAGCTCAACTGATCCATATCAATACCAGTCGGAAGCGTCCCCAAGACGCTGGCTGCATTGCCCCGCTGTATGGCAATGCTGATGCGCTGCGCCAGATATCCGCCAGCTCTCGGGTCACGCGTCGCGTCGACCAGACGCTCAGATAACTTTTTAAAAACCCGAAGAGCCTCGGTACCCCACGGACCTAGGGTCTCGACCCCAAAGAGAGCAAATATGTAGGTAGGCTCTGTCGAGATCTGCATATTTGCAGGTTTTTTTTTAGTAGTAGTTAGTATTTATACTTTAGTATTATAATATTAGTAAGGCTGAATATGGTAGGACATTGATTTTCAAATTTTCACCTCACATATTCATGTCGAACATTCACAAAAAAGTTGTGATCAAAAGTTTTGATTTCTTGAATCCAACTTGATTTACACGAGCCGTTGGAAATACAATATCCCCGACTGAGTGTTCCTGGAATTTTTTTATCCAGGTATAAGTTCAACTTTTTAAAGCTGGCCTGGATTTGTGACGTCATCGTGGATAATTGTATGAAAAAAAAGACGATCAATCCACTTAAAAAAATAATTTAAACTACGCGAGATAAGTCGAGGGCAGATCCTAGCTAGTTAATAAACAAGCAAAGTAAGAGTCATATACCTTAATATTCGTGACATGCCAGACGGACTCTCCCAAGGAAAACGTTTTTACGTCAGTTATTTATGATTTTCCCGTTTCCCTACTTTTGTTGACATAGCCATGAGCGTGGAGGGCGCTTTGACGTGAAATATGAGTTAGCTGAAGGCATTTTTTAACCGACTTCAAAAAGGAGGAGGTTCTCAGTTCGTCTGTATATTTATATTTATTTTATTTTACGTATGTATATATGTTGCTTGATATCTCCGCCTATGGGTAACAGATTTTACTGATTCTTTCACTATTCTATAGGGAATGATCCCGAGGTGGTCCCATAAAAAAAATATTCCCTAAATATTAGTATTTATCCCATTAAACTACTTCAACCATTAAGGAATAAATTCTTTGTTTATTATGTAGCTACCCATCGTAACGCAAGAAGAATTAGCAAGCTGAAGTGGCAGTGGGCAACCCATACCTCGTGAAGAGTCGACAACCGCTGGGGTAAACGTGTTCTTGAGTGGAGACCGCGACCCGGAAAACGTAGTGTAGGATCGTCCGAGCCATATGAAGACAGGGTGCTATGACGCTCATGTCCAGCAGTGGAACATGATAGGCTGATGATGATGACCCATCGTTAAATATCACTTTGAATAAAACTTGTAAAACTATGTTATTTAGAACGGGATATTTATCATGATTTGAGTTTTTAGCTTTCCAATTGTTACAGTTTCAGTGATTCTTTTGAATATCCACATGCAGAAGTTTGTTTGTCTGTTTGGCGGCGCACAGTGATTCGTCTAGAACAAGCTAGGTACACAAAATTATATTACTTTGAGGCTTTAATTTTTTCATACTTTAAGACCACTATAACCATTTATTACTATGTGATGCAGTTTTAGGGTAAAGAGACCTATTTCGGGGGAAAAGGGAGAGGTAATGGGTAAAACAAGTAATTTTTCACTATAATTTATATGTATGTGCGGCTAGGCGGCGGCGGCACGCCCCGAGTGGGCTAGACGAGGTCCGAATAGGCGCCTCAATTTTGATACGTCACTGCAAAGAACCCTAGCTTTTTTTTACAGTCAATATACCTGAAAGAAAGTGCAGATGTGGCCGACGATGGTCTAGAAGACATCTATCTACTCTTGTCTTGAAGATACCCAAGTTGTAATTGGCCGGAAGAACAGAAGGAGTATTCCATACCTTCTTGGTGCAGATGCTCCAAAATCCCGATCAGGTATTAATAATCAAAACTCGATTGCGATTTAATGTTGGGTATATTTTCAGTGTAGCCAACTGCAACCAGTAACTGAAGAGCATTTTCGAGAACGAACCATTTCATAAAAACTTTTAAATTGAAACTGCAAACAAGAACTAAGTTTCCATTAGAGCGATGAAGAAACTTTAAATGCAGAAAGCTAAGGTTCCGTTTAGTTGACCTGCTTAAATAAAATTCGTGCCTGTTGCCCGATTAAACTATTTTCTTACTATTTAACTTTCAGGGCTTTGCTTTTCGCTGGGGGTTAATTTGACTTTGACTTTGCGGTTAAAAATTCATTTTGAAAAAATCTATTTTACATTAAACTCTACTCTTCTGAAATGTATATTTCGTCTATTCCTTTCCATTAAATGAAAGGTATTAATTTGTGCATCTTAAAACAGTTTTTGAAATTAATGGAGGTTTCATACTTTTTGAAATATCTTGAAAAAGTCGAAAAATTACCAATTCCCCCTCCCCCCCTATCTCTGAAGTTTGCAGATCGATCCATCTAAAATGTATGTGGCATTTGTAGATATGGATCTATATTTTACAGGAAAAATAAAGAGACTCTGTAAGTAGAAAACCTTATGAAAAATTGACATAAAGGGGGGAGTAATTTTCAAAAGGGGGGGGGGCTACCTCACACTGAGTGGATATCAAGTAAGAGGTATCGGTTTGTACATCTCAAAACAGTTTTTTAAATACATTACAATACATTACATTACATACTTTTCGAAATATTTTGATAACTCCAAAATTTTACTATTATATACCTATACCTTTATTTAATGAAATTTAGGTATTGAATAAATAGCAAAGTCTCTTACCGGTACTTAAAGTACATATTAGTATACTTGACAAACGTTCGAAACCCTCGGCGCGCGAGTCACACTCGCACTTGACGGATCTTGTTATTAAAACCTATACTCTGTTCGCCGAAACAAGCTAATAGGGAAATCATAGACTGCACGTTATTGGTCGCAGATAACGAACATAGGGCACGTGCACACTGTGCACGCTGTGTGGCCAAAAGTTAGTCTTATCTGTCTCTTGTGCGGTGCGGACGTGTCGTTTGGTGCTCGTTACATGTGTTCTCAGTATTGGATTTTACGTTGACCAGACTTGCTTTTTGGACTGTCTCCTATTACTTTTGCGGCTGGTATGGATTTTATGGATAGGAACGTAGAAAATATGGCAGAACGTTTTATTATAAGCTTGAAGTATGATCAGAAAGTGAATAAATTTGTAAGAAAATTTCTGATGTTTTATTTATTGTACACTACCCAAATTAAACAAAATACATATTTTAAGGTTCTCAGTATCATAATAAGTAGGTCAATTATCAATAACCCACTCATCCACAAAACCCCGGGCGAAAAGCTAGTGAATAATGTAAGTAATAGTTTGAAGTGAGCAATCTAAACATAGCTTTACTTTTAAAAAAATGGTCACTCCCACTGACCAATCTTCGTCTCTCACGCTAGTAGTCCCGTCCTTTTCACTTTCGTGCAATTGTGCAAGAGAGCGCGCGCTATATTTGCTTGTCTCCGTGAACAGACTATAGCTGTTCGTATGTGACTTAAAAAGAAGTTATCGAAAGTACACTTAGTCTTCACAACGGGATATAAAATACCAGACACCCAAAAAACAACCATTTCGAATCTTAATAGGTAGACCCTCGTACCAACTTTACAAACGCCTTTCTGAGCAAATCGTAGACCCTGTTTATTTCCTCAATACTCTTATTTCACATCAATAATAATGAACATCATCGTTTATGATTCATGCAAATCGATATGGATAAATAATAGTTAAACATTACCGTATCTTCCAGAAGGTTCAGAAGGGATAAGGTGCTTTTATTTGTCATTATTTAGGTCTTCCTAGGACCTATGATGCTGCCACCCTAGGAATTTATGGCAGATGCTACTATTTCGCACAAATATTTTTGTAGTTATGTCTCACCTTTGAAATATGACCTAAAATGTGACCTGGTGGGTATCTGGCGCAGCGCATCAGCATTGCCATACAGCGGGGCAATGCAGCCAGCGTCTTGGGGCGCTTCCGACTGGTATTGATATGGATCAGTTGAGCTACCTGTAGATTGTTTGCAACAGTCTGCAGTTAGTTTACTTGTTTCAACTGTAAATACTAGTTCTAATTTGTTTTTATTATTTAATTGTAATTTTCTTTGTCAAAAAAAATTGTATATAATAATAGTTGTATAAAGGCTATAGAGGTAAAGTCCTAAGTCATCGACCGTGGCGGTAGTTTTGCGCAAAAAGGCACGTGTGTGGGGCCCATTCTGGGTGCCGCGCGCGATAATGGTGCGTGTGATTAAAATGACAATATCTCTAAAAGTTTTGTAAGGAGCTATAGGTATAACTTATATAGTTAGAATCACTATGAAATAAACTTCCACGTTACAAATGTTTAAGTCCTGTTTTACTTTGCGATGTGTTAATAATTCTAACTTGAAAGCAAAGTGAGCTACTTTTTTCCAGTTTATTGTACAATAGTCGTTATGAATAATTAAAAAAACCAGTTAATCATACAAACTGTTTTATTTTTAATTACAATAATATACACATATATAGAATATACCATGAAACTAGATTTTTTAAAATAAGCAGAACCGACGGCCTAATGATTCGGCCATAATACTATATAGTAGATTTTTGTAATTGCTAAGGCAGGATCTCTGCCTTAGCAATTACAAAAATCTACTCAGCCTATTCAAACCTACTAGTTCGCTTACTAATTTTGATGTTTTAAAAAGCAAGGGAAAATCTATGCTGTTGCTAATTTTAACCAACCAAATGCAAGATCGTTCACAATGGTTACACGTGTTTTCTGCCTCACAACTCCAACCAGAATGTCGTTTTTTTCAATATTCTCGAACTTAGCCCCGCCATTTTTGCCTCAACTCCAAGCAAACTCGTTGCGTGCGTTCGAAAAATGGCGGGAAAGTCAAGAATACTTCAAGTTCACAATAATCACTTACACATTGATTTCGACACAAAAACTCTATCTAAATTATTTAATTATTATTTGAGCATTTTTGAAGGTGGTTGCAACAAAATGCACTAAACTTCTAACAAATTCAGACATTTACGATTTGCTCTGATGTTACGCAACAATTCAGGATAAATCCCTAAACGACTTCTAATTGGATTAATAATGTCCTAAAGATTTAAGAAAGCCATTTAAATTAGATTGCATAACATTTACTTGACAATTCTTTTAAACAATATTCTGACGTAATGACAGATGGTCACAAAAATCTTTAATATTACAAAATCGTTCAGATTAAATCTTAGATCTATTTCTAAATCCATAACTTATTATTTATGATTTCCAGGAAGAAATAAAGCTAGCTAAACCTACGTTTTTACAAATTCACCCGCGAACTAATAATTAATTTAAAATTTGAATCTAAATGCTTATATTCAATCTCAACCTATTTCTAAATTCCTTATTAATTATTTAAAGAATTTTAAATGCAATGAAATCTAAACAAATTACCAATTTTATTATTTAGCTGACTTGAGTGAATGAGTATCAAAATGTTATTGATTTATAGAAAAGTTAACTAATCAAAAATTTATAACTTAACTAGTAGTTTAAATATTATTTTAGGATTTAAGATGGCAGTTTGCAGGTATTATTGTAGTTATCATAAAAGCGTGGTTATTTTAAACAAAGCTTCTTCAAACTAGTCGGCAAAATGTTCGCTGCGGCGACATATACATACACATAATTAATCAATTAAAAAAACAAGCCTTGCCGTACATTTATTTCATGAAACAAGACATACAAAAACAAGTCGGCTAAGCGGTCCGAGCGCCAAAAATCGAACTTCTAAAGCTTGATCAACATATACATGGACGCAGAAATTTGCCCATGCTAAAACCATTTTATAAGGTTAAAATCATCATAACATTTTGCTCCACATATCGTTAACGATTCAAAGTTCAACGTTATGTTTTATTTTAGTTCGGTAAAAAGCGGTCTCTGAAAAAATTCGATAAAAATGGAAATAAATCAATGTTTTGTGGATTTTCCCGAACTTTAAGTGATTAATTATTGGAACGACGCGTGTGGAATCGTAATTTGTGGCTGACCTAGTCCGATAAATATTATTCAGTTGTTTGTTCGAGATTCGAGATTTTTGGGGCTTTATTTGGACAGTCAGCATTTTTGCGTGTTTTAGCGAAATAACAGATTAGACCGAGACCGGGTTTTAGACCTAGATGAGACTAATAACTTAATATTTAGGTCTCAACTACGGTATCGAACATCATATGTTCGATTTGGAGATTACGGTAGATCAAGGGAAATTATTTTCTCCCATGATACTCGTACATCCAGGTGAAATACGCAGAAGAGATGCCTCAGGACTATTAGCAACACTTGTTTTCGTGACTGTTGCAAGCCTCTGTTTGGGGTCTGTAATATTATGCCTCTACCTTGCATGTACATTAGAGACATATGCATGTTTGTAAAATCTTACCTGCAACAGTTTACCAAACGTAGGAATATTATCTCTCGACAGAAGAGAGCAAAATTCGATAATCTTCTGTACAAGCCCCAAGCGAATCTATGAGAAAAATGTTTTTAATATGTGCATCGTGATAAGTTACCAGAACCCATTAAAGACCTCAATGGGAATTTATTCAAACTAAAATTATATCAGTGGCTGCTTGACAAATGTTTCTATAGTTAATTTTAAGTAGAATAATTTATTATGTTTTGACTATGATTGTTAATTATTTATTCTCTATTGTATTATCCTTAATTATTATTATTATTGAATATTTTAACTATTTCAATCGCCAATATTTAATATTTGCACACCTGTGTGTCTACCATGAGTTTTAACAAACTATACTCGCTAGCGACTGTAGTTAAAAAATGTATGAAAACTTGAACAGCGCCTCTAGCGGATAGTTGGGTACTAAAATGCGCAGTACTAATATTTACGTAACTACTGTAGTAACGTCAGGCGATCTAACTGTGAAACTCATGGTAGACACACTGCTTGCGGGTTGAATACATTTGACATCATTCCAGTTATAAGATCTGACATCTACCTACCCACAATAATGTATTCAGCAATTAAATGATTTGATTTGAATTAATTGATTTGATTTAATTCGAAGTTGGACCAAGAGCAATGGTTGATTCTTGTTGTTACGGCTCTTCCGCAAGTTGGCCCAGTCATCGTTCTTTGTCATCACAACGCAGGTTGTCAAACTTGCCATCGCAAGTTTGACAACCTGCGCCAGATATTTTTAATCTTACGCGGTCTGAACACATTATTATTAGTATTATTTAATGAGTATTCATCGCGTTTATTTACCTATTTTTCCCGACGTTTCAACAGGTTTACACACTGTCGTGGTCACGGGATGTCTGGAGTACTGGAACTACTGCCTCTAAACGCGATAAATACCCGATAAATAATAATAATAATAATAACCTGCACCAGTCTAGGCTTACCAACAGTGTGTAGGTTTATGCAATTTATTAGGGGAACCAAATAGTAATGTTTACTAAATACATAACAAGTCTGTCTGTAGTTTCCCGCACCAAGGAAACTTATTTTACTTGTTCAATTTAAATCTACAGACATATGTAAAAGAAAGTCGTGTTAGTTACACTATTTGTAACTCAAGAACGGCTGAACGGATCTCTGTGAAATTTGGCAGCAAAGTAGATGGTATCCCGGGGCTGGACATAGGCTACCTTTTATTCCGGAAAAAATCGTGCGAAGCCGCGGGCAGCAGCTAGTAAATAATAAATTTGGATGCGAAATATTCTTAGTCATGATCAACCCGCTGCAAAGGTCATCCTATTTTCTTCATGCTTCACATTTCACATTGTCTTACGACATAGATTTGAAAGCTAAGGTAAATTGCGACTTCGCTTGTCGTTAATAAAGTGGTTTCCTATTTCCTATTTCTATTCCCCGAAATATAATATTATACCCTTCCCCGAAATATCTTTTATGTTTTTGTCAAGGTCCAGTTTCTAAAAAACAAAGAGACCTACTCCATATCACGAGCTCAATCAATAGATCAACGGTCAGAGAGGCATGAATGAGCGAACAATAGATTGGTTGCGTACAATGTGCGTGGGTTGGGTAGCTTAACGAGTTGTAGACATTTCTCTGTTAATTAAAAAGGTTGAAGTGAGTGAAATGACACTTTATTTCCTACATAAGTATTGGAACGAAAATAGCTTTATTGGTTCCAAATCTGAATAAAATAAAAAATAACGGAGAAGCCTGGAAACTTTTAAGAAAGTTGGTTGAATATGCTGGAATAGCTCTGGTGTGCTAATGCAATGTTCAGAGCAATAATTCGACGGAAAGGAATTAAATGTAGAATATGTATCTACTTTTGACTTGAATCGGAAAATCAATAATAATATTGTGTATAATTTTGTGTATAATATCAAAATATTATCACGTACAAAATCTGAAAATGAGTCTACATTGCTAACATAGTAGTTACGTTCACGCTTTTGAATATGAGCGCGAACCAAATAGCAAGAGCACAAAAACAGAATATTTTTACGTGTAAAGTACTTCTGAATTCGTAAGTCTATTTCATATTCCCTCTTCAGAAAAACTCGCAAAAGGTTACATAATTGACGAAGAAAATGAAGCTAAAAATGACTAAACAATGTTATGGGGTGGTATAAAAATGTTAGTTTAAAATAGTGCTCAGCTTGGCAAGTAAATCGATAGCTAAAAATGCGCAAGGAATATCTACCGCCATGCCACGAAGTAAAATAAAATTCTATAACTCCCAAATTAGTTTATTTAAACTTGCCTTAAAAAAACATTAAGCGGTATAGCTATAAACTACTTACTTTTACATTGTCATGCACAATATCTATTGAATGTGGGTTGACAATAAACGAAATGACAACTTATATACTTTACTTTTTTTGGCAATATTATGTGTGGTTTGTCACTTCTCTGCCAGTGTCCAGTTCTGGAAATTTTGGAAATTACATAGTCATGGAATGGAGGCGTGGTTACAATAACAATAATGAGCGATAATGTTGAAAAACACCAATGAGATTTTTACCTCGAACACAAATAACTAAAAATGATTACACTCAGATTTTAATGTGAAATTAAAGAATATGGTGCCAAGTCAGCTATCAAGTTACAAAAGATGTAAAACCATAGATCTAGTAAGTAAACAAGGGGACATGAGGTACTAGCTTCTCGAAAGTGAAAGGGTCAAATTAGGTGCAATTAGGTCCGGTCCACCCACCTTAGTCGGACCTGCAGCGTGCGTGTTACGCGTGCTTGCTACGACGTCCTTTAGAGTGTTTTATTGACTAAAAGACTACAGCAATGCCCTCGTGGTTGTTCACTATAATTATTGAATAAGATTGGAAATGTAACTGTGAGCGAGTGTTTGCGTGTAGTTGTAACACAGGCCAGTTGTTGAGTAAGCGCTGGGAGAACATACCATACCTACAGATTTTACGTATACCTCTCTATGATCATAACAAACAATATAGGACGCTGTTGTTTTTGTGCTGTCACAAAAAAAAATAAAGGCCGGTTCAACTATAATACTAGAAATGCTGGACAATTTACACAGCATTACTAGCTATACAGGGTGGCTCTTTGAGATGGGAGTGGATGGCTGAATCCGAAACCATAAGGGTTAGAGTCAAATCGTGAAAGGAGTCATATGCTCAATTTATGCGAAAATAAAATAAATTAAAACTATCGTAGTTTGAGAAATTAATTACGGATGTAAGCGGGTTTACTACAAACCTTATTTGTGTTGGAAGAACATCAACGTTTCATCCCTTAACGGGGGACTTCTCAGGGTGAGAGCGGTTCGCGACGCGCCTGTACTACATAGCGGGTGTTGTAGTGCACGCACGGTAGCGGTTTGTAGTAAACCCGCTTATATCCATAATTAAAATAAAAACTGTTCATGGAAATTTCCTATTTATCTGGTATTCATTTCATTCATACATCATCATTATAACAAAAAAATATTGTATGTTGCCAAAAAAAATACGAATATTCCTCCTTTTTTATGTATAAAGATTAGACTCCGATTTAAATGTGATATGAAAGAATATTGTCTCACGTCAGCTGTCAAGCCATAAAGGACGTATAGCGGCAGTGCTCGACTTCTCGCGTCCAAATTGAATTCCATTCAGCACACATGAAACATTCACGAGAGGTTTCAATGCGAAACACGATACACTTGAGGGCATGAACATCGTTATTTAATAAATGTTTTTTTCCTTTTTCAGGGTTTTGAAGATCGGAGATCGGTTTCGAAACCCATATGGTCTCGCTTTTCTTTCCTTTTTCCCTCTTTAACCGTCCGTATTCAGTGTCATGTGGGTTATCAAATGAAATATGAAAGATTTGTAAATTTCAAAACAGTTTTTAAAAATTTCTGTAGTTTTAATACTTTTTGAAAACTCGACAAAATACCCATTCTCAACTATCTCAGAAGTTTGCAGAGCGATCCATCTGATATGTATGTAGCGTTCTCGCACTTGACGGATCTTGCGTTGTTAGGTACGCTATTTAATAAATACGACGCGAACCTTGCTATAGTTGATTATTTAAGTTACAAAATTTTAGCTTCCGCTCGCTTCGCAAAAGCTTTTGATGACCAAAAAGTAGCCAAGTAATTCCAGTTCAAGAAAAATTTTGTTCACCAATTTTTGGTTTGTTTAGTGCCTATTTTTGGCGTAAAGGAATGGAAACATCCATGCGCATTTCCCATTTACCTCTGTAACGATAAGTGTGATATTCAATTATCATCGATAAAAAGGTAAGACACAGGTCTAAGTAAAGTTATATATAGATTTTTCGCTGTGAAGTTATGAAACATTTAAAATATCAGTACCTCTCGGTGCGTTGTAATCTAGAAAGCGCTTTAAGACGTCGCCGCCGCAATTTAATTTATAACGTGAACAATTTTATATACCAAAATAAGTTTTTATATTTCTATGTATGTTAGATTTAAGGTATATATTGACCGTAGAATTAGTTAATAATTATTATTAAAACTTTGCAACGTAGAATCTCAGACAACTCGTACACAGTCAAATCTGCAATAAGGTAAACATGAGAGAGACTTGCGTCTTCTTTGAAGAAAATGAAGCTGAGTGTAGAAAAAATGCTACCTTTATTTGCACTGAAGTGTACCGCTTTGCATCGGAATTAATATTTCATAGTTGCCAACCATCGTTTGTTCTTTGGCATTCTCTAAATCTGAATAGACGAAACTACTCCGCTGGGAATTTCAAAGTTTGATCTGGGTTTTACCAACCACGGTCCTATGGGGGGTTTTATGTGGGGAAACCATAGGGAAATCATTTGTCCGAAAATGTCGAACATGGTTCATGGCGAACTAAATGACCAGTAGTAAGTGTAAGTGGTGTCTTTTTAACTTCTTCCGCTTGTGGATAAATAATTTAAGTGAAGAGAATCAATTCACACTTAATATCTCAACATCATATACTAATACTAGCTGCGCCCCGCGGCTTTGCCCGCGTGGAAATTGATTGCACACCCCTAGGGGTAGTTTTGTAAAAAAAAAATACGTGTATCATTATTTATACGAATCACAAACTTTAATACGTTTACCCCATTTTCAGGAAATTTGGAAAATCCTCAAATACATGTTTAATAGTTTTGTATTTTTAGTACTCTCTGCAAGTTTCAAGCTAATTGGGCCACTGGATAAAGAATTACAAAAAACACCAAAAAAACTTCAACCCCCCTTTTCACCCCCTTAAGGGTGGAATTTCCAAAAATCCCTTTTTAGCGGGAAGTTGTGTAGTAACAGGTACTTGCTTTTCTAATTTCAGCTTTCTAGCTTCAGTGGTTTGGGCTGGGCGTTCTCCCCAGAAAATCGCTTGTTCTTTCATATATATAAGATATAAGATTATAATGCGAAAGTTCGCGTGAATGTTTGCACCTATCTCCGTAACTACTTTACTTATTCAGATGAAATTTGGTATGTAGATAGTTTAAGTTCTAACTAAGTGTAATAACAGGTTATCTAATTTTCAAAAATTAACCTCTCAGGGGGTTAAGAGAGTGGTAAAGTTTCTATGGAAAATTATTATTCCTTGGTTCGATGCACTCAAAACTCTGTATAAATGAACGGTAAAGTAAATAATGATACATAATAAATTTTTTATTTATACAAAAATACCCCTAGTGCAATTAATTTTCACGCGATCGAAGCCGCGGGTCGCAGCTTGTTGGATATTTAGTTTATAATTTTACTTGTCTATGAGTTTATTTTGTAAGCCTAAAGGAGTAAACGTAATTTATTTCTGACTAGCGGACCTGACAAACGTTGTTCTGTCGTAATTATGATTATTGAATTCGAATTAGCATTATGGTCGTTAAGTTCTATTAAATTTTAAAATTTCCCGCGCATTTTTTTTATTTTTTTCTTTCATGATTACCTTCTCCCAACAATAACAAACACAACATAAAAATAATTAGCGAAATCGGTCCAGTCGATCACGCGTGATGCCGTGACCAAGGGAAATGGGATTCATTTTTATATAGGTATATTATAGATTTCATAATGTGACTGGAAAATACCGAAAGATCGAATTTTAAGTTTAAAGCAGGATTCTTTTGTTACACGAAGTACTTATGCAGCCCTAACTTACATACTCGTACTTATGAGGACAAGTACTGATTTGGCTAGAGCCAAGTCGCCAAATGATTGTCAGAATTCATTTGAATAATTATGTTGTAAAGCAAATAAAAGGACACTTTAGATAAGTATTCTGTTATACTGTCTCAGTGTTTTTAATAAACTGAATTACTGAAAAATATACAAAATATTTACAAATGTCTGATTCCCACCTAACCAAAAGAATTTCGCTCAAAAAATAACAAGGAAGTAGGCTTATTATAATTTTGTACATTTCACGAATACAAAAATGTCAGAAAAATTATGAGAGACGTTTTCTCAGCTCCCCGATTTTCACTCCGAAATTAACAAAGGTGTGAAATTTAATTTGGCTTTATCGGCATCCCTTGAAAAGTGACTTTTCGATACTAAAGCTTTACATAATTATTTTACCTTTTTGTGTTGTGGAGCTTATAATTCAAAAAAATTTAGCGAGCGCCGAAATTTACTATTTAGTTACTGGTTTTTAGTAACTTCACTTAACGTCACTTTTGTTTTATATTAAGCTAGTTTCTATCTGCGGCTTCGTACGTTGTGGTTTCTATGGTTCAATGGTGTATTCATTTATTGTTCCAATAAATGAATAAATGAATGAATCATTATAATAGTTACACGTACAATATTTTAATGATGACACGTCAAATAGTATTGGGTTAAAACTATTTGACGTGTCATCATTAAAATATTGTACGTGTTAAAACGTCAACAATTACAAAGGACACCTTAAAATATAAATACATTCTATTATAATATTTCAAACCAATAAAATTAAAAAAAATAATCATGTGGGAATCATGGATACGTTTTAAAGTTATTTTTATCCCATGGGAACTGTTTTATGGGATAAAACGTAGCCTATGTTTTATTCCAGGCTACATCAACTACAACTATAAAAATTTCAGCCCGATCCGTTCAGTAGTTTTGGCGTGAAGAGGTAACAAACATCCATCCATACAAACATGCAAACTTTCGCATTTATAATATTAGTGGGATAAGTACCTTCTAACAAAATACGGTCTATTTGTTGTTTGGGCAAAAAACTACTAGTAATGAAAAAAAAAAAAACTAACGTAAAATACTTAGTTTTTGCATCTGAAGGTGCGTTTTCAACAGATAGTGGTTGCTAGAGTAAAACTGACACATGAAAGACAAAGTTTTCAGCAAATAAGCGAGACATCAATAAAACCCACTTTAATAATTATGACGTGTGTAAAAATGTATAAAAAGGTCCTTAAAAATTTAAATGATTGATTTACAAAAATAAATTATTTAACTGGCAAAATAAACGCTATTTTTATGACACTAATAAATTTGTTAATTTTAAGCCTTAGACATATGTTAATTAATTGCATGCTAGACAGCTAAACATGAGCTCATAATTAATTTTAATCACCATGTTTTATGCAATTAAAATATAATTTCATTTCATTGAAAGTTTTGACCACTACGATATATACCTACTTTTAAAACCTCAAAAAACGCTCTTCCTTTCTTATTCGACTAAAAATGCAGCTTTGGTATTTTGAAACTGTATGATAAAGTTTGCATGTATAATACATACCAACTCCATCTTTAATGCATTATCCAGTAAATGGGATAGCCCGTCCCCCAAGCACTGTAATCGAATAATGATGAAATAGTTTCATCATTAAGCGATTGCAGTGTTTTAATTTATATAATTTATTCGTCATCTTTAATAAGTTACCAGAACCCATTAAAGAACTCAATGGTAATTTGTTCAAACAAAAATTAAATCAATGGCTGCTTGACAAATGTTTCTATAGTGTAAATGAATATATTCATTTTAAATAGAATAATTTATTCGGTTTAGACTATAGTTATTATCTGATTGTTAATTATTTATTCTCTATTGTATCATCCTTGATTATTTTATTACTGATTATTTTAACTACTTAGGTATATGAATCGCCAATATTTAAAATTTGCACACCTGCTTGCGGGTTGAATACATTTGACATCACTTTAGTTATAAGATCTGACATGTACATACCTGTAATAATGTATTCAGCAAATAAATGAGGATTTGATTTGATTTATAAGACTTAAACACTTGCCATGACTACTACTAACATAGAATTAGGAAAAACTTTGACTATGGACCTAAATTGATTTTGTATTTTCTGAAGTAAACGAATTTTATTTATTTATGTAATGAAACGTACTAATAGTTTCTTTTTCACTTCTTCAAATTATTTTGCATTGAAACCATTGAACCATTGAGAGCTTTCTCTCAATGGTTCAATGGTTTCAATGCTTCAATCTGTCTACAATGCATATATGCATATAGCTGTTAAACTATGTTACCTGTAATTTCACATTCATTATTTAGACTCTATCTCAGTGTGATGTCTATGAAGTTTGCACGTCAATAAAACGTATACCACCAGTAATTCGGACAAAGAATCTGTGTTCTCAATTAAAAAAGCACTATTGCGCTCCAGAAGAAGTTAATTCATTATTTTCCACACCATTGGCATTAACAACGTCGTTACCAGCTTAACGTAATCCTGGGCTTAGCCGTTCATGACAAATGAACGTAATTTGGTTTTTATGACGGCCGAAGGAAGCTTGCGAAAATATTGTTCTTTGGAATTTTCTTCCTGTTACGCTAATCGCTGGGAGGCCTGTGTCCTGTGGCCTGTTTTTAACATAACTATAGCATGGAATACTAATACTTACTTTAAAGATTGATTTAATTTAGACCAGTTGTTTTAGATACACCATGAACAAAATTACATACATACACACTCATTCCTCTACCATAATTAATAGTATTCAGTTGTATAGGTAGTAAGCCTTCTTAAAAACCTAGTACTTATTAACAATTTGATATGCAAATATTTGTTCCGGGTGTTCTGGGTATTTTCTATAAAATATAATAAAAAAATATCTATCTATGTTATGTATTGTATTAAGTTTATCAGTCATCTAGTACCCATAACACAAGCTCTGCTTACTTTGGGGCTAGATGATGCTGTGTGGATTGTCCAGCATTAATTATTTATTTTTTTATAATAATTTACTAGTGTACGGTCCATTTCATTCATTAGTAACTACAGTTTAACGTTAAACTGTAGTTACTAATGAAATGAAGTGAGACGCGGATGTCGATTGACAGGTGATCGCGAACTGAATATAATAAAAAGTATTGCTAAAATTGATGACTGGCGTAAATGCGCGGTTGGCATTAATTAGGGCAATGCACAATGTGCGTGCTCGTACATATTCCCGGGCCAGAAATTAAGGATAAGATGCTGGAGAAAATGATAGGTGGATGACGTGATACAAGGTGATTCTGATGGTACAATTTAGTTTATAAAATAATGATATAATAGTTCTTAAGAATAACTAATTGTCCAGTCTTGTAGTCATTGAATTGTATAGATTTATAGTTCATGCGGTAAGATTGAACTTTTGATTGAAAAATAAGGGCGAACTAGATTTATCTGAGATGACACGCGTACTAAATGACTTTTCTAACTCAGGCTCGCTACGAACACAGCACTTATGCACTGCACTTTCACTGACAGATTTCGTAGCAAGCTCCAAGCTTGTCGCTCGTAATTCAATCGGCGCTCCCTCTGCGCGCTGAGGCGCAGGCGGCGATATCGGGGCGGGCGGCGCCGCGGCAGGCGCTCCGGGCTGCGCTCGCGCCTGCCAGCGGCGCCACAACAGGACTGCTGCTCCAACGACGATTACGAACAACACCAGATAAATAGCGACGTAGTGGTGAACGTCATGATAACTGACTCTGTCAGTCAGTTCTCCTTCTGCTGCATTTTCTTTAAGCTCTTGGAGCTGCCTCTCTATCTCCTCTAAATACTCTTGGTGATTAGAGTAATCAGATTGATTTAGGACTGTAGACAGAGGAGTAGGTATGTTAAATATGCTGTTGATTGGAGGGATCTCAATCTTCAGCACGTCCGCTTCTTCTCGACGAGTATTTGCTAGAGTTTTGTGAGCGAAGATCGTGATAGCTTCGCTCTTGATGATACACCCTTCATCGATGCTTATTATCCCTGACCTATGTAGTTGGTCAGCGGTAATCTGATGCTCGCATATGATTCGTACAGAGCATTGACCGCAGCAGGAATATAAGTAGGTGTTTATGTTGTTCAATCCAGTCCAGATACTCTTGCAGGGTGATGATGATGATTGACATTGGTCGGATAGGCTTTTGACACAAATATTCTCGTCTAATTTTATCTGATAAATAGGTTGGTGTAAAGGACATATATGTATGTGAGTCCTTATCCAACTCTACACAACTATGTACGTCTCTTTCAGCGAGTAGTACATAGGAGTCCTTCTGCATATTTATTGCTACATATTCTGATATCGGAACTAGGCTCGTCATTTTTCTTCCAAATTGCTGTGGGATAGGTATAAGCTTATAAAGTTCGAAGTTGTCTCTGGCGACTAAAGGAATTTTGATTTCAAATATTATAAACTTATTCGAAGCTCTAGCTCTGGAGAGTAGATGATACATTTTCGTTATGTCTGATTGAAGATTCCAGGGCAATGATACGACCTTGGTTAACAGTCCAGTGATGGTGTTCATCTCGTCGCGTAGCTGCTCAGGGGTAACAAGGTGAAAGTTGAATCTTCCAGCGTAGACATTCGTTAAGGCATCGATGACGGTTTCTTGTATATTCTGTAGACTGACTAGGATACCTTGTGCGATAGCTGATGATAAGGTGAAGTCACAGGAATTTGATACTACTTGTAAATCGTCTCTCTGCTTGTTAAACGTTCTTTCAAGATTATTTAGATGCTGGTTAAAGATTTTACTTTGCTTATCAATAGAAGATTCTACTCTCTTTAAAATATTAAATTCCCCCTCTACGATAGATGTCTGATTTTTCCAAAGTACTGCTAAATGTTTTTCATTATCTCTAATAGTTTCAATGTCATGCTCGTATTGTTCTGCAAAATCCTGATCAAGTACGCCGAACAGTTTGTTAGCTAGAAACCCGACCCCGTTGATAAGGCCGCGCGGTAGTCGCGTGCGCGCACTCCGTGGGAACTGCTTACCGAGCAAAATGTTGTTGTAGTGCGCGAGTTCATTGAGCCCATGATGTAATTGAAGAAGGACTATGTCGCATTGTGCTTTTTATTTGTTTGATCGTTGCAAACCCCGTCTAAATGATTTATGTATTTAATAAGTAGGTCATGGCTTTGCCAATATGGATCCATGTCGTAATAGATGACTAGATTCCATTGATCTCGTTCAAGTCGAATGTTACTCATATGATCAAAGTAAAATCCTTGACTTGAATTTAAGTTGGTAACTTGATATTTACCGTGGACGGGAGTTGCCATCATTGTAAAAAATAGCATAAACAACATAAATATATAGTGTGTTAGGTACGATTTCTTTGTTCGATTGGTGATTGTAGCTGAGCAAACTCTATCTTGTTTCAGTTGAAACTTACAGTCCTGTTGAACTTTATCGGTACCCAGTATAGGTAACTTAGAAATTTTAGAGATAGGTCGCTTTAGCTCACCATTTTTGATTTTCAGGGTGACTACGCGTACGAAATCATCTTTCCCTGGATGTAGAGCTGTTATTCTGCCTAGGGCCCACTTCCCAGATGGCAGATTGGCGTCGTGAATGATGACGACGTCGTCGATATTTAGGTTTTCTTGTGGTTGACGCCACTTGCTTCGCGTCGATAGTTGGCTTAGATATTCCGATTGCCACTTCTTCCAGACATCTTCAAAGATTTTTTGAGTGAGTTGCCATCTTGTACGCAAATCTCTCTCGGTCTCAATGATAGTAAGCGTGGGACCGCTAGCTAAGAAGTGCGCTGGTGTTAAATACTCCATGTCTTCAGGGTCCTCAGTTAGGGAGCAGAGAGGTCTCGCATTCAAGCATGCTTCTAGTTGAGAAAGCAACGTTGAATATTCCTCGAAAGTCAACTTCTGTTCGCCGATGACTCTTTTTAGATGATATTTGAGGCTTTTCACCGCTGCCTCCCATAGACCTCCCGCGCTAGGCCAACCTGGAGCATTGAACTGCCATTGGACTTTCATATCGGTGATAGCCGAATAGAAGCTAAGATCCAAAGTGGCTTGAAGATCTAAATATTCTCTGTTGAGAACTTTGTTAGCGCCTACGAAGTTGGTGCCATTGTCGCTGTATACGTGACTGGGTGCGCCTCTTCGCGCTGCCATTCTTCGTAATGCTGCTAGGAATGCTGATGAGCTTAAGTCGGAGACTAGTTCCAAATGTACGGCCTTGGCCACCATACACACGAAAACTGCGATATAGCCTTTGGTTGATTTTATACCGCGACCCTTGCTAGATTTTACATCGACAAATCCAGTATAGTCAACACCTGTGTGCTGAAATGGTCGGGCTGGCCTGATACGAGCTGCTGGGTAGTCTCCCATTATTTGTTCGTGCTTGATAGGATCGTGGCGGCGGCATATGACGCATCCACGTAACTGTTTTTTAACAACTTTATTTCCTCCTACGAGCCAATACTTCTTTCTTAAGAAAGCTGATGTCAGGCGGGCTCCGCCATGATAAGAAGCTTTGTGAGCTTGGTCAATCAGAAGCTCAGCTAAGCGGCTGTTGCCAGGTACTATGATCGGATGCTTCATGTCCGTGGGAAGATTGGAATTTCTTAGCCGTCCTCCAACTCGTAGGATTCCGTTTTCATCCAAAAATGCATTAAGCTGTTGTCGGCGACCGATATACTTAGGTGTAGATTAATTCGGTTAAGCTAGTTTTAAGATTTTATTTCCACGCATTGTCAGTCGAACATTCTAGAGCTTTTGAGAGACGTGAATAAGCGCGTAGAAAGCTTTGGAATATTCTAGAATAGTCAGGAACATGTGAGAACTTTCTAGAAACTTATGGAAGCCTATGGAACGTTATGGAAGTCCGTAGAACATTCTGGAAATCCATGGAAGGATTTAGAACCTTGTGGAATGTTCGAGAATCTAGCTTTTCATGTAGCTATTTGTCAAAAGTTCTAGAACGAATGGAAATGTTAGACAAGGACGACAATGCGTAGGATGTGTGAGTGAGACAAAGCTAGTTCACTAGAGAATTGGAGTATATTCTAGTAAGTTTTGAAAGGGCCGACGGAGGTATAAAAACCTGAGCTTGTCCGTCGGTCAGGGAGTTCTATTTTAGCAGTCAATGTGAAGTGATCTAATACGGAAAAGTGAACAAGTTCTGATCTGCTCTCAAGGCCCGAGCCTGAAGAAAAGTATTCTTAGTCTTGTGTGAATTCCTGAAAGTTTCAGTAGTGCTTTAGTGTTTGTGTGTGCGGAATAAACACATATAATTGGAACGTTGGACTTTCACTGGATCTTCAGGGATTCCTTCTAGTATACGCCGGTAGCTAGGTCCAATTCCACAACAGCGCTGGGTGGCTGGTTAAACAGCTGCTTGTAAGTCATCTACTTCACGCCCCTCGACTACGTCACCGGACAGCAGACGCAGACCGGGTTTGCCGAGTGCCACGTGTAGAGCACCGAGTTGAAGCTTTGAGCTCGCAACCCGCGAAGCTTGGCATTGCCTGCACTGACCCTTGGCCTGGCGATTGAGTGCAGAAGCTGGTATCTTGATCCGATTGCACTCGCCGCAACAGCTGGTCCTTCGAGCCGGATTTGCATCACTGGATACTAGTGACGAGAAGTGGTTGCTGTTAGTAACTACCGGTACTAGAAGATACAAGAAAGTGCGTAACTGCAGAGAAGAGCAGTGAGTGATTGGTGGACAGTGGAAATATGCCTGTGACGAGAAGTGAACCGTCAGATTATCTACTTGAGGAGGAGCTCTCTAGCGCGGAAGCCACGAGAAAGCCGGCGACAACTGGTAAGTCGTCGGGTCCCACAAGTATGACAAGGGGCAGTATGGATACCACCACAACGCACACGAAAGGAACAACGCTGAAGGAGCGGGATGTTGCCCGTGCTTCATCAGAGTGCTTGTCGAGGTCGAGAGTAGAACGAAAGAGAGCACTGCGTGAGTTGGATCTCCGCATGGTTATCAGTCAAGAAAAAATGGCTTATCACCAAGAAAAAATCACTCAAGCTGAACTTCAGAATGAAATCCTCCAATTGAAGAAAATGGAGGAAGAAGAGGAAGCTGAAAGTTCTGCAGAAGAAGAGCCTGAAGGTAGAGAGGATGATGTCAGATATTGGGTTGAATCTCAGATGAGCAGGGTGTCCAGCGCCTTCGCTGGACACCCTTCGTGGACAGCCCCTCTAGCCCTGAATGCCCTTCATTCAGGGCTAGAGGGGCTGTCCACGAAGGGGCGACTACGGGAAGAACTTTCCTCGGGAAAACACTTCAATGAACGTCTAGACCCGTCTGCAAAGATTAAGAATGACATCAACTCCAGGGAAGAGACAAAGGATAGTGGCATGGATGCCCTAGCCATCGCAATCCTGAAGGCAATTAGCTCAGTACAGAGACCAAGCGTAACACTTCCGCCGCCGGTATTCATGTATGAACTTCCAGAATTCGACGGCAGTTGTGAGAAATGGCTGGCGTTCAAGACAGTGTACGAAGATACGCAGGCGCTATTCAGTAACGTCCAGAACATGGCGCGGCTGCGGAAGGCGATTAAGGGAACGGCAGAAGAGGCTGTGAAGAGCGTCCTGTATTCAGACTGTCAGCCAAAAGAAGTGATGGAATCGCTTCGCCGAAGATTCGGAAGGCCAGAGATCTTGGTTTTGGCCGAATTGGAAAAACTGAAGAGCCTACCAAAGACTACAGACAATCCTCAAGACGTGTGTGTATTTGCTAGTACGATCAACAACACCGTCGCAGCGATAAGAGGATTGAATAAGGCGCACTATCTAAATTCACCGGAGATGATACGAGTGATCATTGAGAAATTGCCTATGATCATTCGGTATCGCTGGTTTGACTTTGCTGCAGACTACGAAAATCCAGACCTGGCACTCATGGCTATGTTTCTGAACCGAGAAGCGGATCGATGTGGGCCTTACGTGACGCTGGAGACTACAGACGCTGGCAAGAAGGCAAACAGCCAAGTCACGCACGCTAATGTAGAAGTGGAAGAACAAGGGCGACGTACCTGCACGCATTGTGAAAAGAACCACCACATCGACGATTGCAGGAAGTTCCAAGAAGCATCAGTGTCAGAGAGGTGGGACATCGCTAAGAAGACGAAACTCTGTTTCAAGTGTCTTCGAGGTAGACACAGGAAGGAGTCCTGTCGCAAGCCATCGTGTAAGAAGTGCCACAATGGGCATCATCGGCTTTTGCACGAGGAAAGAGAACCTAAGTCTCAGCAACCGAAAGGCAGTTCAGAGAAAAAAGAAGTAGCCAACAATTGTCACTTGAAGAACCAAAGGAGAGCGTACTTGAAGATGGTGCCCGTGGAGATCTACGGTCCTAAAGGAAAAGTGCAGATCTTAGCTCTTCTAGATGAAGGTTCGACGGTCACCCTGTTAGACCAAAAGGTGGCAGAAAAGGTAGGACTCAGAGGACCAAAGGAACCGCTGTCCCTTGAGACTGTAGGCGGAAGAGTGATCAAGAACGACAACTCTATGAAGATCAATATGAAGTTGAAAGGCCTACATGCAAGTCAAAAACGACAGATCAGTGGGGTACGAACAATTGATACCTTACGACTAACGCCTCAGAAGATCGAAAAAGCAAGGTTAAAGGAGTGCAAACACTTGCAGAAGATAGCCGATAAGCTTCTGTACGAGGAAAAGTCACCGAAGTTACTCATCGGACAAGATAATTGGGAGCTGATAGTTTCGAGGACGACGCGCAAAGGCAAGAGAGGCCAGCCGGCCGCCTCCCTGACTCACTTGGGTTGGGTACTTCATGGAACGGATGGCGAGGAAACTCTTGGTGTGAGCTACGTCACATGCGCACACGTCAACGTCAGCGACCAAGCAATGAGTAATATCAAAAAGAAGCGCTTCATCAATGACTCACCAGGCAGAAAACCTTGCCGATCGATGACTGACATGGTAGAGCGTACCGCAAAGCTCTTGGAGAAGGATACTCGAAGAAGGGAAATTGAACGCTTTGTGAAGGAAATAGAAGCACTTCGGATAACCAGGGAAAATGATACCGTCAACAAAGAAACAAAGCGGGCACCCAAGAGAAAGAAAATCCAGAGTAGACTCAGCCAGAACGAGACGTGTCCACAGGGAGCAAAGAACATCACCACGCAAAATGGAGTACCAGGGTGCATCTGGTCTGCCACCAAGGGGGAGATGCACGTGCACATATCCACAGCACTAGGGGGAGAGTGCACAAAGAAGAATTTCGATTCGGTACCTGCACGGACGTTGTTCATGGCACGTAGACGAGCAAAGAGAGCGAACATGTTGAAGCACAAACAGTTGCGCTGGATAACGGAGAAAAATCCAGCGGACGACGGCACTTGGGAACGAGACTTGGACAAAGGCCATCAGAGGAAAAATAGACTGAAATGTCCTAATGGAAAAGAAGATACGTGGCTTAAGGCGCGCTCAGCGAGATACAGAATGACTGGAAAAGAACAGCAGGCAGCTGCAACCGCCCATGTGAATCTGGAAAGGGCAACAAGGAAAGGTCTCCAGAGCATCGACGTCAGCAGCAAGAAGCTGAACTTTGATCGCCGCCGCCGAGATCCCGGGCGGAGAACATTTATAAGCATCCTTAGAGCCCCATGCTCCAAGGCGGAACTCCTAGCTCCTGGTAACAACAGAAGAGGAACAGAACGTCGTGACGACCGAAAGAGACTCAACGGGGTTCGCGTACCTAAAGCCAGTAGAACTGCGTTTTTCACCAAGGAAGAGCGACAGAGCGGCGGGATACGTGACAATGCAGCACGACGAGTCTTCTACGACATAGGAGTCGCCGAGACAAAGGGGTGTGTTGGAACACAAGGGGGAGGATGTCGGCGACCGATATACTTAGGTGTAGATTAATTCGGTTAAGCTAGTTTTAAGATTTTATTTCCACGCATTGTCAGTCGAACATTCTAGAGCTTTTGAGAGACGTGAATAAGCGCGTAGAAAGCTTTGGAATATTCTAGAATAGTCAGGAACATGTGAGAACTTTCTAGAAACTTATGGAAGCCTATGGAACGTTATGGAAGTCCGTAGAACATTCTGGAAATCCATGGAAGGATTTAGAACCTTGTGGAATGTTCGAGAATCTAGCTTTTCATGTAGCTATTTGTCAAAAGTTCTAGAACGAATGGAAATGTTAGACAAGGACGACAATGCGTAGGATGTGTGAGTGAGACAAAGCTAGTTCACTAGAGAATTGGAGTATATTCTAGTAAGTTTTGAAAGGGCCGACGGAGGTATAAAAACCTGAGCTTGTCCGTCGGTCAGGGAGTTCTATTTTAGCAGTCAATGTGAAGTGATCTAATACGGAAAAGTGAACAAGTTCTGATCTGCTCTCAAGGCCCGAGCCTGAAGAAAAGTATTCTTAGTCTTGTGTGAATTCCTGAAAGTTTCAGTAGTGCTTTAGTGTTTGTGTGTGCGGAATAAACACATATAATTGGAACGTTGGACTTTCACTGGATCTTCAGGGATTCCTTCTAGTATACGCCGGTAGCTAGGTCCAATTCCACAACAGCGCTGGGTGGCTGGTTAAACAGCTGCTTGTAAGTCATCTACTTCACGCCCCTCGACTACGTCACCGGACAGCAGACGCAGACCGGGTTTGCCGAGTGCCACGTGTAGAGCACCGAGTTGAAGCTTTGAGCTCGCAACCCGCGAAGCTTGGCATTGCCTGCACTGACCCTTGGCCTGGCGATTGAGTGCAGAAGCTGGTATCTTGATCCGATTGCACTCGCCGCAACAGCTGTAATATTTTGCTTTTAGAATGTACTTTACAGTTTTCAGTGATGTTTTTAATTTCACTTGAAAACTCAATGTGCTGTACTTGTTTGATGGTAAGAATTTCAGCTTTATGAAGTTCAGATAGTGAAAGGTATATATGCTTGCTGTTTCTTCTTTCTTTTAATCTGAGCACCCACGATAAAATTCTGAAAACTTTACTGATAGAGCTATGTTTAAAAAGTAATTGATTTACGATATTGTTTTCTAAATCTTGTTCAGTGACAGCGTTGACTTGTCGGACTTTCTTCATTTCCAGGTCAGTAGTAAATGCTGGCTGATTGCCTTGTCCATCGAAGTCTGATAGCCATGATGGTCCCTGCCACCACAAGTCATGTTTTGTCAGCTGTGATGCTGTTAATCCACGGCTGGCACAGTCCGCCGGGTTTTCTTCTGATTTGACGTAATGCCAACATGTTGATGGCATTGTCTTTTTGATATCTGTGACCCTGTTGGCCACAAAGGTTTTACATCTAGTTGGGTCCACAAAGGTTTTACATCTAGTTGGGTCCCCGTTAAGCCATCCTAGAACAATCATGGAATCAGACCATCCATAGATCTCAAGCTGGTAGGTACTTAAGCACTGTTGCACTTTAAGTACTAACTTTGAGAGAAGATGACCCGCCATCAACTCCAACCTGGCGAGAGAGATATTTTTTCCACATGGTACTATTCTTTTCTTAGCAACCAATAGGGTGATACTAGGCAGATTACCTCGTTTTATTTTGCAATAAATAACGCATGCGTAGGCTTTAGTCGATGCGTCACAAAAGCCGTGCAATTCGATTGCGTCATTTTCGTTTGTTGATAACCACCTAGGTACTTGTATTTTATTGATGTTAATGATATCGTTTTTGATTATGATCCATTCAGATAAAATTTCTTCAGGCAAGGGGTCATCCCATTTGATTGCGGACAACCATACCTTTTGAAAAATTATTTTAAACTTAGTTGATATTGGCGCTAGCCAGCCTAGGGGATCAAATAGCTTTGATATATCCGAGAGGAGTGATCTTCTCGGTCGTCGGTTCAATTTTAGACGTGAACATATACATGTCATGCTGGTGATTCCAGCTAAGTCCCAAAGTTTTAGAAGATTCTGGTTGCTTGAAGTCGAAGCTGTCATGATTATTGTGCATGTTTGCATCTGAAAGTTCGGCAACGTTCGATATCCATTTTCTTAAATTGAATCCGGCGGTTTTAAGTAGATTGATGAGGTCCTCGCGCAATTGTTTTGCGTTTTCTAACTGATGCGCCCCATGAACGAGATCGTCCATGTAGAAGGAGTTTTCGAGGACAGCAGCTGCTGCGCTGTATTGTTGGTGAGATTTCACATCTGATGCCAACTGTCGAAGGGTCATCATTGCTAAGAAAGGCGCGGCCTTGGTACCATAAGTGACCGTTAAAAGCTCCCATTCTTTGATATTTTCCTGCTCGGAATTTCGAGCTTTTGATCTTCTTTATTTATCCAAATTTGTCTAAAAATCATCTCAATGTCTGCAGTAAAGGCAAATTTGAATTGCCGCCATTTGATAATCAGCGACTGAAGGTCTTGCTGAAGATTGGGCCCACGCTTCATGACGTCATTAATGCTGTAGCCTGACGAAGTTTTGGCTGAGCCGTTAAACACCACTCTTAACTTAGTAGTTGTAGATTCCGCTCGTTCCACTCCGTGATGAGTGAAATAAAATTCGGGTTTGGTGCTACTGACAGCGGGTGCCATATGGCCCATTGATAGGTACTCTTTCATAAATGATTTGTAATGATTTTCCATTTCATGGTTTTTGATAAACTTCCTTTCTAATGATATGAACTAAGCAACTGCTTTATTTTTTGAAAATCCTAAGTTCTTTTCAAAACCTGATTTTATAGGTAACCGTACTTCATACCGACCGTCTTCTCGTCGAGTGGTTGTGTTTTTGTAGTGCTGTATGCACTCCTGATCTTCTAATGATAGATTGGACTCTTCGGCAATGTTTTCGATTTCCCAGAAATTCTGGATTTCCTCTAAATCATTAATGATGACATTGCATTGAAGAGTCCTTGCGCTACCACTCAAAATCCACCCTAAACGCATGTTTTGCGCAATAGGTGAATTATTTTTCTCGCCTCGGCAGATACCTTCTAATAAGATCAATGAATAAATATCTGCTCCGAACAAGATGTCCACGGGACGGCTATGATTGAATTCAGGATCGGCTAGAGTGATATGGTCCAAATAAGACCATGAAGGTTTGGCAAAAGAAAAGCTTGGTAAATTTTTTATAAGATTATTCATAATAAGTGTTTCCGTGTGAAATTCAAAGTTGTTATTGGCTGAATCGCATTTGATATTGATTGCTCCTTTACAGTTCGACTGCTTCGCACCTATCCCTGTGATCATACCCCGACATTTTTGACGAGGCAGCCCTAGTTGTTTGGCAGCATTCTCAGATATGAGAGAAGTCTGAGAACCCTGATCTAAAAGAGCGCGCATTTTGATAAAGGAACCATTGGATGCTTCAATTTTTACCACAGCTGTTGCTAAAAGGATTTCAGGGATTTCAGTTTGAGACACATGTGAGCTCCTAGCAGTTGGCTTTTGACCCTGTTTGTGTTCGCTGACATTCGCGCTACTAGAAGTCGATGCCCCGGCCTCATTAGAGTTTAGCGAAAACGCGTCATGTAGAAGCGTGTTATGTGCAAGCTTGCACTCGCGACAGCGTTTTTCTGAAATACATTTGTTTCCATTGTGGCAATAAAGACAATTTTCGCATAATTTTAGGTTCTCGGCAGTTCGAAGTTTCGATGATGGTGACATTTCACGGAATTTATTACAAATAAAAATAGAATGATTATTCTTTTTGCAAATTGCACACCTATAGTATTTTGCGGCATAAACATTTTTGCTGTTCGCGGATTGCTCAATACGTCCGGTCGATGACGGCTTCGTATTAGGGTTATAAAAGGGTTTCTGATTTTTATGATTTTGTTAAGCAGGTTTTGGATCAGACTTCCTTCGTGAGGATTCCATTGTTGTGAATGTCTTCTCCAAAAATGATAGAAATTCTTCGAGATGAGGTACCTCTTTAGGTTCGTTCACAGAAGAGAGATATTCGCTAAGGGTCTCTGTGTCGAGCTTTTGACACATCAGATGAATGATAAGAGGATCCCATGACTCCACGTTAATTCCCAAGTTCCTGATCGCGTTGAGACTTTCGCGAGTTACGTCATGGATCTTTTTAATATGATTTAGCGACGATTGCTGCGCCGCTGGGATATTGAGCATTAGATCGAAGAGACAACTTAAAATTAAACGCTTATTATTGTAGCGATTATTCAGAAGCTCCCAACTGATTTGATAATTATCAGCCGAGATGGAAAGATGCTGGATAAGTCTTTCCGCTTCACCCTTTACTTTAGTTTTGAGAAATTGCATTTTTTGAGCGGGGGATAGATTTGGATTGGCATGAATAGTTTCAGTAATAAGATCCTTAAAACTAGACCATTGTTGATAATGGCCAGAAAAGATTGGAATTTCCATTTTTGGAGTAGTGTTTTCACGGTGAGAAGAGGAGAATTTTCTATTGACAGCTTTTATGATCTCATTAAATTTTCTCTCAGCTTGAAAAAAATGCGATTCGTACTCCGGGCTTTTCTGACTAGCCGATTCGCTATCTAGCTCCCAATGAAGGGTGTCGATGGTAGACCAACGTGATTGAATAGAACGCAACAAGTGATCAAATTCCCATTTCTCCGATATTGAATCTAAGTCGATGTTCGAAATAGTATGCTCGAATGCCTTGAAATTACTGCTTTGTTTCCGCAGCATCTCATCGGTCTTGCTATTGTTACCCCGAGCTTGATACGAGGTTTCCTGCGATGGAGTCCCTGGCATTATTTCAAATTTATTTGTAATAAAGTATGGATAAGACTTAGTACCTAATCCGCACAGCTTAATATGATTCGATTGATATTCGTTCCAGTAGCTATCTAGAGTGTCTAGCCTTCGCTGAATATAGTCTGGAGTTTTCCTATCCGAACCGTCTTTCTTAAAATTCGAATAAAGTTGCTCAATTGCGGAAACGATTCGCTCTTGAGCCGATAGTAATTCTTCCATAGTCGACATCTTAGTACTCGTAAGTGATGAGAATACGATAAAATGGAAAGATCTTACTTGATATCTTCTGGACTACTGAATGAACGGTGACGCGGTGCTGCTACTCCTACGTCCGTCCTGTGGTGTCTGTTGACGCCCTGCTGCTCCAGTGTCCTTCCTGCGGTGTCTGTTGACGCCTGCAGTTGCTGCGGAGGTGGTCGCAAGCCGGCCTGGCTTACGTCCTTAGGTATCTGATGATACTCGCTGCTGTGATCCAGTGAGCTGCTAGCTCACACTGATATTTCCACTTGTTAGCGGAAATCCTCACTGGTGGCACTGATTTATGCACTCGCGAGGGTGATATATCAGTTTTAAAATTAAAAAAAAAATGATGTACGGTCCGTACACCACGTATAGTAAAACTAAGCTGGATATATCAGTAAAACCAAGAGATAAATTTTAACTGATATATTTAACGATAAACTGTAGTTACTAATGAAATGAAGTGAGACGCGGGTGTCGATTGACAGGTGATCGCAAACTGAACATAATAAATAGTATTGCTAAAATTGATGACTGGCGTAAATGCGCGGTTGGCAGTAATTAGGGCAATGCACAATGAGCGTGCTCGTACAGGTTGTAATGTAATCGTGCTAGTTAATAATTAAATAAATAAATAAAACACAGTTCATTCGAACGGGAGGGATGTTTTCCAACTGTTTTGTACCGGCCTTAAATACCATGAATTGACTCTTTTTTTGAGTTGTACACCAGTCCGTGACCAAAGGCGTATTCCTCACATTGATCCACACACACGCTATTTGGTAAAAAAACTACGGAGAAGCGGTTCCGGTTCCGATATGTCTCCCTGACGAAAACCTGTTGCATTGTCGGGTATATCCGGGTATTTCTGGGGTTTTTCTTGCAAGAAAAATTCACACTAGCAGCCCGGGGTCAGAAAGTTGGCGGTGTTACACCACAATGCCTCAGAAAGCACGTTAAACTGTTGATCGTGCGCCTGATCTTTACCCGGTCGTGTCGGTCTGCCATCCCATTGGATTATGAGAGTATGGAATAGAAAATGCACCTGTGTGCAAGATGTCTTGCGCACATGGCTAGTTTCTGTTGTATGACTGGCCACCGTGGCCGAAATTCGGCTAAGGAACCATTATCATCAAGTCCAAGTACCAATTCTATGTGAAAGTCGCATACACAGACGTTATAATATCTCTGCTGACGTAAATGCTATCTATTTTCTAGTCTTGATCTTGAATCAAATTCCAAGCCATAAAATGTAAAATAACCATTTGATTTACAGAGCATAAAATAACTACATTATTATTTAAGGTTCGTCGTAGAGATAGCATTTATGTTCAAACCGATAACTTAGGCAAAATGGTCGGTATAAATTATTAATAAATATATTCCTATAAATAGAAACCACAAGCAAGGCCTATAAAATTCCGTGTTAACTCTGTCTTAGATAATATTTTTTTATAAACAAAGGCATTCATGTGTGAAAACGAAACAAAAACTGTTAAAAATAACAGGAAACAAGAAGGTAACCACTAAAAACAAGAACACATCTTCAACATCGAGTTCGAAAAGGGAGGACAGAAAAGTAAATGAATGAAAGCTGTCAAAATCAAAAATGGTTTCAAATTTCTGTGACTTGGTTCGATGATACTCGTAACAATACTGATATGTCGTAAAATATTATCCATTACAATATTTCTTACGTTTAGTGAAATTTTCCTCGGCCACATAAGGGTAAAGGCTCTTAGGCGGCCAAGGAATCCTTTCTAGAAATTTCTTTACTATCACGAACGCACTCGCGTTCGTGATGTGTTCGTGGTGTGTGTGGGTCACAGATGGAAAGGCCTTTTATTTTTATTTTCTTAATAAATTTTTAATATCTTTAGTTTCTGCATGCTAAGTACGAGTGTGCACAATAGGCTTACGACAAACGTTTTCGAGAGCTCGATACACTACAACTTCTATCTCGTTTAAGCCTTGGTCTCTTGATCACCACGCAGTACGCTGTGGTATGCGCTATGCGCAAAGACATAATCGTATGAAAAACGTCTAGTGGTATTTCGTTCCGTCGAAGTCTGCATCAACGGTAAGGGACAAGCTCGGTGAAGTGAGGAGTGGGTACTACGCACAGCACGGCGTCGCGCGTCGTCGTCTCGTTATCACGCACAGATTACAGAATATCCAGATGTAGTGACGCGACATCAAGAGTGAAGAGGTGGAAACTATTCTTGATAAGAATAGGTAGCATTTTCAACACAAACCGCTCTGTGAAAAAATCACCGCACGCGCACGCGTATTATACTATTATATATGTATACAATAATCGTATAATATTTACGCGTATTCTGTTATCTGTGTTATCACGCTGCGGTGTGAAATACAAATGACTGCTACTCCGCACAGACAGTTGCGTTGCGTTGTGACGCTACGTTGTACCGTAGTGCGCAGCATACTGCGTGGTGATCAAGATACCAAAGCCCTACACGTACAAAAAAGAATGAGACAAATACAATACACCGTGAAAATAACGTTTGTCTATCTCACTAAACCATTCGAAAACTATAATTTAAGTGAGTTCCTATAAAACTATTCATCCACCGAAAGTACGAAAAATAATTCCTCTCTATCCAGCAGAGGCGCTGCAAGGCACCAAATGTATGGAAAGCGACGAAAACTTTTATCGTCATCGTAAACTAATGCACATCTCATACTAAAAACTGCTGTACGAAGCTTCACAAACCACCGCGATTGAAACCAAGTACCACCACAAATACACACCACCACATCTGTTGTTCTTCAAATACATGGATAATTTTCATTTCACAATTGGGTTTAACTAATATCACCTTCATTTGATATACGGTTACCGAACCTATTCGGTTGTCTTGATCAGTAATTTACAACCTCACCTTTGATGCATTGACCGTAAGGCTCAATTTACACTGAAAGGATAAAATAAGAAGGCTTCATTATTCACCTTATTATTGTATTAAATAACAGGCAAGTAAATAATTTTACAATTTTATAAATCTAATTAAACTAATTTTAAACAATCACAGTTTTTTATACTGATTTGAATAAACAAGGGCTTAAATCACATCACATCATCATCATCGTCAAGGCAAAACTGTTTCTCCATTTCTCCTCCAAGCAAGCAGTCTTTTAGCTTCTGCATGCGAGGACACATAAAATGGTTATGAGTTATTATGTTAGTTTATATATAAATTGTGTAAATTTGTTTGTTCTCCGAATACAAAAAAATACAGCTGAAATTTAGCAGACGTATAGTTCTAGACCTTGATTAACATATTATTATATTATTTATTATCTTGGAAAACGCATGCGATGCCCGGGCTAGTGGACTAAAACCAGTTACTTTAAATGCAACATGCTTACCACCTATATACCATTTCGAATGTCACCATGATAGATAATTATTGAGTTTGGATTTTTTCCCCGTTGACTGAAATTCTTCGTGTGACACTGAGAGATGGACTTGTAAATTTAGGCTTTAAAAGAAATTTGCCATTAAAAGTGCTTTCTTACACAATGGCCTAAAAGTCTAGTTTAGACTCTCACCCTGTAGACCCTGGAGGCTTGTAGGTAGGTGTGTACGTTGGTAACAATGACTTAATATTAAAAGCATGAATTAACAAAATCCAGGCCCCCTTATCTTAGGTAATGGTAGTTTTATTTGGACCCAAACAAAAAGTTTTTCATCTCTGTAAATAATTTTACAAGTTTCAACTCAATAACATACATTATATTCTAGATTGTCTGACCTCAGCCTAAAGGTGATTGAGTTAGTAGACCTTAAAATAATTTATCTTCTGCCTGTATAAGCTTGATGTTTCATTTAAGATAAATGGTGTTCAACCAGGGTCGCGCACTGACCGAGACTCGATTATAAGAGAGTGTTATGAAGTTTTGAAAAATGATGTGCTTTTCAGATCTTGAAAGTTAACTATAAAAAGATAAATTATGTGAATAATAATAAATACAGAAACATTGAATTGACCGCTTTGCTTATTTGTCATGGTAGCAAATGAAATAACATGAAAGAGCGATTTTCTGTTTTAAAAAGAAGTAACCCAAAAAATCTTTGCAAGCACAGAAACTTCTTCAGAGGCGTTTAAAACCCAGCTTCGTATGCAACCGCTGGCTTTTTAACCACTGTTTCACAGTAGTCGCCTATTCTACTCGATGAAATTACAATCAGCAATCACTAGTCCACAAAAGACTTCAATTCAAAATGAATCTCTTCATTCCCCGAAACCATTCTTTTTGCGACACGCCATGCATTTTGAATTCCCCCTTATTACCATCGTCATCAATCCCACTAGAATGGAAATGGGAGGCCATCAGGGAAACCTCGATTTCCTTTACGGCCTGATTTACTAACACTGAGGGTCTGAGATTACCATGGGTTTAGATAAAACAGTGGTTTGTTCTCATAAAGACTGATTCTCAAAAAGACTTAGAAGGCACCGGCGCACTCACCATTGTTTGGCAGTTCTTATAGGAGACTGGTGAACTAGACTGGTGACTTTTGTGACAGCCAGATAAATTTAAAATGATGGTCAAGGTGTACGATTTTACTACACGCATACAGCCAAGAGAGATCAAAGTAGTCTGCGTGGAATCAGATTAGGATAGACTTATTTCAAACAGAAATAATATGAATATTAAAAATAAAACTTATTAAAAACAAGCTTTTATATCATCTAGGACCAAAGTGCTTGGGAAGACCAATCCAACGAATCCAAATTCGACGGGACTACGTCGTTTCGTTTAAGAGTTTCGATGGCCACTTTTTGTCTCCATCATCAGACCAGCTCGATATTACAACATTGCATTGTCATAAAATTTTCATCAGTATGCAAAATTTCAGCTTAATCGGTTAAAGATAACTGGTATAAAATTCAGCTGCAAGATTTATCCCACATAATAATACTAATAAGGCAAGTTAAATAAAAGCATGTAACAAAAACACTTTGAGTCCTTTTTGACAACTCGCAGATTATGAGAGAAAAGGGACGTAAAATATTTCATTAGACAAGGTTCCATCCCATTCGGATTACACCTATTTGATATTATGTGTTTTTTCGTACCGTTTATTCGCGTAGAGGGGTCTACGGCGTAAAAGGATCTACGAGGTAGAGGGTCTACGGCGGCGTAGCAAACAGCTACGAAGAAATGCAATTAATAAATCTGAATCTGAAATACTATCAAACGAGATTTATTTGTTCTATTTCGAATTTGTTCCAGAATTAAGTCGAAGTAAATCAAGCGCCTTTCCTTTTTTTTGCTAACGTATTAACAAAATCCTCACCGCCGCCAGTCTCTCAAACTTATTAAATCATTGTTTAATGCCTCAGTAATGCTGCGTACAGACTTTCGTAATGTACCACGCAATGTAATGTGAATGGAGTATTTTACCGCAGTGCGAGAACAAACTAAACTCGTACCTACACGTTTCTGTTTCCGGCGTGCTCGCGAACGTAGCGTCAGTACCTGGTTTGGACGAGTTCGCGCTCGTCTCAATATAACTCGTCAACACCGGCGAAACGAGCGCACTGTGCGTCTCTTTGTGATCGTTCGAAAATTTGATAAATCACGGATCGCACCGAGCGCGACTAGAGATGCTCGTAGCGTGCTCGTGTAATGCTCCGTTCGTGCTCGCAAGACGTCTTAACTATATAATTGGCTTGCACCGCATGATACCTTGCGTGATACCTTACACTAGTGTAAATGGCAAATTCTTTCATTTCATGGTACCTTGAGTAAGTCTGTACGTCGTCTGTCACGGCGTTTTGTCGCTCAACACCGTGGCTGTCGCGGCACATCACGCGCGCCACGCGCGGCATCGTCGAGTGTGATTAAAATGACGATATCTCTGTTTTGTAAGGAGCTATAAGTATAACTTACATCGCTGGAATCGTTATGAAATAAGCTAACACATTAAATATGTTTTAGTCTGTAATATTTATTATTATTAATTATATATTTAATTATTAAATATGTAATAATTTGCAATGTTTAGATAATTCCAGCTTGAAATCAGGCTGAGCTAATTTTTTCCAGTTTATTGTACAAAAAAAAAACAAAATCGTTCTAAATAATTATGAAACCAATTTTTTGTACAAAAAGTTATTGTTTTATTTACAATAATATCTAAACCACACAAATCAATAACAGATACACGCTTTTCCCTACAATTTTTCCACAAAACAAGGCTTATAAAAACATGGATCATTCCGAGCGGCACGCTGCACAACCCAAAAAAGGGTGTTTTTATACGGCTGTTGTTTGAATACTGTAGGTCTAGTGGCTTTTGTTTATTTAATACCATAGATTCGTTCCCGTACATTGTAACAGATAAAGATTCACTCTAAACAAAGGTTTAGGTATAAAGAAATAGAACAAAAGAAAAACGAACCTTGTCTGTCGGTTTTAGAGCTTGGTCCCCCGTCTGTCGGTCGAGCTTTTAGAGCTTGATTTTTATTGCGTTTTTACGCATGTTCGCCTTGTGGGTTGATAAATGAATGCTTTGTAACAAATAACAAGCCATCCAACAAAATACGTGGTCTCTACAGTTTTGAAAATACGAATAAGTTATTGTTGACCACCAAAAAATTAAGAGGCGGCGCTAATTTCGCTTGTGAAAATAATAAATAACATGGCTCACCAAAACATTTATCAAACTATTTCATCAAAGAGAAGATTTTCATTCACTTTACAGGTTTTAAGCTTCTAACACCGTATAAAATTCCTTTTAACTGGTAAATGAGATGTTAAAAGCTAAGAAATGCTTTGAAAACCCACGACATCGTTTTATTGGAAGCCTACACCCGAGAAAACAGAAAAAAATGCTGTGTTGAAACCTTTTACAAATTAATGTTTTGTATTGTGTGTATAGTAAAAAACAAGTTAATTCTAACATTCCTTTGCTTTAAACGATAAATAAATATTGACGATATATACCTAAATCAAAAATGATGATTTAGAATCATCACAGCATCATCTGGCCCCAAAGAGCTTGTATTGTGAGTACTAGATAACTGATATTCTTTAAATACATAAGTACACATAAGGTTTTTTTATTGTACATAGAAAACACATAAACCATATTTACAGCTCAATCGCATTTCATTCAATCTTAGCTAAGCAAAGTCTAAGAAATGCTATTATTTCTGGGAGCTATGTAACAAGAAAAAGCTATACAATCCACACACTATCATCTAGCTCGATGATGATGTGTAGATTTGTTAAGTTTTAATAACTTTTCTTAATAAAACAACACAATATGTGTGTGGGCCACACTAATCTAAATAGTGCCTTATTATTTAGATTTCTGAGGTCTGGGCAGAAGAAGTATTAGCCTCTCACAAGAAACTCCCAATTAATATCGATACGTCACTAAACCCGCACTCGAATAAAATATATCGTAGCTGTTCCAATTCAAATAAAATTAAAATGAGAATAGTTGAAACTCTCTTAGAGATTTTAGGCTGCACGATACGGTTCTGTTATAATGCTGGTAACTCAACTCTGATTATAATCTATAAGGGAATGCAGTCTCCCATAGATTATAATTATTATAAAGATTTGTAATGAAAAAACTAAAACTAAACACATTACAAATATCAAAAAACAAATTAATTAAAGTTCTTTACAAATATGACTACCTAACTAGCACACTGATTAGTCACTCACCACTGACGCGTGACCCGAGAGCTGGTGGGTATCTGGCGCAGCGAATCAGCATTGCCACACAGCGGGGCAATGCAGCCAGCGTCTTGGGGACGCTTCCGACTGGTATAGATATTGATTAGTTAAGCTACCTGTAGATTGTTTGCAACAGTCTGCAGTTTGCTTAATTGTTTCAATTGTAAACACTAGTTCTAATTTGTTTTTATTATTGAATTAACCTTTTCTTTGTCAATAAAGAATTAATGTATTCACTAGCACATGTATTATTTACAAGCAAACCAACATTTTTAATATCAAACAACTATATACTTACCTAACCTGCATCCTTGTTAAGAAAATTAGGCTGCATTGCAGAAGCCAAATTAAATAACTAACACATTTTACGAAATCGACTTTATTGCATTTCTATAAAGTCTAATTCAAGTTGCATCTTTCTGTGTTACTAAGGTCTCGCTACCATAATTTATCACACAGTTATATGTAAATGAAACTTGCAAGTCGGAACAGATGAAAAATAAACTTCTCAAAATAGACAAAAAAGTATCGTAGAAAAATTAAATAACGCAGCCATAAATAAATGAAATCATTGATCACTTTGCGACAGCGTAAAGGCCATAACATCTCTTATTTAGTAGGCCCTTCTTTTAAAAATGTTACCCACCTTTTTGACCATTTTTCAAAAAGCGTTCTATTGACAGACTTCTCTATATTTTTCATGTAAAATATAGATCCATATCTACAAACGCTACATGGTTTTCAGATGGATCTGTCAGTTACAGGCAGCCACATCCAAAGCAGAGCAAGATCAAGATCGTAACCTCTAAAAGCCTCCACGGTTCTGAATATCGGAAATAGGTCAAGTTATTCATGACAAATACAAGCGAATGCTTGAGGCGGCAAAGTTTATTTCTGGGTGTCTGCTGCTGTTTCGAATTTAAAATAAATTTACATACATATTTTTGGTGATTAGTTTTTGATTCAGCTTTTGTGCGGAAGGAATATTCCAAAATATCTAGAGGTGATACATTGTTGAGCGATTATAATATTTTTTTGTGAAAATTTGTTGCATTGTAGCTATACCTAATCCATGGGATGAAACCATTTTGGTCAAAAACCTAAGTGGTCCGATGTAAAAAATAAAAAAAAAAACACGACACGCGTGACAGATTTTTAAAGTTCTAATAATTAAACAAAGATATAAAACCATAGGAAAAACCAAATTTTAACTACCTAGGTAGGGCTGTCGTAGTCAGCGTTTGGACAAAAGCCCTTTTTAAATATAAGATTGAAATAAATAAATAAATAACTAACTAGGTATCAATTTTCATTAGAAAAGAATCACAACTTTAACTATACTAACTTAATATTTTTTTTAACAAAATAGAACGCAAGTTATGTATAGAAATAAACATATTTAGGAACGTTAAGGTTAGTACACAATCAGTCAAAATATTTCTAAATATGAACAATACATAGCTTTTAGTTCTGTCGGGGTCGCCTGCCGATCGAAAAGTGGTTACGCCGCCCTTTTTGGATCGTATATCTTTATATACGTTCCAAAAAGGGCGGCACAACCTAAGACAACCTAAGACCTTAGCCTTTGCTAAGACATCGTAAAATAAACCTGCCCTCAGTGACCGCTCACACCACTTGTTTGCACGGAAAGTTGTTAAAACAATTTATTAATTTCTAATTACTAAAAAAATACTTTCAGAACAAATAAATGATACCAAGAATTGTTAAAACGCATTTTTAACATCTTGTGACATTAAATAACTCTAAAGAATTATTAACGCTGTACGTTATTATTAATTAATATTGCTAATGATTTTGTTACACTAAAATAATGAAATAGGTGATCTAGAATCCGAAAACTATTCATAATTATCTGTATTAATCTGTTACGCGCATTGTTCAAGATTAGTTTAACACAAACTTTAAAATTACACCACCTGTGAAATGTTACTACAAAATTATAGGGTTGGTGCAAATATACATATTTCTGTGTTTGGTGCGAACGATCAAATTACTTGCTGTAACAATAATATTGTTGGTCGCTGTATCAACTTTGGTCAAGGTACATAAAGTCCGGTTCCTACAAAACGTAGAGGAAGGAAAATGTAGTGCGCTGTTTCAGTTTGTAAACGATTTAATATAAATAAACCACCAAGTGCGAGTCGACTCGCACACGGAGGGTTCCGTACCGTAAAAACCAGGCAGCTTTTTCAAAGAACATCAAATTTTCACTTGTTCGGAGACCCCTTTAAATTTTCAACCTTATTTTATTTTTAGTATTTGTTATTATTACAGTTGAAGTGTTACTTAATTATCAGCTCTGCGGGCAAGCAATTAGTAGTATTTGTTGTTATTACAGTTAAAGTTTTACTTATTTATAGAAAGTTTCATGTGTCTACCTATCGTAGTTCAAGAGACAGCCTTGACAAATTACGAGCAAAATAGCTAAAAAAATCACGTTTATTATAGTGGAGCCCTCTTTAATTTTGATATTTATTTTATTTTTAATATTTTTTATTATAGCGGCAAGAGAAATACACATTATCTGAAAATTTAAACAGTCTACCTGTTACGGTTTATGAGGTATAGCCACATGACAGATGGACGGACGGACGGACGGACAGCGGAGGCTTAGTAATAGGGTTCCGTTTTCACCCTTCGGGTACGGAACCCTAAAAAGGAGGAAGTTCTTGAAAACATTTAAAACATTTCTGAAAATAGTTTTGATTCTTGCAAGTACCAACCTCTACATGATTATTATAGGGCAGGTAAATAGTTGATTATAATTTAGTTTAAAATTTTACTTGTATAAGAGCTTATTTTATGAGCCTAAAAAATAGACATTATTGTTTCGATTTTTTTACTGTGGCTCGTATGTAAGGCATTTGTGGCCCACGCATGATGATTGGTAAAACCCATTCCATAGTCTTGCTGCCAAAATCCATATTCCAAGTGAGAACATCGGAGTACTAATATAACCTATCTGAACTAGCCCTGAGGTCATCATCATCGTCATCATCAGCCCGTAATAGGCCACCACTGGACAGGGCCTCCCATAATGAGCGCCAAAGCGCCCTGTCTTCAGCGATCCGCATCCAGCATCTGCCAGCAGTTTTTCGCAGCCCTGACGTATTGCTAATAAAAGCTTCAACTAGTTCAACGTGTTTATTTAACCTTTAATCCATCCCTAAGGGCCTGAAGGACCCTTGTGGTAACAAGGCGTTGTTAACTCAATAACTGAACTCGGTTTAGATAATATTTCGATATTTTGAAGACGGTAACCTTTACCACCTTCGGATATAAAGGTTTCCAAGGTTGTCTGGTGTAGACCTCGGCGATAAGACTGGTTATAAACTTAAATGGTTCAACCAAATAGCTGGGTGAAATAAATTATTATCTAGACTTCCCTTTATAGTATTCCGCCCTGGTTTTTTAATCGTTTTTGAGTATAATAAAGAAACTATTTACAAAAAGATGCGAATACCTACTTAGATGGGATCGTAAAAGCTATTTTAAATTTAGTCTTGGAAACTCCAAGCGAAAAATACTTTTAAAACGCTAAAGGTTTTTGATCGCTGACACGAAAAGCCTGACTCGATGTGAAGTAACTAAGTTTAAACTTTCAGGGGAACGGTGCCGCTTTTACAGATACCGGTTATTCAGTTTCGTTACAATCCCGTCAAGTTCGTAACAATGTTGCGTCAATTTCGGTGACAATCCGCGTAACAATTTCGATAACAATCTTTTACGAGTTATTATTTATTATAATTTTTCGTGGAAATAGTAAAGCTCTTTCGATTACCCAGGTATTAAAGGAAAACGGAAGCGTTGTATGTAAAATCAAGTCAGGACATTTCAAGCACGCTTGAGATCATAAGACGTCACAGCTTTAAGGAATCTTACAAATGTGTTTTTCCCAGACTATGTACGTAAGTTGCTACATTTATTTCTTTTAGAAAGGGATGAAAGGAAACCATCCGCCATTTATATCCGGGGTGTTGTGTGATTCGGCTCTTTTTGTGACGTGTGTTCATGTGATGTAGATCCACTCTCAACATTTGATAACTCGGAGATAAAGATATGTCTATATAAAGATAAAGATATGTCTAAAGACTCTGAGCTCTATCTGTAATTAATTATTTACTTACTTCTGCCCGTGGCTTTGCTCACTTCGTCCCAGAATAAACTATAGTCTACTTCTACAGCCTAAATTGATCCACTGTTAGACCCCGGCCTCCCCCTGATAAGCGCCTTGTTGGCTTTTGTCTCACGGGGGGTAAATCCCATACCCCCACGCTGGGTATGCGGGTTCGGGATCGCAGTTCGGTGGTAGCATTATTCTGCAGGGGGCGCTGCTGCCCACCCCCCTGGATATCCCTTAGTCGCCTCTTGCGACACACGCGGGAAGAGTTGGCGTGGTGCAAATTCTAAACCGGCACCACACATCACTGCTCTAACATAATATAATATTAAGGCGAAACGTGACGTTTGGCGAAGCTATGAGGATTTTTGTGTTCGACAAGTAATTTAGGTAGTAGTAAGTTTTTTTTCGTAAATTGTAACCCCTTTATTAATAATATTCAACTAACTTAAAGCATTGCTATTTCTCACTCTGTCTTCGTCAGAGTGAAAAATATCACTGCTTAGCAACTGTTTTAATTTAGCATACCATTATGAATAAGAGCTTAGCCATTTGCATGAACTCATGTTAGAAATACTTTGAATAAATTGACGATTTGGAGCCTGTCTATAGACTCGACGTTAGAGATTTAAAATAAGCATTCAAATAAGGGCGTAAACTCCTTATCTTCAGATAAATTTTACAGTGACAAAATGGCTTACCGCAGTTTCAAAGCGAAGTGGCGGGTGAGGTGTCTGTTATCTAATGCCGCTTTAATAAAATGCATCGGAGTATTACGATTTAATTGCACATTTTTGAGCTGTGCGGCAGTGTTACGGTCCAGATCAGCGACCTTTATCGTTGAGTCAGGCCATCTTGATTCTGCAATGAAAGTAAATAATAAAAATTACCAAAACATGACCTAGATACAAAAACCCCCGAGGGTGTTAGCAGCAATAAACGTTACTCAAACAAAACGGCCATAAATCGAGATGAGCGAAATTAGAAAAAGTTTTGCCGAATTGTTTTTTGACTGTATTTAAAAAGATTGCGTTTTGCATTTTTAACACGCTAAAGTTGATCATTAAAATGACAACAATATGCTTGTATTTCATTATAAACGAAACTACGATCCCCAACCCGCATGCCCAGCGTGGGGATATGGCATTATCCCCCCTAATAAGGCGCATTGACAACTTGCGGATCATATTTCTATTTATTATTTTATTTATTTATCTTAGGGAAACAAAAAGCTTTAGAGCTAGAAAATTAAATAATTTTTTTTTTGCAAATTGGTACTTTAGTTCTGTGTTTGTATTTAGTATGTAACCAATTGGCCAAAACGAAACACGCAATTGCGTAATGGGTTTTTAAAATATACATTATTAAATGGAATACGATCTATTAAATTTAGTCAATTTAATAGATCGTATCCCATTTAACAGCTGGACCCTTTCATTAGTACCAGAAACACAACAACAACAACACCGGGCTTTAAGTCCACTGCTGGACAAAGCCCTCCTCTGATAAGCGCTTGACATTATTTTTGCAATATCCCCAAAATCTTTCTCCTATTTAAAGCTACCTAACAATGGCAAATTCATGAACTTAACTGAGTTTTATGTTCAGTAAAATCGATTAATACCTTTCACTCAACATTTAACAGTTTGTTAACTGTTATCGGTCCTCTACAAAGGGTTAAAGGCTAAGCCACTTCTGGTGGAACTTAGGAGTTATCTCAATTACTGTTTACTCTGGCGAAAACAATCCGGATTATAACAGGAGTTCCTGTAATATTATCTACGTTAAAATTTGCAATCGGACATGTACTGACTTGCAAAACTGGAGGTCAATTAAACTTCCATAATTTTTGGCAGCACACACACTGTATTTGTAACCTACACAAAAACAACATCACATTCTTAATACTTCCTTAACCCTGACTCAGGTTGAATTGTGGGCATACGGATTTTTTTTAAGCCAAGAAAATCAAGGCACTTGCAGTGAACGTGAAAAAGCGTACAAAGGTTCTTAAAAGCGCTTTAAGCTTGATTACTCTAATTAAGACGTATTTTCTTAGGTGCTTTAAATTCTTCCGTGGGGCTAAGGAAATCTGTTTGAATTTAATTAAACCATTAAAAAAATACCGTTTTACTATGTAGCTATTTTCTTGCTCAGAAAAATATATAAAAATAAAATAAATCAGTTTAAAAAAGCTGCGTAGATTTTTGCCAGCCATAAGTTGAGGAAAATGTAGTGAGACTCTATTTATAACAGCTTTAAATTGGCTCCCTGTTTCGATGTTAAATATGAAAATGATCCGAGTGAACAATGTTATATAAACAGCTATTCTATACACTCGTCTGAAGCTACTAGTACGAGTCCACTCTGTCCGAGCCTTGGCCGAGCAGACTCAGATTGTGTGAACGCGGCTTTATGGAATAGGAGGTCTACTTTGAAAAATCGCACATAACGAAGGAAGGCCGCTCTGATTTTTCGATGACCTTATTATGAAAATGATTCTAACATTTATTTCCTAAATGCGAAACGAACGTGTCAGTTGGAGACGCGCCCGAAGCAACTTGGTGGTAAAGGCCCGTAAAAACGAAAATCGAAGTTTCTGATTCCTTTTCGTGCAAACGCTATCTTATGCAAGTGACGTAAGAGTTGGTTTAGCTCGAAAACGAATCAGAAACTATAAATTGCATTTTTCAATTATACTCGAATGTTGTTCGTTTCGTGCGATCGACCTCATCCGTCAATTTCGTACGTTTTTCAAAGTAGACCTCGAGACTCACTGTTTTAGAATACGACCGATATCGAAAATAGCTTGCCACCGCTTCTTGAACTTACACAGTCTGATCTTATTCTCATTCCAAAACATTACCAAGATAGTACCTTATTTGCTGCAAATGCCTTTTACAAGCCGTATCAGGGTATAACTTGTTTTTATGACCCATTACAGCTCATTTTACACCACGTTTTGCAAGCCCTTTTTATGTAAAACTATAATCCAAAGAGATATAATTTTTAGCTCTGTCTTGTACGAGAAAACAATGGCGTAGCGTACTGAACATTTATGATATTGTTTTAGATATTAATTATGACCAAAAGACTGACATACCGTATTTACTTTTCACCCTGGAAACAACGCGTGCGAAGTCATGTATAGAAACTAGTTTAAAACAAAACATTAGGCCTACCTACCTACTCTAAAAATCTCTTTAATGTAGTCATTGTTAATTTTTTTTTATTATGTTGGACGATACACACTGCGATAGCCCGAGCTTCTGTTATGGGTACTAGATAACTGTTATATTTACCCCCGAACACTTAAACTTTGACAGATTCTCATCAAAAACTAAAAAAATGGTGACTTATGACAAGCTTAAATCAAAGTTGCGTTTGAGTATTAAGGCGTTAATACATTCAATTACACAGATAGATTTTTATAAATACATGGAAAATACCCAGAACACCCGGATCAAATATCTGCAGATCGTAAAACATTTGTCCCTAGACGGGAATCGACCTCCTACATCGCGGGTAGATCTTCGCCCACTGCACCACAGAAGACCTCAACTGTAATGTTCATACCTCGGTATGTCCGAAGTCTGCTATCCTTACTCCCATGCAATGACATACGAATCCGTAATGGTAGTGCTTTTCCTTACGATAGTAGAGCTAAAAAGAATTTCGTACTCGCTGCCTAATGTCTATTTTTGCGTTGTTTTTGTGCTCTACATTTTTATTTCCACTCTACTTTTCAGTTTAATATCTGAAGCGCTTGGAATTTAACTCAAAAAGATAACATTATGAATTTGCTGTGGGTTCCAGCTTAGAATTTGCACCACCACAACTCTTCTCGCGGGTGTCGTTACAGAACCACTCTACCACCGAACTGCGATCCCCAACCCGCATGCCCAGCGTGGGGATTATAGGCATTACCCCCCGTGACATAAAAGCCAATAAGGTGCTTATCAGGAGGCGGCCTGGAGTACTGCTCAGTAAAATCACACTAACATATTAATATTATAAATGCGAAAGTTTGTATTGCCGTGTGGTGTAAGTTTGTATTATATGCTGGCAGCATATAATTTGCACCACCCTAACTCTTCCCGCAGGTGTCGTAAGAAGCACCGCCAGGGGCGGGCGGCAGCACCTCCTGCAGATTTTTTTACAACTAAACTGCGTTCCTCCACCCGCATGCCCAGCGTGAGGATTATGGACTTTATCCCCCCATGATAAAAGCCAATAAGGCGCTGGTCTGGGGAGGTCTGCATCCAGCTGTGGACCTTTATAGGCTGTAGATGAAAGTTTCTTTGGATGGATGGATGCTACTTACTTCTTCACTACTTAACGGACCGGGATGAATTAATTGTGCACAAATTCAGTAGGTCATACTCATACTCATTTATTGATAAAAAATATTAGATAGATAGATAGAACATACTTTATTGCACACTTATAACTAAGAAACAATTAAAAAAAAGAAACAATTATAACAATGTGACAATTGGCGGTCTTATCGCTCAAGAGCGATCTCTGCCAGACAACCCTGGTATGGATAGGATCGTTGGAAATAAATGGGGTAAAGATCTGTGTGCATCTAATAAATATTGTACTACTTAAAAATAAGTATTAATATACAACAACATAAATTACAAAAAAAATTACATAAACACCTTCTCCTATAAATATAAATATATTTACACGTATAAATATACTTTAATACACATCAGAAATTGTTTATACATATGTAGATAAATTTAGAAAGAAAGAAAGATATACTTTATTTGTAGCTATGAATTAAAACATGTACAAAAACTAATAAAATTACCAAACCCATATAAACTATATTATAATATTACACACTTATAAAATACCTTAAAGCTACAAAATGGCGTTATATTATACCTTAAAGCTACAAAATGGCGGAATATTATGTGCTCTAACCACAGAAATCTTCAGTGGTTTTCTGATGAGTGAGGCTGGTGTAGGTGGAGCACATAATACAAAAATTGTCACATTACAAAATATATGTACTACAAAATTGAAATTTCATTTCTGAGATCTTCAGTGATTTTTTGGTGATCTAAAATAAACTTTTTAAGTTTAGCCCTAAAATTTGAAAAACACTGAAGCTCCCGTATAGGAGGTGGAATGTTGTTCCAGCACTTGGTTGCAGCGTACCGGAAACTGCCTCTAAAAGCTGCCGAGTGGTGCCGGTGTGTCGACAGCTGTTTAGAGCATTTGCGCAAAGATCTCGTCTTGGACATCCAACTGAGTCTCTCATGTAAATACCCAGGCGTACGGTACTTTATCACGCCAAAAAGTAAGCAAGCAAGGTGGAGCCCCTGACGCGCTTTCATACGGAGTATAAAGTTCTAATTTAAGTCTAGACCTGAAATAACACATGGCTACTTTTTACCCCATTTATCAGTTCCCATGGGCAATGGGCAGCCTTATCGCTTAGAAACGATCTCATCCAAGTTACATTACTCTTTTTTTCTCTTTCTCTTGAATAAAGGCTTCCTAGATAAGTCGCGAACAGATGCGGAATGAATCTATTATTAAATATATATAATTTTTACAGTCAAGTAAAAATAGTGTATTTAATAATTTTTTCAAGGCTTTTTGTTTCACACTCAGGGTAATTTCTAAGAACTCAAATAATTTTCTAAAATCTATAAACCAGGCGCGATCAAAATGGAATGGAGCCAGTGCGAACTGAAACAAAAGTAATGAAATTTTCTTTGACGAAGTTCAATCGCATTTTGTCGACGCGTGGATTTTACCTATGAGAGGTCGTAAAGTATTTAATTTTACAAGATGCCGTCTCATTTTGATCGAGCTCGAACTATGAGGAGACGGCCGCACTGCGAACACCAAAGTAAGCGGGTAGGTTCGATGGTAGCTTAGCGGGTTAATCTAAGCTAAGTTAAGCTAAGGTGAGCTCAAAATTTGAATCTGTTATCGCCTTGCACACATCCAGGCGAATAGCTAAGCTAGGCCAGATAATACAGGCTGCCACTTAACATGTGTACTAAGTCGAAAGGGAGTGATTCAGGATCCCCAGGGGATGAACTTATAAATAAAGGTTTTTTAAGTGTCGTTAATTAATTAATATTTTTAAGATAATGTTAGTAGTTTTTTCTTCCTATCTTTTACACGCACTCTTTCTTTATCATAAAATATTTCACAAATGTTTTTTGCTTGTTTTTTCAGCAAAATCAGTGTTTTGTCATGAAATTATTACAAAGAATATACGTAAAAGAAAACGAACAAGAAGAAAAAATAAATTTATTTCTAATTTTTTTTAAATATTTTTTACAGGCGATTCCGCGATGGTGTTCATATTTAGTTTATTTGATCATGGACATACAACATTTCTTCTGTTTGAGGTTTAATTAACCTTTTGTGGGAGGAAAATAAATGAAATGTATTTGCGATAATTTAGATAAATTACGATAAACGTTTTCGAGAGCTCTATACTTCTCTATGCTTCTTTGGTATCTTGTTCACTACGCAGTACGCCATGCGCTATGCGGTGCTGGACACTCGTATAAAAACGCCTAGAGAGGTCTTTTGTTCCGTCAAAGTCTGCGTCAGCGGTAAGGGGCAGTATGCAGTACGCAGCGTACTGCGTAGGGAGCACGACAGTGTGTAAACCTGTTGAAACGTCGGGAAAAATAGGTAGGTTAACGCAATATATGCCCGGATAGTTAAATTATAAATGTTATCTTCCCATTCATTTCGAACAAAATTGCCGTTTTTCGCTCACTGAATTGATTTTTAATCGTTGGTTAAATCTGTGTTGTAGGTAATCCTTTTTTGGTTCAACGAGTGTAACGAGCTTCTACGAGAAAATAATAAATACATACATTTTGTTCCAATATTAAAAGTAATTTTCCACAGCGTAAAATTATATTTCGCATAACGTTTTATCATTTTTATCCAATTTTCTTTCATAAAGGGATAGAGTTATAAATATTAATAGCTTTCGACTACTCATCTTCATGAGATAACTTTTTCGTACCTATGCATGACACACTATGACGGTTTACTTCCATTGTAGCGGAGCGGTGTTAAGATTAGATAGATAGATAGAGAATGCTTTATTCATTACCTTAAAAAACAGATAGCACTCATTAAATATAATGTAGGGAACAGCAATATGAACTGGCGGACTTATCGCTTAAAGCGATTTCTTCCAGGCAACCAAAACGATGGTGAGAAAAATAGAGGATGGCGGTGCTTACAACATTAATTCAAACTATTTTTACAAACTAATACACATAATACCTACTTACTAAAATAATACACTAATACATATAACAAAATAAAAATACTTAGTAGGACATGCTAAATATTCTAGTGTGACGTGACATTTAAAAAGTAATTATAGACTTTCCTTTTGAAAGCGTGATGTGAAGATTATGTCAACTTTTATAGCCTATATTGATCCACTGCTGGACCTCTCCCTGATAAGCGCCTTATTGGTTTTTAACATATGGGAGGTACCCATGCTCGAGACATCAAGCGTAGCCGAGGTCGACTAGCAAAGAGGTGGTGTGACTACATCAGCAGGGCAAATCAAACTTTTCGTTACCGGGATATAAAAACCATCTACATAGCAGGTTTTTATACCATACATAGCGATGTACATAATTTGAATACAACAAATAAACATAAACTCGCTGTGCCCACAACTAGACTACTACACTAAACTAATGTATCTTTTGAAGGGCGCTTCTACAACAAAACTCCTAGTGAGTTGCAAAAATTATCAGTAAATTACTTTCAAAAATTCAAACAAATTGTCAAAACCGTCTTGTGTAAAACGGCCTTTTTTTGTTTTTTTGTTTTTTTCTTGGCCGAGGAAATTCTTTTACGAATAGACTGGTCTGGGGGGGACCAGAATGATGTGGGACTCGACGTCCTGATAAGGACGTAATACCCACTAAAACCTCTCCGGTGACCCTTCTCTCGCCATTTTCGCCGAACCACGGGAACATTTAAACCTACCGCGGCCCGTGTAAAACGGCCTACTATAAAATATCAGAATAGAGGATAAAAAAGCTTGGGACGGGATTTGCTCACTTGTAAATAACAACTAACAGGCTAAAGGTTTCTTCGTCGCTTCTTTACTTTAGTCTACATACCGAAGCGACTGAAATCAAAAATATCACTATACTTCCGTGTCAGTGTTTAATTATTAAGAATTTGACCTTTTCTAAGTACGTTTATTGTATTCATGGAAATAAAGAGTTTTTGACTTTTGACTTTGACATCGACACGGAATTTGACACAGATTCGTACGAAATTCAAATAATTTAGCAGTTTTTAATATTTTCTGCGTTCTGCAAGGAATTAAACCACACAAATCCTACAAATCTTGGACCATTTCCTACGAACCCATGTACAATAAAATATGATATACCTAATGGAGTTTTTGGTAAATGCTGATTTTTAGGTTCACGCGTTCCTGAGAAAAGAGGGTTGACAGACGTACAGACGGACAAGAAAATTTTCCTATAAGGGCTCCTTTTTTTCTTTTGAGGTACATAATCGTAAAAATGAGCATAATCTAGTCTAGTAAAAACCCTTAAAAATCGCTTACAACAGTGAAAGCGCGATGCTCTGACAGTGGCATGTGATTGATGGATCCACACAATTCGTGAGTCGAATACGAGATCAGGTGTGCGATTACGTTAAAATCTCCCATTCCCATTGAATGGGCCATCCGGGGAGACTAGAAAAAAATACACACAAATTTCTGGCTGGATGAAGCCGATCGTCGACGGAAATTTTAACGTCATCTTCAAGATAATATAACCTTAGTCAAAGTCAACTGTAGTATTACTCACACTTGACCTTTTTTGCTCGAATAAATTAATTCTGATTGAAGTTTGAGATTGAAACAGTAAATACATTACAGTAATGAAACGTAGTCAGCCAGATCTAGAGTAAGTGTCATAAGTATGAATTTTAACGATGAGTAGGTAACTTATGTATTACAACTAAATAAAAATACAACATTACAATTGAGTTTGACATTTGTGATATTTTGACGTTGACAGCTTCGTCGTCAGTCGGCTCCATCCAGCCAGAAAATTTTATGTTTTTTTTTTTGTACCATGTTATGGAAACCGAAATCGTTTATACCCAGTTTCTTCGGATGGCGATTCCAGTAACATTCGTAAGAACGATACGTTATACTCTCGCCGTGAGCATTAAGTCGAACACAGCTTCGAGCATTCGCAAGAACGTTACATTACATCGAAAATATGCTCTAGGAAACTGAACATTTGTCTGCATTATACCATTCGTAAGAACGTTAAGTCAAGTTAAGTAACGTAAAGTCTAGAGTCTAGACTTTAGTCACTATAAGAGCCCTTATCTAAGTCCGCAGTTTATACTAAGTAGGTAGCAATTTATCGTTTTATTACAAAGAGAAAATGTCACGAAAATCTGTTAAAAATGTTGTCTATAAATCACAAGTGGATTTTAGCCCTTTCGGGGTTCAAATGAAAAACATGATGGATCGTTTTTAGGGTTCCGTATCCTAAGGGTGAATTCGGAACCCTGTTACTAAGCCTCCGCTGTCCGTCTGTCTGCCTATCTCTTGAACCGTAAGAGGTAGACAGTTAACATTTATAGAGAATGTGTATCTCCTCTTGCCGCTATAACAGCAAATGACAAAAATAAAATAAATATACAAATTAAAGCTCCATAGAAAAAACGTGTGTTTTTGGCTATTTTTGTTTAGTTTAGTTTAGTTTTGTTAATTGATAACGTTTATATGATACGTGTCATGTTCTTGATTCTAATGAAATTAACAATAACGTTGTATAAATTAATATGTATATACATAGGTCTTGCTGAATTCATTAATTTGTTTATATAAAAAATGTGGGAATAATATTAAATTGATTCATAATTGAATAAAATAATAAAAATTTAGTTTTAGTTTGCTTTTGAAGGTTTGCGTTGAGGAAGCGCCGATGATCGTCGGTGGGAGACGGTTATAAACAGCCGGCCCCATTACATGCACCAGCTTCGACGATTTCGTGAGACGCCGCGGGACAGCCCTCAGCTTGTGCGCTTGACGAATGGGGTACCTGTGACCGTCGCCGAACCTGGAGTTCTCGTCAAGTTGATTTCAAGTATACATGGCGGCATGGAATATGTCTAACCCAGGAACCGTCATTATCTTTAGGGAGCGGAATATTGGACGAGCGGGTGTGCGAAGTAGCAGCTCCTCATCATAGTTGTCTCCAGAGCCTCTGCCTACCTCCACAGGGCGAAGCACGCTCAACCCACCCTCTCGCACTGTTGGTCAATGTGAACTTCCCAAGTAAGCCCTTCGTCCAGTCTAAAGCCCAAAAACGGCTAAAGGTTGGCTAGTGCGTCCGGCAAAATTGAAGTGAACAAAGCTCGTCTCGCTCACATTGAATAGAAAACCGTTGACGCTAAACCAGACGTGGAGCTGATTCGCCACCATGTTCAATCTCCTCTCCAACTGCTCCCTATTCGGTGCTTTGAGCACCTCCGCAACATCATGGGCATACATGAGTTCTTCTCTCTCTATCTCTGTATCTCTTGAACCGTGCAGGTAGACAGTTAATTTTCTTACAGAGTTTATTACTATTGCCAAATAATAATAAAATATCACAACAAGTAATAAAAATAAATAAATCTAATAATTGAGGGGGCAACGACCATACAAAGTTGAACAATGATGACCGAAGTTAAGCACCGTTGGGCGCGGTCAGTACTTACATGGGTGACCACGTCATTTTAGCTTTTTTTATTTTTGCGACCCATCAAAAAATTATGTTTTTAGGGTTTGTCTTGTTTGTGTTGCGAAAGTATATCAAGTATGTAACAGAACCCTTCGTATGCGAGTCGACTCGCACTTGGCCGGTTTATTCACATTATTATCATGTTGGCAATGGCGAAGAGAAATGTTATGTCGTTAGAGTTATTTATCAAATTCGTAACACTAACAGTGTCTAGTGAGAGTTTTTTATTGTTAACTAGCTCTAACCCGCGGCTTCACTCGCTCTTTTCCGAGATAAAAGTAACTTTTGCCCACCACCGGGATTAAGCCATAATTAATTTTGCTTTTATATGTGGAAGTATGAAATTTGAAACGGTCAACATTTCACGTTCACGTTGACTGCGAACATTTTTTTTACCCAAGATATCGATCGATACTAACTCTCCACATAGCTGTTGTGTGCGGCGCACAGGCGTTTCGTTCGAAAAAAAAAACACGTTACGGGTGTGCTGTATCACACAGATGTGTGTTTTCTTAGCCGCTGCGCTAGTGTGGATTACGCCTATGTGTCGCTCGTAAAAAAACATTACGGTGCGTTTTCTGCAGTGTATAACTAAAACTAATAGTTGACCTTAGATGGAGCACGCTTTTCAAGGAAAGCGAGTAAGAATCATATTCACACAAATTTGAAAACTTTGAGATTGTATTATACTCTAACGGAAAACAAACGCAGTTCAGTGTGTACATTCCACTCTTTGCCGGTACTTATAATATAAACATAAAAACATAAAAATCATTTATCGGACACAATTACAGTGTTTCAGTATAATATGGAATTCGTAGGGTAGGACCCTAACTAGTCAAAGCTGTATTTTAGGATCCAGGGCTTCTCCTTTTAAAGTTTTACACATGTTGTGCCTATAAGTAAATAATTTGGCGTGTTATAAAAAACTATCAGACTTCAAATTCCGGTTCATAGACATCCTATGTCTCGGACGAACGAAATCACCTCTACCTTATTCCCTGACCGAAGGTCTATGTTCACGTGCAAAAAAAATAGTTTACACTGACGACATCTAGTTATTCAAAATTTAGTTTGGTGACACATGGATGAAACTATTGACGCCCGTTGCCATGGAAACTATTAGTTAGGTGATAATGAAATAATCATATTCTGAAGAATTTTTACAAACCTATGTTTTACGTCGCACATAGACAATTCCTCGAGAATCAAACTTATACCTCAAAATCAATTTTTATACAACAATGAAAGAATCATCAAAATCTATTAACAATTGGCGCAAATATCACCAAAAATTTTGTAGCTAGTCATGATTCTCCTAAAATATTATGTTGCTTTTTAAGTTTAACGGGATAAATACTAATCCCTCAGGAATAAAATTTTTATAAGACTACCTCGGAATCATTATCTATACAATAATGAAAGAATCAGTAAAATCGGTTACCCATAGGCGGAGATATCAAGTAACATACATACATAGAAAAAAAATCATACAGACGAACTGAGAACCTCCTCCTTTTTGAAGTCGGTTAAAAATAAGAAAACAGTAACTATAAATAAACATGAAAATAAAAAAACCTACTCTTCAGTTTGTTAGGAAAATGTACGAAACATAACGAACGAAGGTACCTACTGGGTATGTCGATTAGGTATCAGTTATATGTGTGTGTTTGAATTCGGTCCTTTAAAGTGACTTCTTCAGTTCCTTACCTTTAAAACCCTTTTAGACTTAAATTAGGGATGATAAAAACACCAATTCATCAGTAGTTAAAGTTTAATTTTATCACAAAATTGGTAGCCCTAATTGACCACTCACGTATGTATACATAAATTAATTATTTAACAATTAATTGATAATTTGGTAACTAAGCTCTAACTTTAACTCTTAAAACCTATTTTTATGATAATCGTGAGCAAAAAATATATTATATAGAGGTACATAAATCCTTAGATACTATATTTTGTCTTGGGATGCGATTTTCATGGCTAAACGTAGCATAATTATGGGAGCAGAAATTTTTGATAATTTTTAATTTAACTTTACACACGTGTGTACCTCAGAAAACAGCCATTGTCCACAAAAAAACACACCCATTATCCACATAGTATGTTCAACATACAAAACTTACTACCTGTTATTTAGCCCACAACAGGAGTCTTTTAATTTAACATGGTCATGATGTAGTTTGTTTTACATGAAGTTACAATACCTATACACTAGACAAACACGATGTAGAATGTTTGTAAACAAACCACCTAACCTCGTGAGGCCTTCGGAATATTTTGCCTTTGCCATTTTTAAAGATTTTAAAGATTTACCTGTAGATTGTTTGCAACAGTCTGCAGTTAGCTCAATTGTTTCAATAGTTAATACTAGTTCTAATTTGTTTCTATTATTTGATTGTAACCATCGACATAGGTCTATATTATTATGATGGCTTTTAGCAAGTAAAGAAAAAAAGAAAGAAAATAATAATTATATTAGACACTACACAATAACAAACAAACGAAGAACAGAAATAAAATACTACTTAGTACTAGATAACAAACATATAGACAAAAACACAGGTCGACATTAATGACTTAGTATATTAAGACAAGCATTGGGTTGGTACTAAGTAGTTCACTCAGCGAGCAGACGAGCATGTGTGTGCAGGTTTAACAAGTCCTGACTCAGCTTTTGCTCTAACACAAAAACCTAGGGCAATTTGTGGAAGAGCGCTGGTGTTCAGTCAAAACCAAGTAGAGTAAGTGACAGACACGATCACAGATCCAGCGCACACAAGACTTAAAGTAGGTATGAAAATAAAAAGGAAACAAGGTGGCAATACTGGATATTTAAAAATAAAACAAATCAAAGATCGAGTCCTTAAGCAACAAAAAACAATTACGGTGTGAGTAAATGATGCGTAAGCAACTGCTATGGGTGTCTAGGTATGTATTCCATGAATAACATAGTCGAGACATTGTCACCAGTATTGGCTTGTATACATAGTCATAGTTACCTACGTTCACCCAAACTTTAGCTTTTGAATAGGTACAAATTGAAGATATTAAGTTAATAAAGAGTCTACACATCAAAGTCGGCAACACAGCCCGGCGGGTCGGTGTGACATTTCAGTGTATGAATTATTACAGTGTTTTGTCTACTTTGCGTCAGCACGCGGACTTTGTCTCCATTACGTACACAGATCAACTCGGAAACGGATTACTACGATCGCAACTCGAGTTTTCAATTTTTTGCTGGTTTTCGTCGACCGTTTGGTCACTAACTCCATCTCACTAAAGTAAGTGAAGATGTGGCCTATGATGGAGCTCGCTTTCCGATAAGGAACTTATTCACTGTGGATTTGAAAACCCCGAGATTGTGGGTAGGTATATGTAGGTATACCTGTTCAACCGGGAAAACAGACAGCAAGCAGCTCATCCCACTCTCTGCCGGGGCTAGATGATGCTGTATGTGTGGGTGGGCCAGCATTATCATTTATTATTTTATTTATTTATTATTACTAGCTGACTCGATAGACGTTGTCCTGTCTTAACTATGAATATTAAATTCGAATTGGTATTATGGCCGTTAAGTTTTCTTAAATATTCTAATTTTCCGCGCAACTGTCTTAATTTTATCTTTCATAAGAATCTTCTCCTGACTATAACAAACACAACACACACAAGAAATAACGAAATCAGTCCAGCCGTGCACGCTTGATGCCGTGACTAAGGGAAATAGGGATTCATTTTTATATTTATTTTAAAGATTATAGTATTTTTTAATGAAATCCATACAAAGTAGAGTATGACCATCATCGCTTCGCCTTGTTTGGACTCGCTGCCACTCCATGTTTTGATGATAATCCGTTTCCAAATCGATTAAGTATGCGACTACCGTACCTAGGTACCTACCAATATAAAGTGTGATTCAAACTAAAACTAACATCTTCACTTACAATGTTCCTACCACCTGTTGGTTTGGCACAAAGGACACCAATGAAGTGGTTGACATAACCATTTTAACCATTGCTCGTTGAAAATGAGGTCGTATAGCACAAAATTTACAACACAACCTGAGAAAATTGGCTTTTGGTTTTAATGCCGTTTTGATTATTCGACGCATTGAACTCATTTACAAATTCAAATTAAGCTTGAAGAAATAATTTTAAACAAACAGACCATAGGTAGGTACATATACAGGTACACATAGTAGGTTGGTAGGTACAGGTATTACAAAGTGATATCTGCCACTCGATGGACCGACGACATTTTTGAGGTCGGAGTCGATGGATAGAGGCGGACAAGATCGCTATTTGTGGCGTCGTTTGGAGTCAGCCGACGTTCAGCAGTGGAGGTATATTATGGTGATGATGATTATGATAAAGTAATCATCATCATCATCAGCCCTTTGTCGCCCCACTACTGGGAACAGGCCCTCATTGTTTAAGCCATTCGCATCGGTCCTGTGCCAATCTGGCCAAGAGACGGGTGTACGTATAGAGAACGTCCACCGGCGCGGTGGGTCGATGACATGTGCAAAAATGTAGGTTACACAATAAAAGAATAAAAGAAAATAATTTCGAGAACCTCCAGCCAGTGCATGATAGTAAATTATTTGTTTACGATGAGGATTTAATATCCTTATTTTACATCAGATTTCATTATTAATGAATACTAGTTTGTTTGAATTAACGTTTACTGTGTAAACAAAATGTGTGCGTTTGATTTGGCATTATTAATATAGGTGTCTGCTCTGTAAATCTATTGCGATTGAAAATAAAAGCGATAGATATGTCAAGGTATGAAACACAAATGTCATTCAAATGTCGAATTTGGTTTTTTTTCTTTATAGATTAGGTATTTTTGCCACTGAAAGTCAAATCAATTCTTAGGCCCGTAATTAGAAAGCTTGCTCAGTCATGACATGCTTAAGTGACGTTATGTTATAGAAAAGCGTTACTCAAATATAGATCGATGACTGAGCAAGCTTTCATAATACGGGCCTTAGTTCAAGATTCGACGACGATGCATTCAATACTACGGAGTAGACCCCCTTTACCTGTAGGAAGGTTGTATCTGTTTGTTATATTAATTACCTAAGTACTTAAATAAAATAAGATTCAAATATTTAATTTTGTACTACTCTGAGCTCCCGTATTTACAGATAAAATATTTTTGAGTAGGCCGTTATTTACCAGAACACAATTAAATGATATTTTAAAAGCTTTTCTGAACGGTTCATAAAGACCTCTTTCCATAATGTCCGCTAACGATACACAAACATCCAACGGATATGAATAGGGAAGAACTAGAAATCCAATTTAAATAGTTTTCATATACCTACATCATTTAGCATGTTTTGGTCGATAACGACCCCACTTCCAAGCTATCGTTTAGTTTTCTTACACTTCTTGATAGTCAACCTCCAAAAGGCTACTCTAAAATCTGGCGAATAAAACGCGTAAATAAAAGGGTTGATTGCCGAATTGAACCAACCCAACCAAGTCAAGACATACATAACAACAGAATTTACATAATTACTGGGTATGAACGGAGTTAGTAAGTAGTACAAGAAGAAAGGTAACCAGCAAGCTACAAAGCCTCCGACAACCAAACTTAAAGTCTGAGCAGTTTTCGTCTCCCGTCGTAGCGAAGAGACCCGATTGTTCTCGTGATCTTTGACAGAATGACTCCTTTTCGTCGTGTTTTTGTATTTATAGTTAGCTTTAAACGTGACGTCAGAGAACCGGTCTCGCTCTTTGCTTCTCTTTCTTTTTTTCTCTGCTTTGAAGCAGCACGGGCATTTGTGGTCTTGTGTGCACTCGTTCTGATGATGTGGTTTGGATGTGTTTTGGCGAGATAGCTTGTCGGAGCTGGAGTCGGATTCTGTTCTGATGCAGGATAGCTTGCCTTTCTGAAACAAAATTGTGGATTTAGTGAATAGTCGATAGCTGGCAACATCTTAACATCATAAACAAGAGCTCTCTCGTCTATGATAGATCGTATACGGCTTAGAGTTGGAGGAAGATCGGGTTAGGGTTTTGTTATTATAGTGCGTAAGCCTTTAAACTCAGTGTAATTTCTAAGAAATTTAATATTATCCCAAAAAATTGTATTTAGATTTACTCCATTTTGCCTCACTGAGCCACAAGAGTAAGATAGTTACAGCTGGTGACCGTTTTTGTTAGACATTACCTCCCAAGGTGTGTAACACAACACAATAAAATTTAGGCAGGACTCGCTGATTGAAAGAGGGAGCATTGTCTTGGCAGTTTAATTTTTCTTTCTGTTTTACCTTGTCTTGTTGGCTCCTTACTTCCATCATCGTTTTAGTTACCCTCCAATAATGCACCCGAGTCGAGTAAAAGTAACATTACAGACGCTCTTTCGTATAAAATTTCAAGCATATTAAGAGCTCGCTCCATTGCTACCGAGAGCACAAATAGATCTTAAGTTCTTTTATTTTATAGGAACGAGGTTAAGTTCAGACTTTAGAGGAGGAGACTACAGGTGAAACAGTATATCACCAAACACCGGTATTTGGAAGATTTTTTCATCACATGGACTTAGCCAATTCTATGATTCAACGTTTTACAGACAAGGTTGAAAAAAAACATGAATTGAAAGAATATGGAAATGAAAAACCTGACTTTTCAGTGAAATTCTGAAGAGTTGGGGCCTTCTTATTTCTATAAATTCGTAACCTATAATACTGGAAGTTGTAGTTTTGTTGCGTGTACGAGTTGAGTTATTTGAACCGCAGTATCCTCTTGATCTACAAGGAAAGTAATATCTCGGAGTTCGAAGTATTAGTTTCTCGGTCGACAGATTTTACTTTTTGTAGACACTTTTGGTTCCAAATTCTCTTTATCGGGTGACAAATTTTGCAGCCACAATCGCCAAGCTTCGCAAGCAGAATGTAATTCAGTTACTGATGAAATCCATTTCCATAAGGGAATGAGGGTTTTTGCTCTGCAATGAGAAGACAGAAGCTACAATAAATTCATTATTCGACCCTCCTGCTTGCGTCATATAAAAGCCGTCATCAGGAAAAAATTGGGTGCAAAAAGTAATGCAAATTTTACTTACTCGAAGAGTTAGGAAAATTATATGAACAATTGATTTTTTTCGCTTTCACAGCCATTCATTGTGAGAGTAGTATTTGTACACAAGCTCGCAAACAAAAAGTTGGATACCATATTTTTTATTAGATAGGTTTTTTTGTACCGGCAAATTGTTTACGTAATAAAAAATATTTTTTGTTAAATTTTCTAAAGTTTTTTATTGGTGTTAGTATATTTTTTGGAAACTGTTTTTTTTTTCATTAGGTATGTAGGTACAAGGTAATGCACACCTTACTGCACTTTGTGCTGCTTGCAAGCTGCTGATGCCTCCTCGCCACCACGCAAGAGATCCTGGCGTACACGTAGACCATCACAGCCATGGGCAGAAAGAACGAGCCCATGGCTGAAAATACCACGTAGCCTGCATTCTGATTGTACCGGCAGACACCGCCTTGGTTGTGGTCGGGTTCGTACCTAGAAGGAACAGAATAACTTAGTTAGAGTTTCATTAAAATTCTAGAGATTGCTTCCTTAAAAAGGAGTTTATAAGCCGCATGCTACTCGTATATGTGAGTATATATGTCGCCGCTGGATCGTAGAATCAGCTCGTTTGTAGAACGGATAGGCCGATAGCAAAACGAACGCTGATTTGTTTGGAATAGGTACGTAATTAATTTCATTCGACGAGATGGCTACTGAGAATATCTATGGTCAAGTAGCGGAATTGACTAGTCAATCGAATGTTTGATGAATATAGACCGTAAATACGTTTTGCAGCTAAATTAAAATAAATCTTATCTGTAAAAGTCAAGGTTTATTTTGAAATCTGTGACGTTAGCTAGTTTTGACTAGAACTAGGACTTAGATCTAAAAATCAAACGAATTGTTTCTTTGTAATTCATTATATGACTATCGGTTTATTTGTGTGTGTTTGGCGACAACGGTGCCTTTAGTAATTTTGTTGCATAGCACTTCCACTGTTCTCTATTCCGTGGCGTCAACTATTAGCTCTAAGTATGGGGCTATAGTATGGGTCCCAGAGAATACCTGCGTGATAAATTCAAAGAAATAAACATAATGACAGTACCATGTCAATATATTTCATGAAAACCTATTGTATACTCATAGAAATATCAACCTGTTCCCTAAAAACAGCGATGTACATAATTTTAATACTATGTAGAAATAAACATAAACTCTCAGTGCCCACAACTAGACTACACGAAACTAATATATCTTTTAAAGGTTATTATAAATACGCTTCTACAACAAAACTCCTAGTGAGTTGCAAAAATTATCAGTAAATAAATTCAGACAAATTATCAAAACCTTCATGTGCAAAAAGGCTTACTATAAAATATCAGATTATCTAGAGGATAAAAAAGCTTAGGACGGGATATGCTCCCAACTCGAAAAATAACAACTAACAGGCTAAAGGTTTCTTCGTCGCTTCTTTACTTTAGTCTACACACCGAAGCGACTGAAATAAAAAATATCACTTTATTTCCGTGTCAGTGTTTAATTATTAAGAATTTGACCTTTTCTAAGCGTAAAGTTATTGTATTTATGGAAATAAAGAGTTTTTGACTTTCACGTTGACTTTAACTAAGATAATAAAAAGGTTTTTCTTTTTTGGAAAACGCTTCATTGAATCCATCGATCAACGTATTCGCCGGAAGGTTGAATCAAACGAATTCCGCCGCTTTGTCCGACTTAGCGCTAACAAGAGTTTTATATGAATTCATACAACGAATTCTGAAATTCATTTATTTTCATTCGTTGTTACTTGATGACCTAAGTGGCGCAGTAGGCGAAGGTCCACATGCGATGTAGGAGTTTGCGAGTTTAATTCCGGCCTACTGAACCAAATGATTCTTCGATCTGCAGATATTTGTTCCGGGTGTTCTGAAAGTTTGAAATTGGTATTAAAAAAAATCTATCTATTTATGTAAATATCAAATAAATCAGTCTAGTACCCATAACACATTGTTGTGCTTACTTAAGCCTAGATTATACTGTGTAAATTGTCTACCTTTTTATATAATTATTTATTTTTATTTGTAGCCATCGACGCGCATCTTACTTGGACAGGTGTCGTCCAGACATATTCATGTGAAGCCACGTGATTCATAAGGACATAGCACACACGGCTCATACGAGAACGACAGATTCGGCCGCAGTATTGACAAACGTGCGACCCGGTAGATTGTGAAGGATCTACGTCAGCAGCTGCAAGCCGATCATGTCTCAATACTCGGTTTTGGACAACTTTTGAAACCAATCTTTTCAACACTCTATGAACCATCCTTATTAAATGTTAAAGGCCAATGTTGATGATGATGATGATCAGCAAACACCTCTCACGCCGATGGCGCACAGCACAAAAAAAGACGTTCTAATATGGGCTGAAACTCGTTCTCTTTAGATTCAATTTACAGTAACAGCATAAAAAAGCAGTCAGCATATGGCAAGCTCGCCCTAGCCACTCGTTAGTTGACGTCTTGCTTACCGCAAGCTTCAAGCCCGTACGCTGTAGTAGTGTGGACCGCTAGCTTGAAGCAATTTTTGCCGAGCGATTTTGTCGTGGATACCGCGTGAACAGCGTGCCGTCCACACAATTTTTGGCTAAGGCATGCGAGCGATGCTGGAGCGGTCCGGCATATGTATGCGACTACCTTTACTTACACGGAAGTTATCAATGCGTGTTTCCGAATTGCCCTAAGCTCACGTTTTAGCTTACGAAATACTCGAATACCATTAGTTTGCAAATGACAGCAAAAAAATACGATTCATGGTCGAAAATGGATAGACATGAAGCACTTTTATTTATAACAAGAGTTATTCAATCTTTCCTTTTATTTATTACGAGGTCATAAATTTTGTTGATCTTAAAGATGACTATGGCTTTTGTGTTGTTTGTGTGCTCAGGCAATGCTTTCATCGCCTACCTCTTCTGAGTTCAAGTTATTTTATTAAAAATTTGTCGCTATATAGGAAAAAATTGCTAATGTACATGCAGCAGAGATATAGTGTCGTTCAACGATTTTCTTGATTTATAAGCCAAAAACTAATATTATGTGTGAAATGACAAGCATATAATTTCAGTGCTTTCACTAGTTTTTGCTGTCAGTACTTTAATCGCACAAAAAAAAATTAGTAGAAAAAAATTTAGAAACTTTTGTCTAATTTTATTGGCTTTACCTCGTTTATGTCTAATAAGAAATAACATTCTTAACCTTCTTCTAAGTTTGTCGCAAACAAAACTTGGTAATAACAACCGCTTTGCCGAGCTTTGCCGTCAAGATAATAGAAAAAAGAGTGGAGGCGAATTGACGATGCTGAAGGTGGGTAAAGACACTCATACTATGAAGAAGTCACACATACTAAGGTAAACTAGATGCTATAGGCCACATTTTATTTAAAAAAACCCATATCTAAGCGATAAATTTGCATGCAAAAGCCAGTGTAACTAAAATGAGTATCCCCGTTTGTCCCACCCACTCAACCTAATTTTTCATTTCTTTCTACATGTACACGCGTGCTGGGCCCCAATTCCACTAAATTAATCGATTCACCATATCAATGGTATCGTCTCAAAATGCCACACATTTTTGGCATTTTACCTCTGATGAAAGAAACTACAGATGGACGCGTGTCAAAAGTGTAGTAACCATTTTTTTAATTTCTGCACTCTTAGGATCTGGTATTGAGCAGTATAGTAAAGAACTTACTGAATCATTGTAATTAATTTATTAGACAACTGTTTCGTACATTTCAACTGTTTTACGAGTGCATGTCACAAGCGATGACCATAGACATATAATATAGGTTACCATAAATCTAATCTATCATAGAGTACTCGTATTTATGCATGTCTCAACATGCACCACACGCACTATCTAGAGTTTCTTTCATGTATTGATTCTGCTACATACCATTGTCATAGTAAGGTAATGAGTTAGCAGAATTCGCCCCAGAGCTTACGATACAAAAGCAGTATTTGCTGTGATTACATTTCCCGTCCAAGGTTAACCGCCGTAGTAGATGAGCGAGATTTATTAGAGCGGCAGATTTTTTTTGTCTCATTGAGTTATTGTTTCACAAATCGGGTGGATTCTTACGTCCTTGTATCCAAAATGGAATAAATCCTAAAGAAAAGTTCACAGTATAAAATACTAGCTGCTGCCCGCGGCTTTGCTCGAATTTTCCGGGATAAAAAGTAGCCTATGTCCGTCCCCGGGATACCATCTACCTCCCTACTAAATTTCACTCAGATCCGTTTAGCTGTTTAGTTGTGAAAAGGTAACAGACAGACAGACAGAGTTACTTTCAAATTTATAATATTGATACGGGTACGACGAATCTTTGACCGTAGTACTCTAGTAGAGCGTAGAAAAAATAAGATCCGTCAAGTGCGAGTGTGACTCGCGCGCCGAGGATTTCGAATGTTTGTCAAGTTTATCAATATGTACTATAGGTACCGGTTAGAGACTTTGCTATTTTATGAATACCTACCTAAAAATGTAGGGTACCTACATTTCAGATGGATCTGTTTGCAAACTTCGTAGCATAGAGGGTAATGGTAAAATTTTCGATTTTTTTCAGTATATTTCAAAAAGAATGCACCCTACAGGAATTTGAAAAACTGTTTTGAGATGTACAAACTGATATCTTTCATTCCTCAATCGGTGAGATTGAGTTTTGAAAAAAAGTCCCCCTTTTTAAAAAATTTTCAGAGTGTTCTTCTACTTACAGACTTCTTTATATTTTTTCTGTAAAATATAAATTCATATCTACAAACGCTACATACATTCCAGATGCATTGCTCTGCATACTTCGGAGATAAGGGGGAGGGAGAATGGGAAATTTTTCGACTATTTCCAAAATATTTTGAAAAGTTTGAAATCCATAGAAATTTCATAAACTGTTTTAAAATGTACAAACGGATACCTTTCATTTAATACCCCACTTGACTTTGTAGGTCTCTTTTAAAATTTTTACTGTAAATTTTCATTTTTAATTTTTTTTGTTTTATTCTTTTTTAAACTGTACATGCGCACAAATACCAAGTTATTTGCTGCTGTAGTTGCTGAGATATTAAAGATGGAAAAAGGACAGAAAAAGCGAGACCCTAGTTTCGAAAGCGATACCCGATCTTTGAAACCCTAAAAACGATTTCCAAAACTACACTAGAATTTTGAAAAAAATGTTGAATGTCCAAGAATGTTATAATTTAAATTATTAAGAAATGTTCAAGATAAGCAATCAATATCAATGCTTCAATGCTAATATTATAAATTCGAAAGTAACTCTGTCTTTCTGTCTATTACCTTTTCACGCCCAAAGGGCTGAACGGATCTCAATGAAATTTGGCAGGGAGGTAAATGCTATCCCGGGAACAGACATAATAAAAGCAGAGACATTGAATTTTGGTAACGTTAGTGTTATATTCATCATCAACCTATCTTAGTCCACTGCTGGACATATGTCAGCATAGTAGCCAGGATAGTATTATATTATTCTCTAATATTGTAAACGCCCCATATATGTTGACATAGTATGCATGTATGGATCAAGCCGTCTTTTGTTTTGGCTTTTTTTTTCATCCTAAGCTCCTTAAAACCGCTGCTGTACAGAGCAGGATGTACAGGCTTATCCAGATTACACAGAAGATGTGGTGTAGGAACGATTTGGTTTTTACTTTTTAAGAAAAATAATGATACTTGGTAATATTTACACAGTATTATTTAGATAATCCTAAAGTAAGCTATATTTAGGTATCTATCTTTCCACGGCCTAAACAAAATTTATTTATTTTATTATTATTATTTATTTTTTTTGCTGGATTTTCCACACAACTTCATCTAGCTCCAGAGCTTGTGTTATGGGTACTAGATGATTGATATACTTAATAAAATACATTACTTACATACGTATATTTTTTGTTATACATAAAAAATACCCAGAACACCCGGAACAAATCTGCAAATGCAGATAGCACAAACATTTGTCCCAAGGCAGGAATCGAACCCGCAACCTCCTGCGTCGCAGACAGTCCTTTGCCCGCCGCGCCACATCGGTCGACATTATTAAGAGCTGGACGCACAGAGATCGGTCCTGCGGTGCATGGCGATCTTTTGAGGTACCTACCATATCCAGCAGTGGACGATTTTTGTCAAAGATGAAGGTGTTGAAGGTACCTTTTGAAGCCGAATGCGTCGAGGAAGCTAAAGGAATTGAATTTTAGAATTCTTGTATGATACCTATCGTGAAAGTCACATTGGTTCTTGTTTATGCCAAGTTGAACGAATCGCAAGAATGCAATTGTTTCAACTCGATTCTACCTCTCTCGGTGTATCTATGTTGTAAAACAAATGTTGTATGTAAATCGCTTTAAGCGATAAGGCCGCCAATTCTATTATCTTCTCTACCGTACTGTTTTATATTTAAGTTTCTGTGAATAAAGAATTATCTATCTATCTATCTATCTATCTATGTTTATGACAAACCATGACACAAATGTTATAGTTAAGAATCTCGCAGAGTTAGACAATAAATGGAGAAAACTGGGCAGTGAACGCGTTGATGATGTAGCCGAATGCGCTGAGGAGGCTGAGGGATTCGAATTTTAGAATTTTATTCTTGTATGAAATTTTGAAAGTCACTCTTGTTTTTTTTTGTCAAGTCGAACTAATTGCCAGTATTCATATTGTCTGCTCGATTACTCCTCGCTAGGTAGTGCAGTGAACGAACAAAACGTATATTGTTACTGACGCAGTGAGCGTAAGTGACAATATCTATGATCTTTACGTATTACTATATACCTACATAGTTATTCGACGGCTTCTGGGACCGCAAGCCTCTTGAGGTGGCACCACAAACCAGAAGGCGCAGTGTGGGTAGGCCCCCCATGCGATGGATCGATGACCTAGTGTATCTATTAAAGCGCAATGTATACAAACAAATACCAAATGAGTTGAAAAAATTATCAATAATTAAATTCAAACAAATTGTCAAACATATCCTTTGTAAAAAGGTTTACTACAAAATATCAGATTATCTAGAGGATAAAAAGCTGGGGACAAGTTTTGCTCCAACCCGAAAACTAACAACCTAACAAGGTAAAGGTTTATTGTTCGCTTCTTAACTTTACCTTAAAAAGATTGAAGTCGACAAAAATCAAGGTGATCACTTTATTTCCTAGTTTTACTTTTATTTAAATTTTGTGACGTTTCCAAGAGTTCTCTAAAGTCTAAACGAAATAAAGCATTATGAATTTGAATTTGAATTTGAGTGAAGGTCGTAGACAATCGCTGGATGCGGGCATCGCAAAATCGGTAATTGTGGAGATCTTTAGGGCAGGCCAATCTCCAGCAGTGAACATCGATCGGCTGATATGATTATGATGAAGATGATATTGATGATGATGATATAGCTATTTTGTGTTTTTACTCACCATCCGAACATAGGCGGGCAAGTGATGGCCCCAGCAGCGATCCACACGAAGAAGATCATAGTCAGTGCGAGTTTCTTGGACCTCCGCCTACGGGAGTAAGTGAGAGGCCTCGTGACAGCGAGGTAGCGGTCCACGCTGATGGCACAGAGCGAAAGGATGGATGCTGTGCAGAGCAGGATGTCCAGGCTTATCCAGATGTCGCAGAGGATCCAGCCGAGTTCCCATTTACCTGTGAAGAATAGTAGATGGTTTGATTCGGAACGTTGGGTATAGTAGCCACTAAACAGCTTGTCCGGTGAAGGGCAGCGAGAGTGGGAAGTTTGTGCAGATACAATCACGCATTATAATTTATATGGCGCTGACAACGCAGAAAACTCACAGTGAATAATAGATGCGACTGTCCAGAAGGTAATTGCCCACCAATTTGGCTTAAGTTTGCGTTCTGCACATCTTTGTCACCTGGTTCGCCAGAGGACAAGATGTTTGACGATTATTATAACCGTTGGCTAACCTAACCTAATAATTTATTTTGCGTGGCAAAAAATCCAGGCGTTTGTTATAGCAAAAAATAACGATTAACGAACTCATCATTCACTTGTACTGAAAGTTCAATAAGATATGGATCAATTGTCAATCTACCTGTAGATTGACAATTGATCGAAATTGTTTGCAACAGTCTGCAGTTAGGTCAATTGTTTCAATTGTAAATACTAGTTCTGATTTGTTTATTTTCCTTGAGTGTAATTTTCTTTGATAATAAGGTATTAAACATAAACAAAAGCCACTAGACCTACAGTTTTTAAACAACAGCCGTATAAAAACACCCTTATTTGGGTTGTGCAGCGTGCCGCTCGGAATGATCCATGTTTTTGTAAGCCTTGTTTTGTGGAAAAATTGTATGGGAAAGCGTGTATCTTTTATTGATTTGTGTGGTTTAAATATTATTGTAATTAAAACAATAACATTTTGTACAAAAAATTGGTCTCATAATTATTTAGAACGATTTTGGTACAATAAACTAGAAAAAATTCGCTCAGCCTGATTTCAAGCTGGAATTATCTAAACATTGCAAATTAATACATGAATAAAACATGTTCAATGTGTTAGCTCATTTCATAACAATTCCAGCGATGTAAGTTATAGAGGTACATATAGCTCCCTACAAAACTTCAGAGACATCGTCATTTTAATCACACTCGACGATGCCGCGCGTGGCGCGCGTGATGTGCCGCGACAGCCACGGTGTTGAGCGACAAAACGCCGTGACAGACGACGGATTATCAAGCTTATAAATCTGTCGCAAAATTTGCTTTACCATACCTACATAATGTTCAATAAAAGAGTTTTGAACACTTATCAAATTGTATTGATGAATGCAGGTTTACTTTTACAAATTATAGACGCTCTAATGTACGCGAGTCAACGTGCGCCATTTTTCCTGCATTGACCCGCGGAGTGGATCTCTGTGCGCGCGCACGCACGTCTGCTCGCCTCGAGGCTAGATTCACATTGGAGTCTTCTGCCTGACTTCAGTTTATATCGTCGCTTGCGGCTTGTTCGTTTTACGAACATATACGATAAAAAAGGTTTGAACTATGTTACTGGAGTGTGAAAGCAGAAAATTAGCGTTTGAATTAGATATTTGCGGTCCAAATAGTCAAAACTTTGTGCGATGCATGCATTATGTCAGTAAAAGCAAGTTTATTTATCATTTAATCATCTATTCTCAGTATTCCAGTAGGTACCTATTCCATATTATTTACTAACTTGTATTCCACGTTTATTAAGCTTTTATGCCATATTCCCTATTATACAGGGCGCCACGTAACATGTGTACTAAGCCGATAGGGGGTGACACTTTTTATTTTTTAGAACGAAAATTAGTATTATTTTCGTATTCGTGTTCCACGGACTCTTGCATTAATAAACATTATTAAACATTTCACAAATGTTCTTACTTGCTTTTTTAGGAAAACCAGTGCTAATACATGATATTATTGCAAACAAAATATGTAAAACCTATGATATTTCAAAACAATAATACACGTAAAAGAACACGAATATTAAGACAAAAATCTCCAATTTATATAAAAACGTAATAAAAAACAAACCAAATTCAAAAACTCGTAGATTAAAAGTTGATCCTCTCGAGGTCCAGAATGAAAGGGGGTGCCTTTCGGCTTAATACACATGTTTCGTGGCACCCTGTATATGCGTGTAGACAACTAACTAATTATTTTTATTCTAAGCAAATTGGAAATAGAATAAGAGATCAGTTGCAATTTTTATTCTTACCGGAAAGTAAGCCAAGTTTTGTTATGGCACTGATAGTTACCTATATCACCGTAACCACCTGTATATTTTTTTATAACACGTAATTAATTGAAAACTATGAAAAACTCGACGCGGTCCCTATTTTATCACTTTTTTTGCAAAATATATTGGCAATGTCCTACTTAATAGCTAAGAACCATAAAGGAGTTGAGACGAATATTATCTCATTTGACACCACGAAAGAGTGTTTAAATGCATTGGAAAACATGGGAATAGATATCCCTATATGGGGACCACTCATCGTCCACCTATTATCATCAAAACTAGACGATGCCACCCACGGTGACTATATTCAGAATATGAAACACTCGAGAGAGCTACCAGACTTAGACGAATTTATGGAGTTCCTGGAGTTAAAGTTTATGACATTGGAAACAGGTCGTACAAAAAAGAGTGATCAAAAACAAAATTCAAACAACAATTATAAAACTAATAACGAGCAGAGATCAACGAACTCTAACAAACCGTATAAATGGGCCAAAACCTTCCATTCTACGTTACGAGACTGTCCACTCTGCAAAAGTGACAATCACGTGCTGAGGCAATGTCCTACGTTTGTAGGTATGACAGTCGCTAAGCGAGTTGAAAAAACAAACGAGTTAAAGTTATGCAAAAATTGCTTATTTAGCCATGGCGAAAATAAATGCACTAATACGAAACGGTGCCGAGTATGTAATTATAAACATCATTCACTTCTACATGATCATAATTTCTAGAATCAGAAACCACGGCCATCTCAACGGCGGCTGAGCATACTTCTAACCACATCAACGGTGAACAAGAGATACTTTTGACGACACTTCAACTGAATGTCAAAAGCAAACAAGGAGATTACGTCATCCTACGGGCGTTACTTGATCAGGGCTTCCAAGTAACCTTGATTACAGAAGATGCTGCGCAGCGACTGAGTCTACCTCGGAACAAAATTAACGCTTCTGTCACGGGCGTCGGCTCTATAATGGGCACTAGCAAAGGAATGATTAAATTAGAATGTAAATCGATTCACTCTGACTATAAATTCCAAACTGAAGCTCTAGTTATGCGAAAACTAATAAGTAGTCTCCCCAACTCAACTATCAACACAAAGAACTGGACACATCTTAATAACATCAAGCTGGCAGACCCGGATTTCAACATCTCTGGGCCCATCGATCTTCTGCTAGGAGCAGATATATACTCTAATGTCATTATGGAAGGAGTACTGAAACATAACATCAACTCGCCGGTAGCTCAGCAAACCAAGTTAGGCTGGATATTGTTCGGTGCTACAAAGCGTTTTAACTGTTTCGCAACTCTAACAGACCTCGAAAACCTACCTAGATTTTGGGAGGTGGAAGAGGTACCAACGGAACCCGAACCAACCTCAAGTGACGCATATTGTGATAACTTTTACACACAAATAACAGTGAGACAAAGCAGCGGGCGATACGTAGTGAAGATGCCAATGACAGAAAACTATGAACAAAACCTCGGCAGTTCAAAGCCTCAAGCTATTGCTCAATTTCTTCACTTAGAAAAGAAAATGGCGAAACAAGAACACTTTGCTAAACTCTACAATGAATTCATTCATGAGTACATCGAGTTAGGTCACATGAAACCTGCGACAAGGCCTGAAAGTCAAGTACGAGTTTACCTACCCCACCACGGCGTGTTGCGAGATAGCTCAACATCTACTAAACTCCGAGCTGTTTTTAATGCATCTATGAAAACTTAAACGATTTGATGGAAAAAGGGCCAAATCTACAAAATGATATTTATCTCTTATCTTTTTTTTTCTTTTTTCGAAAGGAAAAATGAAAATGAAAAAATCTAAAATGCTGTTGACCGCAGATGGCCATGACAGCGTTACCGGACTTTTGGCGGACGCAGAAGGCGCCTCGCCGGTAAAGTTATGATGGGGCAACACGCACAAGGGCCACCACTTAGGTGCGAGCCTCGGCTTGGGCTGTCGCCAGATGCTACAAGAGGGAATGGAGGTTTCGCCAAGGTGCACGAATGCACCTATGGGCGGAAGCGGGGAATTCTTCGACCCCGCATCCGGCGGGGTCGGTTTTTGGTCGGGTGTGTAGTGTGCGGAAGCGAATCGGTATCTGTTGCCGTCACCTCCGGGTTAGCGGCGGTGATTGGGTCAACGGGGTCACCGAGAACGTGTCTCGGTCTACGGAGGAGAGTTTATCTCTTATCATCAAATGGAGAACCTACAAATACGTGCTAACAGCTGATATTGAGAAAATGTACAGACAAATTATTATACATCACGATCAACAATGTCTCCAAAAAATCATCTGGAGGGACGCCGTTGAAGAACCACTCAAGGAGATGCAGCTCTGTAGGCTAACCTATAGCACCAAAGCTGCACCATTCATTGCGATGCGAACTCTCCAACAACTAGCTCAAGACGAAGGTAACGCTTTCCCTATAGCTCAAAAAACGCTACAACATGAATGTTACATGGATGACGTCATTTCGGGTCACCATAGGTTAGAAACAACAAAACAACTACGAAAGGAGCTCTACAAGCTACTAAAAAAGGGTGGCTTCATTTTACGAAAATGGGCATCTAACGATCCATCTGTTCTCAAAGAACTGCAAGAGAAAGATAAAAGCCACACAAACTTCAACTTTAAACAACAAGAGTTCAGTTAAACACTAGGACTCGCATGGAGCAGCGAAAAAGGCACGTTTTATTTCAATTTAATCATCACTTTGCCAAGATGCATACAACATTATAACAATGAAACGATCGAATTGCAAGCATTCTGTGACGCGCGCGGGCAAGCATACGCATGCATGCGTCATATACAGCCGAACTACCTCTCCAACCGGCGCGCACGTCATCACTCTACTCGCTGCGAAAACGAAGGTGGCACCAATCAAAAATAAAAGAACATGCGCCGCAGTTTTACTAGCCAAGCTCCTGGATAAACTAACTAAAGTCCTGGCAGATTACGTCATTAAAGTATCCTGTTGGACAGACTCAAAAGTAGTCTTACCATGGCTTCAGGGAACACCGAACAAATATGAAAAATATATAACTAATCGCGTGAAGCAAATAATAAACATCGTTACTGCGATAAATTGGGGTTACGTGAAGAGTAAAAAAAACCCTGCCGACTGTGCAACAAGGGGCCTTTCGCCATCAAATCTGGCCAGCTTTTCTTTGTGGTGGGAAGGACCTCAGTGGCTCAAAAAACAAAACGAACAAGTCCCGTCATCATCAACACCATTATCTGAAACATACTCAACTAATGAGGGCTTAGTTAAAAGCTGCTATACGGCGGAACCCGCGCCATGCAAAAACGAATTAATTTATTAATTGGTTGAGCGACACAGTAACTTAGTTCGCATTACAAGAATACTCGCTTGGGTCATACGTTTTGCAAACACAACGAAAAATAAAATGAACTCAATGAAGTGCAATAAACTGAACTTGAATGAAATAAAACACGCGACATGCATGATTAATACTTCAGTACCAGAGCATTACTTCGAAAAGGAGATACAATCTCTATAGATTGTATCTCCTTTTCTTTTTTCTTTAGTTTCCAGTTGTTTCTGATGTCTATACATCAGAAACAACTGGAAACTTATGCGCCGGCACTACAGGGATCGCTGGTCTAAAGAATATCTTCATTTACTGCAAAAACGAAACAAGTGGCAGCAAAAAAGAGAAAACACAAAAGGGACAACTGGTACTTGTGAAGGAAAGCAATCTACCTCCAGGCAAGTGGGCTATGGGCCGGGTAGTGGAACTGCATCCGGCGGTGGATTGCACCTCCAGCTTAGTGCGAGTTGTCACGCTTAAAACAAAGAACGGCGAACTAAAAAGGCCAATAACTAAACTAGCTCCGCTCCCTATCAACAAGGCGGGCGAAGAAGCTGAGTCACAGAAAGTGGTACCCAAAAATTACTACGTCAACAAAAACACCACAACCAAGAAAACCAAGAAAACTGCTAACAGCGTATTTATGATGCTTCTGGTAGCATTCACAACGGTATCCTGTGGAATGGCAACACCAGATGAACATTTTAATATATCGACGCTAACTGACATCAGCCCGATCTACTTTGACCCTGTTGGAAACATTCAACTTATACACGACGAATGTAAATTCCTCGTCTATTTCAACCTTACACCATTTTGGCAAAGTACAACCAAGGTCGAGGAATTCATCAATCACTTAACACGAATATGTGCTACGATGCCTGGCCAGCAATGTCACGGTACTGTGAAGCAACTTAACTTCGAAATGAAGCAACTAAATAAATATAACCAACTATTACTTTCTCAACATCAACAACGAAGACGCCGTGGCTACGTAAACGGCATAGGAAACCTGGCACGTACACTGATTGGAGTACTCGATAGCGATTTCGCTGACAAATACGACTTAACAATTCACAACATTGGTTACTACACGATAAGCACTGTGCTGGTGGGAGGAATTGTAGACACTATCATAGTATAACGATTCAGAAAACACCTTACTGCGTGTACAAGGAGAGATGCCAGCACACATATAACCTCTGCAAAGACTCGAGAGAGAACAGAAGAGATAGAACTAGATGAAATTTTACCCTACGCTACAACAAGAGGCGGACATCTGAAGGACATCCCTCAGCCACCGGTACTCCAGGATTTAGAGTGTGAATTTACCCAAATTATATTATGTTCTTCATAACTTAAATATAAGTAACTATACTTTTAACTTTGCTTATTGTTGTATTGCTTTTACTTTTGGTGTTCTGAGTAGGTACGCTAGCTTAACTTCCCTCGGGAGCATGTATGAGCCAATATCGCTCATACAGCAGATTTACTTTATTCATTAGTAAACAATAAAACAGTCGTAACGAAAACTTTTCCACGCGCCGGTGTGTGACTCTTTACCTAAACATTACGTGCAGCTCAGATTACCTTATTAACGTTTAAAGTGTTAATAAATCTTAAGACTAAAAACAGTGGTTTGGTGTTGATATAATTTACCAACAACTTAACTATAACTGGAGTGCCTTCAACGAGGAGAAAACCTCAACATCGCTAGTAAAAAACAGGCAGGGATCTAGGTACTTACTTCACACAGATAAAGAACCACACAGAAACTCTTAACAAAAAACTTTCTAAAACATTTCCTCAAACGGTTGGTTCAAAGCCAAACAGAAACAAGCAAAAAGTATTTTCTCTTAATGCGAAGTTAATGGCCTTAGTTCACATTTACGTTTAATTCGCCGTAAAAGTCTACGGGTTATTCGCTTGTAGATTTTCACGGCATTTTTTTGCCTTAATAATTAACCGTAGATTATTACCGCAAAAAAAATGTGTAAGAACAAAGGCCCTTAAGTTCGCATTACGTACAAAACTATGGTTAATTCGCCATATGTATGCACGCACGATCGTCAACAAGCTTCCATAGTGATACATACAGCACTGACGACCATACTATGTTGTATGGATCACTATGGAAGCTTGTTGACGGCGCAGTGCATATACATATATGGTGAATTAACCGTAGATTTTTACGGCGAAAAAAATCGTGTGTGTGTGAAAAACCTGTTGCTGCCGTTAGAACTGAAGTAGACCGAACATAAACTTCTTACAAAGTAGCTTAACTTACCTGAAACTGAACCACAAAGGTTGCCATTAATCAAGCGAGTAAAAGTTGTAAAAAGTTTCAACAGAATGAGGTAAGTATTGAGAAGAATATAAAGGTACGTAAGAAAAAAATCGGAAATTATCTGCTAACATCGATTAAATCTCGAATTTACTGAAAATATGTCTTTCAACGATAGAAGATCAGTTACACATTTTTTTTTTATTCAATATAATGCTAAACTCTCAGTTTTAAATTTTCACTTTTCAACACATTGCAGGCATAGCTGCTTTATTTACCTGGATCTCACGTAAATATTGATTTCAATAGTGCTGGCCATTATTCATACGGCATGCTTTAGTGGCCACACTATAGTTAAAATTTTGGAAAATTATCGAAATATCTTCAAAATTGCCGAGAATTTCAGGGTTAAAAAAGCAGCCAAGCATGGCACTAGGTTTCACCTACCCCTAGTTATCATTTGGGTTTGCCATACATCCTGTATAATAAAATTGGTAATTTTAACAATGCATCGGTCCCAAAATAAGTAGGCCTTGTGTTGTGGGTACCAAATAACAGAATACATAATTAAATATTTTTTTAATACATAGAAAACAACCAGACACGGAACAAATATCTACAGATCGTTTCAAAAACTTTTCCCACGGCGGAAATTGAACCCGCAACCTCCTGCGCCACAGAGGTCATCAATTGCTACGAAAGTGCTACGAGAGTCTATTGCTACGAAAAAGCTACGAGTCTATTGCTACGAAAGTTCTACGAGAGTCTAGTGCTACGAAAGTGCTACGAATACGCTTCGAGTTTGGATTTGTCTCAAAAAAACAACCAGACACGGAACAAATATCTACAGATCGTTTCAAAAATCTGTCCCACGGCGGAAATTGAACCAGCAACCTCCTGCACCACAGAGGTCATCAATTGCTACGAAAGTGCTACGAGAGTCTATTGCTACGAAAAAGCTACAAGAGTCTATTGCTACGAAAGTGCTACGAGAGTCTAGTGCTACGAAAGTGCTACGAATACGCTTCGAGTTTGGATTTGTCTCAAATATCATTCAGGTCCTTCGTGCAATCAAACTGGTCATGCTAAATGAACCTTTTATTTTCATCACACTTCAATGTAGAGATATGTGAAAATTTTGATAAAAATTTGTTAATTTTTCACACCATGGAATGCGAATATTAAAACGAAAAATGAGAAATATGCAAATGTCCAAGAGCGGTATTATGGGTGAGGAAAATATACCTAACATGTTAAGAATGACGTCCTCCTTTCTCCATACATATTGTGTGCCCAGTAGAATCTATAATGATACTTAATTAGATTATAAACACCTCTAGAACCACCAATAGAATGCAATAAATGATTGAGTTCTGAGTATTGGATCGGGCTGAAATTTTCATAACATATGAAATACATGACAATACATTTTTAAAAGCTGGCGAAATCCCCTTTTATATTTCCTACACTTACTGGAGGCCTGGATTTATGACGTCAGCGAGGATGAAAAAATGATTTAAAAGACAAACGCTTTTATATATTTAACATCCCTACTTAATGGATTAGGCTGCATATTATGTATAGGTAGGTAGGCGTCTACCTACATAGTTTGATCTGGAAATACATAAAGTCTACATTATCTTTGAAAAAGGCGTGCGAAGCCGCGGTATGAAACTTGTTTTAAATAAAGGTAGAACCGAAACAAACACTTTGTTAAAACCAAACCAGTATTGATCTCTAAAATAGATACCTAACTACCTTCATAAATAATAAATGTTATTCGACCTTTACCTCACCTTTACGATTTAATCAGCGCGTTAACAGAGTGGGACGGAACCATTACAAACTAATACCTAAATTGGATATTTAATTTTTTGTATTATCTATGTATATCAGTGATCGAGTACTCTTAACACAAGCTCTGCTTAGCTTGGGGCTAGATGATGTTGTGTGAATTGTCTAGCATTATTCATTTATTTATTTTGACAATGCGCTGTATGAGAAATGTGCCTTTTATTTTTAGGGTTCCGTACCTGAAGGGTGAAAACGAAACCCTATTACTAAGCCTCCGCTGTCCGTACGTCCGTCTGTCACAGGGCTCTATCTCATGAACCGCAAGAGGCAGACAGTTGAAATTTTCAGAGATTGTGTATCTCTTTTGCCGCTATAACAAAAAATAATAATAATTAAATAAATATCTACATACAACAACTATTTTTTTTTTGTCTATTTTTGCTCTTCGTTTGTCAAGGCGTATCTCTTGAACTACAATAGGTAGACACATGAAACTTTCAATAATGAAGTAACACTTAAACTGTAATAATAAAAATACTAAATATATACTAAAAATTAAAATATAAAGGGGTCTCCCAAAAAGTGAAAATGTCTTCTTCTAATTCTTTGAAAAAGTTGTCTGTGTTTTACGGTATTGAACCCCGTGTGCGGGTTGACTCGAACTTGGCGGTTTATTTACTTTGACAAGGTTCCATTTCATTCTGAAAGCGAATTGTAGCTATAAAATAGGTAATTAATGTTATTCCAGGTCCGATCCCTTCTAGGTACCTTTTAAGACAAACAGATAGGAACGCTTGATTTATGTTATAACATAGCCATAAGGCTTACCTGGGCTAGAGATAAGGGCCTCTTGAAGATGTCTGATTAGCCCGCTTGAATAAGGCCCTGAGCGCTAAGTAAACTTCAAGCAAAAATATTTTCTTGCCTAATTATTTTACAGGTTTACCAACTGGAAAATCTTTGTAGAAGCGAATCTCTGTATAAGGCAAGCAATTTTTAGGAACGATTGCCCTTTTTAACCGACTTCAAAATAGAGGAGGTTCGTCTGTATGTTTTTTATTTATTGTATGTATTTATAGATAGATAAATAGATAGATGATTTATTCAATAAAGATTCGTTACAAAAATTGGTTAGCAAAGCCTTAAAGCCTATGTTATGTAGAGGTATGTTACTTGATATATCGCTTTCAAAAGGAAAGTCTATAATTACTTTTTAAATGTCACGTCACACTAGAATATTTAGCATGTCCCTTAGAGTTACTAAGTATTATTATTTTGTTAATGTATTAGTGTATTATTTTAGTAAGTAGGTATTATGTGTATTAGTTAGTAAATATAGTTTAAAATAATGTTGTAAAACACCGCCATCCTCTATTTTTCTCACCATCGTTTTGGTTGCCTGGAAGAAATAGCTTTAAGCGATAAGGCCGCCAGTTCCATTGCTGTTCCCTACATTATTTTTAATGAGTACTATCTGTTTTATAAGGTGATGAACAAAGCATTATCTATCTATCTATCCGCCTATGGTTATCGGATATTACCGATTCTTTTACTATTGTACCTATAGACAATGATCCCGAGGTGGTCCCATAAAAAAAAATATTCCCGAGGGATTTGTATTTATCCCATTTAACTTAAAAAGCAATATTACTTTTGAAGAATCATGACTAGCTACAACAGTGTTGGTGATATCTGTGCCAATTGTTAATAGATTATGATGATTCTTTCGTAGTTGCATAAAAAATAATTTTGAAGTGGTCTTCTATAAGTTTGATTTTCGAGGAATTGCGATGTGTGCCGTAAAACGTAGGTTTGTAAAAATTCTTCAAAATATGATAATATCATTATCACCTAATTAATGATTTCCATGGCAACGGGCGTCAACAGTTTCATCCATGTGTCATCAAATTAAATTAGTCTTGAATTTTAACTGGATGTCGCCAGTATAGGTAAACTTTTTTGCAATTGAACATAGACCTTCGGTCAGGGAACGTAAGGGAGGAGTGATTTCGTTCGTCCGAGACATAGATGAATATTATCTAGGTACCGAAATTTGAAGTCGATTTACCGTTTTCAGAGTTCCGCACCCAACGCTTGACCCGTTGGGTACGGAACCCTATTACTAAGCCTCCGCTGTCCGTCCGTCCGTCTGTCACGTGAACCGTAAGAAGTAGACAGTTGAAATTTTCAAACAATGTGTATTTCTCTTGCCGCTGTAACAAAAAGTAATAAAAATAAAATAAATATCAAAATGAATGGGGTCTCCTGTGGTATTCAGTCACTCCTATGGAGGGAACTGGGGAACAGAAACACGCGAATATGTTTTTATGATCGTACTCGAGACCCCGCACGCGCCACCGTCGCGTGCGGACTACCGACGTGCAGGTACCTCGGGCGTAATCTTTTTAATTTCTAAGCTGTATCTCACAGCTCCCATACAACAACGTAATTTTTTTGGGCTATTTTTGCTCATAATTTGTCAAGGCTGTATCTCTTGATCTTCTCTTGACTCATGAAACTTTCTATAATTAAGTAACACTACAATTGTAATAATAAAAAATACTAATATAAAATAAAATTAAAAATTTTAAGGGGTCTCCGAACAAGTGAAGATTTTATGTTCTTTGAAAAAGTTGCCTGATTTTTACGGTACGGAACCCTTCATGTGCGAATCGTCTAGCACTTGGCAGTTTATTTAAAACGCGAAATACTATTACATAAGCAGTCTACTTCCTTACAATATATTCTTCATTACATGCTTCTGCCCGCAAAAATCCGGAAAAAAGTTGTAAAATAATTTATATTTTATTACATGTAATAATCATTTAACTTCTAGATAACACGATTTTAATAGCCTTATGGCAACGCTGTTCGTTTCATATTACAGATAAATCTTCTTCAGTTCCTTGCGTTTCAACCAAATGTTGTGCTTTCGTTATAAAGTAAGTTTTCACGTACACGTATTACGATTCGACTCACGTATTAGATACGTGAAAACTGCAGCGACCTGCACATAATTTTTTTTTTTATTGTACTAAAGTTATTTAATATTTAAGTCGGTTTATATTCTAATGTACTTCAAATTTAATCTTGATTAAAGTTATTTTTTTCAATTCTTTTCAATTCTGAGAAATATCTTTGAATTTATTCATCTAGTTTCACATCTATTTATTCGTTATCATAACAAGACGGGTCTATCATCAATCAAGTTGTTGAAAGGGCTTTTATTAAACGACATTTTTTGCAAGTCTATTTATCATATTTGATTTTTATTATGGAAACATGAGCACCTGCCCCCGTGTCCGCGCTTTAGTATGGGTGTGCACTACCAAAACGTGAAACGTTACAGCTACTTGTAAAAGAGTTATTATTGAGACTTGAGAAACTATTGGATCACTTTCAAAGAACGTAAAGTAGTTACACTCGTTGGCCTAGCGTCGGCCAAAATTTGTATAGGGATTTTTCTTGCAAGAAAACATCACAGACATGTCAGTCTTGGAGTGGTATAGGCTGGCGTTTCTGTTGCACCACAAGTAGGTCCCTTCTATTATGCTCAAAGGTGAAAACGAATAAATAAAAAGTGGGTGGAATGGTTCGAGAAAAGGGTTCCTGGTGGCGGCTGTCTTGACTTGGCAGGGCCAAGTCAAGTAGACGGCTTTCCTTAATATCAACTCTGATATTTAGGAAAGTGTTGAACGAAAACTGTCTAAATAGTCGCGTAATTAGAGAAGGTCTACAATTGATTTTGCTGCTTGGATTTCTGACGAATGCGGAATCCGACAAATATGAACTTAATGTAGCTAGATACCGCCCTGATCTACGAACTGTCTGTGAGCTTGATTAATGAAAACGAGAAATGGTATTACCGAGACAAAGATATTATTATGTGTTTAATCTCTACTGATAAAAGCACAAACTGACTCGGCAAACGTAGTGTAGGACGCCCTCCAGCCAAGTGGGACGACGACCTGCGAAAGACTGCAGGCAGATGCTGGATGCGGTACGCTGATGACAGGGCGCTATGGTGCTCATTAGGGGAGCCCTATGTCCAGCAGTGGACTAATAAAGGTTGATGATGATTATCAAAGCACAAGCACTATCCATCTGTCACATCCATTCGATTCAAATTAAAAAGGCTATGCTTAGGTGGCGTGGAGTGAGAGTGGCAGCGGAGCAACCGTCATAAAAGGTGTCTCAGAAATAAATTCATTTTTATTTTTGCTGTTGCCCAGCAAAAATAAAAATGAATTTATTTCTATGTATGTCAAATGTATGAAATCATCATGCCAAGCGTGGCAAGCGTGCCGCGCCGCGTTCAATTTATATTAACGGACCTCGAAAAATGAAAGACGGCACGGGAAGACGGGAAGATATTCGGCTGTATGTACCTATGTTTATGTTATGTACCAATTTCTTCGCAAATGAACCATCAAAATCGTGGACTGATTTTGATGGTTAATTTTATTTTGTATATTTAATGATTATAGGGTAGTTCTATAAAAAAAAAATTGAGTGTATTTCACACGTTAACCGCAAAAAGTAGATGAAGAGAATATTTCAATGAAACAATGCAATAATTCATACTCTGTTTCTTTTTATAAACAGTCATGCTAATCCGTCAGCTCGATAATTATCGAAGTCCCCGTTAGTCTCGATAGTTTTCGAGTCGACAGATTCGTATCACTATTTTTGAAAAGAAACATATTGCTTTCATTCATTCAGTCAAAGAAAATAAAATGCGTGGACGGAGTACACACGGAACATCAAGTAGGTATTCCAGAAGATGCCGCGCTTTTATTGTGATCTTAAAATCATCTGAGACATAGAAAATAGCGTTTAAAATTCTGAAAAAAAGATACTTGTCTAGTCAAAGTCGAATTCACTTACAAGATCTAATGAACTTCACTCGATAGGAAAAAATCTCAAATTTACACCTTTTTGGGATGTTTTTTCAATATTATGACTGAACTACTGATATTTTAAATTTGTTTTTGGTTGTATGTTAAGGCCTAGCAGAACCAATAGTTCCAATTCTCAGTTGTGTAACGTGGTAGGTACTAAAGGCGCTACACCGACCCAGAATAGCGCCACCACCTAGTTTATCTTATTACTACGTTAAACAAAGGAATTTTCTAATATCCATTGGGCAGTTTGTGATATCTGTTATAAGCTTTTTTTTGATGCCTCTGTAATAGTTTTAATTTGTATAGTTTATGCAAAGATGCGAAGTTGCTTTTTGGCCACCAAACTCTGTTTTCGCATTCTCTGACTAAACTATACAAAATAAAAGTATTACAGAGGCATTAAAAAAAGGTTATGATAGGGTATCACAAACTGCCAAATGGATTTTAGAAATTTCTTTTGTTTAACGTAATTATAAGATAAACTAGTTGGTGACTGGCGGCGCTATAATAGGTCAGATTAGCGCCTTAAGTAGTGTACGTAAGAAGTGTTTACGCAATGCGATCACGTAAACACTTCTTACTGAAACGTAAATCGAAGAGGATTTGGAAGCCGCCTTGAATTGGCAATGCATTCCGCTTAGCTGTATGTAGTATATTATGCTATTTTCGCCCCTCGTTGATAAATTTTTTTTATTCTTTATCAATATGAGTGGCTAAATAACTTCAACTTCTTTATTTTGGCGCCGCTTGCTTTTCGCTACGACTTTGCCAGTGTCAGTAAGGAGTGTCATAAACTTCAAAAATAATAAGCTTCTTATTCCGATTGAGCGCTGTTTATAGGTTGTCGAAGTCAAAGTCAAAGTCAAAAACTCTTTATTTCCATAAATACAATAAATGTACAATTAGAAAAGGTCAAATTCTTAATAATTAAACACTGACACGGAAATAAAGTGATATTTTTGATTTCAGTCGCTTCGGTATGTAGACTAAAGTAAAGAAGCGGCGAAGAAACATTTAGCCTGTTGTTATTTTTCGAGTTGGAGCAAATCCCGTCCCAAGCTTTTTTATCCTCTAGATAATCTGATATTTTATAGTAAGCCTTTTTACACAAGAAGGTTTTGACAATTGGTTTTAATTTATTTACCGATAATTTTTGCAACTCACTAGGAGTTTTGTAGTAGAAGCGTACACGGGTCGCAGGGCCGCACCGCAGCCGTACAGCACAAAAACATTTAAATGTTTTTTATATTGATGGCATCTGATGATAGACAGTACGCGGGTTACTCGTTTGAGTCTTGTGGGAAGCCATTTTGTTACTGTAAAATGTATCTAAAGATAACGATTTTAAGCCCATGTTTAAATGTACATTATTGTGCAGTGGGATAGCGGTGTTGGGAGCAGAGATAGACGGATTGCTAACCTTAATTTTTTTTTACTTAAGTTACCTGTAAGTGAAATATAGAGACAAAATATTCCTATCTTTTAAATGAAAATACTGTTTGTTGGTCTCATTTAAACGGCTGGACAGATTTAATTAATTTTTGGTTTGATTATTTGTAATACATAGAATGAGTTGCTCAAACTTATTCGATGACGCCTTTGAAAGCTAGAAGGTGCTTTTAGGCCAGCCATAATTTTCCTGACATGTCGACGTAACATATTTTTAGATCGGGAAAAACAAAAGGTACTTTCTGTATGATGTTTAGGCACCTAGAATGTGGGTACTAATTCGTGTTACGTGGCGTAATGTATACCATTCGCAGAGAGCATGATACGTTACGCCGCGTGCCGTCTCGTTGCTCGTTGCGAGCGCCTTCTTTCACCGTACTGACTGCACGAATGCTCGCTGTGTAACATGTTACATTACGCCGGTCAGTACATCGCTTTAGCTATCAGCTGGTGTAAAGACATAATCTGTTTTATGACCAAATTATAAAATTTCTCCAAAAACAAGAATACTGCAAAAATTTTACAGGGACAATAAAAACAAGCCGAAAAATTTGCATTTAATTAAAATTCTCTGGCTGTTCAAACCCTTACGTTTGAACCTTTTACGTCGAATCCCAATTAGGGATTGACTTAATCACTTCGACCAGGAATATCCTTCGTCCAAGTTTAATAAGCTGTCATAATTTACCTGTTAATAAGTCTGGGAAGACGTTCATTATACAGGGTGCCACGTAACATGTGTACTAAGCCGAAAGGGGGGTCATTGTGGAACCCGAGTGGATCTAATTTTCTTGCACGATATTTTAAATATTTCATTTTTTTAATACTTTTTTCATATTCCTGTTCCTTTACGCGTATTCTTACATTACTTCTAACTACTAATATTATAAAAAATCTATAATAAAATCGAATATGTATTTTAAACAAATATTTTATCAAAAATGTATTCCCGGGGTCCAGAATCACCCCCTTTCGGCTTGGTACACATATTTCGTGGCACCCTGTATATTTATTTTATCCCTTACAAACATATTGATTCTACAAAGGCTGGCATGATGATGCGCATGACCTCGATGGTTGGGTTTCAGATCTCATCATCGGTCATTGGTACTGTATAGTACTGAGTGTAGTCACTCACTTGGGCCGGAATACTCAAATTGCTGATCAAATTAGAGTTCTACTGGAATCGGCACGTACGCAGCGTATGCAGCGTTGGTGTTTACAATATGCCAATAGGGAGCGTCTTCTGCTTTCAGAAATGCAAGGACGCTTTAACCACCTTTCAGATTTTGCATCGGTATTTTCAAAGCACTTGAATATGCCTATGACGTCATCCCCAACAATATCCTCGTCACTACTAGGATATTGTTGCGTATGACGTTTCCCAAAAAAAGTAATGCATTAACGTCAGTTTATTTTTTCCAATATGCTAAATATAAAGCTATTTTATACAAAAAAAATGGTATTCCTATTTTTCCAGTTACCTAATGCATTCTTACCGATACCTACCTACTTTATTGTCTAAATTTGATTTTATTTAAGCTGTCTATGTTTGTGAACCAAATGTACCATATATTTATCTATCTATCTATCAATCGATTTTAAAACCATCAAGTTTGGTATAAACGGAAAGAAATTCCAAAAAGTCATTTTTAAAAGTCTGAACATCTTCAAACAATCTAAGCATCTTCGTTGACGCGACAACAACCTTCAAGGGTACAAGCTCTCCAGGGCCCTCCAAAAAGTCTCACTCTGTCCGCGTCCGTTCACATTTCTTCCTTGTTATGTTCGGTCGAAGAAACACGATAATTTTGGCTGGCCAAGAATTGGTACAGGGTTTTATTGAAAAATACTTACTTTACCTTGGATAGGAAAATTTATAGCTGTTGCCTAGCAGGTAGAAAACTACTGCGATTATTATATGATTGTTTTTTTTTGGAAATTGCGTTTGACCTTCGTAGCACCTTTGTAGTATAACGCCAGAGGCTGCAGGTTCCATTGCCTCAAATTCTGAGTGTTTTCTAGGTCCCTAACAGAAGTCTAGACACACCCAATAATATGTGAGGTTACCGTGAGGGACATGCTTATGAACACATTCGAATAGCCAAGATCTTATGTCTTATACAATCAGGGCCTCCTATTTGAACAAACGTCACATTTCGTCATCGTCATCGTCACGTTATCGACGACCGATTTGGCGCGGCGGGCGAAGGTCCGCCTGCGACGCAAGAGGTTGCGGTTTCGATTCCCGCCTTTGGACAAATGTTTTTACGATCTGCCGATATTTGTTCCGGGTGTTCTGGATGTTTGCCTATGTATGATAAAAAATATCTATCTAGGTAGTGTATTGTATTAAGTATATCAGTTATCTAGTAGGTACTTATAACACAAGCTCTGCTTAGCTTGGGGCTTGATAATGCTGTGTGAATTTTCCACTATTATTTATTTAAATATATTTTTTAGTCACATTAAATTTAAAGAACTCACAGAATATGTAGGTACCTACTATGACACAAAAAAATATTATGATTTATGCGACGAAAATCGAGGTTTAATTTAGAAAACTGAGCACAAGGCTTATGGTTGCTAGTTTGAAAGTGTTTATTCAGGGTTCTGTACCCGAAGGGTCAAAACGGAACCCTATTACTAAGCCTCCGCTGTCCGTCCGTCCGTCCGTCCGTCTGTCACGTGGCTATGTCACATGAACCGTAAGAGGTGGACAGATAAAATTTTCAGATAATGTGTATTTCTCATGCCGCTACACCAACAAATAATAGAAATTAATAAATATCAAAGAAAAAGAAAATTAAAGGGGGCTCCCATACAACAAACGTTATTTTTTTTGGCTATTTTTGCTCTTAATTTGTCAAGGCTGTATCTCTTGAACTACAATAGGTAGACACATGAAACTTTCTAATTAAGTAACACTTAAACTGTAATAATAACAAATACTAAAAAAATATGAATTGAACAACGAAAATCGAAGTTTAATTTAAATAAATGAGCACAAGGCTTAAGGTTGCTAGTTTTAAAGTGTTTTTTTATGTACTTAACATTGTAACAACTCACCAGTTATGTGCACAGCGATCGCCGGCGGCATAACAAATATGCCTACCAGCAAATCAGCAGCCGCCAAGCTCGTCACAAAACAATTCGTCACTGTCCTCAACCTCTTCGTTGTCACCACAGCTGATATTATCAACGTATTACCTATCACAGTTGTCACTATCAACAAAAAAAGCACTATCACTACACTTATTTCAACACCGTCGTATGTGCTATCACATTCTATCAAGTTTGTGACGTTGTAGCAGTTCGAGGTATTTCTTTCTTGCACAATTTGGTAGAAGTCGTTTGTGAAATTGTAGTCTTTTTCGCTTCTCGTGCTTTCTATTATGAATTCGGTTTGGATGTCCGCCGTCCATCTTTCCACGGGGTTGGTTATCATGTGATTATGCTGATGAAGGATATGTTTTGCTGTGGAGCATTCTTCTGGAACAAGGATTTATTTGTTAGAGTGCGAAAATGATTATTCGAAATCATTGTGCTGCTGTGCACCTTCCACAGGTAACATACACAGAGTTTTTTTTTTATGTTAAACAAATCATAAACTAAGCAAAGCTTGTGTTAGTTAACATAAATTACATTAAATATATTTTCCTATATACATAGAAAGCACCCAGAACACCCGCAACATGTATATCTGCAGATCATACAAACATTTGTCCCAAGGCGAGAATCGAACTCGCAACCTCTTGCTTCGCAAGCGGACCTTCACTCGGGAAAATTGTTTACAAAATACATCATTGTGATGTACCATCATGACAGTTTGTCTATATAAAACGTCAAATTTATCAAAACTATTGTGTTTCCCTTCATATAGAAGGTCATTACATTGATGGTGTCATTTGGTATACGACTGTCTATCTTAACGATCCGAACTAAAAACATTCTGCTTTATTGCTCTTGGCGTAACGAGATTTTTGGCACAGTTAGACAATTTATAGACCCTTCCGAAACAACAAAAACTCGCACAACTTCACATAAATAAAAATATATCCATAGATTTATTTATGTGAAGTTGTTCAAGTTTTTGTTATATATTATATAAGAATTCTAAGATTTGCTCCGATAATACCACTGTCGTAACATATTTTCCTGCAATATTTTACGACCCTTGATTACGAAAAATATATTGGATGCTAGAACCGAGTACCTTTAAGTAATTATATATTATATCCCGTCCACGAATTTTTTTCCTGTTTTGTTAATATGTTAACAGATCGCGAAAGCTTAAAAAGTTTCATTAGGACATGATTGTCTACCACAAAACTTGTACTACAAAAAGAAATCATGGAATAGGTAGGGGAGAGCAGGTAGCATTCATACACCAGGAACATTCATACAGCGGTCATGTTCTGTATTACCTACGCTTTAATTTATCTGTTTTATATGTTTCTGTCTTCTTCTCTTGCTTTACCTACATCATTTATTACACTTGCTGCGTTTGTTATCTACTTAATTAATCCTCATGTGAAATAAACTCAAATAAACTAGTACTTACTTATGATTTGCTTTCTCAGGAATAATTCGGTGCGTTATATATTTTATTATTCATGAACGTATATTTATGTACAATATAATATAGTACATATATAAGTATTAATATGAGTATCTATAATTATTATTATTTATGTTAATGTCACGATTTATTACTTGTATTTTCCTTTGTTTCTTGTAATTAATATTTTTTGTTACCTTGCACTACCTACTAAATTGTTATCAACACTACCCAAAGGTTAGCAGGCAGAGAATGCTATCTAGCATTAGGTTCGCCTATGTACAACTTTTGTGCAATAAAGTATATTCTATTCTATTCTATGTTTCACTGATTATACTTATGTCTGTGCTGTTCTTGTGAAGTCAAATAAATTTGTATCTTTATCTATATATTGTTTTGGGTGTGTAAACCCTACCCATACGCAGAGGCTACCCGCGGAGTGGCGGGGCACTGTGGCGCCGCCGGGTTCGTTAGTATAAGTCGTAATAATGTTTCTGCTCTTTGTGAGTAACTTTTGGTTTCACACTGTCATGGATTTTGTAGTATTAAGTTTTTCACTAAATTTTTATTGTGATTTATTTTATTCTCTTCTCGAAAAATAGGTTTGGAATTAAATTTTTCAAAGTGCGAGCTTTTTATTTCGGACTCTTGTGTAGACAAAAACAATATCATTGGAAAATTCAATAGTTTAGCCCCCAACATAATAGTTGTTGATCACTTTCTTTTTTTTTCTTTTCTTTTTTTGATCACAGTTGTTGTTCACTTCGCCTCCTTGGTTCACCAATTCTTGATGAGTCTTTTCAGTCCTTTGTAGACGAGAAAATTCAAAATTTCAACAAAACTTCGGACAGACTGCTCAAAATTAAAAATGGCTTTTACAATAATTCGATTTTGTCTTTTTGTACCTAAATTTACGTATTCTTTGAGATGTAGTCAACTGTGGAAACACAGTGAGCTCTTGGAAGGCTTAGACAACAAAATAAAGAATACTCTATCATCGGTTTTGAATGTCGATTTAGATGACAAGGCATGGTCGCAGGCCTCCCTGCCTGTCAAATTGGGAGGCTTAGGTATACGCAAAATTTCAAGTGTAGCCCTTCCAGCGTTCCTGTCTTCCGTCTACAGCACTAGTTCTTTAGTTGAAAAAATTTTAAAGTCATCTTGTTTGGTCCCACCTGGAATTTCATTCAAAATTTCATTTTTAGGCGAAGCTCGAACGGCTTGGCATAATGCTTGCCCTAATGCTGCTCCCCCAAAATCTCTTTTGTCTCAACGGCAATGGGACGGGCCTCTGTGTGAGTTGACACGGAATAGTTTGTTACAAACCTGCTCCAGCTCTGCGGATCGTGCCCGTCTCCTGGCCGTTTCTAAATGGGAGTCAGGACATTGGTTGCAAGCATTTCCTTCATTTAACACTGGCACTTTATTGGATCCCGTAACTTTCCGTATCGCAACATGTCTTCGGTTTGGTGCAATGTGTTGCGCGCCTCATCAATGCCAGTGCGGTACTGCTGTCGAACAGCTTGGTCATCACGGATTATCGTGTACTAGGGCCGCCGGTCGGATGTCTCGTCATGCCAGCCTTAACGACGTCATCCGGCGGGCCTTTGTCACCGCTAACGTACCAGCTATTCTCGAACCGAATGGTCTGTTGCGTGACGATGGTAAGAGGCCTGACGGCATGACACTAGTCCCATGGGAGTTGGGGAGGCCCATTGTGTGGGACGCTACATGCGTCGACACACTTGCGCCTTCCCATCTTCCGAGGACATCCGTAAGGGCTGGTGCGGCGGCAGATTTGGCCGAGGATCTCAAGAGACGCAAATATGCAGGTCTCGACAGAGTCTACATATTTGCTCCCTTTGGGGTCGAGACCCTAGGTCCGTGGGGTACCGAGGCTCTCCGGGTTTTTAAAAAGTTATCTGAGCGTCTGGTCGACGCGACGCGTGACCCGAGAGCTGGCGGATATCTGGCGCAGCGCATCAGCATTGCCATACAGCGGGGCAATGCAGCCAGCGTCTTGGGGACGCTTCCGACTGGTATTGATATGGATCAGTTGAGCTACCTGTAGATTGTTTGCAACATTCTGCAGTTAGCTTAATTGTTTCAATTGTAAATACTAGTTATAATTTGATTGTAATTTTCTTTGTTAATAAAGAATTATAAAAAAAAAATTATTCTTTGAATTATGCCCTAGTTTATCATGTTAATATCCGTTTTGGGTGGACTTCAATTACATATATTCAACTATTACGGAATGTACTTTTTACCTAGGTAGTTATACCTAGGTAAAAAGTAAAGAAAAAAAAAGAAAAAAAAAGAAAATAATATCGGAGTATCGTTAAACGTTAGTTTAACGATACTCCGATATTATTTTCTCTAATCATGTTTTTAATATAACCATTCGCTCCAACCAGGATTTAGTTCTTTTGCTTTCCTTTTCTATGTTCATGTATTTTCCTTTTTCGTTCATAACACGGTCTCTGTCTGAACTGGGAACAGAAACACGCGAATATGTTTTTATGATCGCACGCGCCACCGTCGCGTGGGGACTGCCGATGGCAGGTACCTCGGGCGTAATCCTTTTAATTTCTAATCTGTGTGTCTACCATGAGTTGTCACAGTTAGATCGCCTGACGTTACTACAGTAGTTAAGTAAATATTAGTACCGCGTTTTAGTACCTAACTATCCGCTAGAGGCTCTGTTCAAGTTTTCATACATTTTTTTGACTACAGTCGCTAGCGAGTATAGATTGTTAAAACTCATGGTAGACACACAGTATCTCACAGTAGGTTAATAGAGTTAGAGGAGTATAGATGAGTTTTTATCATAGAACAAAAGTTAAAAAGAATACAACCAGATAGATATCTGCTACGTTAGACACTTTATATTTTTAATAAAAGAAAACGATTGTAAGGAGAACCAAAGAATCTTTGTGCGTAACAATGAAAGGGATCATCCATTATCTTCCTAACGACATATTTTTATTTTCTTTACCTGGCTTTCCTTTTAATAGAAAGTCTAGACCTTTGGGATCAGGAGCTTTAATTTAGAATCCGCGAAACGACCACAATTATTGTGCAATAGAGTGCCAAACCTACTCTAAAACATAAAGGTAGGTAGTAGGTATTATCAGGTATTATTAGATAGGCCTTTGCCCCGCAGTTGGACGACTCAGGCTAAATATTACAATAATTATTATAAGTGGGTACTTAGAATTATTAAGATGTTATTATGTCTGAGTCGTCCAACTGCTAAAATTAAGCAAAAACTAACTTTTCTTGAGCAGTTCCTAACCGGAATGGACTAATAGGTACCCACGTGGTACCCACTTAGCAGTTGGATGACTCAGGCTAAATATTTTAATAAATATTCTAAGTGGGTACTTAGAATTATTAATTGTAAGATGGAATCTTATAGTTTTCTAATCTCGGTCGTTTCGAGATTAAAAAACAGTTTCTAAAATAAGACGTCCAAGATTCTTTTATGAATGAACATTTTCTTGTTCATTCGACTTTGTGTTTAACCCTCAACATAAACAAAAATAATTCTCCCCGAATATTCATCTCATAAGCCTACTTTTTGCTGTCTGCACTCCTGAAATAAAAGAAGCGATCGGTATTCGAGCCTATTGCACAGTAAATGGCTTTGAAATTCCTTTCAATTTTCAGTTTATTCCGCGCTAGAGTTTTTAAAGCGAAAAGACATGTCGAACTTCTAAAAGCACAATGTTCAAGGGAAAGCACTACCTACTCATGCATGTTTAGTAAATACCTTTTTAACCGACTTCAAAACAAGAAGGTTCTATGTTCGGCTGTAATACTTATTTTATTTATTTATTTTCATTTTTATCTCTTGGGGATAACAAACAAATAAATAATAATAATAAGAATAAAATTTATTTGTTTTATAAACAGACTTAAACATACACAACACATACTTAATAATACAAACAAAGCTTAATTAACGAGGTAACAAAAAAAACATATAACAAATGATGACAGTCTGTTTACAAAATTGGCTCTGGCTCAGCATGTGTTGAAACAATCACACTTACATATAAACTATAGGAAATCTTACATAAACTAAATTCTTAAAGTGTGGCCAGCCCCGTTAACCACAAGTTACTACAATAGAAAGGGGTAATAATTATGTTTTTTTTTTAAGTTCATCGATTTCTCCGACATTTATGGACCGATTTGGATGATTTTTATATATATAAAATGTATGTCTAAATATATAACTTTTATTGAGCGCCGTGATTTTGAAAAAAGAAACAAAATGGAGACCGATGACTTTGCTTTGGCTAGCTGGTTTATTTTTGGAGGGGTAAAATGTTTACTTAGGTTTATATAAATTGATGGATAGTGGGGTTTTTATATGCAGACAAATACCGAATGGGTTCTGTTACTAACTTGTGTTCAGAGATGGGTTTATCCCGGCCATTAACTAGGCGTATTGAGATTTATGTCTTTTTATGCCCGATAAATGCCCAATCACAGGGCAGATATTATAATTGTGTTAATATTAGTTATCACTTGTTACTTACATAAAAATGTTGTTCTTAAAACATAGGATGTCCAGCATATATTTATTTATGAAGATTACAATAACAGAATAAAACAATTATAACTAGTATATACACTTACATCTATTTCTTAAAAATCTAAGACGTCACCGGAAGGCAGAGTGCCCAGAATGCTGGCAGCTTGCCACGTTGAATGGCAATGCTAATTCGTTGACCGAAATAGAAGCCAGCATTCCGATCTTCTGTCGACTCTATAAGAAGTTTGGTAAGATCTTTATAAATGGCGTGTGCCCCAGGTCCCCAAGGACCAAGGGTTTCAACCCCAAACGGCTCAAATAGGTAACCTCCGTCAAGATTAGCGTATTTTCGCCGTTTGAGGGACTCCGCTGATTTTGCTGCGGAACAATAGCTAAACATAATGTGTAAACCGAAAAGTAAGTAGGACGTACCTATACCTAGATAAAGTAAATAAAAGTGAGTTTTCGAAAACGGTCGTTAATCTACAAAATCTTTAATTTTAAAGATAAATTACTAACTATAATGTAGGGTATGTGCTAACAAAAAGGTCGCATAAAATACAAAAACACAACCTACGGTTTACTTAAGTTCACAACTTAAGGTTCAACTTAACTCCATCTTAAATCTCGCTCATTCTTCGTGTGCCTGTTTTTGTTTGTGCTAGCTCGGTATGTTCGCACTGGTCAATCACTCGGGGAAGTACCGCGATGCGCGGAGCGCAATGAAGTGAAGCTTTAAGTACATTATACGCTTGTGTTAGATTAAGTTGTTTCATATTGTCCGCGTGCGACGCAGAAGGTTGCGGGTTCGATTCTGGGCTTGGGATAAATGTTTGTACGATCTGCAAATATTTGTGCCGGGTGTTCTGGGTATTTTCTATGTATAATAAAAAATATCTATCTATGTAATTTATTGTTTTACGTATATCAGTCATCTAGTACCCATCACACGTGTTAGATTAAGTTGTTTCATATTGTCCGCGTGCGACGCAGAAGGTTGCGGGTTCGATTCTGGGCTTGGGATAAATGTTTGTACGATCTGCAAATATTTGTGCCGGGTGTTCTGGGTATTTTCTATGTATAATAAAAAATATCTATCTATGTAATTTATTGTTTTACGTATATCAGTCATCTAGTACCAATCATCTAGTACCCTCAAGCTCTGCTTAGCTTGAGGCTAGATGATGATGTGTGGATTGTCCAGCATTATTATATTATATTATATTATATTATATTATATTATATTATATTATATTATATTATATTATATTATATTATACAATTATATTATATAATTTTCTTTGTTACAGTCACAATACAATACAATATATTTATTGGTAACACCAAGTTATAAGTCGAGTAGGTACTAAAGTACTGTTGCAGGTTATATTTTAAATAACAAGTCTTTATATTTATACACACGACAAAGAGTTTGAAATCACTACCTACGGTAATTTTTTATATAAAAAGATATTTTTTTCATAAAACCATTACATTTTATACACTTGAGCCTGAAATTGATTAAGCCATCACGTTCGTTACACACAACGTCACGTAAATGTCTTGATTCGTATCTCTTATAACATAATATTAAGCTATGTCACCACACTTATAAATATTTTAAATTTGAAAGTTTGGATAGGTAGAATGTATTTTCTCGTGAAGCAAATTGTAAATACTGAAATAAAGTCTTTTTGATATATATATTTCACATAGAAATAATTATAACACATTTTGTGTATTACGTTTTCGCGTCCGGGACGAGGCGGACGCCGCACGCTATTACATAAACATCATCATCATCAGTCTATGTTAGTCCACTGCTGGACATAGGCCTCCCCTAATAAGCGCCACAGCGAACTGTCTTCATCTTGCCGCATCCAGCATCTCCCTACAGTCTTTCGCAGATCGTCATCCCACCTGGCCGGAGGGGGTCCTACACTACGTTTGCCGAGTCGCGGTCACCACTCAAGAACACGTTTACCCCTGCAGTTGTCGGTGCTTCGCGAGATATGACCGGCCCACTGCCACTTTAGCTTGCTAATTCTTTGTGCTATTTCGATAACTTTGCGTCTCTGTCGGATGAATTCGTTACGAATCCTATCCTTCAGAGAACATCCTTCAGCAAACATCACTATTATTAATATTTTTAAAAAGTACTTGAAAAGGTACTTGGAATGGCTACTTAACCATTCCAAGTTATAAGTTCCAACAACACGACACTAATGGTATCTTTTTTTGAATTATGTCAGTATCACTAACTTTACCAGTTCCGGTACAAAATTAGCCAAGTTTTGGATATAAAGGAGATGGCCCAATTTTGACAATAACGGGGTTAAAGAGACAAGGAGGAGGACATTAAAGAGGCTGGCTTGTTGACCTTAAAAGGGTACCAAAGATATTAATTTAGACATTGAACAATCTTATTTGGTACAACGCATGGATGCAGCGCTTCGCTTTACAGATTAGGTTTATCGTTAGCGTTTTTTTTTTCGGTGATGGCGTATGTAAATGTAAGAGCGAGTTTACACACACGACAATACTTATTTCGCATAGAGCCCACAGGTATTCCGATCGAATGCTGGCTTCTATTTCAGTCAACGAATTACCGTTGCCATTCAACGTGGCGATGCTGCCAGCATTCTGGGCACTCTGCCTTCTGTACATTAAACTTTGTTCCGTGCTCGGAACCAGATATACGTGTATATATTAGTTGTAAATGTTGTATTCTGTTATTGTAATTTTCTTTGTGATAAAACTGATAAATTAATAAAAAAAAGCTTTTTCCGCTTTCAGTAAACACACAGCCCGGTTAATAATTTTTACTGTATCATGTATGCCAAAAACATAACCTCCAGTAGCAACGGATGCGTATACCTCTATAATAACATTCTAGCCGAATTTTCGGATTTTCGGCCATGGCGACTGAGAAGTCAGTGGTCTCAACGAAGACTAGCCATGTGTGCAGGAAACATTATATATGTACACAAGTGTGTGTGCAAACACAGGTGTGTTCAACTGTGTTCAATTATGCTCTCACACCAAGGGCAGAACAACTCTGCTGGGTACCAATTAATTTGTAATGACTGCATAATCCAGATATCTGGCATGTATCGAGAGTTAGATGCATTGCGATGGTTGCTTGCATAGCTTGCTTGTCGTGATATCGTTGCAAGGTAAGTTGTGGGTACGTGAAGAAAAGCTTACATGAGAGAAACCTACAGAGGTAGGTTGATAAATTTTGTTCACCGTCTCACACTGATAATCCGATGGGACGGCAGACCGACATGAACGGGGAGAGTTCAGGCGTAGGACCAACGGCTTAACGTATTTACTTTTTTTATTTTTGGGGGACTTGGCTTTAAAAAAAAGAAAGCACTTACATACGTTAACAAAAATAAAAACAGCCATGACAATCAGCCAAAAGAGGAATAATAAATCACTAAAGTCATAATATACAATTTTATTTACCATGATTTGAGTTTTGAGGTTTCTAATATTTCGGCACAGTTTCATGCGCCATGATCACGAAATAACTGATCTACCCTCATTATTTGTCTTTTACTACGACCGTTACCACTACTAGGTACTACTCTCACATTATTGGAAAGCTTTGGAAAGCTCAAAACTCAAATCATGGTAAATATCCCGTTGTAAATAACTTAAGAGGAATAACGATAATACGTGTTTAAGTCAACAAATATCCGAACACAAAAAAAAACCAGTTCAATCAATAACCATTCACTCTAGCCTTCACTCCAGCTTTCACTTAACGTTCATTCTTCTCATCTACGCCGCCATTTATAAAAAAAGTACTTTGTGGCCGTCATCAAGGCAAGACAAATTATAAAGAAAATAATTACATTTAATTGAAATAAAGGAAGAAATCCTGCAATACAATATAATAAAGGAGATCATTGCAGTCTGCATATATTGTGAGTCAACACAACACAACGCTTTAAAACGGGTGGCGCAAATAAAAAGTGATCATGTAACAAAAAATGTCATTATTTGAAAAATATACAAAAAAATCGATAAGACCCTAGCTTTTTCATTATTTTCAGCAAATGAGAGGGCGAAAACCTAGAAAATTTAGCTAAGATCATAAGAAGCTAGTTTTATTTTTTAGTACCTTTTTTATTGATTTCGTTTTAGCCATTTTGATGCTTGAAAGCAAAGATCCTATGATTACGATACAACTAAGAGTATCCTTGATTGAAAGAAATAAATAAACCTTCACACAACCCTTGAAACCCATAACCCGCCCTCAAGGGTAATAATAAACCGCCAAGTACGAGTTGACTCGCACACGAAGGGCTACGTACCGTAAAAATCAGCCAACTTTTTCAAAGAACATCAAAATTTCACTTGTATGGAGAAAAAAAAAATTAAATTTTCTACTTTATTACATTTTTAGTATTTGTTCTTACAGTTGAAGTGTTGCTTATTTATAGAAAGTAACATGGATCTAATTATTGTAATTGATGAGATACAGCCTTGACAAACAAAGAGTAAAAATAGCCAAAAATCACAATTTTTGTATTGAAGCCTCCTTTAATGTGGATATTTATTTTATTTTTATCATTTTTTGTTATAGCGGCAATAGAACTACATATTCTCTAAAAATTTTAACTGTCTACCTCTTACGGTTCATGAGATAGAGCCCTCTGACAGACGGACGGACGGACAGCGGAGGCTTAGTAAAACTGAAAACCACTGCAGACGAGAGTTGTAGCGAGAACCTATTGCTACGAATCTAGATCAAGCACGTCGACATTTTCTATGAAAGTTCCTTAGAATCATGGACTTTCTATCATGATGTCGTCCTAGCCGAATTTCGACCACGGTGGCCAGTCACAAAGGAGACTAATCGTGTGCGCAGGACATTATCATAAGAGCACAAGTGTGCGCAAACACCGGTGCATTGTCTATTCCCTCAATTTCATAACTCGATGGGACGGCATACCGACACGACCGAAGTGTCGGTCAGGAGCAGGACCAATTATTGCTTAACGTGCTTTCCGAGGCAAGAAGTTGTAACACCACCAACTTCGTCACTGCTACTGTGAAGTTTTTATCAATAATTTGCGTCCGCGATCAAAATGGGATAGAACTCTTTCGAACTGAAAAAAAAAAAGTTTGACAAGTGGCTTGGACCCACTTTGTCAAAGAGCTAATTTATGGAGAAACGTTTTTAATTTTTTTACTTTGACAAGGTTCTGTCCCATTCTGGCCTCGCGGGGAATACTTATAACTGGTGTATAGTTACATATCTTTATTGACAAAGAAAATTACAATTAAAATAAAAACAAATTAGAAGCAGTATTTACAATTGAAACAATTAAGCTAACTGCAGACTGTTGCAAACAATCTACAGGTAGCTCAACTGATCCATATCAATACCAGTCGGAAGCGTCCCCAAGACGCTGGCTGCATTGCCCCGCTGTATGGCAATGCTGATGCGCTGCGACAGATACCCGCCCGCTCTCGGGTCACGCGTCGCGTCGACCAGACGCTCAGATAACTTTTTGAAAACCCGGAGAGCCTATACGGTATATAATTGATTTCTCTTAAAAAATACGTAAAAAAATATTTTTATTTCCCATTATAGGGTAGTCAATGTACATAAAAACCTCAAACGCTGCTTTATAAACAACTTGTTAAAACTCTAGCACAAAATTCATGAAATTCTAGAAACCTAATCTAAATTACAAAATTTGGAATCCGGCTTTCACCAAAATAAACAATTTCTATCTAAATAATCCGATCGGATTCAATAAATAAAAAATAAATTGTTTTGTACGAAACAATAAAATAAACATCATTAAGGCTCAGAAATAAAGTGTTTTGCTTCAGCAAATTTTAATGTTTTTCATAATATCTGCCCAATGTTTTGAAACAACTCCAATTAGTTTTAAATTGCTGAAAAGTGTCTCGAGATGGTACGAGATAATGTGATTGTTTTGAAAAAACTAGAAACCGACTTGAAATTCCTCAATATTTACATTTATTACTATTTTTCACTAATACTAATCCTTCGCTAAAAAACTTTTTATGAGCCCACCTCAGAATAATCTTCTATACAAAAGAATCATCCAAATCGGTCCATAAATGACGGAAAAATCGACGGGCATACCTATTAAAAACATACATACATACAGCGGAACATAGAAATTCTCCATTTTTCAAAGTCAGTTAAAAAAGTGCCTCGAGATGGTTGGAGAAAAGACAGAGATGGCTGACGTCTAATCAACTTGCCAAGGCTCCTGATCCGTACACATTGACTTATAACAAACTAACCAAAGTAAATTGGTACAAAAAAAAAATCAAAATTTCATTTTTAGACGAAGCTCGAACGGCTTGGCATAATGCTTGCCCTAATGCTGCTCCCCAAAATCTCTTTTGTCTCAACGGCAATGGGACGGGCCTCTGTGTGAGTTGACACGGAATAGTTTGTTACAAACGTGCTCCAGCTCTGCGGATCGTGCCCGTCTCCTGGCCGTTTCTAAATGGGAGTCAGGACATTGGTTGCAAGCATTTCCTTCATTTAACACTGGGAATTTTTTTGGATCCCGTAACTTTCCGTATCGCAACATGCCTTCGGTTGGGTGCAATGTGTTGCGCGCCTCATCAATGCCAGTGCGGTACTGCTGTCAAACAGCTTGGTCATCACGGATTATCGTGTACTAGGGCCGCCGGTCGGATATCTCGTCATGCCAGCCTTAACGACGTCATCCGGCGGGCCTTTGTCACCGCTAACGTACCAGCTATTCTCGAACCGAATGGTCTGTTGCGTGACGATGGTAAGAGGCCTGACGGCATGACACTAGTCCCATGGGAGCTGGGGAGGCCCATTGTGTGGGACGCTACATGCGTCGACACACTTGCGCCTTCCTATCTTCCGAGGACATCCGTAAGGGCTGGTGCGGCGGCAGATTTGGCCGAGGATCTCAAGAGACGCAAATATGCAGGTCTCGACAGAGCCTACATATTTGCTCCCTTTGGGGTCGAGACCCTAGGTCCGTGGGGTACCGAGGCTCTCCGGGTTTTTAAAAAGTTATCTGAGCGTCTGGTCGACGCGACGCGTGACCCGAGAGCTGGCGGATATCTGGCGCAGCGCATCAGCATTGCCATACAGCGGGGCAATGCAGCCAGCGTCTTGGGGACGCTTCCGACTGGTATTGATATGGATCAGTTGAGCTACCTGTAGATTGTTTGCAACATTCTGCAGTTAGCTTAATTGTTTCAATTGTAAATACTAGTTATAATTTGATAGTAATTTTCTTTGTTAATAAAGGCCAATGCCCTACCAAAAAAAAAAAAAAATGGTACAATACAATACAATACTTGTATCTTTATTGCCACCAAATAATAAAAAAAAATACAGAACACTAAAACAAATAAAGATAATGTACAATGGGCGGCCTTATCGCTAAGAGCGATAGCCTACATTTAGGATGGATAAGAAGTGACTGAAAAAGTATAGACGGTGGCGTGTAAACAGAAATAATGTTTAGGTAGTAGGAAGCAATGAATATACTTAGACATAATTGTAAACTTAAACATAGATATACTTAAATATAGATATACTAGTATATATTACATAACATAAAATAAATTTAGTAAACATACAAAATTACTTAGCAATTAGATGTTGAGGTGAGGAAATGTTCATAGACCATATTTTTGAATATAGGGATATATAGTGGGTAGGGCGTTCCACAGCTCTAGGGCATGTACATAAAAGATTATTTGTAAGGAGCCATAATAAGTTTCAAGAAGGTACAAACACGTGTTTTTGAATAATATCGATTAAATAATATCGATTAAATCAATACGGATAATGTTACAACTTTGACGTCAAAATGCAAGAAACCTTTTCATTTCAAGATTGTCAGTATAAACAAAAAAGTTGTGCGGTTAATGAAAAGGTTATCCTGAAAATTTCAGCTTTAAACGTCTCGATTTACCGTTTATCTCTTTACGCCGGGCTGTGGTGTGTAGACTCCATTAAACTGGCTACCAACTGGCAACTAAAAGGAAATCGAACCCTTTTTTTCATGTGGACCTTCGTCCACTAAACCAATGAAGCCTTTAATAGGTTAAAAGTAAAAAATTTAAAAAAATAAAAAATTCTTATAAAACGAGCCCATGACTCCTTTCACGATTTTTCTATAACTCTCATGTTTTCGGATTTGGCCATCCACTCCCATCTCAAAAAGCAACCCTGTATACCAGCTGAAGGTAATATCTAGGCCGAGAAATACCACCCTTCTCTACCTTGGGTCTTGTATTAGAGTACAAAAAAAAACTACCTCAAGAAAATAAATCATCAGACCCTCAGATGAAAAACTGCAAACCAAAATATAAAAGAAGAAAACTTCCCATACGGACCACTGTTGAGACAAAAAAAACTTAACCACGAAGATGTTATTAATTTGAGCCCACATATCATTTGAACAGCTGCACTTTCATCAATAATTATGAATCCATACTAATAATATAAATTTGAAAGTATTTCTGTCTATCTGTCTGTTACGTTTTCACGCCTAAACGGCTGATCGGATCTCAGTGAAACTTGGCAGGGAGGTAGCTGGCATGGCTGGATGGACATAGGCTACTTTTTATCCCGGAAAAAATCGTGCAAAGCCGCGGGCAGCAGCTAGTACTAAATAAAGTCACGTTTTAAAACAAAAATCGAAATAACACCTTTATAATGTGTCTGGTCACCGGTGTCGGAGACTTTGGGGGGTGAAATACGGTAAATTTTATTGATAAATCACTATCCCCATTTTTTTTCTCTCTCCATGATAAAATGGCAGCCATTTTGTTTTCTTTTGCCTCGAAGCACGGGTACTTGTACTGATTAAGCTACCAAAGCCTACCCATGTAGACGTGTCCTAGGAAGACGATAATCATAGAGAACTCATTTGATAGCCAATAATGTAGACAATAAAGCAATGACAACATTGTTGCAATTTCTATTTTATAATAGAGAAAACAAGAATTTATAAATAACAAAAAGAAAAATAAAATTATTAACAGCTTTTTCATAAAATCAAAACCGCCAAGCTACATGTTTTTTATTTTTAAACGATAGTACAGAATGTGTGATTTGAAATAAGTCTTGCATCTTAGCCCTAAGTAAGATAGTTTAGAAGTTCATATTATTTGACGATAAAATTAACCGTATTTCACCAAAGTCTCCGACACCGGTGACATAAAAAACTGTAGGAATGTAAAAAACAAGAAACTTACACTAAAACACAACATTATAGACTGCATAGAACTATTAAATCAAATGCTTTAAAATTAAGTGAATGATACGAGTGCGTATTTATATGAGATCATTTATTCATTTTAAATAAGTTACATAACTCAGTTAAAAGTGCCTTATAGCCTATTAAGTTTGTTTTAGCACAGCTGGTGATTATATCAAAAGGTGATTGTCTGAAAAAGGTACGTTCAGCATTGAGAATGAGAATATTTAATTTGTAATTCAATCAACAAAAACAAATATGAATAAAAAAATAATAGACAAAGTTTATGTACTAGTTTTTGCATAGAGGCACAAAACGGTCTCTGTCTCAGCATGTGCTAGTTGTAAAAACGTTACATCCAACGCTGCTCTTCCGTTAGAGCCGTTTGGTGACGTCACGGAAGATAACACATTAGACACGAAACAATCAAAAATATAACAGTAAAGAAACATAATCAGTGACCGTTTGAGTGTTGATAGGAAGGTAGGTAGTTAAAGTAATAGGGAAACAAAACCAGTCAGCGAAACGCTCATCCATAGAATTTGTCGATGTATTACAGCTTCCGTTGAAGTCATATTTCACACATTGACAATACACAACTTTGCCCAACTTTGATTGCCCGTTTGGAACTTAGATGAAAATATATAAAACCAGAAATATTCTATCGGCCTTTAGGAATTCGCTGAATTCATCACTGAAGCTACGCTACGATGATTTATTTATGGTTGCTGTATTTTTTATAAATTATTTTTGACCGACTACGCCTAAACTGGATTCATCATCATCATCATCATCATCATCACCACCAACCTATCTTAGTCCACTGCTGGACATAGGCCTCCCCCAATGAGCGCCATAGCGCCCTGTCTTCAGCTTGCCGCATCCAGCATCTGCCTGCAGTCTTTCGCAGATCGTCATCCCATCTGGCCAGAGGGCGTCCTACACTACGTTTGCCGAGTCGCGGTTTCCACTCGAGAACACGTTTACCCCAGCGGTTGTCGGTTCTTCGCGAGATATGGCCAGCCCACTGCCACTTCAGCTTGCTTATTCTCTGAGCTATCGATAACTTTGGTTCTCACTTATCACTTATCTCCGCTATAGCCAGCACACATCTCCGCGCCTGTATGCATCTCCGCACAGCTTCGGTGGAGACACCCTAGCTGAAAAACGTCTCTTCTCGTGTCCGTTTCTGCCTAATATGTATGTTTTTTTTTGTATGTTCGTCGATTTCTCCGTCATATATGGACCGATTTGGATGATTCTTTTGCAATAGTAAAGATAATAATCTCAAGGAAGTCCTATAAAATAAGATTCCCGAGGGTTAAGTAGTTAACATGCAAAACTTAAAAAAATATTATAAGGTAATAGAAAATTGATTAAGTGAAATTAATAATAATAGTGGATAAATTCACACAACATCATCTAGCCCCAAGCTAAGCAGTGCTTGTGTTATGTAGGTACTAGATAACTGATATACTTAAATACATTACTAATTTTAACTAGGAAGCAAAAGTGCTAGCATTCTCTTCACTTGCATCTATTTAAACTGGAAGATGATTTTAAAAGGAAGTCGGAGATATTTTATTAAACATACGTTATTATACGTAATGTTACATACACCTAAGCAAATCAAATTTATTTCACGGCACGGGATACACGTCACAATTTTATACGTGAGCAGAAAACAAATAATCGTAGTGTGAATGCGAAACTGATTCCATTACTTTTGTATATTTTATTATATCTGTGGTTTTATGCTTGCGTTTGTGTATTTTGTGGGCGAAGACCACTGAGTTATATGTACTACGTACTAGAGAAGCTATTCCAAACAAAAAATGTATCGCAACTTGCTGGATGACGGATGACAGCGGGGGCTTGCGCGCGGCGAGCGCTGAGCGCTAAAACATAATTTTATAGTACGTACGTGTTGTAACAAGATAACTTGTTAGAGATTTTCTTAATTTCCCTTTCAGAATCAGTTTCGAAGCTCAAAATATTTAGAAAATAATGATATATCTAATTAACAAAAAATAATAACCAATCATTATGATCTTTGGGAAAATAGTTAGTTAAAAAGATGTTTGGTTTTGGTATCTTCGTATGAGAAATTATAATAAAAAAAATGTGAATTATTACGAATTTTAAATGTTTTTTTCAGAAAATGCTTTACTTTATTGGTAAGCTATTGTTATATTAAATTAAATAATTTACATCAGCCTAAAATAATTTAATAGCTTACCAATAAAGTAGAGCACCTTCTTTAAAATCATACATTTATAATATTAATTATTATGTTGTTATTATTTTTCTGTAAATATTTTAAAACTACTTTACAACGCTGCGCGCAAATCATTTCAAGTCAGTCCCACACTCGCGCGCTAGGCGTAAAAGCTCCTAAGTAATAAAAATAGACACAGAATTTATTGATAAGATAAGATAAGTACATGTATTTTACCCAAAAAAAAACAAAAGAACATAAACAAGAAATAAACCTCCAAGTGCGAGTCGACTCGCACACGAAGGGCTCCGTACGGTAAAAGTCAGCCAACTTTTTCAAAGAACATCAAATTTTGACTTGTTGGGAGACCGCTTTAAATTTTCCACTCTATTATGTTTTTAGTATTTGTTGTTATAACAGTTGAAGTGTTACTTATTTATAGAAAGTTTCATGTGTCTACCTATTGTGGTTCAAGAGACAAAGCTTTGAGAACGTGTTTTGTATGGAACCGCCTTTACTTTGGATATATATTTTATTTGTATTATTTGTTGGAAATACATATTTCCTGAAAATTTCAACTGTCTACCTCTTACGGTTCATGAGATAGAGCCGTCCGTCTAGTTCGTAGCCCGTCCGTCTGTCACAGGACAGACGGACGGACGGACAGCGGAGGCTTAGTAATAGGGTTCCGTTTTCACCCTTCGGGTACGGTACCCTAAACAGCGAGGAGATTGGCAGCTGTATCCTCCCTCCCTCCTCCTCTCTCCCTCTCTCTCTCTACCTCTCTTGTATACCTGTAGGAGTTTCAGTTCAGTAATTAGGAGTTCCTTGAGTTGATTTTTAAAGTTGTATTATGACTTGATATTGGACCGGTTCTGAATAAAACCTTATTTTAGAACTTCGAACGTCCAACTAATGACAAACTCTTTCGAAGTTCAAAGTTCTCAGAACCTCCTTGCTCGACTGTTTACTCGAATATTGGTTCACCGACTCTCCAAGTAATATTTTACCGGAAACCTTATTTGGTTCACCAAAAACAATATAATTTATTAAGAACAGTGACATTTAAACGAGCAATTATTAGGAAGCCCTAAAATATGTAGTAGGGTAGATCCAGAAGGGTGATTAGAAAATGTGTCTGGTGACACAAAACTTTTGTAGGGGATTTAGGAGAGGGGGACACTTTAGTACTCTTTGTGTCTTTTTAATTACGACTCGCTTTTCTCATTGTTGCTGAAGTAGTTGTAAGTCACGTAAATAAAGATTGGGACTGAAAATGACCGCCTTTTTTTATTGTCCCGCTTAGATAAAATTGGATTAAAGAGAGGTTCATCAGACAGGCTGTCATTTTCAATCAAAATCTTTATGTACAGGAACTTAACATATTATTGAAGTGATGCTCCTAGCCGAGTTTCGACCACCGCGGCCAGTCTCAACGGAGACCAGCCAGGTGTGCAGGACATATAATAATGCACAAGTGTGTGTGTGTTAAGAATTTGACCATTTCTAAGTGTACATTTATTGTATTTATGGAAATAAAGAGTTTTTGACTTTGACTTTGACTTTGCGCAAATACAGGTTCACTCACTATTCCCTCACTTTCGTTATCCGATGGGAAGGCAGACAGACACGACCGGAAGAAGTCAGGCGCAGGACCGACGTCTAACAAGTTTGGTTGGTTGGATGATTTTCTAATCACCCAACCAACCAAACATATTGCGGGTTTGCTCGCTCTTTTCCGGGATAAAAAGTAATAAAACCCTATGTCCGTCCCTGGGCCACCATCTATCTCCATGCGAAATTTCATTAAGATCCGTTCAGCCACTAGGCGTTAAAAGGTAACAGACAGTCAGACAGCCAGAGTTACTTTCGAATTTATAATATATGTCAGGAGGGAGTATGGATATGTTTTTTTTTTCTGTTGCCTTGTTGCCGGTTTCGCTTTACAAACTAGGACGCCCCATGGGCCCAGTGGGTTGGGCTACATGGGTAATTTTATTTACACGCGGAATTATTATTTGGGGCATAATAATTTTAAATTGTGACGACCGATGTGGCGCGGCGGGCGAAGGTCCTCCTGCGACGCAGGAGGTTGCGGGTTCGATTCCCGCTTTGGGACAAATGTTTGTACGATCTGCAAATATTTGTTCCGGGTGTTCAGGATATTTTCTAAGTATATTAAAAAAATCTATCTATGTAATGTATTGTATTAAGTTTATCAGTCATCTAGTTAGTACCCATAACACAAGCTCAGCTTAGCGTGGGGCTAGATTATGATGTGTAGATTGTCCATCATTATTTATTTATTTATTATTTATATTAATTATGATAAAGTATGAAAATATACAAGCATTTATACAAAGGTTACGGAATCACCCCTTTGTAATTACTCATACCATCTTGTGCAGTCGGGTAAAAAATACGCTATGTGGCATTCTACAAACTTGCTTGAGTGCAAAGTATACAAATTTTCGGCAGTGACTCAGTGACTGACTTTTTAACCGAAACAAATCTCTGTAAACATAGAGATTTTTATAAATTATTCATCATTATGTTTTCCCCAGATATCAGAATAATATACCTCTTGTGTTGGCCACAGATAACAGAATATACCTCTGTGATTTTCCAAATTTACAGATCACAATATTCACAGTGTGTAACTTTATTGTAAAACTAAATCCCTTACAAATAGCCGGTTATAACTGGGCCATAAAACCGCTATAAAAATAAAAGCCCTGGATAAAAATGTTCCCTTTACTTTATGGTTTAGTTTTACGATTAAGTACACTATTTATTACCTGTTGCCAATCACTTAAAATTGTTTATTGTATAAAGATTAAGTAAAATCTGTAGATATGATACTTCTTCCAGCGTTTACTCGACAACTGGCCTGTGTTACAACTACACGCAAACTCGCTCACAGTTACATTTCCAATCGTGTGCAATAATTATAATGAACATACACGAGATTACGATACATTGACTTCAAGTCAATATATCACACTAAAGTACGTAACAGCAAGCCGCGTAACACAAGAATACAAGAATTTATTAATAAAAATTTTATTACAAGTCACTTTTTAAATACCTAAATTTTATGCATATTTCTTAATTACGTTATTATAACACGAACGCCGACTATTATTATGACTGAGGTGAGTGGACCTAATTGCACCTAATTTGGTCCTGCGCCTGACTCTCCCCGGTCGTGTCGGTCAGCTTCTCATAATAATAATAATCATTAACGTATTGAGAGTGAGGGAATAGGGAGTGCACTTGTGTTTGCGCACATACTTATGCACAAAAATATGTCACATATCTCCGATGTGACTAGCCGTGGTTGAAATTTCTATCAAATACATCTTTGGTGCAAAGATAATGTCCAACGGTGGACGTCTTTAGCTTAAATACTTATTTATTTATTTGCATTTAATAATAACGATGATCATGACAACATCTGGATCTAAGATTCTGGGAAACGCGTGTAAAGCCGATTGTACGATGAACTCTAGTGACGAACTCCAATTTAGAAATACTTCTGTAGGTACCTTTAACCAAGTGACACATTCACCTGTTCACTTAATAGAATAATTGTCACCTTCATCTAATCAAATTCAAAGTCAAAGTCAAAGTCAAAGTCAAAAACTCTTAATTTCGATAAATACAAAAATGTATACTTAGAAAAGGTCAAATTCTTAATAATTAAACACTGACACGGAAATAAAGTGATATTTTTGATTTCAGTCGCTTCGGTATGTAGACTAAAGTAAAGAAGCGACGAAGAAACCTTTAGCCTGTTAGTTAGTTGTTATTTTTCGAGTTGGAGCAAATCCCATCCCAAGCTTTTTTATCCTATCTAGATATTCTAAATTTCATATATTTTCGGAGGTACTTCACTGACACTACGTGAATTCAAAGTAAAAGTCAAAAACTCTTTATTTTCATTAATACAATAAATGTACACTTAGAAAAGGTCAAATTCTTAATAAATAAACACTGACACGGAAATAAAGTGATATGTTTGATTTCAATCGCTTCGGTATGTAGACTAAAGTAAAGAAGCGAATTGCAGGTTCTGCCTATCATCACGGATGTGCTCGTCGTCGATGTCGCCAGTTAGGTCGCTTGCCGCAATCTAGCCACTCATTGGTTTACGTTTTGCTCACCGCAAGATTCAATCTTGACAATGTACCCTCGCGCTGTCGCTGCGTGGACCACTTGCTCTAAGCAAGTAGCATGATTATATGCAAAAAAAAACTATTTGCCGATCGTGCGTGGACCGCGAGCTTGCTGCTAGCTGTCGCCGCGTGGACAGCGTGCGCTCAGCAATAATGGTGGAGGCGTGCGAGAGCTGCGTAGTAGCAGTGCTTTACGTGACAATGTGCCCTTTGAGCGGAGCATCAGACGCAGAGCAGAGCAGAGCATCCGATTCGTATACGTGAAACAACGTTCCGAAATAGTCATAGAACTATTTGAATGGTAGCTTACGAACTAGCTACATCCGATTTCTCTGCGACATCCGTGAATCTCCAATTCTGAACAATTCGGCGCAGACCGTGATCGATACCTGAAGTGCTTCGATATAAATCAGTAACCAACATTTTTTTAGACCCTAGATCCGTATTTTCACGGATTTGGATCAGATGTAGTGCGAAAAGTAATACCCGAATTCAGTCTGAGTTTTTTATATTCGTATTTTCACAGATTCTGATTATTATACAATGGGTAACCGCTCAGTCCTACTTAGAAAACTGACAAATTTCCTTTGATAAATGTAAAAAATACTAGTACATCGATTCTAAAATCCGCCCCGCGCCTGATTCCCAACAAAAACAGAACCTTATACAAAGATTATAACCTCCGACCTTAATTTACGAAATAGCATTTTTCCTCGAAAACGAGTATAATTTTCCGAGAACATTTAACATCCGTTTCCTAAATGGCTCCATCTAACAAATGGGTTTTCGAGGAGCGTTTTGTGAGTAAGATAGACCACTTGCCATGCAGGGGAATGGAACTAATGAAAGGGCCTTCGTTTTTAAAAAACGGGCGCCGTTTTCAAGCGGCCGTCATTCGATGACAAGGAAAGTATGATATGATCAGCCTAGAATAAAGAACACTCAACGATCTATACGATAAAACCATAGATAGTTTTGATAGTTTTCATTGACAACTGTCAAATAATGCGAATGGAGACGTGCTTAAATCTGAGTTGTGTTTGAGTAATTCAGGCGTTAGTCTGCTCAAATCTGATTCGATTAGCGTTTATGACCAGGTATTCCCGCACCAGCGCCAGCGCGCGACTGATCGCGCCTGCCAAGCTCGTGCTTTTTATAGGTTTAGTTTATAGGTTTAGTTAGACATAATGACAATGAAAATAATTTTATCAAGTTAAACTGCGAATTTGTTTTGAAATATTTAGTGCTTTTAGTTAAGTACAAAAAAAATATCAATAGTTCAGTCATAATATTGAAAAAAACATTACCAAAAGGGGTAACATTGGAATTTTTTTCTATCGAGTGTAGTTCATTAGATCTTGTAACTGAATACGATGGGTATTATTCTGAGTTTTTCCAAAATATTTCAAAAACTGTTTTGAAATGTAAATACCGATAACTTTCATTTAATACCCCACTTGATATTGTAGGTATTGTTAAAATTTCGAAATCACAATTTGTACTGTAAATTTTAATTATAATTTTTCATTTTTTTTTCTTTTAATCTGTGCAGGCGAACGAAATGTATTATAATTTTAAATTTCACGATATTTGCTGCTGTAGTTGCTGAGATATTAACGACAAAAAAAAGGAGAGATAAAGCGATGCCATAAGGGTTTCGAAACCGATCTCCGATCTCGGAAAACCTAAAAATACGATAAAAAAACAAGATAGTGCTCTATTTCGCACATAATTTGGTCGAGATCTCGGGAATCCTGCAGTCTAATGAAATGACTTATGGTTTGATTCGTTATAACTAATTAAGTATTTGGTTCCTTGAACCAGTTTCTTCATATTGTGTATAGTTTTCTCGTAAATAAGCAAAAACTTGATTTTTGTACTTACGCTGTTCCAAAAACGTATGCTCTATCCCGCTCCTATGAAAGCGAAATCCTATGCCTATCTTTTTCACAAAATGGCGCTTATTGCGCCCTCTTAAGATTAGGAACAAACGGTTACGTAAATACCTACTGGCCTTTTTGGTAACCCGAGTCATCAATAGAGGGGTTAAATAGGTGTTTGCCCCCAAGTTACCCGTATCATGTTAACTATAGGGTTCGGACCTGTTGGAACGAACGCAACTGTATCTACCTATACTTGGATTTAGAATTCAAGATATTTTATGTCAACAAAGACTTTTATGAATAAAAACTCAACAAAAACTAATAACAATAGCAGATAACAAGGTAACAGGATTGTAATTACTAAAAACCAAAACACAAACTTCAACAACACATAATTGCACACGCTCAGCGAAAAATGCACAAATTCGAGCTAGAAAAGGAACGAGCTACTGGTGAAATGATCAATGAAAGATTTCATAATACCATAAACTGTTTCGAACTTGTGCTATTGCCTCCGATGATACCAGTGTTATAAAATATTTTCCACCAATATTTCTTTGGTTTTGTAACGCCTTTGTTTACAAAAAATATCTAGGATTCTAGAACCGAGTATAGATACGCGTGATGCCTGCTCATGTTATAAGAGCAAACGTTATTGAAAATTATGCATCTTAAACGATGTAGGTGAAATTAATACTACTTGTCACGTACGCTATCCATAAAGCATATGCAATTAGTTTTATATCTTCAATTATTACAATAAAAATAAATAAAATAAATATATAATGCTGGACAATCCACACAGCATCATCTAACCCCAAGCTAAGCAGAGCTGTGTATGGGTAAGATAACTGATATACTTAATACAATACATTACATAGATGGATATTACAGAATTGGATAACACTTCAATGTTTCCCCTGTAGGTGGAGCTAACGGCGTTATAGTCCGATGAATGTCCCAAACTTTTTCGTCTTTTACGTCACTTGACCTCGTGGTGTAGTAGGTTAGCAGGTTTCCCTACTGAGGGAAAGACGCGGGCTGAAGTCCCGTTGAAGTCAATAAATCTTTGGGATATTATTTGATTTCTTATAGATATATATTATTTATTATACATAGAAAATACCAGAACACCCGGAACTAATATTTACAGATCGCACAAACATTCTAAACAATAAACAATCTTTTAAAGTCTTGGGCTTATTATTTCTACAGGAGACATTAAGCATTTATACATTGTTGAAAATATAAAGGGTTTTTTTTATCGTTAATTGACCTTCGTTTGACCACAATCTCAACAGCTGGAAGTAACGATGTGGCGTAAGATGTATCACGAAGATCTAAAACACACCTAGTCACTATGGTCTTCAAGAGACCCAGGTTGTAGCTGGCTGAAGAAACCCTAACAGGCAGCGATTTCCAAACCTTAGCGGTACGAATGAAGTTTTAGGAGATATGAAAAGAAAACGTGTTTGGTAGTTGAAATTACTCTTCTCTTTTTAAGGGTGCTTTTATGGTCGACAACGGGAGCGTTAGCGGTTGGTTGACAGTCTATAGGTAGGTACATTTAATGGGAGCCAGTTTTACTTCTATTATTTCATAAATAAAATATTTTACTACGATAGGATTGAATATACTAATATTTATAAGTAACCAGCTTCTTCCCGCAGCTTCACACGCGTTTTCCCGGGATAAAAGTAGCCATTGTTTTATTCCAGATCAAGAAATTATCTTATGCAAAATTTCGAAGAGGTTACAAACATCAAAACAATTAAACACTCAACAAAACTTACGCATTTAATTATTAGTCAGAAAAAATAACCTATCACTAATTCCATAAAATTGTGTAAATACGAGGTAGGTTCCATTTAGAACTGTTAAAAATCTGCTTCCTATGTACTAACAGACCTGACGTAGTCAGAATTAGGCTAAAATCCCTTATAAAGTTATAAATAAGCCAGCATTTACTAAGTTTTCTTTCAAATTCCCGTACTAAAGGGCAAGGATGCGGGTTTTAGTCCCGTCGAAGTCGAAAAATTTCCGGGATATTATTTGATTTCTTATAAATTACCCCGAGTTGTGACACTTGTCGCACTATAATAATAACAATCTTAAGTTTTCTTTGTTCACTGAAAACACTCTAATTTACAAGACTCTATTTACATTAAGGCACTTTGAGCAATATTGTAAAAATCTCAGACCACCATTTTCGGTTCCAATATTTTTACACCCACCCCTTTCAGATATTTTTATTTTATAATTTAAGTTTAAGTTAAGTTCAGTTAAGTTTTACTGTTGAGGTTTTACCATCGGCAACTTCCGAAGTTAATATATAATGCTGTAAAAAAATGGATTGGTTTTTGCAAAGATAACTTGCTTTTGTAAACCTTTATGAGTTTGCAATATAGCTCCATTTAGTTTTCTATTGTATTTTTTTAAGTCCTTGAGCTACCTAAAAAGGATTTAAGAGGTACTTACATCAAAACTTAACTCCACAAAAACTTTCACTCACTTTACAGCACAGTCAATCTGAATAATAAACGAAACTTTCAATTTTAGTCGACTGTCAATCAAAAAGTTTCATAACTTATTAAAAACTCAAACTCCAAAGTTTCGTATTTCGTGCACAATAAAAAAAAATTATAATCGAAGCGTAAATTTCGTATTCAGAACTGAGTTTGATTTGTTGATTTATTTCTTCGAATTTGGAACTCCGTATTTCGAATGAGAGCCTCATACGAATCTCTGATTTTAGGTGTTGGGGCGGCACGTCCAACCTTTTTGGTGGTCTCGAGTGAACTGAAAACTCTAGGGGTAAGTTTCCACACATTTTCTAAGGGTTGGACGATGGTTGAAGGGTTGAAACCTGCATTGAGATAGAGTGAAATATTTAATAGGAAAGCAACGCCCTAGGGCAAGATTTTTAATTATGTTTTTCGTGTAAATAAGATTATGTGTTGGAACTATAGTTGAGTTTTGTAGCGTTTGCTTTACTTTAGGCAGAGAAGCGCATTAGATATTTGCCTTATTGGTTGCCTGGGAGAAATCATTATCAGCGATAAGGCCGCCTTTTGTATTATGTTTATTTCCTATTTAACAAACTTTTTTATTTGTGTTTGCTTAGTCCAATAAAGTTTTAATTAATTCGTATTTGATTATAGCCACTATTTTCACATTTTTGGTCCGTCATCAGCACACATACCTACATCCACTGCCTCCCCTAAAAAAAAGGTCCTTGCCATAATCACCACGCTTGGCAGGTAGTAATCGCAGTAGAGATGTTAAAAATACATGGAATGAAGCTGCTGCCCTCTGGTACGTTTTCTTAGTCGGTTCTTACGGCATTGACGGTTTGGTCGTTTCTAAAGCTCTGTGCACATTTATCTAATGCCACACAAAAATGTTTATTTAAATATGGGCTTAAACTCGTTATCTTTAGATACATTTTACACTGACAAAATAGCTTCCCTGTTCCCACACGCTTCGAACGATTTGCCCGCGTCTGTCTGTCATCTGATGCCATCAATTGTTGTTATTTTTAAATTTCTTTGTTCAGGAAAGTTCAAAGTTAGTTAAATGCCAGCCACATTATCCACAGATTACTACAGAAGTTTCATTACTTTTAGTTGGCTGTTGTACGTTTAGGTTTTAATTATTTTAAAGTGGGAATTTGAAGTGTAGTTTTTTTATTGCATTATTATTATGAAAGATCCCCTTCATCTCAATCCGAGGATTTCGTAAGATTCGGATATGTGAACCTACCAATGTAAGGGCCACAGCTTCCGTCTGTGTATATTTAACACATCCACTGCGATAACCAATCACCTTGCTTTGCGTGGTGGTTACGGTAAAATCCCCTTTTGGTTGTGGGATGCAAGCTCAGTAGTGGACATGCGCTGATGAGCAGTGTCCGCTTGATTGGAGAAATAATGAAAAATATAGATAAGATAAGAGTTGGGATTTCATTATTTTTAATGTTTATTAGTTGCAGAATATTTTTCATATATCCAGGTTCAGAACCACGTACGAGCGGATACAAAAAAAAATCGATAAAAGTTTTCGAGAGCTCGATTCGACTTTTTCCTTAAATTTGGCGTCTTGCAGCGCCTCTGCCGGATAGAGAGGAACTATTTTTCCTAGTTTGACAGCGCTTGAATAGTTTCATACGACCCGATTTTAGCCTTGTCTTATTTATTTATTTATTTATTAGTTTTAGGGGAAACATCGGTTCAATATTTATCAAATAAACACAGTGTTTGGCACTTAGGTGACCATTAATAGGTTCCCACATATAGCTACATATTATAAATTACAAGAAAACAAAAGTTAGCACCGTGTAAGTTAAGTTTATACATATATAATTATGTTGATTACCGCTAGAGATCATTTACACTCATAAACAAAATAAGTTCCAAAAATGTTTTACTGCTACCCTTTAACCTACTGCTTAAAGAAGATCCTATTTAAATCACATCTGAGGGTCGATATTGAGAGAAAAAGATCTAGGTCACATTTTTTGCTGAGTTGATTGAATTTATTGCAAGTTCGATACATGAATGAGTTTTGACGATAATTTGTACTAACATTAGGGAGATATAACAGATTATTATATCTAAATGAACGAGACGGCACGTATAATTGAATTTTATGGAGGAGGTCTGGACAATCAATGAATGAATTAGCAATTTTAGATAAATAAATAAGATCAGCATAGTCACGCCTTTGTTTTAAGGATAGCAGGTGTTGTTTGACGCAGTTGCGCAAGTAGTCCGACTGACAAGGGAATATTTTCATTTTATAATTGATCAAGTCAATCGATATAGACTGCTTATTCTTTTTTTGTACGTGTAAGCAAGACAAAAGCTAAGCCTCGTAAAGTTTCTTCGAATTTAAAATGATGCCACCCGTCATACACCGATGTACAGATAGTAAAAACAGGTCTACTAGAATCTCGTTCTGGCCCTTGTGGGGGAGGGGGGCCTCGAGGCTTAGCCTCTTGGGTTGTGAAAGAACCCAAGGACCCCTTTTTTTGCTTTGTTTTTTTGAGGCTGCATTTTATTGTTTGTTTTTGTTTTTTGCAATTGCCTGCGCGCCGCAATATTAAATGCATCTTAATGTTACACGTTAAAGCCCATATTTGAATGCACCTTTTTGTGCTGTGCGGCAACGGTGTGCTCCTGATCAGCGCCAACCTTTACGCTCGCGTCGTGATCAAACTTAACAAAACAACTGTAAAATAACTAAAAATAAGGTACCAACTTTAATAATTTCCCGTTTATGCAGTGAATAGTTCTTATATGAATAAGAAATATTAATTGAATATGAATTCAATTTAGTTGCAGTTTATTAAGCAATAGCAATCAATTGAAACAAAGTTATTCAATTCAATTTTCAATCCAATCAAAAGTAATAAAGGCACCAATTTCATTTATGTAAACGGAAATAAGTAGCTAGATTTGAAAACTCTACTTGGAAAGAAAATAATTTCTAATTTATGATTTAAATTCAAACTTTACTTATTTCGTTTAAATCTGGTTGTCGGCTGGGTATAATTAAAATTAAATTAGGTATTTTTATTTTCTTAGTTGTTTAGTAAACACGGCTTAGGCGATTCGGCAGTACTGTCTGTTGATCAGATTTATATTAAATTAAAAAAAAAGTCTTCAATCAATTGTCGTTTTAGAGTTTACCCCTTGTAAAAGATTTGTTAGGTACTAAAATCAACATAATGTCAATACATTAGAAAAAACCCAGCGACGATCGAATCAAAGTAGTGCATGAGTTCATATACCAAATGGTTCACAATGGTCGCAAAACAACCTACTAGCTAGAAACATTACTTGTAGAACGAAAAAAAAAATCAGTGTACTTTTATTTTGCGCTGCGTGGTGACGACGCGATTGAAACTCTGCACACATTAATCCAACAAATAAATCTAACGTCGCTACCACACAACACAAAAATTTCCATTCATTTTAAGACCCTTAACTCGTTATCTTTTGACACATTTTACAGTGACAAAATGGCTTTCCACAAGCTTTAAACCAGTGACCCGCGAACTGTCTGTCACCTGATGCCAATATGAAAATGCATCTAAATGTTACGAGTTTTTGTGCTGTGAGGCAGCTGTGCGCCTCTAATCTGCGACAACCTTTATGCTTGTTTACCAATAATTTGCGCTTACCATCGATTTAAGTAGAGAGATCAGGTACCAGCGTCTCGAAAGTGGAAGGCTCAAATTAGGTGAAATTAGGTCCACCCACCTCAGTCATAGTCGGACCGGCCGGGCGGCGCCGCCGGCGGCTCGTGTTTCGCACGTGTACTTGTCTCGGTCGCACTTCGGTCTAGGTAACTTGAAATAACTTTTCTTTTTAACTCCGGAAACAACACGTGCGAAGCCGCGGGCAGATACTAGGTCTTTTTAATTTCAAGTCATCATGATCATGATCAGCCTATATTAGTCCACTGCTGGACATAGGCTTCCCTAATAAGCACCACAGCGCCCTTTATTCAGCTTGCCGCATCCAGCATCTGCCAGCAGTGTTTCGCAGGGCGTCGTATCACCTGGCGGAGGAGGGCATTGAACTTCAAGTGCCTGCTCAAAATTAGCATTTTTTCATTGTTGTGTATTTGTTTTAGTTTTAACGTATAAAATAATTATCAACCTGTAGGTATAATAATAATAGTCAAGTAGGTAAGTACCTACCAACAGATAAAGAGACATTTGGAATTCAAAAGGTTGGTACTTGCTGACAAAATAATTTGCCGTGTTCTAAAAAACTATAAACCATCTTCAAATTTCTGAATATTTCGTTGTTGCAAAATATTGGGTATGAAACCCGAAAAACTACCATCGCGTTATTACACAAGTACCTACGCTGGACTTCACTCATCGATAGCAAACAAATTTATACCAGAGACGCAAGGAAGGGGCACTTTGAATCGGCACAAAAAACACCTTTTCTTAAAGAATATTCAATTTTAGTCCAGCGTAGGTACTTGTATTGTTGTGGTCGGTCAGTGGTTGAATGACACAACTGAGAAATAAATTTGCTCGCACTATTTACGCTTGTTGCCATGGAGAACATTAGCACAGTTATTAGTACCCTATTAACAGTTAAAATTTATATCAAAAGAAACAAATTAGAACTAGTATTTACAATTGAAACAAGCTAACTGCAGACTGTTGCATAAAATCTACATTAGTTACTAGTGATTCTTAACATTATTATGATTGTTAAGAGACCACCTAAAAATCTATCTTTAAACAACCACGAAATAATTATCAAAATCCATTTACGTAAGGCGAAGATATTACCAAAATTGTTGTGGCTAGTCGTGATTCTTCAAGAATATTATGATTTTTAATTAGGTATAACGGGATAAAGAGTTATCCCCCAGGAATAAAAATTTTATTGGATCACTTCAGGGTTGGTAAAAACAGTTTTTATACAAAAGTGAACGAATCAGCAAAATTGGTGAACTTTTGGCGGAGAGATCAAGTAATGCACACATAAAACAAATAAAAACATACATCCGATATGAGAACGTCCTTCTTTTTTGAAGTCGGTTAAAAATACTACCTACTACTAAAACAACTATTCATTATAACAACTATTCACAAGAAAATAAATTATAATTAAAGTACGTATCATATACATACTAATCTTTGTTATTCCTATTTACAATAATTACTGATAATTAGCATAGTAATATTAAACAAAATAAATTGTACTGGTAATTTACCAGTAGAATTTTTTCGTTTAATATTATACAGAGTGTCCCATAATGAGTGGATAACCTTGAAGGTGCTTGTGCGCGGGTCAATCAGAAACAAAAACAAAAATAATAAAAAAAAATTGGGAACAAGCGTTTAGGAGTTATGTGTTTAATTTTTTATAAATTTTTTAGAAACTTTCGTACCCCTGTTCACATTTTTGGGCAACATGCCCGCAGTTTAAGCAATAATTTCAGTTTTTTTTATGTAGTGTACAAAAGAATAGTTAGTTTTCATAAAAAAGCTTTCAAATGTCAATTAAATACATCCAGTAATTTGCTAGACATCTTCAAAGACTAACTTTAATTCCGTTATTTTATTTCTGTAATTTTGAGCATCTCTGGTGTAAAAAAACGTATGAAAACCTCAGTCGCTACAGTACCAATATCAAAAGGATTCTAAATATCAAAGTGCTTTGTTTCCTTAAGACTATACAGGACTCTTGGACACGTCACAAAATTCAAATGACATAAGTAAAACTAGGAAATAAAGTCACTTTGATTTTTTGTTCACATTATTATGTTTGTTTGATCTTTTTAAGGTAAATTAAAGAAGCGAACAAGAAACCCTTACCTTGTTAGGTTGTTAGTTTTCGAGTTGGAGCAAAACTCCTTCCAACTTCCTTCCTTCTTTTTTATCCTCTAGATAATCTGATATTTTAACAATTTATTGATAATTTTTTCAACTCATTTGGTATTTTGTTGTAGAAGCGTATACATTGCCCTTTAAAAGATACATTAATCTTGTTTATTTTTAGGGAACCGATTGATATTCCTATGAGTGTACATAAAGTTTTCATAAATATATTAATAAGCTACTGTCATTATGTTTATTTCTATGAATTTATTACGTTGGGTTTCTCTGGGATCCATATTATAGATTGCACAAACAGCCCTCTTCTGCAGCACAAATACGGTGTTAATATCTGGAGCGTCCCCCCACAGCAGTATGTCATAAGCAGGGAAGGGAATAGGTAGAGTTTATAAGTACCAAATGACGTCATATACGCTACTACGCTAGTTTAATATGGATATGCCTTTTAATCTCGGGATTGATATAGTATATCAATCCGATATCAATCTATAATCTGCTAAAACTTATTTACGTACTTCGAACTCGAAACATTACTTTCATTCAAAAAATATATTTAGGAATATTAATATTATAAAATAATATAAAAGTAATTGATTCCTGCCCGGTAAGTCAGAAAGCAATTATTCTTTCTCAAGACAGTGTTTAGACCGCGTAAATTTTATTTATTTCCATTTCTATTGTCCAAATTCTTACCGCTACAAGGTGGGGTGCGGGGTGGACGTTGCGGGGTGCGGGATGAGGGGATGGTTCGAAGAGAGGATGGATATACATTTTTGTTCACTCGTCTGCACCGAAGCGTTGAGTGTGCGTGCGTTTAGTTTTGGTATTGGATTTTTATATTTTTGACCTTGGCTTACGTTTTTTGGATTGAACTTGCATAACTTGACGATTTTGGCTATGTTTATTGGACTGGGATTTTACATTTGATAGTTGTGTTGTGAACAAAACTAAACACACGTGATATTGCTCCTGTATTTTAATTCAGTTTTAAGATACCTACACATAAGGTGAGTTTCAATAACTTTATTATTTGTATTATATTGACTACATATTAAATTTCTAATTAAATGTATATTCCACATAAAATCTTAATCCAGTCTAGTTCTAGTTTTTTCCAGTTAGTTCACTGGATTCCCGCTATGAACGGGTTTTAAAATAACTAACAAAAAGTGTATGCTCTGAATCAGATTCTTGGACTGTCGAAAAGATAAAGCTTAGGTTAAAATATCACATCTTATAATTATTTAAAACCTTGTGTTGATGCTAGCAAACAGTATTAGTTTTAGTCCACACATACCTTATATAAAAATAAGTCGGGTTTTCCTTCCTGACGCTATAACTCCATAACGCACGAACCGATTTCCACGGTTTTGCATTCGTTGGAAAGGTCTCGGGCTCCGTAAGGTTTATATCAAAGAAAATTCAGGAAAAAAAAAAAAAAAGTGGCGAAACGGAGTTCGCCGGATTTGCTAGTACCTTATATATTTTATATTAGGTAACTTAAAATCCGTGCATATCAGGAATTGAGCATAGCGTAACTAACTGGTCTTTCCTCTCTTTGATCTCTAGTTACATCGTTTAAACTATTTTAAATTAAAAAACTTTGTGTTTACGAATTTTTTTTTTATTCTAGGTATACCATTTCCACGACAAAAAAAAACTGCTCTATTTTTCAATTTTTTTTTATTATTTTATTTTGTTCGCGCCATTATGGAACACCCAACTATGAGGGAAGACGTTGTGCGAAACTGGATTAGAGACGATTCAGATATAATCTACGACCATGCAAGTGGAACAATATTTTGTGCCAAGTGTGAAACTTCTATAAAGGCTTAAAAAAAAAAGCAATTTAGACCGGCACATTAATGGAACTGCACATAAAGGAACCCGAAAATCACCAATGGAAGACTTCTATTTTTTTTTTTTTTTTTTTTTTTTACTTAATTTGTGTTTTACATACAAAGAAATGTTTTAGAAGACAATAATATCAATCCCTGAAATTTAGAAAACATTTAATCAATACCCAATCCAGGGATTAAAAAGGCGTATCCATGTTATGTTATCCTAGGTATTTTTCGTCATTAGGTACTTAAAAACTCTACCTATTCCGACCCCTGGTCATAAGACAACACTATGGAAGTAGCTAAAATTCACTAGTCTAGAAGTATCAAGCTCTGTAACATAGCGGATTTTTTTTGACTGCATATGCTACAGAACTAAGTCTCCTCGATAGCTTGTCTATGTGTGGGCCCCATTCAAGCTTGATATCTAACGTTATTCCTAAGAACACGTTACTGTTAACAATTTCTTAGGTATCAGCCTTAACTTGTTTCACATTAGGTAAAATAAATCTTATACATTTCGTTTTGGTTTCGTTAAGCATAAGGTTATTGACAGTAAACTAATGGACTACTTTTGAGATTGCGTTATTCACATCGTCAAAATTTGTGTTATGTCGTTTCATTTTAAAAATTAATGAAGTATCTTCAGCTAACAATACGATCTCGTGATTATCATTAACATCGAAAAATCATTAGTCTGATGATAAAAACAGTGAAACAAAATTATTTTTGCTCTCATGTGTGGCAAAATCTTTTTTACACAATACGTGGAAAATGATTCGCATCTAGAATGGTGAAAAGGATTAAGTCCCGGATTAAGTAAGCCATGCTTGCCACCGAAATTTCATAAAACAAATAGGGAAGGAGGTTTGAACTTCGATTAAAACAATAATTTTGTTCGTCCATGGTCCGAACGAGGTTCAAATGATTCGTAAATTCCTGGGATAGAACAAAATCAGTTAGTCAGAATATTATTCAACTTGTTGAAAAAAGTAATTTAATTCAGAATGCTAAATTTCGATGGTGAAATAACTTATTGATACTCTATGGTCGGCGCTGAAATGATAAAACTATGATAAAACTATGACGGCAGCGCCAATTTTTATGTGTAAGGTACACATAAAAATACAAGACAACTTGGCTTGTGAAGACCATAGGCATGTGGCTATAGGCAGAGAGCGCGATCTATAAATAATCTCCTAAACAACAGGTTTGGAATTTGTATAGGAGATGTGTTGAAAAGGCTAGTGGAAATTCTAACGTGCAAGTTCTTCCTGAGTTGACTCTGTCGGATGATTCAGAAACCTCGTGGTTTGTGGATCACAATATAAAACGCCAGGAGTATGTTGTGTGAGTTTATTCTCATGATAAATTACATCACAGCACATCAATTAATATTAGTAAGTATTCATAAAGCTAACATTTATTCAGGGACACTTGGAAATCTCACAGAGGATGTGATCGCTAGCACAGCCGATCGTAAAAGGAAAGAAAGTTCTACAACGGAAGTCGGATATGACGCAATAGCTATGAGATTCCCATCTGACAGGTTGGCATTGATGGATTAGTAAAACGTCACATTATAACAAGATGCACCTCTGTCGCCGTCCCCGGAGAATATAACGGTAACTGCAAAAACACAACTTTTCAGGAAAAATAAAAAACATGTTTTCATTGATTACTTCATAAATACTGGACGTAAACGTGATAACAGTCAGCTTTACGAAAAGCTTTTTTTTTTGTAGCATTTGGAATGTTTGTAGAACATGCGTAAGATAAAAACGAGATATTTAAAAATAAGAAGTTACTGAATATGAATCGCCATCCTAGATGTATAATGTCGATTACCATTTTATTCATAGTATAATGCTTGAATATCATCCTTTTCTCGTTAATATAGTCTAAGTTTTTTCTGTTAATGGCTTTTTTTGGTTTTCCAATAAAACTATAACAATAGTAATCCACTTTTTCTTTATATTACTAAATTGCTTAAAATTGACGAAATTTCCTCAACATCTTCTTATATCACAAAAGCTAGGCCCTCAGACTTAACAAAACACAGTCATTCATCATCATCATCAGGGTACACTAGTTCACAGCTAGACGTAGTCCTATCATTAGCTTGCCGCATCCAGCATCTGCCTGCAGTCTTTCGCAGATCGTCATCCCACTTGGTCGAATAGCGTCCTACACTACGTTTGCCGAGTAACACAGTAAACATCGGTATCTTGATTAATATAATGCTTCTCTCAAATAAAACAACGATTTAAGATATCAAAAGTGAAACCACATTATTAATGCTAATGTACCCTAATAGTCTTACTAACATTGCAGTATTAATTTACATCTATACCTAATTCTGTATTGTGCACAAACAACTTATAGCAGAGGGTATGTAGGTACTTAAAACAAAATGGGCTTAGATGTAATATATTTTACTCAAACATAGCATGTAATCTGTTGATTATTTCGACAACCTTCTTTGAGCAAAGTCGACTTTTCGGGCCTACCCAAACAGGCGGCGCTCTATGCGGTCCGTAATGTATATCGAATTTTGAAATCTATTTTGTTTTGATAATAGTTAGGTGCATAAAGGTTTTATGCATACTGAGCAGTACAAGCTTCACTGGCTGGTGGCTAGAATAAAAAATAAAACTCGGGAAACTGACACATGCACTGAGCACTGCGGTGAAAATTTTTGCATGATACGTTCTAACCAATTTTTGTGAATAAATTGTAAAAATGAACTCTTCAAGCGACGATATCTCCAATTCAATAACTTTTAAATTACTCGCATTGTTTGAGTAAAGCACTATATAAGACTCGGTCCGCAATGACTGCCCTGCTGGCCACTATAAGCTTATAGTGGCCAGCTATGTCTCGACCTTCAAACTTGGTCATCATTGCAGCCCTTGCTGTCCGCCCTATAAAGGCCTCGACCTTCGGTCTTGGCCTTTATTTCAGCTTGGCCATCAAGGGCTGCAATGCTCCGCGCCGTGATCGCCTGGACCTGCGCTCGCTTCGCTTTCAGCCATCTTCAGCCGCGGACAGCAACTCACCCATTACAGACCTTGGACGTACTGTACTATTAATCAGTCAAATTAGGAACATGATCACTTAATAATCAGTCACTTTAAATACAGGAGCAACATCTCAACCATCATCAGTGTCGACATCATTGCTTCCAGAGCCAGTACTAGTACATACGTCAGGAGTCCCTGACGTATGTACTAGTACTGGCTAAAAATACTGGCATAAAAGGCATGACATGAGCTTGGAATATCTCCTGCTTTACAGAGGCTCATAAGATCGTCATATAAAGCCTTGTTTATTGGAAGTGGTTCAGTGTATAACACATCAAATATGTAACAAATATCCCAAAAAAAATCTTCTTCGACGGGACATGCACCCGCATCCTTTCCTCTGTGTAAAAATTTGCAATTCGGGCACATAGCGGGGACTTGGGCTTGTTAAGTAATTTGAATTTTGTGACGAGTACAAGAGTTCTGTAAGGTCTAAAGGAAATAAAGCAATTTGAATTGAATTTGTAAGTTATCTGTCTAGTACACCGCTTGCTTCTTGTCTTTTTAACAAATTCTGTATTTAATTGGGATTATTCAGCAAAGAAGTCATATTTGTATTTTAATATTGATGACTGTGAATGGGAGAGATTTACTTCAATTATTCGTGTCCATAAAACTTTTTGACTCTCCTCATCTTTGAACCAGTTTTTGTTGTTTCTCAACTCCTTGATGTTATAAAATTCCGGTTGCATCAATTCCTTAACGTTATATTTTTCGCCATTTATCTTCGCGTTCATTATGATCATACATATATATTTGATCAGGAGTGTATACAACTCTATATTTTTAATGATAATTGCGTGTATCATTATTTAGTTGAATAATTTTCAAGAGAACATAATTGCATTATTGTTTATAATACTTAAATGTGTGAATACAATATGATAATATTAGGTCCTTACATATGAAATTGGCGTTTTGTATGGGAGGAACAAAAAGTCGAATATTTTTTAATATAATATATTTAATTAATCAAAGTATGAACCATTATTTTCTATGCACTTTTGCCATCTTATAGGTAGTTCATTGATCCCTTTACTAAAAAAACCAGTCGGACGGGAATCAATAAAATCTTTGAAGGCGATTTGGACTGCCTCATCGGAGTTGAATTTTTTCCCTTGCAAGAAGTTATCCAAATTTCGAAAAAAATGGTAATCTGTTGGAGCAAGGTCCGGGGAGTACGGAGGATGTCTTAGACTTTCCAATTGAAGCTCTTCTAATTTAGTAGCCGTCTGTTGCGCAGTGTGTGGTCTAGCGTTGTCGTGAAGCAGCAGTGGCGTGGAGCGATTGACCAGCCTAGGTTGTTTAGCCGCTAGCTTTTCCATCATGGTTTGCAATTGCTGACAATAGACATCAGCCGTAATAGTCTGGCCAGATTTGAGAAAACTGTAATGAACAATACCGGCACTAGTCCACCAAACGCTTACAAGTAACTTTTTTGGGGTTAATTTTCGCTTGGGGCAGGATTTGGCTGGCTGGCCAGGATCCAACCATTGCGCTGAGCGCTTCCGATTATCGTAAAGAACCCATTTTTCATCACAGGTAATGATTCGGTTTAAAATACCTTCATTATTGTGCCGGTTTAGTAATGTAACGCAGCAGTCGACGCGCGTTTGCCGGTTTGCTTCAGTCAATTCGTGAGGTACCCACCTTTCAAGCTTTTTAATCTTCCCAATTTGCTTCAAGTGAATTAAAACAGTTTCATCACTAACATCGCAGCCTGCAGCTGACTCGGACGTGGTTTGCGATGGATCCGCTTCCACAATAGCCTTCAACTCTTCATTATCAATTTGAGTCTCAGGCCGTCCACGGGGCTTGTTCTGCAGGTCAAAATTTCCAGAACGAAAACGTTGGAACCAAAAACGAACTGTGTTTTCTTTTGCAACACGACCGCCATACACATCATTCACCCTTCGAGTTGTTTCCGCAGCACTAGTGCCACGGCGGAACTCGTACTCGTAAATAATGCGATATTTTAAGTTTTCCATTTTGTAAAATGAGTGACGCAAACAGAAAAAAACAGAAGAAAAAAAACAAATGAATGACGATCATCGAAGCACAAATACATGAGTCTATAGCTGTACAAATTTGAATTTGGAATTCCTTACCAAAGAGGAGAAATTTGTGATTAAAGTGGCCAGTACGAAAAACGCCAATTTCATATGTAAGGACCTAATATTACAGTACAACTTTATTCTTGTAATTTCAGGCATGGGTAGAATCGTCGAATAGTATTATATAGTATATATATTTTGATGCTTGGGAGAAGTCGCAAGATGCTGTAGGTGTTTCTTGCGACTTGTAAAAAGCATTCGATTGCGTACACCATGAAACATTAATCAGGAAACTACATCACTATGGAATAAGAGACACCTCTTTGGATCTTCTTACATCTTACTTGAGTGATAGGATGCAAAGAGTTGATATTAACGGGAAACGGTCTTCGGGGTCTGTAGTTACAATGGGTGTACCACAGGGTTCTATTCTTTGTCCTTTCCTATTTTTAGTTTATATTAACGACTTGCCTCATCTTGTAAAGGATAACCACGAGATCGTATTGTTTGCTGATGATACTTCATTCATTTTTAAAATGAAACGACAAAACACTAATTTCGACGATGTGAATAATGCAATCTCCAAAATAGTCCATTGGTTTAGTGTCAATAACCTTTTGCTTAATGAAACCAAAACGAAATGCATTAGATTTATTCTACCTAATGTAAACAAGTTAAAGCTGATGTAACCGTCAAAGGAGAAACGTTAGAAATTGTTAACAGTACCATATTCTTAGGAATAACCTTAGATAGTAAACTTCAATGGGGCCCACACATAGACAAGCTATCGAAAAGACTTAGTTCTGCAGCGTATGCAGTCAAAAAAATCCGTCATCTTACAGACGTTGATACTTTTAGACTAGTTTATTTCAGCTACTTCCATAGTATTATGTCTTATGGCATACTGCTGTGGGGGAACGCTGCAGACATTAACACCGTATTTGTGCTGCAGAAGAGGGCTGTTCGTGCAATCTATAATATGGGTCCCAGAGAAAGCCTACGTGAAAAATTCAAGGAAATAAACATAATGACAGTACCATGTCTATATATTTATGAAAACCTATTGTACACCATAGAAATATCAATCGGTTCCCTAAAAATAGCGATGTACATAATTTGAATACAAGAAAATAAACATGAACTCGCTGTGCCCACAACTAGACTACACAAAATCAATGTATCTTTTAAAGGGCAATGTATACGCTTCTACAATAAAACTCCTAGTGAGTTGCAAAAATTATCAGTAAATAAATTCAAACAAATTGTCAAAACCTTCTTGTTTAAAAAGGCCTAATATAAAATATCAGATTATCTAGAGGATAAAAAAGCTTGGGACGGGACTGGCTCCAACTCGAAAAATAACAACTAACAGGCTAAAAGTTTCTTCGTCGCTTCTTTACTTTAGTCTGCATACCGAAGCGACTGAAATCAAAAATATCACTTTATTTTCGTGTCATTGTTTAATTATTAAGAATTTGACCTTTTCTAAATGTACATTTATTGTAATTATTGTATTTATGGTAATAAAGAGTTTTTGACTTTGACTTATTGTATTCTTTTTGTAAATCCGCGAATAATGGTTACGAGAAAAATTGAGCAGATGTATTACACCCATCTCAAAAATTACAAAACACTAAAACTAAGGTAGTGGCGATTGCCATTCTATTCTCCGGGGACGGTGCAGTGTGTGACGACCGATGTGGCGTGGCGGGCGAAGGTCCGCCTGCGACGCAGAAGGTTGCGGGTTCGATTCCCGCCTTGGGACAAATGTTTGTACGATCTGCAAATATTTGTTCCGGGTGTTCTGGGTATTTTCTATATATAATAAAAAATATCTATCTATGTTATGTATTGTATTAAGTTTATCAGTCATCTAGTACCCATAACACAAGCTCTGCTTACTTTAGGGCTAGATGATGCTGTGTGGATTGTCCAGCATTATTTATTTATTTATTAGTGTACTGTACTAATTTTAGCTTCAAAGGGAAGGGGGTTAGAGAGTGTTCAACCTTCATAGAACAGAAATCGTTTTTTTTTTTAAGTAAAAAAAAAAGTATTATACAGCATTCTGAATTCAAATTACTTTTTTCAACAAGTACAAAATACAAAAATATTTATTACTTTAACTTAATGTACTAGTATAACCGTGTATGAGATTGCATTATTATACTCGTAAGTAAAGAAAATACCTGTGTTAGGGAGTCTCGCTCTTCCAAAACAAATTATTTAAGTAGAGTAAATTAAGTAATTTTATAATATCTAATAATGATGATACAGAAACTATGCTAAGTTAAAATAATAATTTATAATTAAAGTTAAATGCACAAACTACTTTTCGAGCAAGTGTATAGTGGTGAAATATACATTTTGCAATTGTTTTCTAAACTCAAATATGAAAAAAAATCCCTGTAATTGTTGTTTTCGTTACTTTACCGCAATTAGTAAAGATGACGTATACGGTATATTTTGACCTCAAAAAATTCTCACCCTGTAGGTATAGGTTAATACACAAGTATGTTTAAATTTCACATGCCTATCGAATGTTAAAATACATTCAGTTTTAAAGAATAATCAGTCATAAGCGGTTGTTATTATGCAATTATATTATGAAAATAATAGTCATAAACAAAGTTAATAATAAAAGGCTGTATACAAAAGTGCTGTGTAGATTCCAAAATGGTTTCCTCTCTGGAAATGGAGTCAAAGGCTGTGGCTATTAGTAAGTAAATACTTTATAAGCCAGCGTCTTGGGGACGCTTCCGACTGGTATTGATATGGATCAGTTGAGCTACCTGTAGATTGTTTGTGACAATCTGCAGTTAGCGTAATTGTTTCAATTGTAAATACTAGTTCTAATTTGTTTTTATTATTGAATTGTAATTATCTTTGTCATTAAAGAACATAGAATTCTAAAAAAACAATAAAAAAACTTAATAATCAAATCAAATAAGTGATGGTCGTTGAATGAATGAACAGTTTTTTAAACAATTTGTTAGACGTCAACTGTTAGGTTTAGGTGACATGTAACCGACATTTGCATCGCGCAGTCCTACGTCGCCGCGTCGTCGGGCGTTGCCAAAACTGTTTCTCTAGCCAGCTAGTCTATCAAGCATTCTGTTCTCTTCACACTTGCTAGTATCGCTAATTTGACTATCTCTCTTTCGCCATGCGTGCGACTCTATAACGGTTAAGCGGGCGGTGTTTTGTAATTGTAATAAATTCTATTACAATGCATACATATGCATATTAGTAGGAAAGCAGATTTTTGAATTTTATTTGTTTACATTATTATTTATTAATATCGTTTGAAATGCGCTTTAGTCCTAACTGATAACAACTGATAACGCATGCTGACGTAATACGCTTATTGAAACGGTTTAATCTAGTCGTCGTTTACCAATCAGTGAATCAAAGTTCAACGATCGATCATGTCCTGAACGGAATAAGCTAGCCAACAATCTAACAATCGGTTTTATAAACTAGTTTATCGTGGACGATAAACGGTCTCGTTTTGATGGCTGTAAAACAGTCGACGATCCATTCTTAAATCAAATCCTACTTAGAAAAGTCAAATTCTTAAAATTAAAAAAGACATGGATATAAAGTGATTTTTATTTTTTATTTTTGCCGCTTTGATAGCATAACTCAGCTCAAGCTTTTTTATCCTCTAGTCTAGATAATCTAATATTTTATCTTTTGGCGCAGAAAAGTATTGACAATTTGTTTAAATTTATTTACTGATAATTTTTAACTCACTAGGAGTTTAGGAGTTTTGTTGTAGAATGCATTGCCTTATAAAATATACCTACATTAATTTTGTGTAGCCTAGTTGTGGACACAACGAGTTTATGTTTATTTCTTGAAGACTAACTACAATAAAATATTTATTTATTTCTAACATTTTATCAGTTCAAGTGTTCCTTTGATATTTCTACGGTGAAATAACCACCTATCGTATGTTTTGTTGTGATGTTGTGTATGTATGTGTGAACTTTGTTTTGTTTGGTGTTTTTGTCTGTGCATTTGTGATTTTATTTATAATTTGTAAGTATTTATCTAATTACCTACCTAATTTAACTTTGCACGCCTTGACGAGGCAGAATGTATAGGATAATTTTTAACCATATGACCTTTTGTACATCTACATTCCTGCAAAATAATTGATTACGGTTATGATTGTATTTCATTATATTATCGTTATTTGAACATAAACAAAGACGATTAAAAAAACTGACAATAATCATCGATGTACCTACAAACTTTAACGAATATATTGTAAAGGAAACTAAAGTAAACATTATTTTACAATGCTTATAATTATAAATATTGTGATTGACACTTCAACATTTCATGGAATAGAATGAACTAAAATTTATATGATTTAATAATATTTCGGGGTCGAGACCTTAAGTGCGTGGGGTACCGAGGCTCTCCAGTTTTATAAAAAGTTATATGAGCGTCTGGTCGACGCGACGCGTAACCCGAGGGCTGGCGGGTAACTGGCGCAGCGCATCAGCATTGCCATACAGCGGGGCAATGCAGCCAGCGTCTTGGGGACGCTTCCGACTGCTATTGATATGGATCAGTTGAGCTACCTGTAGATTGTTTGCAACAGTCTGCAGTTAGCTTAATTGTTTCAATTGTAAATACTATGTATTTTTTTTTTCTTTATTCAGGACAAAAAACAATTGTACATTGCAGACTTATTATATAATGTACTTATTCTATGTGTTTCTAAATGTACAACCAATCACATTATCCACAGATTACTACACAAGTTTTACTTACTACATAGTTGGTTGTTGTATAAAGGTAGCTTAATGGTTATATTAATGCTTATTTATTTTACTTTTGATATATTTCAGAACAGTAATTTTACCAGTAGGTAGTTATTTTTAATTTACATTTTGTTAAGAAAGAGATAGAAAAAGGAAAAGGCTTGATATTTAATTGTTATTACTTTGTAAAAGTTGTAGAATATTTTTCTTAAAACTCAGTTCAGATAATAGAAACAGGTCAATATCAGTGAATTTCTTGTTATAAATATCAACGATGCGGCGCAGAGGCACACGCAGGCCAGCATTGGTACGACTAGTAGGCAAGTGGAAGAGGCACTGCCTGCGCGCCGCACTTCGTCGAAGTACAGAGCGAGGAACTACATAACTTAATTTGTTAACAAGCTGCGGGCAATCTAGTTTACCATGACATAGACCATGCAGGAGCATGGCTTGAAGAAGAACACGTCTGGAATTAAGAGTTATCATTTTATATTTACTTAATATATTTTCATATGGTAGACGCTTTCCTTTGCACCTATAGTTCATGGCTTTGAGGTATTTATTTTGTATTATTTCTATGCTATTATTATATTTGTCATAGAGTGGATCCCAGACAGCACAGGCATATTCCAATTGCGGGCGTAGAAGTGAATTATACAGATAGAGAAAAGTAGTCGGTTTTTTGAAATCAGTGGTCATTCTCATGATGAAACCATTTATTCTAAAAGCGTTATTAATGATTTATCAATATGCAAGTCTAGATGAAGTTCTCGGTCCAGGTGTACACCAAGATCCCGATGGAAGATGTAGTTCTAATTTGTTTTTATTATTGAATTGTAATTTTCTTTGTCAATAAAGAATAATATTTGGATGTTTTGAATGGAGTACTTTGGGAATTGTTGATGAACAATCACTAGAGATAAATTATTCTCTAAAGCAAATAATTTCAGCTACCTGCGTAGTATGGATGCAACTTTAATGCAATATTTTTATAATAAGATTTATAATATTTAATTCTTTGAAGTACTTTGAGAATTAATGTATGGGATTCTTATGGTTTTAGAACAAAATAATGGAGTACCTACCTACTTTGGGAACAACCCCTACACTATTATTTTAGTTATTTTGTAGCTAATACCGTAGGTAATACCTATAATTTGCCGCCTCATCCTATAAATCGAAAAAAGAATAACTAGATCAAAGAAAATAATATAAATTTCAATCAAAACACATTATTGGGAGACGCCATTTTGTTGAAAATTAATGAAAATTAATTTAAAATTCTTGAATTATTTAGAATCCTTTATTTATTTCTGTTCGTAGCATGTTGTTTGTACAAAGATTATCTTGACGTCTTTGGTTATTTTTGTTATTTTTTTGTTTATTAATAAAGGTTTACCAACCACATACATATCAATCATTTAAAACAAACTTATAATTAGGTTCTGTTCTGATAAGCATGTTACTAACAGGTAAACACGACATTTGTAAGAATGACCTTTACAAATCTACTTAAAATTATATAAACTGTTTTTTTTTTATGAATAGACATAATAAAAATAAACTATCTGAGAATAAACTATATAAAATAACATTGTTATTACAATAAGACTAACTACATTTAATCAGGCGGGTCCTCTAGCTAGAGGACATCGGAAATGGTCCAGCAGTTTACTTTTAAATTTTGGGGCACTATCATTGAAAATGTCTGTCTATTTTTTTTTCATGAAGTTGTATTGGTTACACAATCTCACAGTCGGAGCCTGCAGTATTAGTGCCAGTATTAGTATGAGAGAAAGGAGTGCTTAGAATTTTTGAAATAGGGCGTCTAGGAATTCTGGTGGAAACGGCTAACCTGACGTTCACGTTTAATGAGGAACAGTCAATTTTACTGTTTATAACTTTATGGAGGAATGATAGTTCGAGTATCCTACGGCGACAGTTAAGGGAATCTATTTCAAAGTGTTTCAGTCTATCGGGGTATGGAGATCTATGAGTTATTCCGGGAGAGATAAATGCAAGATGTCTTGTGAAAGAGCGTTGTATACTTTCAATCCTTTGGGAGTGAACGCTGTATATTGGGTTCCAAATGGTGCAGGTGAATTCTAGAATGCTTCTAACGAGTATTGAAAAGGTGAACTTTGGTTTTAGGTTTTTTGAAATTTTTAGCGTTACGTTTTATAAATCCCATTGATTGAGCAGATTTTTTAATGATGTTGTTATAATGCGAAATATAATTGAGTTGGTAGTCAAGGGTGACGCTTAGGTCTTTAATTTCTTTTACTTTTGCATGATATGACATTTTTTTAAAACGTATTTTGAAGGCAGGATGTTTCTTAATTCAATTATATTTTCAGTTTACATTGGAGAAGTGGCTATCGGCTTTTTAGGAGGCTGGGTATCACCAGCAATCAGCAAACTTCAGAGCTCTGAAGAAACTCCCTTACCGGCAATCATCGATGATGGCCAAGCGTCTCTATTAGGGGCCACTGTTATGATTGGAGTTATTTTTGGTAAGGCTATTTAAGTAATAATTTACCATCATGAGCCTATATAAGTCCACTGCTAGACATAGGCCTCCCCTAATGAGCGCCATAGCACCCTGTCGTCAAGCTGCCTCAGAGCTATCAAAATCTCATCATGACAAGGTCTGACCTGGGCCTTTACTAAGTTTACCGAATCGCAATCTCGACTCAAGAACACGTTTCCAAAGATTGTCAGCTCTTCAGGAGGAATGACCGACCCACTGCCATCTTAGGTCATTCTTTGAGCTATTAGGCCTCGAATAAAAGCTAATGAAATAATAATAAAATAAAATTAATAAATTTTCATTAATGTAATTTTATTAAATTAATAATAATGCTTCTATAAGAGATGTAAAGGATAGTAGTGATTCTTGGTAAGTTAATTGAGCTATTAGCAGGCTAGGAGATTCCTGTGATTATAATCATCATTATGCAACAAGCGGGATAGCCCGTTCCTCAAGCACTGTATTCGAGTAATGATGAAATAACCAGTTTTGTTATTAGGTATTCGATTACTGTTTGAAATTATTATTTACATAACTTCCCAAGCCTAACATACTTATTTATTATTTATTTATTTATGATTTGTTAGGTACAGTGGCATCTATAGATAATCCCCAAATTTGTTTTTAGTCAAAAGAGCTTGTTATTTTCTTTTTATCAATAGCTCCAAGTTTTAAAATATTTAAGTGTTAATTAACTTTGAACATAACAGGTTAACAATAGTGTAATTATTTACACCAGTTATTAAAGGATTACCTATCGTTGAACGTCACTGTACATACAAAAGGAATCCCATCATCACAGAAATGTTGCATGAGGTAAGTCAGGTCGGATAACGCAGATCGCCTGTTTGATTTTTAGTTTTCAAACGCATTGGTCCATATTACACATATTACACAAAACTTGAAGAAACTGGTTAAAGGAACCAAAATAATTATAGTAATATAATTACCCTTTATTACCTACGAATCAAAACATGGGTAAGTTATTACAATAGACCGCAGGGTTCCTGAGATCTCGACCAAATGATGTGCGAAACAGTGCACTTTATAGTGTTTTTTTTTATCGTATGTTTTGTTTAATCGTATTTTCACATTCAAGGAACCAAATAAACATTTTTATGGAATTTTATGTAATTCGAGTATACTTACCACGGGGATCCCGTGAGTACTGAAATCTAGGCCTAGTTTCACAACCAAGCCTGTTAGGGCGGCGGTTGCGGCGTTAAAATCGACCCCTATTACTACTCTACCTGTGGATCTCGTAGGAGTCGATAGAGGGAACCTACCAATTCTGTGAATTTTTAAAACTAAGGTGCGATCACCTAAGTTTTAAAAATACGGGGTGTATTTTTAGCTCCGCACTCACCACGCTTTGCAGGCAGATTGGTGATGCAATCTGCCTGCAAAACGTGGTGATTACTTTTGGCCTAACCGAACAGACAACTGTCAAATTTTACTATGCGCTCCCTCTCTACCAACGGGCCTACCCATGGGTTAGTTCGTGACGATAACATAACAGATGTACGTGATAGTGCCGTCCTATCCCAGTATCGTTTTCCACCACAAGATTTTCTCACTAGTAGGGTATCATAAGCATGAAGAAACAGGAACAAGGAACATGTTGATTTTACCAGTAAATCTCCAATCTCTGTATCTACAATCAACTTCTGCTCTCCTGGTACTATAAAAAGTAATTTCCTTTCAGGTGCACAAATCTCAGGCCTCCTCTGCAACGTGAAAGGTAGAAGGTATTGCCTCATCATTGGAGGTATGACATGTACCGCCTCCTTCCTCCTGCTGGCAGTTTCCACGGAACTTTGGATGCTAATGCTGGGGAGGACGCTGCTTGGAGTGGGGGCTGGACCCGTGTATATCCTGAATCTGACTTATATTGCCGAAGTTTCGTAAGTTTTGCACATGTTTATTATGAAAAAGCCGTTAAGTTTTTTTCCGTCCGTTTGAACGAACGGACAGACGGTGAATAATGCGATGTCATTCCTACCTGTCTGTGTATCGGTCTGGCCCCTATCAGTTGTTTTATTCTCATTGGCCTCTATTTTGACAGTAATATATATCGAGTTGATTTTTTTTTGCAGAAGACGTGTTTCTATAGCATCGATATCGAAATAAAATGCTTTTATTAACTTTCCTTCCAGATCCAAAAACCACCGAGGAGTGTTCCTCACCGGCGTTGGATCGGCGAACGCGATAGGCCTTGTATTCGTTTACTCCATAGGCCCTTACATTTCCTACGCGGCAATGAACTACGTTGGCCTTCTGATAAGCGCCACGTTCACTGCGGGCCTTTTGTACATACCTGAAACGCCTACGTTTAATGTTATGAAAGGTAAGAATGTAGGCTATTATACTTTTTCAGGCGACGAACAAAACAAGCAAATTAATTTTGCATAAAATGTAATAAAAAAATACGTATTTGTGACTATGAAAAATTGCGAAGTTCGAAAAAATTAAAAACTTTGAAAGGCTTAATCTCGGAAACTTTTGGGTTTACAGAGACAATTCTAGTATCTTATTGTAGCAAATTTAGTCTTCTTTAACAACATCCTAAAAAAGTTATTTCAAAAACTAATCCTTTAGGGTTATAATCGCCAAAATTTTAAAAAGAACCGATTATTTCGCAGTTTTTACGATTTTTGACAAAGTTGCGTTCGGCGCTCGAGGTCACAAACTTGGATTATTCATTAGGCCAACATCATAAACAAGTCTGCAAAAAATCAGAACTACCGGATTTGACGCATACTACTCCATACTTTCAGGCGACAAAGTTACTGGGCTAATTCATAGTTATAACAAACAAGTTAAGAAGAGTAGGTAAAAAAAATTTATAACAGCAGAAAATTTTCAAGATTGTGGTGGTAGACAAAAAGCCGTTAATACAAATAACGGCGAGTGGAGCGAGGTAATTTTAAGGTAATTTTAGAGTTTGGCAAGGTCGGATTAGCAACAGAGACAAGAAAGCTAAGACAACGGCGAGCGGAAATGGCCGCAGAAATTTTGTGATTTTTCCGGCTATTGACAAAATGTTAGGCAAACAAAATAAATATGTACAGGAGGACCTCTTTAATCTTAACCCCTTCTAATCCGAACATCTCTGTAATCCGAATGACCCACCGCTTTTTCACTCGCCGTCTCGCCAGTTGCTTAGCGCTTTTATCAAGCGTTTCCGTTTCAAGCTTGGTATCTGCCTTAAATAAATATCTTAAATGGGCTGACCAAGTGGATATGACATGTCTTTGCCAGAAAAAATTTCTTTAACGTAAATTGCGAGACAATGCTTTTTATTTGTCAATAAATACCTCCCGACAAACCACAATATTAGATTTCTTTAAAAAATATTAATAAATGTAACGTTTATAGATGAATATATATCTAAAATTTCACAATACTGGTAAAGTTTATTTGATAAAAAATACCCTATAAATCCTCTGTATCCGAACGCTCCACGAATCCGAACGGGTAAATTTTCGGAGTTCGGATTAAAGAGGTCCTGCTGTACAGTGAAAGAAAACCGAAATTTTTGTTACTTCTTCGGGTGGTCACAAACAACGTAAGAAGAGTATGAAAAAACACATAACAGCGAGCGAAGCGAACCCTGAAAATTTTAGTGAGCTTGCGGCGGCTGTGAAAATTGTTAAGAACCTAATACAAAATAAAAAGCGGCTCACCGCTTTTTATTTTGTATTAGGTTTAGGTTTGTATTAGGCAAAAAAGACTGCGGCTCACCGCAGTCTTTTTTGAAATTGGTAAGGCAAGAATTACCGAAAAAATTTTTTGATCTGGCTGTACGTGATAGTTATTTTTGTCACCCCTTGGCCAAGATGGCACGACACGGAGCTTGGTACCCGGAGCGGACCACCCTCTCCCCCTTACGCCGCTAGTTTCCATAGCTTCTTTATTAACCTAGACCTCATATAAATATTGTTTTTTAGTACATCACAGGGTAACATGCTGGAGGTAATATAAAAAAAGTTTAAAAAAGGCACATCACTAAATAGTTCGAATCTCGGAAACCATCCAAAAATATTTAACAAATTCTTAAAAATTGCTGAGAGGCGTTTTAGGGTCAAAAAATCCACCAAGCACTCGATTCCACTTACCCCTAGTTACCTAATATCACACGTTCTGCCGAACACCCTGTATTTGAATTTTTTTGTTAGATCTACCATAGAAGCGTTTTCGAGGTACTTGTTTAGTATTTACTTCTTATAAAATGTAAAGAGACGAGACGGAGATTCGGTAAATTTTGCATAAGTTTGTGTGTATACCCATAAAATCTATAAAGAAATCGTTGATTCGGAAGATCCTAGTCGAGATAATGGGACAAACTTTTTAATTTATTGTATTATCATCGGTCCTTGATAAGTGTGCAAAGTTGAAGTTCAATTTAAAGTTTTGAAGTACGGCAATTCGCGTTCAAACATTTCGTTACAAACAAACAAAAATACAGATGGAACTAATAAGAGCGTGTAAAAATTATAAGTTCTTATGCTCTCTCCAGCAATTTTTCTCAAACAGCTCTGTGAAGGATAGCACATAGAAACCTTATTTACCAGTGACCATGAGTTTTAACAATCTATACTCGCTAGCGACTGTAGAAAAATAAATTATGAAAACTTGAACAGCGCCTCTAGCGGATAGTTGGGTACTAAAATGCGCGGTCCTAATATTTACGTAACCAGAGTAGTAACGTCAGGCGATCTAACTATGACAACTCTTGGTAGACACACAGGTAATAAAATGGGGGGAGAGCGGGATTTTAGGGGACATTTGGCCCCCTGCCCACCACTTCCGCGGCCCTTGGTAATTTTTTAACCTTCGTAGATTGTGAACCTTTGCCTTTTAAGAACTCTTAACTTAATTACATCGAGATAGAATTCTATCTCGATGCTTAATTATGATTTATGTTGTGTGTTCATAATTACCTTAAGAAGAAGTAGATAACCGATTTCTGAAGCCATTTTGAAAGGGCTGCAACTGAAGTAGCAATTTTTTTCTTTGAAGGACATTTTGCTCAACATCCGTCTTTAACTACTGGGTACTCAATTTTATATTTAACATTATTTATTTCAGGCAACGAAATAAAAGCAAAGGAAACTCTGCTCCAACTTGGCCGTAGCGAAGAGATTGAAGACGTGCTTTCTGGTGCCAACAGTACCAAGAAGCATCCCTGCTCGTCTTTGGCGGCTATTGGATCTACCAGAAGTAATAGGAAGGCTTTTATGATTGCAGTGGTTTTAATGGTTCTGCAGCAGGTAGGTACGCATTCAGTGCAGAGCTCTATCTCTGGCAGAACAAGGAATGACTCTGATGACTGGTTGGCTTCGTCAAAATCTCCTAACTCTAAACACTGGGAAAATAGAGTACCTACTTATGCTTTCATAAAAATAAAAGTGCTGCATCAGCTCCCCCATTCAACTCGGACAGAAACATGCATAGTATTGTCTGCCAGAATGATGGTGATAGCCACTGTAACCGTGAACCTATCGCTAGAGCTAAATTAATAAGCTAATTAACTAGCTGCTGCCCGCGGCTTCGCATGCTCTTTTTAAGTAGCCTATGTACGGACATAGGCTACTTAAAAGAGCATGCGAAGCGAACCGAAGATGAAATTTGGCAGGGAAGCCGGGATACCATTTACTTCCCTGCCAAATTTCATTGAAATCCGTTCAGCAGCTTAGGCGTGAAAAGTTAACAGACAGATAGAGTTACTGTATAGTACTACAATTTATGATATAAGTATGCATTTAGAAATTACTAAATATTAAAATTTAAACTATAAAAACATTTTGAAAGACTCTCAGGTCGCATAAGAAAAGTGATACATACTCGTATTATGCGGTGCCTCCTTGACATTGCAATATTTGCAATTAAAGAGATAAAGATACGTTTTTGGAACGGCGTAAGCGCAAAAATCAAGATATTGCTTATTTACAAGAAAACTACGCAACTTATGAAGAAACTGGTTCAAGGAACCAAATAATTAGTAATGAATGACCTACGAATCAAAACTAAATGTTATAAGGTCACACCGAGACAAAGTACCTGTACCTTCTTGTTTTTAATAGAAACAACAGCTTGGATCTCACGATACAGGCTCGGCCTAGTGTGAGATCCATCGGTAAAATCGTAAACGCTCCGTCTTGCTTGCGCAGTGCAGTTTGTGCAGTTATGACTTTGCAAAAAGACGGAACACCGGTACAGTGGCCACACTTGCAAACTAGACTGCGCAAACCTCGAGTCATGCCTCATACATCTGGACTGAACTGTCAGTACGGAGAGGTTATAATAATCTGTTTTTATTTCATTATTTTCGCTGTCCGTCACGTCACGATGTCGCCTACAGATGAGTTTTTTTAGGAGTTCGACGTTTTATACAATTCTATGAATTAGGTTAAAATTCATTCGAATATCCTCTCACATCACTCATTTTTATGATTTAAGATAAGATAAGATAAGATAATTTTTATTGGTTCACAACTTACAACACACAAGAAAATACAATTTTAAAAGAATTAAAGAAAAAAACAATGTGAGACCAAAAGGCTGCCGCTCAGCGTGTGCTGCAGGAGCTTGGGGAGCAGCTGCAGCGCTGGTCTTCCGTGGCACCTTAGCGTAGAGCGCGTTACTGGCTATGGACACGCTCTTTACAATATAAGTTTGTATGAAACTAACATAAATTACGTATTTAGTAAAATTTTATAAAAATATAACAAAACATTTGCGAGTTAAAGACACAGGTGACGAACTAAAATACATTTTTGACTTGACACATAAATTGAAATAGAAAAGTAAAAGAAACAAACACAGAAAACAATAAATAAGCGCACAAAATAAACTAAACAGAAACCATGATCGACCACATTAATACGAATCACATTGAAGATTTAAAAGATATTTTTTTAGATTGATTTTAAAACTGAAAAATATATTTAAACGATTGAAAACACTGCCGGACAGAAGCGCCGCCGCCGCCGTTTGAATGGCCAGCCACGCGCTCAAGTAAACACGTGCACACTTTTGCGCATTCCAATCTTCTGTATGTCAGTCGACGATGGCACAAGCCGCGCTTGCGGTTTTGCGCGACTTACCGTCTTGCGGTCCACACGATCCGTCTTACCTGCGCAAACTGGTTTGTGCAAGCATATTTGTAAGTAAGATCGAGCGTGTGGCCGGGCTATTAGCCGAATTTCGGCCACGACGCGGCGGCCAGTCTCAACGGTGACTAGCCATGTGCCATGTGCCATGGCCCGACCCAGAATTTGAACCCGGGACCTCATTATAACCTCTAACTATTTTTCAAATAAAGCGACGAGTGGCGAGAATGTGGAGGTGCCTATCACCTAACAATAAGATGATATAGGCTGAAAGTTGTAGGTTACCTTAAGTGTAGAATAAAAACATTAAATTAACTGTTACTATCAACAGCTGTCTGGCCGCATATGCGTCATCTTCTTCGGGACTTCCATCTTCAAGTCCGCGGGGTCTACCATCTCTCCATCATTGGCGAACATTGGGATAGGACTCGCGGAGTTGGTGGCTAGCTGCCTCTCTCCTGTAATCGTTGGGAGGGTGGGGCGGAAGGCGATGATGCTGGTTTCCAGTTCTGTTTGCTGCTTGAGTTTGGTAAGAAGAGCCGAAACCATAGTAGGTACTTCCTACTTATATTATAAACGCTAAAGATTGTGCCGTTGTGCAGAAGACAGACCGAAGACAACGCCAAACCTAGTGAATGGTTCGGACTGATAATGTGCGCTCATAAAGACCTGGAATAACATATAGGTTACTTTTTATTCCAAAAAAAGCAAAGCCGCGGCAGAAGTATAGTAAACTAGTTTGTGCCCGCGGCTTCACACGCTTTGTTTCTATGGAAACGTTTAAATGTTATTTCTAACCCAAGGTAACTGATTTGTGGGATAAAACGTAGCCTATATTTTATTTCAGGCCTAGAACTACATCTATGCAAAATTTCAGTCCGATCAGTTCAGTCGTTTTGGCGTGAAGAAGTAACGAACATCCAAACTTTCGCATTTATAATATTAGTGTGATGTGATTAATGAACTCAAATCGTGGAGGATTATCCTATTTAGGTATATTGTTCTTAAAGTATTGTACAAGCTCTCGCCATCTCATATTTTGGCGAATAAAAGAGATACAGCGAAGACTGAGTCGGGATTTTGTAAGAGTTTTCAAGTCATCCTGGTTGAAATACCTACTCATTATCGTTTTACTACATTTCAGGGTACTCTTGGCTTCTTCTTCTACGTGAAGTCAATTCAGCCGCAATTGGCTGAACAAGTTTATTGGCTGCCACTCCTGTCCTTGCTGATATTTCTTCTGAGTTACGCATTAGGTAAGAATTTATTTCACCATCATAATACCTGTCGGTCGGGGATTGAATTCAGCTTACCATCTTTTTACTATGACAATGTCACAGAATCGTCCATAGATGAAAGAAAGCCTAGATAGTGCGTGAGAGATTGTTATACCTCTAATGGTTTCACTACTGACACTTTTGACACGCGTCCCTCCATCTGAAATGCTAAAATGTGTCATTCAGAGACGACAATTGAAACTAACTTAATTATAATGGTAAAAGTGAATGATAAAAGGAAAAATTACAAGTAATCGTAATCTGTGCCAAAATAATAAAATGCTATACCCAACAGGGTGTATGTACTAAATCTAGCTTTAATTGGAACATAAGCTACCTCTCTATGTACCTCTACATATTTGCAATAAATTAATGGATCTGAATCTGACACCACTGATAAGGTGAAGAACTACTTTAGTGGAATTAGGGCCCTGTTCTGTAAGCAAATTGTCAAGAAATATGTTTTTAAGTTTTTTACGTTCTTTTTGCCACCGAACGTAATTTTGTAGTAACTAACACTCAAAATTTCGGTTTTAATTTTATTATATATTTTTCTTATCTGCAGCATCATTGTCAGCCGTATAGTACCCACTGCATGCACCCACGAGCTTATAGTGGGTACTATTCACCTCGCTCTTGCGCCAATCTGTTCCACTTTTCATAGCTTGCAATAAATTCCAGGTCTCGGCATAATCCCCAACACTTGGCTGAGTGAAATGCTGGACTACAATGCTCGCGGGCCCGGCTCAGCTGTAGCCTTTTCCATCAGCTGGATATTCAGCATTGTCACCACCTCATCATTCGGTTATCTAATCACCATCCTGGGCAGCCATTGGACTTTTTGGATTTACGCTGTGGCGTGCGCAATAGCGTTGGTCTTTACAGCTGTAGTGGTTCCCGAGACAAAGGGGAAGACTTTGACGGAGATTCAGCATATGTTAAGTAAATAAGGCACAAAATTGTAGCTGTGTGAACCTGGCAACCGACTTTGAGATATTCATGTTTTTTTGATCTTATTTGATTGTACCGCGTTTGTACCCGATTGTACCGACAAAATTTTCGTTTGTATGCCTAGGGGGTAAAAGTTACGGGGAGGGGGAGGTTTTTCAATACTCGATTTTGACCTAAGTGAGTAAAATAAATAATTTGATCTCAGAATATAATATTTCGCAGCACTAAGTCACAATCATCGCTTGGCCTTGAAATTGCCAACATATTAAACGTATAATAACACGTTTTCAGAAGGAAACAAACGATAAAAATTTATGTGAACCTGAAGCTTTGGCAAAATTATACCATGGTTTGTAAATTGACAAAATTTCTTCAGAAAATCATAAGTGAGGTTCTTAATAGGCAATGATTATGAGAGACCTTAAAATTACTAACATTTTTAAAGGCAAACCTGGAAGGTACAAACGGGTACAAACGAAAAAAAATTACTTGAATCTGCGAAACTGTTAGAAAAATGCCGTTTTAGGTTAATTGATAAAGTTTCTTGAGAAAACCAAAAGTGATGTTCTTGATAGGTACTGATTATGTGAGACCTTGAAATGACTAACATATTTAAAGCCTAATCTCGAAGGTGCAAACAGGTACAAACGAAAAAAGGTGACTTGAATCTGCGAAACTGTTCAAAAAATGCCGTTTTAGGTTAATTGACAAAGTTTCTTGAGAAAATCTAAAGTGAGGTTCTTGACAGGCAATGATTATGATAGACCTTGAGTATACTAATATAATTAAAGTCTAATCTTGGAGGTAAAAACGGGTACAAACGAAGAACATTGACTTGAATCTTAAAAATTGTTCGAAAAATGCCGTTTCAGGATAATTGACAAAGTTTCTTCAGAAAATCTAAAGTGAGGTTCTTGACATGCATTGATTATGATAAACCTTGAGTATACTAACATATAGCGTAATTTCGAAGGTACAAATGGGTACAAACGATTAACAAAGACTTGAATCTTTAAATCTTTGATAGACCTTGAGTATACTAACATAATTAATGTTAGTATACTTAAGGTCTATCATAATCATTGCCTGTCAAGAACCTCACTTTAGATTTTCTCAAGAAACTTTGTCAATTAACCTAAAACGGCATTTTTCGAACAATTTTAAAGATTTACGTCAATGTTCTTCGTTTGTACCCGTTTGTACCTTCGAGATTAGGCTTTCACTATGTTACTCATTTCAAGGTCTATCATAATCAGTACCTATTATGAACCTCACTTTTGATTTTCTCAAGAAACTTTGTCAATTAACCTAAAACGGCATTTTTCGAACAGTTTCAAAGATTCAAGTCCATGTTAATCGTTTGCACCAGTTTGTACCTTCGAGATTACGCTATGATTATGTTAGTATACTCAAGGTCTATCATAATCATTGCCTGTCAAGAACCTCACTTTAGATTTTCTCAAGAAACTTTGTCAATTAACCTAAAACGGCATTTTTCGAACAGTTTCAAAGATTCAAGTCCATATTAATCGTTTGTACCCGTTTGTACCTTCAAAATTACGCTATATTTATGTTAGTATACTCAAGGTCTATCATAATCACTGCCTGTCAAGAATCTCACTTTAGATTTTCTGAAGAAACTTTGTCAATTATCCTAAAACGGCATTTTTCGAACAATTTTAAAGATTTAAGTCAATGGTCTTCGTTTGTACCCGTTTGTACCTTCAGGATTAGGCTTTAATTATGTTAGTGGACTCAAGTTCTATCATAGTCGTTGCCTGTCAAGAACCTCACTTTATATTTTCTGAAGAAACTTTGTCAATTATCCTAAAACGGCATTTTTCGAACAGTTTCGCAGATTCAAGTCATCTTTTTTCGTTTTTACCCGTTTGTACCTTCGAGATTAGGCTTTAATTATGTTAGTCATTTCAAGGTCTCACATAATCAGTACCTATCAAGAACATCACTTTTGGTTTTCTCAAGAAACTTTATCAATTAACCTAAAACGGCATTTTTCGAACAGTTTCAAAGATTCAAGTCCATGTTTATCGTTTATACCCGTTTGTACCTTCGAGATTACGCTTTAATTATGTAATTATACTCAAGGTCTATCATAATCATTGCCTATCAAGAACCTCACTTCAGATTTTTTCAAGAAACTTTGTCAATTAACCTAAAACGGCATTTTTCTAACAGTTTCGCAGATTCAAGTAATTTTTTTTCGTTTGTACCCGTTTGTACCTTCCAGTTTTGCCTTTAAAAATGTTAGTAATTTTAAGGTCTCTCATAATCATTGCCTATTAAGAACCTCACTTATGATTTTCTGAAGAAATTTTGTCAATTTACAAACCATGGTATAATTTTGCCAAAGCTTCAGGTTCACATAAATTTTTATCGTTTGTTTCCTTCTGAAAACGTGTTATTATACGTTTAATATGTTGGCAATTTCAAGGCCAAGCGATGATTGTGACTTAGTGCTGCGAAATATTATATTCTGAGATCAAATTATTTATTTTACTCACTTAGGTCAAAATCGAGTATTGAAAAACCTCCCCCTCCCCGTAACTTTTACCCCCTCTAGGGATACAAACGAAAATTTTGTCGGTACAATCGGGTGCAAAGGCGGTACAATCAAATAAGATCAAAAAAACATGAATATCTCAAAATCGGTTGCCAGGTTCACACAGCTCAAAATTGTAGAATTCAGAAATTTAGAAAATGAGGTGTCAATCAGTGTTTTGAATGCAAAGTTTTAAACGATTATGAAAGGTCAAAAAATGCAATATGTTTATCCGTGAATAAAACAACATGAACAAATGAACGCGTGAATGAGATAACGTGAAATAACGTTATTATTTTAGTGGAAAGTATCGCGTTTCCATAGTCTACTAGCACGGCGGATGGGTTATGTAGAGGTAGTGTTCATTTGGTGACACAGTATTTGTCTTTTGTATAAATATAAAATGATTTTTTGAATTTTGAATTTCCCAAGAATATCAGAATCTCTACAAAATAAATACAATAGACTGAGTTTAAATAATTATAAAGGAGTTTCTTATTAATTACGCGAAAATAATAAATTGTCCTTAATTATAAGTGAAATATCACTGAACGCAAGGCTTCTAATTTAGAGGTAGGTAGGTGTAACCTTAGAGCAATTATTTGTAAAAATAATACGAACAACATAGAGGTGAATAAACAGTTTACTAAACAAAATATTTAAAAGACAATAATAACCCATGCCCTGCTTAGCTTGGTCCTGGATGATGCTGTGTGATTTGTCGAGCATCATTTAAATTTATTTATTTACATTTTTTTCTTATTAGAAGCGTTTTTATTTATTCCTATCTATGTTTCTTGATCCATCCTATGGGAACTGATTTATTGGATAAAAAGTAGTAGCCTTTGTCTTTTTATATGTATGTCCTATATCTATGCAACCTTTCAGACCTATCTATTTAGTAGTTTTAGCGTGAAGAAGTAACAATCATACAACCAACCATCCTGGGAAACTTTCGGATTAATAATATTAAGTTGGTGATAGTGTGATGTGATAGGTACTAGATTTTTTCTTTCTGTGTTTGGAAAACGAAGTCGAATCTTCTCGTCATCCACACCGCAATGCTTGAAAACAAAGTTTTCAATCAGCTTCCCACCCGTACTCGTCATGCATGACCTACGGACCTGACACGTGGACACTCATGTTAGGACTGGTCCACCAGTTATCTAAAGAGCTAGGATTTTCTCTGAAGGACAGGATTGGTAAAAAATAGACTGCGAACCAAAGTTATTAACATAGCGCAAAGAATTAGCAAGCTGAAGTGGCAGAAGGAAAAGACTGTTGGCAGATGCTGGATGTGCCATAGGGTGGTGCTGATTAGGGAAGGCCTATGTCCAGCTGTGGACTAGTATAGGCTGAAGATGATGACCACCTTTTTTTGTGTAACTGAAGTAGTTAGATCAATTTCTGGTAAAAGGCCTTAATCTAAAAAATAAACATTAAAAATACTACCTACCTTACCTTTACAAATTTTAATGGGTTTGGGCATCCAATTTACATAACTCCTGGAATATTGCTGGTCTGGTGATCCTGTTTTGACACATTACGTATAACCATAAAAATAGTAGACATGATCATAAAGTTAGTATTTTTAACCGACTTCAACAAGGAAGAGATTCTCAGTTCGTCTGCATGTGTTTTTTTAATGTATTTATGTTACTTGATATCTCCGCCTATGAATAACCTAATTCACTATTGTATAGAGAATGATCCCTAGGTGGCCCCATAAAAATATATAAATTTTATTCCCGAGGGATTAGTATTTATCCTGTTTAACTTAAAAAGCAACATACCTCTAATATTTTTGGAGAATCACGACTAGCTACAACAGTTTAACTTTTGTAAAGTAGGTATTTATTTATTCCTTTTGACATTAAACTTTAGTTATTGTAAGTAATAAGCTGTTGGCCTCCCACAAGCGGGTCTCACCAGCGCATTGAGAAGGTGCAAATAGCGTAAGTCGGGAAAGCTACATTGAATGCCGCAAAATTTCACAACGAACTAGCGCGGCGGGAATTACTTCTACTGCTGTCACTTATTAACTTACGAGCGGAGACAAAGTCTACTGCTACTAAGGCAACTTACCGAAATGTGAACCTAGAATGAGTACACAAAAAACCAACACCTAGTAAGTGTAAACAATGGAGGAAAAAAACTACTTTCTTGAACTTATAAACAAACAACAGAATTCTTACGAGAATATCAAAACTCTAAAACCAATTACAAAAAGGATCCTCTAATTAGAAAATCCTTAGATTATCTTAAAAAGCGCATCGAAGCTTTAAGATCCTACTGGGACGAGTTTCTTTCGAATCACGAGATCCTGAAGAAGTATGAGTTAGCGAAGAGCAGCCATAAATACTTTAAGGACTACATTAACGAAATTACTAAGACCATGTTAGACGAAACAATGGAATCTATGACTCAACTACAGAAGGCTTTATCTAAGACTGCACCTGGACCTGCGGGAATATCCAAGCTGCAAGTCCCTAACATCCATGTATCACCGAGGTTTGGTACACTTAAAGGTCATCAGCGTACGGATGAATATACTGACAAGCAAATATCAGTGCTATTTCGCCACCAAAGGTTCAACTTTAATGCTTTCGAACGAGCAGAATCAAAAATAAATCCATTTGATACTAAAGAAAAGTGGCAACTACAAAATACTTAACGCTATACAAACAAAGTGGGCATCTATTGACAAGATCCACTGGGAACTCAGCTACTTATTGCAGGGAAGAGATAAGGAGTATGGCGATAAGTACGACTACTAAGAACACATTTACGATGACCTCAAGGAAAATGTAAACAGGAAAATGTTTGAAACCTCTTACTATGAAAAAACAACCCCAAGGATGGAACTATCAGAGTTCAAAGGACCCTACAACACCTGGATACCGTTTAGTGATTTATTCTTTGAAATGATCCATAATACAAGCGCGACCGTGCACTGCGTGCCATTGTAATTGCTTTCTAGTAATAAACAAGTACGCACCGCGACCGGCTGTGTTACTTACATATATCCATACATTTCACCGGCAAACGAGGACGGTCTACCCCCACGCGCTAAAAGAAATAGTGAAAATGAACGCTTATTTCGGGAATTTGCCTGTGTTTGACCATAAAACTAGTAACTGGTTGATTAATAAAGGTAAACTTACGCAATTTTTGAAGATAAATAGTGTTATGGGAATTACGTTGATTTAATTGAAAAGTTTCCAAATTTATGACGAGATGAGTTAGGCTCGTTCAATAAATTTAAAGATCATTTACAATAATAATTAAAAGGAAATGCAGTACCTACATTTTTTAAGCCACGATCCCTTTGCGCTGAAAGATAAGGTCCAAAAGCAATTCTGTAGACCATTCAGATTATGCCACGCCGATAGTACCTGTTTTAAAGGACAATGGTAAAGTTAGGATTGCAGGAGATTTCTCAGTCCAGCTTAACAGAGTCCTCGTTATAGAGAAATATCCGTTGCCTAGGATAGAGGAGGTATAGGTACGTTAAAATAGGGGGCGGTGACTTGTATAGTAAAATTGATTTAAAAAATTCATACAATCAGTTCATTATGGATGACTCTTCTCAAGATCTCGTGACTATCAATACACATAAGGGTTTATACTAGGCTAGTATACGGGCTAGACAAAGCTCCGGCGATTTTTCAAAAATCATTAGAAACTCTTATTACAGGAATCGATGGAGTCAGCGGCTCGATGACATATGTGTCACATCACAGTTAGCTGCTTTAACATCACACTAAAATCAGCTAACTGAAGTTTTACGTAGGTTAAATAACGCAGGTCTACGCCTACAGAAATAAATTGCGAGTGTTTCAAGAAGAGCGTGACATACCTAGGTTATGTGATAAGCAAGTTAGGGTTAATGATAACATTACCCAACACACACGAACTACGGAAAAAAGACGATTCTTTCGGAAAAAGCACGCATTTTTAATAATTTACCAAATGCAATAACAAAATGTAAGAAAATTGTTGAAAGCACATGTCTACTCAAAGAATAATATAACTACATAAATATAATATTAAACTATAAGAAAACATAATTCGTTTTATGTGTAATTACTCATTATTACTCATAAACCGTACTTAAACCTACCCTGCCCTACTTAAACTTACATTTAGTATATATTTACTGTTAAAAGTTATCTCATTTTAAGTTAATTGTAATGTTTTTATGAGAATAAAGTTCTTTAAACCTAAAATGCGCCATTCTGTATCAACTTTATGGAAATCATTGGTCTGAACAATATTGGGGAAAAACCTAATAAAAGGAACTATGCAGGTTGTATGATACCTATGTAGGATGCAGCTATACCATTTTTAACATTTGTTGGATCAATTATATGGAGTAAATTTAAAAAACTTTTATGTGATAAATGCTACTACAATATTGACGAATTCCTAAATGGTGTAATCTAATTTTATGCTTTGATAAATTGATAATCTTATAAATCTGTTATTGTTATGTACAATTAAATTTAGACCTGCATGCCATACTCTCCAATTACTTTGCACACCAATGTATATTGGTCAAACATGTTGACTCAAAAAAACTATTTATCATCTTTTTTTTACACGTGTTTTTGCAAATAAATGACTTTTACTTTTTTTACTTTCACTCGTTTCTTTCTGCAGATCAGTCCAATCATGAGGCACCTTTTTTCATATTTTTTTATTTTATTGATTTGACGCAAATGAGTCAATATTGTTGGTAAGGTAACGTTAAACCATGCCGCAAATTCCTGGGTAGTTTGGCTCGGATCGGCTTCCACCATCTCTTTCAATTCATTATTATTCACCTGTGTGAATCGCTATATCTAGAGATCTAGAGGTATAATTATGCTTTACTAGTTAACCAGTCATAGTCGATCAAAAAATGTACCCGCTTTCATACTTATTGCTATTTTTAGAGAACCCTAGTGTCTAGATAAACCTAACTTAGGATTTAAGGTAGGTACTATTAACCAAAAATATGACGTAATCTCTTTGACAATAAATTATCTATGTATGTATCACGACCGATGTGGCGCGGCGGGCGAAGGTCCGCCTGCGACGCAGAATGTTGCGGGTTCGATTCCCGCCTTGGGACAAATGTTTGTACGATCTGCTAATATTTGTTCCGGGTGTTCTGGGTATTTTCTATATATAATAAAAATATCTATCTAGTATGTTATGTATTGTATTAAGTTTATCAGTCATCTAGTACCCATAACACAAGCTCTGCTTACTTTGGGGCTAGATGATGCTGTGTGGGTTGTCCAGCATTCTTATCTATTTATTTATCATAGGTAAAAGGAAAACAAATTCCATTGAAAATGACTTAAGTCCAATTTTACCGGTTGCTGCCAAAGCTATCAACAAAACTAAGTTCAAAACTAAGGCCCGTATTATGAAAGCTTACTCAGTCATAGATCTCTGCTTGAGTAACGCTTTTCTATGGAATAAACGTCACTCAAGCATAGACCTATGATGAACAATCTTTCATGACACGGGCTTAGAGGTTTAGCGCTTAAACCTGGTCAACTTCATGTCGACAAAATGCGCTGAACTCGTTTACTTCCACGTGGTTCGTTCTTCAAATCAAAGTTACCATCACGAAAGCGTATAAATCAAAATCGCACGGTGCGATCATTAGCAGTCCCCTCTCCAAACGCAACATTGATATTGCGAGCTGTTTCTGCCGCGTTAGTTCCGCGTCGGAACTCGTATTTAAAAATCACTCGAATTTTCGAAGTATCCATCTTTCTTGTTTAAGCTGAATAAAAAAAAACAACTGAAAGTCGATAATCGAATGTTGCACATTTTTTAAAAGAAGAACCTCGTAGGTACCATGTGAAAAAAGTCACTCAAAAATCTCCAACCATGAAGGTTCTATGTCAATTCGAAGTACCTTTTACAATAAAACGGCAATTTATAAATAAACGGCATACTCTAACCCTATTATTTTTGTAGGCACATAAAATTAAAGACAACAACAATAAACTTAAAGACACTTTTTTTCGAAATAATGAAAGTTAATAAAAAAGTGAAATCCAAATTTCCCCGTAACGTTAAACATAAATGAAAGGGCCAACCAACATGTGAAAAGTCGGCAGGAAAATCGGGAATTTTCCATGTATTCTCTGAATCATTAAAAATCGTTGCATTTCGGTAGAACAGAGCCCATGTCGGTAAATATACCGAAAAATCCGTAAGTTCGGCACCACTGCTTTTAACCTCATAAAATTCTCACATAGCTTGCTACTTGTATAGATACAAGTAGGTACATGTATGAATTTAAAAAAATACGCTTGTTTAAATTTCTCATGCCTATCGAACGTTATAAAAAAACATTCAGTTTAAAAGTTTAATCAGTCCTAAGCGGTTGTTATTTTGGAATTATAATAAGAAAATATAGTCATAGGTACATAAAGAAACTAATAGTAGATACAAAAGTGGTGTGTAGATTACAAAACGGTTTCCTTTATGGAAATGGAGTCAAAGGCTGTGGCTGTCAGTAAGTATATACAATCAAATCTAAAATGATTATTTTTTTTATTTATTTACTCTCAATTTTTTAACTCACTAGTAGTTTTGTTGTTAAATACATTGCCCTATAAAATATACCTACATTAATTTTGTGTAGCCTAGTTGTGGGCACAACGAGTTTATGTTTATTTCTTGAAGACCTATAATAATGTTTATTTCTTGAAGACCTATTGTATATTATTGTAGATAACAATAATATATTTATTTATTTCGAAAATTTTATCTGTTCGAGTATTCCTTTGATATTTCTACGGTGAAATAGCCACCAGTCGTATGTTTTGTTGAGGTGTTTTGTATGTAGGTATGTGCGAACATGATTTTGATTTTTTGTCTCTGCATTTGTGAGTTAATTTATATTTTGTAAGTATTTATAGGTATGTTCCTAACTTAATTTTGCACGCTTTGACGAGGCAGAATTTATAGGATAAGCTTTAACCATGAGACCTTTTGTACACCTACATTTCTGCATATAAATGATTATGATTATGCTTGTATCTAAATTATATTATCATTATTTCAACATAAACAAAGACGATAAAAAAAACTGTTCAACAAAATAATCATCGATGTACCTACACCTATGATTATTTTAGTTATTTTGTAGCCAGTACCTACCTATTCGCCGCCTCATCTTATAAATCGAAAAAATAATAAATTGATCAAATAAAATATTATAAATTCCAATCAAAACACGTCCGTCTATTTATATGATATGTTTTTAGGGACACAAAATGGTTGTTTTCTTGAAAAAAAAAATTATTAAGTAATTATTAATCCATTTATTTGGTTACGTTTGTAATACCTTTGTTGTTTATACTACGACTGACTGGTTATGGCAACATGACATTCAAAAAAAACTTATTTTGCAGGCAGGATGTTTCATAATTCAATTATATTTTTAGTTTACATTGGAGAAGTGACATTCGGCTTTTTAGGAGGCTGGGCATCACCAGCAATCAACAAACTTCAGAGTACTAAAGAAACCCCATTACCGGCAATCATCGATGATGGACAAGCGTCTCTATTGGGTGCCACTCTTGTCATTGGAGTTATTTTTGGTAAGGCCATCATGAGCCATCATGAGAGTGGACTTATATAGGCTTATGATGGTAAAAATTTACCATCATTAGCCTATATTAGTACACTGCTGGACATAGACATCCCCTAATGAGCGCCATAACGCCCTGTCTTCAGCTTGCCATTGCATTTTCGAGCTGCCTCAGAGCTAACACGATCTCGTCTTGATTGAGGTCTGGCCTGGGCCTTTACTAAGTTTGCCGAACCACGGTCTCGACTCAAGAACACGTTTCTAAAGATTGTCGGTTCTGCAAGAGTTATGATATGACCGACCCACTGCCATTTTAGCTTATTTTTTGAGCTAATAGGCATCGAATACTTTTATTTTCTAACTAACCAGGACATTGCACAATGCTTCTTTAAGATATGTAAAGGATAGTAATAGTGATTCTTGGTAAGTTAAAGAGCTATTAGCAGGCTAGGAGATTCCCGTGATTATAATCATCATTATCCAATAAACGGGATAACCCGTTCCTCAAGCACTGTACTCGAGTAATGATGAAATAACCAGTTTTGTTATTAAGTGTTCGATCACACTGTTTGAAATTATTATTTCGTAGTAGAATTAAATAAAATCTAATCTAAGAACTAAATCATATATCATTTAAGTATCATGAAATAAATCATTTATTATTATTATAACGCCCCCCCTTTTTGGGAAGCATGTTGAGCAGTTCAATTCAGTTATTTATTAACAAGAATTTTTTTTACATGTCAATCACAATATAACAACTAACTAACAGGCTAAAGATTTCTTCGTCGCTTCTTTACTTTAATCTACATACCGAAGCGACTGAAATCAAAAATATCACTTTATTTCCGTGTCAGTGTTTAGTTATTAAGAATTTGACATTTTCTAAGTGTACATTTATTGTATTTATGGAAATAAAGAGTTTTTGACTTATACATTAGTGGACACATACGCATACATCCATGTGTGCCGAGGCCAATATGAACGAAAATGGTTTCAATTTATCAGTCACTGGTAAAACTGGTTTTGTGACGCAAGAATTGACGGCTTATACCCAGAGGTTCACGATCAAATATTTAATTGTTTAATTCGAATGCAGAACAATGGGCCATTACATCCAAACACATTGTTCTCGGAAAAGAAAACTTTTATACATTATTACTTCCCAACCACATCCAACGAGCATTTTAATAAAAAAAATATTAAAATATTTTCGTTCATACATTTGTTCCCACTCACATCCACGCATAAGTTGAGGTACAGTCAGCACGAGAATCTTCTGATAGTTTATGGGCTCAAATATGTAGGAAGGTACGAATACTAGAAATACTTAAGAACATAATGGAAATAAAAGAGTAGAGGTTTGTCTTTGCATGTAGATAATTATATTGTCATACTTACATTAAAATATAAAGGAAAAACAGGTATAATCAACTTTGTTAATTTAAAAACTAAAATTAAAATGTAGGTACTTAAAACTAAATAATTATTGATTATCACAGTTTCAATCGGCCAAAAAGTGATTGCGGCCGGCCCAGTTTTACATTTTTCTTTATATTCTTTTTTGAATATTTGTGTGGCTTGTACAGGTGTGGCGATCTTCACTTATTATATTTCTCCCCAATATCTTTCATTTTGCACTGCTCGTGCCACATTTGCGATCCATCTTTCAGTGTGTGGTGCAAACAATGGCCGCCGCCATCCTCTCTCGCCGCCTGTCTCTTTCATGTATTTCGTTTAAGTATTTCTCTGTTTGATGTGAGTGGGAATATTTTTTTTTATTTAATAATTGCTGTTAGATGTGTTTGGGAATAAGCTGAACAATGGGTACCTATAACATACATACCTGTGAATTCAACGATTTTAGGTAGGTAGTTTACGTATGGTTTGCTGGCCGTTTTTTATCAAAAGATTGCTGTAATGATTATACTGTTTTTAATAATTACATCTGAGCAAATATTAAGAATTATTTGCAGTAGCAGACCAAGTACATAAATAAACTGACGACGTTGACTGGACCGACGTTGTTCCTCATATAATTAATAATCTAAGTAACATGAACCTACATCAGGGACAAATTTTGACATACGCGGATGATACAGCTATAATATTCTCAGGGAAGACATGGGACTCTGTTCAAAAATCAACTGAAACTGGCCTCATAAAGGTAGCAACATGGCTAGATATTAATTTCCTAACACTAAACATATCTAAAACCAATTATACAGGGCGTCCCACGGCTATGCCACATGGAAGGAAAGTACCTTGAATATTGTAGATAGAACACTATACTGAAAGAAGACATTATTTTATTTAAAAAAAAAATTTAAACCGCATTCATAGATTTTTAAATAATTACATGGTTGAACCGGGAATCGAACCCGCTACACGAGAAATAATATTACCCTGTAGCTTTATCACACCGAACGAAAGGCTTTATCATAAGGATAATTTTTTGATCAGTAACATAGTGTCAGAAATAAAAGGATACATAACCATGGCGTATCAAAATAATTAAATTAGGTAATAATAATTATTAATACAAAATATTAAAATTCATGGTCTCCCTTTTATTTCTGACACTATGTTATTTAGCAAAAAATAATCCATAAGATGAAGCCTTTCGATCAATATGATAAAGCTACAGGGTAATGTTTTTTCTCGTGTAGCGGGTTCGATTCTTGGTTCAACCATGTAATTATTTAAAAATCTATGAATGCAGTTTAAATTGTAATTTAAATTAAAATAATGTCTTCTTTCAGTAAAATGTTCCATCTACAATATTCAAGGTACTTTCCTTCCATGTGGCATAGCCCTGTATATGCTTCTCTATTTATGACTCTACTCAACCCTCCAATAATTTTCAACTTAAAATTCACAAATGTGGTGACTCCAGTCCAGCCTGTTCGTGCGTAAAACTAAAGAGAGTAAGACAAACTAAATATCTAGGTATCATACTCGACCAAGACTATCTTGGCACATGCATACTGAACTGATTTTAAATAGAATCAGAAAACTGATATGGACTTTCAAAACACTCCGTCATATAGCATCTACTGATCTCCTCAGCCAAATTTACATCTCACTTGGTCAATCGGTCATAGGATATTGCTTGCCGATTTAGGGAGGTGCTACAAAAACTAAATTCTTAGAATTAATGAGAGCACAACGTTCATTATTAAAAGTAATGTTTTTCAAGCCCTATACTCTACAGAAAGTCTCTACCTAGAATCAGGACTACTAACAGTAAGAAAGCTACTTCAGTTAGTCCTCAAAACGCATAGATCACTGTTTTTTAACAAAGACCTCGATAACACCAGTAGTCGTAGAAGGAAACACCCGGTACGCAGTGAAACGGCTAAAACTACATTTGCGATGAGACAATATAAATGGCAATCGTCATATATTTATAATTATCTCAATGCACAAATAGGAATATTTTTGATGTTAAATTTTACATGTAAAAAACTGTAATTGAATGGCTGATGACGAAAACCTATGATGAAGTTGAGAATATTGTGCAGAGGATGAGGCTTTAACTCTAGTGACAGCTCAAGTATGTTGTATTTAATATTATGTTTGTTCTGTTTAAAACTGCTGTCTACTTATTGTTATAAATTTAAACCAACATGTCTAAATAGTTTCTGTATAAATATTATAATCTTAGATTTTCCTTATTCATTTTTTATTTTAATTTTTTGTATACTTATCCTTTTAGTTAATAAGTAAATTACTTAAATATTGTTTTTGTATAAATGGTAAAAGCGGGGTCTCCCAAGACAAGCAAATTTTGCTTAAGGGGCGACTCCAGAACCTGTGTGTATAGTTTTTAAGTAATTGCAATAAACATTTCTTATTCTTATTTCTTATTCTTAAACTATACACTTGACACCTAAGATATAGTCCTACTGTTGACGCATTTACCTACTTCTAAAGTCACCTTATTTAATGAAATCAAATACCTACATAAAATCCCAAAAAAATCGACTTTGACGGGACTTGAACCCGTAACCTTCCCTCAGGTTCAGCACTACGAGTTATAGATACCGAGTCTAAAATCTTTGGGACTTCCTACGGACTCTAGCGCCGTTAGCTCCACTTCACATAAAGGGGAAACATTGAAGTTTATCTAATCTGGTTCAAAGACCTCCAAGTAGTTCAACAATTTTTTCAAGTTTAAAAAATTAGAGGATTTCTACCCAATATATTCAACAGGTTGTAGGTACAGATAATTGAACATATTGGTCTAGACGAAGTTACAATACAATACAAAAATATTTAATTGTACACCAACAAAAAGTTACATTTCGTAAAGTAGTTCGTTTGACGTGAGGTGACCTTATTAATTACGAGAGGGGCTGAAAATAGCCATCAATATTGTTCATTTTTTTTTTGTTTTTACAGTTCTTATGCTTACTCACACTCAGTGAGAAATTCAGGTGGGTACTGACCGGTGTTACGGGTAAAGAAAGTGACGATGCCTAATACTATACTAGACAAATAGCTTTGACAGGCAGACAGACGGACACTTAGAAGACAAAATTACATTTATAAGGTTCCGTTTAAGACATTTGGTAAATTTAATAATTTACGTTCTATTGGCGTAATCGAACAGACATCAACTGTAAAATTTTACTCTGCGGTCCCTCTCTACCACCGGGCCTACCCCTGCAATAGTGCGTGACAATGCCATACGCAGATATAAGTAATAGTGCCGTCCTATCCTAGTATCATTTTCACCACGAGATTTTCTCAATACTAGGGTATCATAAAGCATGAAGGAACCGGAACAAAGAACATTTTGATTTTACCAGTGAATCTCCAATCTATTCTCTGTATCTACAATCAACTTCTGCTCTCCTGGTACTGTAAAAAGTAATATCATTTCAGGTGCACAAATCTCAGGCCTCCTCTGCAACGTAAAAGGTAGAAGGTACTGCCTCATCATTGGAGGTTTGACATGTACCGCCTCCTTCCTCCTGCTGGCAGTTTCCACGGAACTTTGGATGCTAATGCTGGGGAGGACGCTGCTTGGAGTGGGGGCTGGACCCGTGTATACCCTGAACCTGACTTATATTACCGAAGTTTCGTAAGTTTTTATTGAGTGAGAAGCTACTGCCTCGGTTTTGCACATGTTTTTTAAGATGAAAGAGCCGTTACGTTTTTGTGTCCGTGCCTTGACAAACAAACAGACGGTGAATCATGCGATGTCATTCTTATCTGTCTGTGTGTCGGTCAGGCCTATATCAGTAGTTTTATTCTCTTTGACCTTTATTTTGACTAGCATAGCGAGTTGTATTTTTTCCAAAAAACGTGTTTCTATAATATCGATATAAAATGCTTTTATTAACTTTCCTTCCAGGTCCAAACACCGCCGAGGAGTGTTCCTCACCGGCATTGGAACGGCGAACGCGATAGGCCTTGTATTCGTTTACTCCATAGGCCCTTGCATTTCCTACGCGGCACTGAACTACGTTGGCCTTCTGATGTGCGCCACGTTCACTGCGGGCCTTTTGTACATACCTGAAACGCCTACGTTTAATGTTATGAAAGGTACGAATGTATGCTATTATACTTTTTTAGGCGTCGAACAAAACAAGCACTTTAATTGCGTTAAAATTTAATAAAAAATTACGCATTAATGACTATGAATAATCGACTGTGTAAAATAATTTTGTTGTTTATTTACTTTGGTTGGTTATTGATAATTTTGATAAGTTTAGGTTATGATAGGACTAAATTAATTTACAACGGGATAACGTTTTATAGTAAAGTAATTAGTTAGCAGAATTCGGCCCCAGGCCTTATTAAATAAAAGCAGTATTTGCTGTGATTACATTTCCCGTTTAAGGTTAACCGCCCTATCAATATAAGATGAGCGAGATTATTAGAGCTGCTGATTTTTCTTTGTCTAATTGAGTTATTGTTTCACAAATCGGGTGGATTCTTACAACCTTGTATCCAAAATGGTATAAATCTTAAAGAAGAGTACAAAGCTGCTGCCCGCGGCTTCGCACGTTTTTTCCGGGATAAAAAGTAGCCTACGTCCCCGGGATACCATCTACCTCCCTGCTAAATATCACTGAGATCCGTTCCGTTAGACGTGAAAAGGTTACAGGCAGACAGACGGACAGATAGGCAGACAAACAGAGATACTTTCGAATTTATAATATTAGTAGGGTTAGTATGGATGACTGGTATACTTCGTAAAGTAAATCTAAATATTATGATTAAACTTCGATCAGCTATTTCGCGGGGCCCCCATAGATTCATAATACGCACCTTGAAACAGTCTACACTGTTTCAAAAGATAGTCCATTTGACATGTCTACGATTTCAACTAGTGTCATGTTAGCGCTCGGACAGGAAGCACGCCTAGCAGAATTGCTAAAATCACGCGTCGAAGTCGCAAAAAAAGGATGGAATTTTCTATTTTCAGTAAAGTTTTAGTGCATCTTTTACTTCTAAAATGTGCTATAATACTATAATTCGCCGTATACTCAAGAAATCAGCGTTGAAATAGTAGATTGTATCACAAGGAAAGAAAATAATTTATTTAAGGCGAGAGCGACTTTTTGAATCCTAAGCGTAGCGATTATTATTCAAAGAACATCGCTCGAGGTTAAATAATTTTGGTCCCGTGTGGCACACTCTGTTTTCCATCTTAAACTATGAGACAAAATCATCATACGAGAAAAATAAATGAGAGATGCTTTTAGTAGTGACGAATATTTATATTTAGGTACCTACCTAACATTTTGTTTCTTAAATAAATAAAATAACCAAATTACTAATTAATTATACTGGACAATCCACACAGCATCAGATGATGCTGGGGTTAGATAACCCCAAACTAAACAGAGCTTGTGATAAGGGTACCTACTAGATAACTGATGTACATTACAAATACATTACAAATAATAATAATAATAACACAAATACATTGGTTGCATGCATTTCCTTCATTGAATCAACTGGCACTTTATTGGATCCCGTAACTTTCCGTATCGCAACATGTCTTCGGTTGGGTGCAATGTGTTGCGCGCTTCATCAATGCCAAAGCGGTACTGCTGTCGAACAGCTTGGTCATCACGGATTATCGTGTACTAGGGCCGCCGGTCGGATGTCTCGTCATGCCAGCCTTAACGATGTCATCCGGCGGGCCTTTGTCACCGCTAACGTACCAGCTATTCTCGAACCGAATGGTCTGTTGTGTGACGATGGTAAGAGGCCTGACGGCATGAGTCCCATGGGGGTTGGGGAGGTCCATTGTGTGGGACGCTACATGCGTCGACACACTTGCGCCTTCCCATCTTCCGAGGACATCCGTAAGGGCTGGTGCGGCGGCAGATTTGGCCGAGGATCTCAAGAGACGCAAATATGCAGGTTTCGACAGAGCCTACATATTTGCTCCCTTTGGGGTTGAGGTCGAGGCTCTCCGGGTTTTTAAAAAGTTATCTGAGCGTCTGATCGATGCGACGCGTGACCCGAGAGCTGGCGGATATCTGGCGCAACGCATCAGCATTGCCATACAGCGGGGCAATGCAGCCAGCGTCTTGGGGACGCTTCCGACTGGTATTGATATGAATCAGTTGAGCTACCTGTAGATTGTTTGCAACAGTCTGCAGTTAGCTTAATTGTTTCAATTGTAAATACTAGTTCTAATTTGTTTTTATTATTGAATTGTAATTTTCTTTGTCAATAAAGATATGTATTATAAATGTTTCAGTTCAATCTGAAGCTTTGAAGTAGGGAAAATCGCGTTTAAACATTCAGTTACAAACAAACATACATTACAGGTGGAACTAATAAAAGCGTGTAAAATATATAAGTACTTAAGCTCTTTCTAACAATTTTTCTCAAACAACTCTGTTAAGTATAGCGCATAAAAACCTTATTTACCAGGTAGTAAAATGGGGAGGGTGGGAATTTAGGGGACATTTGCCCCCCTGCCCACCACTTTCGCGACCCTTGGTAATTTTTTGATCTTAGTATATTGTAAACCTTTGCCTCTTAAGAACTCTTAACATAATTATGATTAATGTTGTGTGTTCATAATTACATGATGGTAAAGTAGATGGCCGATTTCTGAAGCTATTTTGCAAGGACTCCAACTGAAGTAGCAAATTTTTTATTTCAAGGACATTTTGCACAACATCCATCTTTTACTACTAGGTGCTTGTACTCTCTTTTAAATTTTACTTTATTTATTTCAGGCAACGAAATCAAAGCAAAGCAAACTCTCCTGCAACTTGGTCGTAGCGAAGAGATTGAAGACGTCCTTTCTGTTGCCACCAGTACCAAGAAGCATCCTTGCTCGTCTTTGACGGCCATTGGATCTACCAGAAGTAATAGGAAGGCTTTTATGATTGCAGTGGTCTTATTGGTTCTGCAGCAGGTAGGTACGAATTCAGTGCAGGTACAGACAGCACCATCAACTGGAAACTCTCTAGCGGTAGAAGAGTAAACGTTAAAGGTAACCACCAAGTGATGCTGCTCTCCGTACCTATTATAATAGTAGGTTAACATCTTTCACAGATCTGGCCCCAAAGTAAGTAGAGCTGGTTTTATGAAACCTGTGCTGCTAAACTAATCGCTTCACTCTTCACTATGACAATGTGTTTCGTCACATAATGGTACGTTTTGGTATTCTACCTTTGACGTAATAAGCTACAGATGGAAGGATGCATGTCAAAATTGTCTATAGTTTGAACTTGGCAAGAAGCTCTATCTCTGGCAGAACAAGGAATGACTCTGATGACTGGTTGGCTTCGTCAAAATCTCCTAACTCTAAACACTGGGAAAACAGAGTACTTATGTTTTCATAAAAATAAAACAGCTGCATCAGCTCCCCCATTCAACTCGGACAGAAACATGCATAGTATTGTCTGCCAGAATGATGGTGGTAGCCACTATAACCGTGAACCTATCGTTAGAGCTAAATTAATAAGCTATTAGCTGCTGCCCGCGGCTTCGGATACTCTTTTTAAGTAGCCTAAGTACTGACATAGGTTACTTAAAAGAGCATGAGAAACGGAGCGAAGATGAAATTTGGCAGGGAACTCGGGATACCATTTACTTCCCTGCCAAATTTCATTGAGATCCGTTCAGCAGCCTCCTTGACATTGCAAGTAAAGAGCTTCTTAAGAGGGCGCAATGTGCGCAATTTTGTGAAAAGGATAGTCATAGGATCTCGCGTTCGTAGGACACACCGGGGGATACACCGGGGGACGGGCAGCAGTGCCTTCTGCAGAACAACTCCACTAATGAACTGCGATCCCCAACCCGCATGCCCAGCGTGGGGATTATGGGCATTACCCCCCAATTATAACCCAGATTGTGTATAAATCATGTAAGGTCTACACGGGATAGCATGCTGTCATCTTTAATCCCATTCTTTATCTACACGACTTAGGCTGAAAGTTGTACCATAAGTATAGAATAAAAACATGAAATTAACTGTTACTATCAACAGCTTTCTGGCCGCTTATGCGTCATCTTCTTCGGTACTTCCATCTTGAAGTCCGCGGGGTCTACCATCTCTCCATCATTGGCGAACATTGGGGTGGGACTCTCGGAGTTCGTGGCTAGCTGCCTCTCTCCTGTGATCGCTGGGAGGGTGGGGCGGAAGGCGATGATGCTGGTTTCCAGTTCTGTTTGCTGCTTGAGTTTGGTAAGAAGAGCCGAAACCATAGTAGGTACTTTTCCTACTTCCTATTTATAAAAAAACTAAAGTTTGTGCCGTTGTGAAGAAGACAGACCGAAGACAACGCCAAAACTAGTGAATGGATCGGACTGAAAATGTGCGCACACAAAGACCTGGAATAACATATAGGTTACTTTTTATTCTAAAAAAAACTTGCAAAGCCGCGGCAGAAGTATAGTAAACTAGTTTGTGCCCGCGGCTTCACACGCTTTGTTTCTATGGAAACGTTTAAATGTTATTTCTAACACAAGGTAACTGATTTGTGGGATAAAACGTAGCCTATGTTTTATTTCAGGACTAGAACTACATCTATGCAAAATTTCAGTCCGATCAGTTCAGTCGTTTTGGCGTGAAGAAGTAACAAACATCCAAACTATCGCATTTATAATATTAGTGTGATGTGATTAATGAACAACTCATACCAAGGACTCTGGTCCACTATCTAGGTATATGGTTCTTAGAAAAATTATGTAAGCTTTCGACATCTCATATTTTGGCGAATAAAAAAATACAGTGAAGACTGAGTCGGGTTTTTTTAGAGTTTTCAAGTCATCCTAGCCGACCGGTTGAAATACCTACTCATCACCTCGTTTTACTACATTTCAGGCTACTCTTGGCTTCTTCTTCTTCGTGAAGTCAATTCAGCCGCAATTGGCTGAACAAGTGTATTGGCTGCCACTCCTGTCCTTGCTAATATTTCTTCTGAGTTACGCATTAGGTAAGAATTTATTTTACAATCATAATACCTGTCGGTCGGGGATCGAAATCTGCTATCACTTTACGGTGACAATGGTCACCGTAAAGTCGTCACAGAATCGTCCATAGATGAAAGAAGCTCTAGATACTGCGTGCGGGTGCTATTTGCAAGGAGATACTATAAATAAATCAATAAATAAATAATGCTGGACAATCCACACAGCATCATCTAGCCCCAAAGTAAGCAGAGCTTGTGTTATGGGTACTAGATGACTGATAAACTTAATACAATACATAACATAGATAGATATTTTTTATTATATATAGAAAATACCCAGAACACCCGGAACAAATTTTTGCAGATCGTACAAACATTTGTCCCAAGGCGGGAATCGAACCCGCAACCTTCTGCGTCGCAGGCGGACCTTCGCCCGCCGCGCCACATCGGTGTCATAATAAAAAGTGAATGATAAAAGGATAAATTACTAATAATCGTAATCTGTGACAAAATAATTAATTGCTACCCATTGCTATTGTATGTACTAACTTTAGTACATATAATAAACATATTTGCAATTACCTCTAATAAATGAATCTGACACCTTTGTTATGGTGAAGCAATTAGTTTAGTGGAATTAGGGTCCTGTTCTGTAAGCAAGTTGTCTAGCTTCTGCTTGTTGCTTTACTCACGTCATTCTTTGCAATAAAAAATATTTTTTTAAGTTTTTATCTGCGTTCCTTTTGCTACCGAACGTAGTTTTGTCATAACAAACATTCAAACTTTCGGTTTTAACTTTATTGTATATTATTCTTACTGCAGCATCATCGTCAGCCGTATAGTAGGTACCCATTGGATGCACCCACGAACGTATAGTGGGTACTATTATAAACTTGCCATTCACCTCGCTCTTGCGCTAATCTGTTCCACTTTTTATAGCTTTCAATAAATTCCAGGTCTCGGCATAATCCCTAACACCTGGCTGAGTGAAATGCTGGACTACAACGCTCGCGGGCCTGGCTCAGCTTTAGCCTTTTCCATCAGTTGGATATTCAGCTTTATCACCACCTCATCATTCGGTTATCTAATCACCATCCTGGGCAGCCATTGGACTTTTTGGATTTACGCTGTGGTGTGCGCAATAGCCTTTGTCTTTACAGCTGTAGTGGTTCCCGAAACAAAGGGAAAGACTTTGACGGAGATTCAGCATATGTTAAGTAAATAAGGCACAGAAATTGTAGAATTTCGAAATTTAGATAATGAGGTGTCAATCAAGTTTTTTTCATGCAATAAAATAACACAATATGATCGCGTGAATGAGATAACGTGAAAGAACGTTATATTGTAGTGGAAAAGTATCGCGTTTCCATAGTCTACTAGCACGGCGGATAGGTTATGTAGTGTTCATTTGGTGACACAGTCTTGTGTGTAACTAAAAGATGATTTTTTGAATTTTTATGGAGTAAAAAATAGAGATAACTGATATGGATCAGTTGAGCTACCTGTAGATTGTTTGCAACAGTCTGCAGTTAGCTTAATTGTTTCAATTGTAAATACTAGTTATAATTTGATTGTAATTTTCTTTGTTAATAAAGGCCATTGCCCTCAATTAAGAGATAACTAATATATTTTTTAATAATTTATGATAATATTTTATTATAAATATTTACCTTAGAGCTAGTGGATTTTTAACGGAGAGGAGCTAGGTTGTTAATGAGATCATCATGAGATCACAGGCCTCCCTTAAGGGCAAATCCCCCGTAGCCTCATTGACTGAGTAGAGAAGGCTATGGAGGACAAGGAAATCGCACTATGTGCATTCCTTGACATTGAAGGGCCTTTTGATAACTCGCCTACCTCTCTGCTGGTGAACGGGTTGATAAATAAGAATGTCGACCCGTCCACCATCAGATGGGTTGAGGACATGCTCACAAATAGGATAGCAAACCTAACCCTCACCGATCAACAATCGAGATATCAACGTCTAAGTGCTGCCCCTAAGGCGGAGTCCTTTCGCGTGTCTTATGGACCTTAGCAGTGGACCAGCTCCTGTGATCGTCGTGCGAGGATTCTGTCAGTCCACCATTTCTAGCATCCCGCAGAACTCTCAACGCTGTCAGCGACTGCTGCAGCAACAGTGAACTCTCAGTCAACGCTGACAAAATGGTAAAATCATACCCTTTTCCTCAGAAGTAAAATACATGGGCAGCTACGTGGTGTGGCTGTTGTTTGCTATGTGGTAGGTACCGACCACCCGGTTGAATTTATAAGGCAAAATGTGGTCCGTGTGAATTAAACTATTAATTTTCGTACAAATAAGCACCCGACTACGTGTTGTCGTTGTTGTGTGGTTGTGGTGTGGTTTACGTGTGAATTGTCCCTAAGAAAGTCTCACACAGCACAGGGTTACTTGTAAGTTCTTTTTATTGTGGTTTTTGATGAAAATGATAAATGTCCAATGTGTATGTGCTTTTTTTTTCGATGACGGTACATATAAACCGTCATTTAGACGCTCAGTCGTTAAGTCATAAAGCGGAAAGATCAACAAATCGGGATTTTACTACAACAATAAAAAAAATGTGTCTGTCTGTAGGTATTTACCACTACCTTGCGTCTGTCATTTATTTATCAATATTGCTTAGATGTCAGACGCGACTTTAAAACGCTACGTACAAAAATAAAAAAAGCTATGACGTTTGCATTATCTTGTTCAGGATAACAGTAATATTATTGATCTTGTCACTTCATAATACAGGACCACCAATAAAGGTATTAACTAACATAAACTATTTTGTGCTTCATCCAGAATTATCCGATCAAATTTTTTTTTATATTTCATGTCTGATATTTTTCATTTTCAGGTTTTTTAGGGTACTGTAGTCAACAAGGAACCGTAGTTTTGCCTCAACCGTCTGTCTGTCCTCGTCTAATTTCAGAGATTGTACAAGATAGTAGTTTTGGCATAGATATAGATATATTGTTAAATATAAATTTCGTGAGAAAGTGGTAAAATAAAATCCCAAAAAAATATTTTATTTAGGGTACGTAAAGTGGGGATGCATATATTTAATTCTCGTCTACCCCATCGTATAAATAGGGTATCGTTGGATGGGTTGTTAAGAATATTGAAGATGGCAAAGACAATTTGCTAATTCAGGGATCCGTTCGCGATTCAAAGTGATAGTTTTTGTTTGATTCATGTTTTTCCGTCTTCCCATTTCCGGCTAAACACGGCTGTTATGCGAAATGTGAAAAATTCAAGGAAGAAGAATATAATTCTAGCCTAAGTCAACTTATCAAATGGTATAAAGGAAAAAAATATAATATTCCATTGACAAGAACTTACTACCTACCCTTGTTGTGTAAAACAGGTAGTAAGTGTTAATTAGTGAATCTTCTAACTACGGAACCCTACACCTACACGTGGCCCGACATGTATTATACCGGATTATTTAAGTTAAGCCCTCATAAGTGGTTTTTTTATCTGAGGATTTCCATTATCATAAAACCGTAAACTATACGTCACGTAAAGCTAAACTTTCACTAAGCGTTATCTCGACGATTTTTGACTCGTTTTTATACCCGGCAAGCCGAGTTATGTATTCTAGTTTCTATTGTGGTGTCTGATACTCTTTGTTACCTCAAAGCATCCAAACGGCTGAAATTATATTGATAAAATAGGTAAAAAAAATAGGTCAAATTACTTGTCTGGACTCTTCAATGGTTCTAAGCTACATTGTTTACCTATATTTTCCCAAAAAAATTAATAAGCAGGGACCGAGTCGGGTTTTTTATAGCAATTAGATTTATCGCATGTTTTAGAGGTATAAATAAATGGAGTGGAAAATATTGATGTTATTTATTGTATTATTACATAATATTTTTTATTAAGTACAAAGCAGCTGTTAAATGATGGATAAAAGGCTTTATACAAAACAAACAGAGTTAAGAAAATCAAATCAGAACACGCTCAGCTAAGAAAAGTATTCAGCTTTATTTAGTGTATGTCTACCTTTAGATAGGTACATTGAAGATAACGCTAACTGCTTGTCATAGAAAGGTAACATTCTGGAAGCCAGGAACGCAAGGAACGCAGGTGAACGCATGGGCTTAAAAAAAAGTCAAGCAACGATGTTGCAATTAAATATTGGTCCAGCAGTGAAGCAATATGCCATTGTGATTGTTGGTAAGTAGGTACAATTTAGTAGTCCCACCATCAAGCACATCCCCACAGCTCGATCACTTAATATAAAATCACGTTGTGAACACTTTGCATCAACGCAGTCTGAGCTAATGCATGATCCAATAAAACAAGGTCTGGCACTCCGGAGTGACACATGCTACCTCACTGTCCAGTTGTCACTTGTTTTAACAAAACACGGAAGATGGGAAACAAATAGTCAGTTATTTTATTTTTTTATTTATTTATTTATCTTTCAGCACAATATACATAATTGCGATGTGTGAAGAAACAGGTGGCTATTAACAAGTTCCCACTTATAGAAACAGAATACAAATTTCCAAAAACACAAAAATAACAATAACAGGCTTGTTAGGTTCCTGTGCTTCTCTTCAATCAAAAACTGTGTGGACTGTATAACTTTATTTCAAACTTGTTTCTATTACTTGTTTACAATTATTAGTGATGACTGACTGACTGACTTGAACAACATTTTTACTCAAAAACTGCGCTACTTATAAAGGAAATCTATTCCCGCCACCGTAACGGGGCGGGCGAGCGACGTATTTTATACATTTGGCAATTATATTTACGAACGTAAGAAAGCGACGGGGATACAAAGAAAGGGATGAAAGAGGACTGTTTTATCTTCGGTTGCGGCTCTGTCCGTCACAGTCTCCCCCGGGCGTAGATCTTCGCAGCCTTCACACCATCGGTAGGACAATGAGCCTTCTTGCAGGTCGTCTGAAGATCCCTCCTCTTGTTCGCACTTCTACGCTTCGCACCACACCGTCCGACCCCGGATGAACGCGTTCGACTTGACCTCTGGGCCAGATGTTCCTCGGTAGCGTTCCGTCTGCTATTATTACGATGTCACCTGGTTTAACATTCTTAGGTTTTCGTTTGACGTCACCACGCGGCGCTAAGGTTGGTAAGTACTCTCTGATCCATCGCGTCCAGAACATGTTAGCTAGGGCCTGAGCAGCGCGCCAAGTTCGTCTGTCGGCTTTATCGCATTCTCCCACGTAGGGCAGTCCCACTGAAGTCCTCAGCAAGAAGTGATTGGGCGTAAGGGCTTCTTGGTCTTCTGCTTCCACTGGTACGTGAGTTAGCGGCCTTGAATTGACGGTATGCTCGATCTCTGTCATTAGGGTGGCGAGTATTTCTTCTTTAGGCGCTCGTTCGGTGAGCGTTACTGCGAGAGCGTTTTTTACTGACTTAATCATTCTTTCCCAGGCTCCCCCTTGGTTCGGCGCTCCAGGATCGATATATCTCCACTCGATACGCTTCGTAAGTGCGTAATCCCTAAGGGCGGGGAGCCATTCTGTGAAAGCCCTGCTCAGCTCTGCGTCAGCTCCATGGAAGTTCGTTCCGTTGTCGGACATTATCAGGCAGGGCATTCCCCTGCGTGCTGCTATTCGTCTTATTGCCATTATAGCAGAATCCACATCTAGACTAGCGATCAGCTCTACGTGTATTGCTCTGGTCGTAAGACACGTGAATAACATTCCCCATCTTTTCTCTCGTCGTCTGCCAATCGTCACCCACATAGGGCCGAAACAGTCGACTCCACAGCGTGAGAATGGTCTCGTGTGTGTATTTAAACGTATCTGGGGCAGGTCACCTCTTTGATCGTAGCATCGCGGTAATCTTAACTCGTCGATGTGTCTCAGATCAGACTGCCATTCATCGAAAGTCAATGCTTCTTCGGGTGGTAACGGATCATCCCAACCCACTTTCTTCTTCCATGATTCTTGAAGCATGATCTTAGCAGTTATCGTGTATGGGCTCAGTAAGCCTAGCGGGTCGAACAAAGACATCACTGCCCCTAAAGCTTCGCGCTTCGTCGGCGACCTTTGAGCGTTTTTTACCTCCGCGGATACTCGGTTCATTGCAGTGTTGAATCCTAGTTCGTCTGAAGTAGGTATCCATAGAATTCCCAACGCTTTCTCGTACATGTGTGTATTAGCGGCAAGCTCTTTCGGCGCACGCGCGCGGTTTTCCTCGGGTATCTCACTGAGTAGATGTTCTTTGTTGCTATTCCAGCTGGCTAATTCGAAACCGGCTTTGTTGTGCACTTCTTGCACTTCTGACATTGTTCGCGCGGCTGTTTCTTCATCGTCAAAGCTTTGTACCCAGTCATCCATGTAATGGCTGCCGGTGATAGCGTCGTACGCAAGCGGATGTGATTCCTTGAAGTCCGCCGCGTTTCGATCCCTCACGCTATGTGCCAGAAAGGGTGAACTCCGTGCTCCAAAGATCATAGACGTCATCACGTACTTCTGTGGCGGAGTGGAGCGGTCATCGCCTCGCCATAGAAAGTGTTGTGCTACTCTATCTTCAGGCCTTATCTTCACTCGAAGAAACATCTCGCGTATGTCAGCAGTGATAGCTACTGGCTTCATTCGGAAGCGAAATAGTATGCCATAGAGCGACTGCAGTAAGTCCGGTCCATCCAAAAGCGCGTCGTTGAGACAAATTCCGTTTGAACGCGCGGCTGCATCAAATACCATTCGAACTTTTCCTGGTTTGTTGGGATTCGTGACAGCAAAGTGCGGTAGGTACCACAACCGTTCCTTCCGCGGGTGATCCTCATCACACTTGGCCGCATACCCTTTATCGAATAGCTTCGTCACCTGCGCTGTGTATACGTTTTTGAACTCTGGCGATTTATCCATCTTGCGCTCTATGCCATGTAACCTGCGTACGGCCATATCGTAGCTCGGTGGCATTACTAGCTCATCGGTTGCCCACGGTAATCCCACCTCAAAACAATCGTTCTTTCGCTTGACTGTTTGCTCAAATATTTCTTTAGCGCGCTCCTCCTTAGGGTTAGGTTTCCTCTTCAAGGAGACTCCGAGAGCGTCTATGTCGAAATGTGCCTTTACGAGTTTGTTCAGCTCGTCGTCTCTTTCTGTGATACCTTGAAGTGTGCGTACATGACATATAATTTCATCGTCTCTCTCTATCGCTCTTAGAGGGGCGGTTCCATGGATTATCCAACCCAACTCTGTGAGTGAGGCAGCCGGTTGATTTCGCTTGCCTGTTAGTAGTTTCCGTGTGACGATAAGATGCCAGTTGTCGGCGCCGATAAGTACGCGTGGTCTCACGTTCGAGTAGCAGACGGCCTCTGGTCCCAGCTCTCGTAAGTGCGGAAGCGTAAGAAGTTTTGTTCCGACCGAATGTTTTCCCAGGGTTAAATTCTTAACCGTCCTGGCTTTTATCTGTTGAAAGTTATCCTGATTCTGTCCACGCACTTCGATTGTTACAGTCTGGCTGCCGGGTTCCCGCTGACTTGATGTAGCTCCGATAATATTTAGCGCTCTCACTGGTCCTTTCGTTTCTAGCAGTGCGGCGATCTCTTCGTCGACTAGAGTTATCGTCGACCCTTCATCAAGCAATGCGTGAGTGTTCAGTTCTTTCCCGCTTCGGCCTCTGATCGTGATTGGACAGACCTTCAACAATATTTGCAACGTCTCCTCAGGTGCCCTCGCTGATGCTGTTAGCGCCGACTCTTCGATCTGAGCTACAGATGCTTCTTTTTTATCCTCTGGCGTGTGCAGCAACGCATGATGCGCCTGGGTGCATTCGTTAATTCCACATTTCTTGCCATTGCAGCGGAATCGTCTATGTTTGCTATGTAGACATCGAAAGCAGACTCGTGCCTCTTTTGCCCATGACCATCGTTCGCTCACGGTCATGGCTACCAGCTTCCGGCACCGTGGCGTTTGGTGGCCACCGCCGCAGCAGAGACATTCATCTTTCTTAGCTTTTGCGTTGTCCTTTTCTTCGGTTGTAGTTAGAACAGTCCCGCGGATTCGTTCATTCGCACGGATTCGTTCATTCCCGCGTTTCGCCCCTCCCTCGTTCGGCCGCGAGCTATTTCCGCGAGCTACAGCGGCAGAGTAGGCGTAACGTACGGCGCGATCTGCCTCCTTCATGAGAAACTTGGATAGCGTTATGATCTCCGCTTCCCTTCGGTGTCCGTGTTCCTCGGCATAGTCGCACCATCTTGTCTTCATGTATGGGGTCAGCTTTTCTGTGACTTGACGCGCCAACATGGGATTCTGCAGATATCCTCGTTCATCCAGACTTGCGATAACCGTCACTATGTTCTGAAGCTTTATCGCGAAACCATTCAACTCTGTTACGGTCGTTCCTAAACGTGGCATTCTTCTGATGTCCTCAATCGCGTCATCTATTATCATCTCTGGACGCCCGTAGCATTGTTCTAGAGTGTTCATAATCACAGATGGATCATTCGCCGTAAACAACAGTGCCGATACCGTAGTGCGTGCTTCGCCTCGCAGGCACGCTCTAAGTCTGGCTAGATTCTCCCCCGGTGAGAGCTTGAAAAGCTTCGTAGAGTCTCGCATGGCTGCTCTGAACGGTAGCCACTCCTTGGCTCCCCCGCTGAAGATAGGTAGTTCTTGCATCTGTCTTGTCGGTGGTCTATTCGATGCCATTCTCTCCAGCGCTGTTGTTAATCTATCGAAAGCGTTTTCATCTCTATGTTGTTCCGGTACTGGGGATCTCTGTCTCTGTCTTAATCCATGTGCGATTTGGTTTGCTGATGGCTGTCGTGGAGCAGTTCGTTCCTCTGAAGATGAGCGGATTCTGGTACCCATATCCATTTCTATTGGATCGTTGTATGGTCTTTGCTCCCCTCGTAAACGATGCTGTTGGAGCCACTCGTTAACGTTTCTCTCTGCAGTACAATCTTCATCTCTGTTAACGCTAACTGCATCGGTTTCTTCACGTATCCCAGCGATATCGGTGGCTAATCTCTTTTTAATAAGATTTTCTTGGATTCGAAGTTCCTTTCGGCGTATTTCTGCGAGCCGTTCTTCTGCTTCAAGCTCCGCTTGTCGGATACGCAGCGCAATGCTAGCGTTTGATTGCTGCGAACATACTGAAGGAGCGCGACTACCCGGTTGTCGTCGAGGTTCGGTCGCGCCTCGCTCGGCCATGTCCCGGGCGGTATGAACGTTCGCGGCGGGGTTGGTTGTCGTCATCATAGCATCACTAGTATTCCGTGCTTCAGGTGCAGACGGTCCGGGTTCTACTCGCGCGTGGGGGTTCGGTACGGTTGGTGCGTCGGGGTGCGTGCTGTCTGACGGCGATGCAGGGTAATCATGGTATACCCTTAGTGCGGCGGTCTTCGTTCTTGTGACTGGTGGGCTTCTTGTGGTCATCTTCTTCGGCACTTGAATGCCCCTAACGGTCCCTATCAGTCCCTATCAGTCCGTCAGGAGGTGCCCGCCCCAAGGCTGACGTTCGCTCCTTCGGGAATGGATACGTTGGGATAGGAGGGGGGGGTTCCACCCAGCAGAGGGGAACACAACAAACACGGGGTGCTCGCGAATCGGCTGGAATGTCCGATCCCCTTGGGCGTGTGCCTGCAGTCTGGCGACCCGTGTCGTGTGTCCCTTACCGGCGAGGAGTGCACTTCAGCCCGCGCTGTCCTTGCGCTCTTGTTGGACTGGCGATGCCGCACAAACACCACACCGCCCGAAGGCGTTTACCCGTTGACTACTTCGTAATATCACCGTTAGGTATCCGTAAGTCAACGGGCCGCGGTAACGCGTGTTTTCAGACGTAGCACCGTTCGGTGATCTTCAGGCACCCCGTGCCCCTGGCGCAGGTCTTGACAACGATGCACGCTGCCCCGTTCGGGGTTTTTCGAACGCCCAGTGCGCCCCGACGAGTATGCACGTTGCGCCGGTTGGCGGGTTCTTTCTTCAGGTACTCCCTTACTCGACAGCCACGCCCTGTGGTCTGGCGTGGTGCGATGTGGGAAACCGCAAGGCTACACTACGCCGAGACCGCTCAAATGGACGCTGAGTCAGATCTCGGTAGCTGCCGCGGGTACCGCTCTTCTTTCTTCGACGAAGGCTGGAAACCGCCAGGCTCCACTACACCGAAACTGCACAGCCGCCGCTGGTTCCGCTCTTCTTCTTTCTTCGACGATAGCTGGAACTGCAAGGCTTCACTGCACCGAGACTGCGTAGTTGCCGCGGGTTCCTCTTCTTTCTTCGACGATAGCTGGAAACCGCCAGGCTCCACTCCACCGAAACTGCACAGCTGCCGCTGGTTCCGCTCCTCTTCTTTCTTCGACGATAGCTGGAACTGCAAGGCTTCACCGCACCGAGACTGCGTAGTTGCCGCGGGTTCCTCTGAAGGCTGGCTTCTTTTATCCGGAGCCGGAGGACCAAACTGTTAGGTTCCTGTGCTTCTCTTCAATCAAAAACTGTGTGGACTGTATAACTTTATTTCAAACTTGTTTCTATTACTTGTTTACAATTATTAGTGATGACTGACTGACTGACTTGAACAACATTTTTACTCAAAAACTGCGCTACTTATAAAGGAAATCTATTCCCGCCACCGTAACGGGGCGGGCGAGCGACGTATTTTATACATTTGGCAATTATATTTACGAACGTAAGAAAGCGACGGGGATACAAAGAAAGGGATGAAAGAGGACTGTTTTATCTTCGGTTGCGGCTCTGTCCGTCACAAGGCTAATACTCGCGTTTACCATAATAGATACAGACTATAGTAATAATATCTGATAACGTTCGCTCATTTCTTATTAGTTAAAAAATGTAAGCGTCAATTTTGTTTGTTAGATCAGTTAAAGCAGTTTTAGTTAAACACGAGTAATTGTGATGAATAATTGGTTAGTACAAAACCACATAGTTTTATCAGATTCGCACAGGTAATTTATAGAGCTCGAGGAGTTACGTTCTTACGCTACTGGTCACACCAGATTCGTTTTCTCATTCGTCACCCACGTGACCGTGATGTCTCCGAACGCCTTACCTTGTTGTAATCTACCATGCGCTAATGCAAAGTGATCAAGATATCCAGCAAGATTTATCAAGATAATTTTTTTAATTTCTAATTTATTTATATGGACTTTTGTTATATAAATTAACATGTCAGTCCTTTTGTATACACAACGAAATACATACTTTCTAAATATAAGTTTATCAAAATGTAAATATAACGACATCCTATAAGAAATATTAGGTCCTTACATATGAAATTAGCGTTTTGTATGGGAGGAACAAAAAGTCGAATATTTTTTAATATAATATATTTAATTAATCAAAGTATGAACCATTATTTTCTATGCACTTTTGCCATCTTATAGGTAGTTCATTGATCCCTTTACTAAAAAAACCAGTCGGACGGGAATCAATAAAATCTTTGAAGGCGATTTGGACTGCCCCATCGGAGTTGAATTTTTTCCCTTGCAAGAAGTTATCCAAATTTCGAAAAAAATGGTAATCTGTTGGAGCAAGGTCCGGGGAGTACGGAGGATGTCTTAGACTTTCCAATTGAAGCTCTTCTAATTTAGTAGCCGTCTGTTGCGCAGTGTGTGGTCTAGCGTTGTCGTGAAGCAGCAGTGGCGTGGAGCGATTGACCAGCCTAGGTTGTTTAGCCGCTAGCTTTTCCATCATGGTTTGCAATTGCTGACAATAGACATCAGCCGTAATAGTCTGGCCAGATTTGAGAAAACTGTAATGAACAATACCGGCACTAGTCCACCAAACGCTTACAAGTAACTTTTTTGGGGTTAATTTTCGCTTGGGGCAGGATTTGGCTGGCTGGCCAGGATCCAACCATTGCGCTGAGCGCTTCCGATTATCGTAAAGAACCCATTTTTCATCACAGGTAATGATTCGGTTTAAAATACCTTCATTATTGTGCCGGTTTAGTAATGTAACGCAGCAGTCGACGCGCGTTTGCCGGTTTGCTTCAGTCAATTCGTGAGGTACCCACCTTTCAAGCTTTTTAATCTTCCCAATTTGCTTCAAGTGAATTAAAACAGTTTTATCACTAACATCGCAGCCTGCAGCTAACTCGGACGTGGTTTGCGATGGATCCGCTTCCACAATAGCCTTCAACTCTTCATTATCAACTTGAGTCTCAGGCCGTCCACGGGGCTTGTTCTGCAGGTCAAAATTTCCAGAACGAAAACGTTGGAACCAAAAACGAACTGTGTTTTCTTTTGCAACACGACCGCCATACACATCATTCACCCTTCGAGTTGTTTCCGCAGCACTAGTGCCACGGCGGAACTCGTACTCGTAAATAATGCGATATTTTAAGTTTTCCAATTTGTAAAATGAGTGACGCAAACAGAAAAAAACAGAAGAAAAAAACAAATGAATGACGATCATCGAAGCACAAATACATGAGTCTATAGCTGTACAAATTTGAATTTGGAATTCCTTACCAAAGAGGAGAAATTTGTGATTAAAGTGGCCAGTACGAAAAACGCCAATTTCATATGTAAGGACCAATAAAAAAAGAACAGAACAGAGAGAGTGGAGAGACGAAACTAGTTGACGACTTGCTTTGATAGATGTTCTTTCATTTTGTGGTTGGGTGGTACACGGACTACTTTTTGTTAGATCTCATTGGAGAAGGTTTTTTTCGCGGAAATGTTACTAAATATCTTTCGTCCATATATTTACAATGGATTTCCGCAAGGTAACGCCTGAATCTGTTATATATCCTTTAACAAGTAAATAAGTTTTATTGGCAGGCCTTTTCTGCTCGAAAAAATACATAGACAGCGTATTTGGCTGCATCCAAGCCTTATTGCTGTATTCCAATGTAAGGCTACTTATTCCGTCGAAAGTTTGCCATTGTTATTTATGAGGTTCAGTGAAACTTTGATCTAATTCGAAAAGTCAAGCTGTTTGTCAAATTACTTGCCAATGTCATGTCTCAACCATGGATCCTATAACTTTTCTTTCAGCGAACTTTACTGCATTCCATTTCGGTCTGTCAGTAGGCTGGCTGTCTCCTGTGATGGTGAAGCTGAGGGCCGAGCAGCAGACAGTGCTGCCGCGGCCCTTATTGGAGAATGAGATGGCTTGGATTCTCTCCGTTAGTTGCCTGTCGTCTTTGAGCGGTAAGTTATCCTACTAATGATATAAAGTCGAAAGTTTGTGAATATTATTTTGTTTCCTAAAATCTCCAAAACTACAAAACAGATCAAGATGAAAATTTGAATTACATTTGGAATGTAACCTAACTTAGATGCTTATTATACCGAAAATTTGCGTGCGAAGCCGTAGGCAGAAGTTAGTTTATTATAAACCTGCTTCTGTCTGCGATTTTGCACGCGCTGTTTCGGGATAATAGTACCCTATACCACAGATTTTATAATACTATACTTAAGTTATTCCAGTTCTAGGACTACATTTATGCAAAATAACGTCAGTCCCTTCAGTAATTTGTTTAGTAGTTTTGGCTTTTTTTTAGGTGACAAACATCAGTTACGTTGATTACTGTTCATACATTTTTGTTGTATTTTGTTGAAATTAAATTACATTCTGCTTGGCAACTAGTTGTGCAAACGCGACGTTTTTTCTTCTTTGTGACATCACGAGACATCTTTATAAACCGAATCGAGAACTGCTATGAAAAATGGCCTTCAATGCATCCAAATTTCTGCTGTATCATAGACTACAAGTGTGCAAGCTTTCATAGCCACCGACTGTTTCACTAACACACTCCGCGAACGCAGCATGCTAACCATGCTCCTACATGGTTAGCATGCTGCGCTTAAACTCTTAAATAAGTTTCTACTGGAGTTCCAACATGTAGACCTGTTTAATGACAGCATACCTTCTATTTATATGTAGGTATCTTATGTATGTAGCTTATGTATCGATTGTACCCTAAGGTACAATCTAAGATACTAATTGAAACATTTAGATTTTTTTTCGATTGAGCATTTTGGTTGTTAGCTTCTATTAAGTTCTAATATATAAATGTCTAAATAAGAGCAAAAAATTTGGTATTTTTTTAACATTTGCAGCATTCTCCTTCACGAGCTACATAGCTAACAATCTCGGCAGAAAGGTTTCGTTAATCCTAGCCTGCATACCCCGACTGGCGTCTTGCTTCCTCTTCATATTTGCGACCAGCTATTGGATGCTGGTGTTCGGAAGGGTGCTGTGCGGATTATCGGACTATGTCGTTATTACTCTCAGTGCTATGTACTCTTCTGAAATTGCTGGGGTGAGTAGGGTCTAGGTCTTTTTAAATAAGTTTTTTTGCGGTGGGACAGATTTAAATGGAGTTTTCGTCAGTATGGAAATTATCTTCTCTGAAATTCAAGAAAGATATAAGTTTCTACTAGCTGCAGCAATAAAAAACCTTTTGTATTATTCCTTATCTTTGTCTATGCAAAATGTTACTATGCAAAATGAAGGGGTACCAAACTTTTACTTTTACAGTAGTGTAATCACAGACCACAAGACCACGAGTGCTATTTATGTATATGTAGCTATACCTACCTAGCTACTGATGGTACACGCGCGGCCGTGCACTGCGCGTCATTGTAATTGCTTTCTAGTAATAAACGAGCACGCACTGCGACCTGCTGTTTTACTTATATCCATACATTTTATTGCCGAACGAGGACGGTCAACCCCCACGCGCTAAAAGAAATAGTGAAAATGAACGCTAATTTAGGGAATTTGTTATGTGTTGATCATAAAACTGGTGACTGGTTGATTACTAATAGTAAACTTACGCAATTTTTGAAGATAATAAATAATAGTCTTATGGGAATTTTGTTGACGCATCTCACGGAAGAAACCTACCACCTCGTGCTTAACCTAGCGTTCCCAGCGGAGCAGGATGCTCTCACTTTTGAGCAGCTTGTGCACTTAAAATAAAGCAACAAAAGGTAAGAATTAAGGGTATAACTACATCATGTGCAAAAGAAGTTGAGAGTCATGCATCGCCTTGCCCTGTGAATGCTGGTATTAAAAGGGTCAATGTTCAACATCCTGATGAAATCATTGACAGTTCTACTCGCTCGCACTATAAATGAATTTTGTCTATAATTAGTTCCAACATGTTGGACATGTAGTAGGGGGTTGTGTCTAAGCTAAGCTGAGCTGATGATGGGGAAGATTGTGCCGAGGAAGAGTGTGCGAGAGAGACTGACGCAATCACACACGGCGGCGGCGCCGCGGGCAACTATAGCCAGGAGGTATATGCACAGGCATGTGCAGCCGCAGGGTTTTAAAACGACCGCCGCGCGTCTGGCGGACGATCGGCCCGCGCTGTCACCCACGCTCTCACGTCAAAGACGTGTTCCCAAAATGGATTATATAAAGTACTTACTTTTAAAAATAAGTCAACTTTGTGTAATGTTCGTAAGTGGTGTGAGTTAATCGTTTATTTCGTTGTCAAAAGATCTATTCAATAAGTAATAGTGGAGGAATGATGTACATATATGTAGGATTACCTACCTAGCTACTGATGGTCCCCGCGCGGCCGCGCACCGCGCGTCATTGTAATTGCTTTCTAGTAATAATCGAGCACGCACCGCGACCGGCTGTTTTACTTAAATTCATACATTTCAGCTATGCTTGCTAAGTTGTATTTGAAATTTGAATAGGATTGATCATCAATGATTAGTTAGCCCTCTCTTCATGAGATTAGTGTAAGAAGTAAACCATTATTTTTTTCCAGAAAAAAATACGCGGTGGCCTAGGAAGCGTATTCCAAATCATGTCATCCCTAGGCGCAATGCTGATGCTGTCTATAGGACCGTTTGTCTCCTACTATACCATTAACATTATTCTCACTTGCGTCACTTTTGGAACATGTCTCCCGATTTTCTTCCTGCCTGAGAGTCCTTACTTCTTGTCGTCTAAAGGTAAGCCTCTACTCCAATTTCAATCTCAGCAAATGCAGAACGAAATTTAAATCATAAAACTTCTCGAACTCCATTCTCTAATTGGTGCATTTGAAGAGATTATTTTTGCGTGTGACTCCATGCCAAAATCACGACACATATCCGTCGATGCATATTTTTTTTTTTCGACTAAAATCCGTGAGGATCCCCATAATGAAATCAAGGACAATATTAACCAAAAGAAAACACGAGAGAAACGTGAGTTTGATTCTTGGTAAAAGTATTACATCATCAGCCTATAGGTACTCACTATTATCCATGAACTCTCCTGAAAAGGGCCCTTTTGGCTCTACATTATTTTTTATTTTTTCTTTCAGGTAGAATAAACGAAGCAGGAAAACTTCTGACCTTCCTCCGAGGCTCAGAAATAAAAGCACTGGATGAGATCAATGAGTATTCCTCTCAGATCTCTGTAACCGTCAACGGGAGCAGCTTACTCAAAGATACTGTAGTCCTTAAAACTGTAGGAAAAGTAATTTTTTTGGGAATAAGGTCAGTTTAGATGTTTTTTTATTAGTTAAGTCGTTACAGTCTGGTTGTTGGTCAAAAGGCTTCTCGTTTTCTTTCTTCTCCACTAATATACATCGCTATATTCTTATAAAATATAATAAATCGCCAAGTGCGAGTCCACTCGCACACGAAGGGTTCCGCGCCGTAAAAATCAGGCAACTTTTTCAAAGAATATCAAATTTTCACTTGTTTGGAGACCCCTTTAAATTTTCAACTTCATTTTACTTTCAGTATTTGTTGTTATTCCAGTTGAAGTGTTACTTAGTTATAAAAAGTTTCATGTGCCTACCTATTGTAGTTCAAGAGACAAATTAAAAGCAAAAAAGCAAAAAAATCACTTTTTTTGTATGGGAGCCCCCTATAATTTTGATATTTATTTTATTTTATTATTTTTTGTTCTAGCAGCAAGAGAAATACTAATTCTCTGAAAATTTTCACTTTCTACCTCTTACGGTTCATGAGATAGATTACTGTGACAGGCAGACGGACCGACAGCCGAGGCTTAGTAATAGGGTTCCGTTTTCACCCTTCGGGTACGGAACTAAAAAGTAACTAGTAGTAGGATACCTATTCAATGTTCTAATATACATCGAATAGCCCCTGAGTCATTTTGGAACAAATATGACTGAAGGCCATGAATAACTATTCTTCCATAGAGGTCTCCCCTACAACGAATAAATAAATAAATAATGCTGGACACAACTCACACAACATCATCTAGCCCTTTCATCAAGCAGAGCTTGTGTTACGGGTACTAGTTAACTGATATACCTAATAGATACCTATACTACATAGATAGATATTTTTAATCAGAAATAATAGCATTTTTGCGCAACTCTGAAAACCTTACTCGTTCTTAGCCATTTTGCTTTGAATAAACCCTACTTTCTCTTTCAGCTTACAAACCATAGGATCCAATGCAGTCACATTTTACCTTCAAACAATATTCGAATCGACCAATACGAGCGTACGACCGGAGATATCATCTGTTGTGATTGGCTGCATTCAGCTTTTTGCTTGTTTAGGCACAATACTCATCACTGATCGGTTTGGACGGAAGCCGGTGCTGGTTGTGTCTTTGATTGGGATGGCCATTGGAATGGTAAATACCCTTGTTATCGAACCAAAGCCTAGTTCCTAGATTATAATACATTGCCGTTGCTGTTGATTACCATCAACCGTGCCGTGGCACCGTGGCGTGAGAATTGACTCTTTCAACTCAGCCCGTAGATAAAGTTAAAGTCGACTAATGGAACTTACCAGAGGAAGGACTCATCTTCCTTCTGTGTATTATACTGCGATCACCAATCGCGCCTACAAAGTGTGGTAACTATGACAAAATCTCCTTTATTTCGGGGAGGCATGTTCAATAGTGACCGCGTGTGTGCTGATGAAGACAATACCGAAACATTTTACTCAGCATCATCTAGCCTAAAAGTTTATTTTTCTTTACCGATGATGGACAACTGGGACAAGACAACCAAATGACTGACTAACCTGAAATCTTTTGCATCTGTGGAACTACCCTTGATCTAACCCCTTACATGTCACATAAAAAAAAAAAAAAATTGTTGGATTCGTAAAGCTAAATTGGTGTTAGCAGAGAGAGAGGTCAACATTCGCACCCTGCTGCGAACTTGATGATAATACAGGTTGTGTATCTTTTGTTTTCAGATTGGCTTAGGAACATTCTTCCATTTGCAGTCATCTGGGTATACGATTTCTGGTTGGCTGAACTACTTACCTCTCGTATCAATGATATTAGTGATTTATTGTAATAACTCAGGTGAGGAGGCACATGTCATTATGAGGTACCTTAATAAAGAATTTGTAAATGTGCTGAAAATTTTCCACTATGTGCCTCCAGCCATAAAGAAATAACTTGATGCTGTTACTCCCCCATCAATCATCATCTTAATAAAATTTATGGTAAATCCTTTTATAGAGGCATATTTTTATTTGTTGCCATTAGCGACACCACTTCCAGTGATGGCAAAGCATGCTTATTTTGTTTTTGAAGTTTTGCTCCCATTATGCGTTCCATTACTACGGAGGGATAATTGAAATTAAAAAAAGATCCTTCTAAGTATCTGTCAAAACTTTTATATCATATTAAATCTTTTATCTGACTAGTACCTTGCTCTATTTTAGGAATGGGCTCGCTGCTATGGACAGTGGTCGCAGAGCTGTTCGATGGGCCCGCGCGGGCTATGGGCGTTTCTATTGGCGTCTTTGTTTCTATTGCGATCATGTTTCCTATCAATCGGTTTGTCTTTTGTTTGTTTATCGACAGCTTATCATCAATATGTTCTCATCATCAACGGCGTAGGATCAATTGTGGGTTCAGAGTGCTTGCTCATGATAGTCGGGGCCAATCTAGATTCCAGTGTCAATTCCAATCTCAATAAAGAGTTAAAAGTCGTAGAAAGTTGGCTCTGCAATCGACACCGCTCAAACCGACTTTGATGTAATTTTTCAGTCAAATTCGATCCAAATCTAGATAAAGAAATAATGCTATTTTATTCATAAGAATCTTTCTACAAAATTAAGCTTACGCTTAAATTCATTGAACTTCGAAACCAGCATTATTAATTTAAGTGCATTTGTGAGTATATTAGTCATTTTATTTAACCGCTCTGAATGCGAAAAAATGCCATTAGGCAGCGAAAACAGAATGCGACAGTACACTCACGAATGCACGCACTGTCGTCTTGTCGCCAGCGTCTCTGACCCTCGGTGACCAAAGCCTAATCCGAGTCGCCGACGACCAAGTGCGTAAACACCTTCTATAGAAAGTCAATTGCTGTCGACCGAGTTGTCGGCGACCAGTCGACAGTGCGTAACGGTTCTTAAGCCCACTGGTTGTCGCCGTCATTTGACTGTTATTTATTATATCTACTTCATATTTCAGTAATATTATCATTTTTATTATTATTTCCAGGTATTTCGCAGCAGTGAGCCGCGCACTAGGCCCCGCTGCCACGTATTGGATGTTCAGTGCGTCGTGCGCCGCGACGTGTCTGTTCATAGCGTGCCTGGTGCCGGAGACCAAGGGACGCGCCTTCTCGCAGATACAGAAGGACATGGGACGAACTGCTGGTGCAGTGGGGCCAAGCTGATGAGACTGAGAGACCGTGTTGCTGATGGATGATGATCGGATATGATAATGACGTTACAATACCTAGCTGTCCAGCATAATTAATCAAAATTGATTCGTTTATTTGTGAAAAATAGTTCGAATTAATGTTGTAAGCACCGCCATCCTCTATTTTTCTCACCATCGTTTTGGTTGCCTGGAAGAAATCGCTTTAAGCGATAAGGCCGCCAGTTCCATTGCTGTTCCCTACATTATATTTAATGAGTACTATCTGTTTTATAAGGTGATGAATAAAGCATTGTCTATCTATCTATCTATCTATGTAATGAGTCCGCAGGATCCCGAACTAGCCTAAGCTGTATTACGGGACCCAAGGCTTCTCCATAAAATTAACAATAATTATAGTGTTTTATTAGACTATTTAAAAAATATAAATCTACAATATATCTAAAAACTAAAAATGAAAAAACATAATGCAGCATAAATATTCAAAGGTTAAAGGTTAAGTTATAACTAAACATCCTATTATTATAACAGTACACAGGTGAATAAGAATTTAGGAGTTATTTTAAATAGCATAATAACAAATGTAGGTACTTAGTAACAGTAAAAAGCAAGGAACCAAATTAAATGTAATCTCAGAAAATTCTAAGCAAATACTTAAATAAATTAAATTAATAGTTAGTAAAAATACGTAAATTTATTTGTTTATATTATAATGAATCGTACCGTACATAATATTAAATATTTCTAGGTAGGTAGATACTACATAACAAGTATAGTTTTATAGTCTAGTAGTAGTAGTTTTATAGTGGTATAGATAAATGTGTATATAAAAAAAAAATGTTTTAAAATTTGTGTTGTAAGGTAGCCAACTATACATAAAAGTAGACATTGCTACTAACAAATAAAACCAGCCACGTGCGAGTCGGACCACGCGCAGTGTAGTGTTCCGTAGTTATTCGATTCATTATCATAAACATGCTTTTCATAAATTATGTAGCTAAGGCATAATTTTCAAACGATATCCATAAGTAGCTATAGCTACTACTCCAAAAAATATTAAGAAATATATCGTATTTAGCTTATTAATAAGCTATGGCATCTAGCTAGGACAGTAGGACAGTATGGAACAAAGCATGATTAATGTTCGGTTAAAAGACAAAATAAAACTGGAAACGTTGAGAAACCAATCAAAACTAAACGATGTAACATATTAAATAATAATACCTAATTTAATTTGCCACCATAATTATTGTATGCTAGAATATAGTGAGACATGAGTGCATTATTCAGAACTAAACCACCTTTATACCATGTTTGACGCAATAAATATTTGAATTTGATATTACTTAATAAAACTAAAATGGAGATGGGCAGGTCATCCAATAAGAAATAATAAAGAAAAATGGACTAAGGACAAAACGGAATGGTATCCAAGACAAAACAAAAGAAAAGGAAGACAACGTATTAGATGGGAGGACGATATCCAAAAACTAGCCGGGGTTACTTGAGGAGGATAACCCATAACAGGAAAGAATGGCAAGCTCTACGGGAGGCCTATGCGGGGACGCAAGACAAACTTAATACTGGTGTCAAATAATAAATATATAAATAAGTTACTGTATAAATACCCAGTTAAGATGTGACATAAGTTTAGTAAGATTGTTGATTAGAATTACTACCTTAGGTATAAGAACATTCAATAATTCCTTAATTCCTACTTAATAATAAATTTAGGTGTACGATGTGTCTTGTCTAAGTGTCTTATTTTGTAAGCCTACTGAAACAAAATTATTGACTTCGCACTTCTGACATGTGTGCGCCAAATCTTTCTGAAACCAAGTTTAATTCCTTGCCAGAGTTTTAAGAATAATAATGCAATAAAAATTCAATACAATGCCCTTGTTCGGAGGCACCGCGAAACGAAAACCAGCAATGGAATCCTCATGAAGCGAAGTACAAACGAATGGATTTAAAGATATAAAAGAAATTTACTGGTATTATTTTCTTAAAATAGTAGGGAGTCTATCCGCTCTACCCATAAATGTATTGCAGTGTGTTCGTGTTAGGTATAGCTCGTGTAAGTAAGTAGGTTACTGCAGGCTGTAGGTGCGGAGAAACGTGGCGCTGGTGAAGTACGTGATGCGCGTGCTCCGCGAAGAGCTGCACCAGCCGGCGGCGGCGTGGCGGTGCTGGCAACAGCGCGCGCCCAACGACTACTTGGGCCCCGCTCCGCCATGCTTGAGGTTTCTAACCGTAGGACCAAGCTACATGACATGGGGCCAGCTTGGCCCCATGTCGTTCGAAAACAGCGTAGATATATTTTACCAAAACCTGCCAAAACTCATAGAAATGCCACAGGTCGTCCTTGAAACTAAATAACTAACTATAATGTATTTACGTATGTGAAGTCTAGTATTTTGTACCTTAGAACATTATTTGTTAGATTAACTAACATAATTTACCTACGTTGATATAGCATCGGTTAAAAAACCTTTAATGATATCATCATTCTGAATAAATAAATAAATAATTGTAAGAGTCAAGTGCCCTCCGGTCTAAACGGTTGTTTGGGAAATCACAGTACCTAGTTGATTAGATGACGAAGTTAAAAAGAAAACTATCACAGCTTATTCATTACAAATGTAAGATGTAAGCGGGTTAAATAAAAATATCACAGCTTTGTTTGCTTTAGGGAGAGTTGATAATACCCCGTGGTTGATAATTCCGCGCCCCTGCGTATCCAGCCAACTGCGCATAGCAAGCAACTGCCTGGAGTGCTTGCAAGTCTCCAAAGCCCCTGTGCGCCGCGTTAGCCCACTCCGATAGCTCAGAACAGAAGCATGTAGTGTGTTGAAATATATTGACTTTATACTGTTTTTGCTAAGATGTGAGCTCATTAATTGTAGAAATTTCGAAATTATTTATATGCACTTCTGAAGAAAATTTACTGTTGTTGTCTGCTATAGTTTTCTCCATTATCTTTAATTTTAATAGTGTTTTAGTGTTATAAAACAAACTTACCATGTTCGATAATTCAGTAAAGTTTGTATTAATACAAATATTAGACATAAAAATAATTATTATTATTTATTTGTAGAAACTTGTATGAGCGATCGGCATTATCGAACCAGTTCGCGTTTTCCTATGTTTTGGTTTTTTGGTGGTACTTTTTCTCTGCTTTTGTTTTAAATTGTTTTACATATAGTTTCAAAAATGTATTTTCATTAGCTAAACATTTTATTATTTAACCCTATCCTAAGCTATGTTATAGGCATTCTCTCTTAGGAGCGCGGTACCATTCGACTCTCCCCTTCATGATATTTGACAGGGTAAAAAATCGTATTTCCTATAAGTTCCATTGAAAATGACTTAGATGAAGTTCCTAGTTGTGTAAAATAGGTAGAACCTTAGTAACAGTTAGCGAACCTTACATCTACAGAACCTTACACTACACGGGGCCAACATGCACTTTTCCGGTTTATTTAAGCTACGCCTTTTTATACATTTTGTGGCTTACTAGCTCACGATTTGCATAATCATAAAACCGTGAAGTACAAACATCACGTAAAGCTAAACCTTCACTTCGAGTACTGCTCGGTGACTTTTGCCTTGTTTAAAATATGATGGGTAAAAATAGATAATTTTGAATCGATAAAATTTTTGCAGAAAATAATGTTGTTGAGTTCGTTTATTTTATTAAGTACTTGGTACGAGTACATGATTAATTTATTTACCAAATTCATAGTGTATTTGTTAATAAGGTACAGTAAGTGATTAACGCCCAACTTGAATTTAAAGTAGTTTTGGTATTTACATGAAAATTAATAAAACAAGGTACTAAACAATAGTATTTTTAATTGATAGATAAAAAATAACACCATAAAATGAATTTTAATAACAATTGTCATGTATATCAAGCTTTTAAAAAAAACTCTTTTGTGCGTTATTAAAAATGATGTATCTAATAGCGCCCGTCTCGAAAACTAGGCTTTTAATGCAAAAATAGATTTACCAGAAAATAATGTATCGCTCAAACCAAAATCTCACCGTGCGTTATCTTCATAACACTAAAAATAAACAAATAAAATCAACATTCAAGATAAATTTGGTCCAATTAAACAATACACCCAACATCACATGGGCTATTTGTGTTTGGTCATAATAATGGAAATTTTTGAGTATTTGCATATAAAATAATAGCGTACGTGCGTTGCGTGTTTATTAATTGTTTTTAAAACTGAATTAAGATAATCATTAAATGTTCGTTGGGCGCAGTAAAACGAACAGCGGATAACGCCCGAAGCTATTAAGTTATAATTATAACATAAAACAATTATTTCTACTAACAAAGTTCGACAATTTTTAAAATTTACCAACTTCTTCATTGTTCATCTTCACTCTGTATTTCAGTGTTGGTCGAGAATTTTTATACTGAGAGCTCACTGACTCAATTTACCTTTCCGCACAGCTCTCAAAGCAACTTTTGAAGTATGTACCTTAATAAAAATATGATGTGAACAAATACAATACCTATGACTAAAAAACTAAAAATAATGAAGTTAAATATTCCCTTTGTCATTAACGCCTATGCAGGTTATTAGTGCCTAACTGTAATTTTACTGGACGTTATTACCCAGGAGGGCGTTATTAATCCAAATGACACATTTTTGGAAAATATAAGCAGAAATCGACAAATAATATGCAATAGTATGAGAAGTTTTATCATGAACCAAATATAACAAAAATGTATTGACAAAACCCAATAAAATCAGTAAAAACTTATGATTTCTTTGCAGCAGTAATTACGAGTATAACAGCGTGGTACTTGACGGACCCTGCCGGAACGCGGCGGCGCCTCACTCCCACAATAGTAGCGCGAGCAAGCCGCCACTCGCCACGCGCGTTTTTATTGGCTTATTCTATGTGTGCATGGAGTTTTTACTAAACATACATCTATACTTGGATTTAGAATTCAAGATATTTTATGTCAACAAGGACTTTTATGAATAAAAACTTAACAAAACTAATAACAATAGCGGATAACAACAAGGTAACAGGAACGTAATCAAATCACTAAAAACCAAAAAACAAACTTCAACAAAACATAATTGCACACGCCCAGCGAAAAATGTACTAATTCGAGCTAGAAAAGGAACGAGCTACTAATGAAATGATCAATGAAAGCTTTCATAACCAAAAACTGTTTCGAGCTACTGCTATTGCCTTCGATGATACCAGTGTTATAAAATATTTACCACCAATATTTCTTCGGTTTTGTAACGCCTTTGTTTACAAAAAATATCTAGGATTCTAGAACCGAGTATAGTGTGTTTCCGGTTACCTGGGCGTTATTATAAAGCGGGCGTTAATCACCCACCCTACCTTATATATAATTAAAAACAGCTTTTATGTAATAAGATCAAAAAAAACGAATAGCCATGCTTTCTAAAAAACAGAGTCAAGGGAATCGAATAAAAACTCGCTCTGCAAAACAGTTTTTAGCTTAATTGTGTATACCTTTTGGTAACTTGTCTTCAAGTCACGTTTTAATACTACTCTGGAAACCATGAATGCAGGTGCCTGAAAAAAACGGCAAGCAACGATGATGCGGTTGACTTTACAAGAGTCGACGTTACCGGAATCGGCTCTAGAGAAATCGGCGTGCAAGCAACAATTCCATTTAAAAATGAGTCCAGCAGTGAAACAATATGTCATTGTGATCGTTGGTAAGTATTGTACAATTTGTTGTAGTTCCACCGTTATGCAAGACCCACAGATATATCATTCATTTTCCACACAGTATAAAGCTCGATCCCATGACGTAACAGACTGCGCTGATGCAAAGTCTATGCGATGTCCTTGGGCAAAGTAAATAAACCCTAGTGACAGGGCTTGTCCTCCTCGAGAAAATACTAACACCACTTATTTAGCTGTATTCGAATTTAAAGTATGCCCTTGCTAGTAAACCTTCAGGCACTTCAGTTCTTGAGCATCTATAGCTCAAGTTGACAGGCGCAAGACAGTGCATTGCAGAGCGATTTCTATTGTATGCGCCATCTGAATTGTATGTCATTCTGTGAAAAAGTTTTCCATAGTTAAGTGGTTCAGTGAAACTTTTATCTAATTCAATCTATAACATTCCTTTCTAGCGAACTTTACTGCATTCCACCTCGGTCTGTCAGTAGGCTGGCTGTCTCCAGTGATGGTGAAGCTGAGGGCCGAGCAGCAGACAGTGCTGCCACGGCCCTTGTCTGAGAATGAGATAGCTTGGATTCTCTCGGTTAGTTCCTTGTCTTCATTAAGCGGTAAGTTATTTATTATAAACCAGCTTGCAGCTGCGGTGTTTTCGCACGCGTTGTTCAAATAATAGTATCTTATAAGTCATTCCAGGTCTAGAACTACATCTATGCAAATTTGTAGTCCGATGCTTTCAGTAGTTTCGCGTCTGCACATCTAGTTAGATAAATATAAATATAAATAAATAATGCTGGACAATCCACACAGCATCATCTAGCCCCAAAGTAAGCAGAGCTTGTGTTATGGGTACTAGATGACTGATAAACTTAATACAATATATAACATAGATAGATATTTTTTATTATATATAGAAAATACCCAGAACACCCGGAATAAATATTTGCAGATCGTACAAACATTTGTCCCAAGGCGGGAATCGAACCCGCAACCTTCTGCGTCGCAGGCGGACCTTCGCCCGCCGCGCCACATCGGTCGTCGTTAGATGTGTTAGTTGTGCGTTTAACAGAGTTATTTTTCTTTGTGACATCATGATACATCTCTTTATCCCCTGAATTGTTGATTGGACTCCATGAGCTCTCTTTCACAAATACCCCATCTGTTGACTGGACTCCTGGAGTCCAATTTAGGTTGTGACGTATTTAGTGACCGTTTGTCGTCGTTTTCATTTTCCTATACTGCTCTAACTTGCACAAAGTGTACGAGCCAAGATAAGGATGGCAATCGGACCAAAGCCCATTCACTGAACCGCACCTTCAACAATTGGTGGATTTTTCAAAAATCGCCTTTCATTCTCGCAAGCGCGCCCGTGCCTTGTTTCGTGAAAAAAATTTATGGGAAGGTGTGTTTTTTTATTGTTTGTGAATGTGTATATATTATTTTAAGTGAAATAAAAACTTTTTGTACGAATAATTGGTTTTTTAAATTAAATACCAGACTTTTGTACAACAAACTTGAATAAATTCGCTTATTCTGATTTCAAGTTAGAATTTTTAATAAATTGCAAGGTAATACAAGACTCAAAGATTTTTAATGTAATAGCTTATTTCATAGCGATTCCGATGATATAAGATAAACATACTAGCTTCCTACAAAAATGTAGAGATACCGTCGTTTGAATCACACGCGCCGTTCTCGCGTGGGACCTCCCAGAATTGCCTCCACAGACGTGCGAATTTATGCAAAATGGCCGCCACAGTTGTGGGGTTATACCGAATCGCTATGAAATCGCTATAAAAAATGGTCTTTAATCTAGGACGATTTAACCACCCTTCAATGCATCCGAATTTCTGCGGTATCATAGACGGACAACTGTGCGGGCTTTTATATAGTAGTTCACACAACAGATTATATAATTTTGTAACATTTGCAGCGTTCACCTTCACGAGTTACATAGCCGACAATCTCGGCAGAAAGACCTCGTTAATCCTAACCTGCATACCCCGACTGGCGTCTTGCTTCCTCTTCATATTTGCGACCAGCTATTGGATGCTGGTATTTGGAAGGGTGCTTTGCGGATTGTCAGACTATGTCACTCTTAGTCTCAGTGCTATGTACCTTTCTGAAATTGCTGGGGTGAGTAGTGTATATTTCTTTTAGTCCCTATAGGTTGGTTTTTAGCGAAGGAACAGTTTTAATATGAGATTTTGTCAATTGCAAATTTATAAGGGTATATAAAGGTATAAAAAAATTTCAATGATTTAAAATTAAAATTACTAATATTCGTCATGTCAATAAAATATTAAATAAAAGGTTTACTTATGTCACAGATTTTGTCACTACAAATGTCAAATTATTTCTCATAATATTTTTAATATGTTTAATAGTATATAATGTTTACTATGTTGAACTATTAAACATTTTGATAATGGAACATGTTTGATTATTGACGATTAGTTAGCTAATTATATAAAACAAGCTAACGTGTAGGTAGTCCTATGGTAGGTGTAAGAAGTTTCCCTTGTTTTCTTCCAGAAAGAAATACGCGGTGGCCTAGGAAGTGTAACCCAAATCATGACATCTCTAGGCGCAATGCTGATGTTGTCTATAGGACCGTTTGTCTCTTACCATACCATTAACATTATCTTCACTTGCGTCACCTTTGGGACATGTCTCCCGGTGCTCTTCCTGCCTGAGAGTCCTTACTTCTTGTATTCTAAAGGTAAGCCATAGACCTGGGTCTACTCATATAATTTCTGTTCTGAACTCTTGAAAGTCGTTCCAATCTCTAGACCTAATTACGATTAAATCTCACCAAAATAATATATTGCAATTGGTGCACTTTAAGATATGTGTCTTGGCGTAGAACTCCATGATAAAGTCACGTAAGTTAAAGTTCAGTGGTTCCAAATTTTAATGAAATCAATCAAAAATTTATTTCAATTTGGTTTTCAAATATTTTTTTTTGTTTTAGTATCTGATCCCATTAAACCAAAATTAGAAATATTTGCTCGAATTCAGTTTATAAGACAGTAGTAACAAAAAAAAAAGACGAATTAAGCACCTTCTCCTTTTTTGAAGTCAGTTAATTACGACAGTAACCAATTTTAAGCTAGGGTCGCCACGGGCGCCGCCACCGGTTTGATTCGTCGAAGCATAAAAAATGTTGGCTAATATACGTTGAAGGATCAGGATCCCATGGAATCAAGGACGCTATTAACCTTAAGAAAACACGTAAACAACGTGACATTGTTTAGAAAACGTCTATCATCATCAGCGTATATGTACTAGTCCACTGCTAGACTATTCCTCCCCTGACTTATCAGGGGAGGAAGGACTACGTCTAGTAGTGGACTTGAGGAGCTTACGCCTTTTTCACTCTACATTTAATTTTCAGGAAGAATAAGCGAAGCAGAAAAGCTTTTGACCCTCCTCAGTGGCTCAAAAATAAAAGCACTGGATGAGATCAATGAGTATTCCTCTCAGATCTCTGTAACTGTCAACTGGAGCAGCTTACTCAAAGATACTGTAGTTCTTAAAACTGTGGGAAAAGTAATATTCTTGGGCATAAGGTTAGTAAAACAATTTATATTAGCCATTATGTCTGTTTGCTGGGCAAAAAGCAACACAGTTAAAATGCATAAAGGTCCTGTTCTTGCTAAGAGGTTCCCTACAAAAAAATCCGAAAAAATTGCATTATTGCGGACTCTGACAATTTTACTCGTTATTTAGCGCTTTGCTATGAATGAATCCTTCTTTCTCTTTCAGCGTACAAACCATAGGGACGAATGCAGTCACAATCCAGCTCCAAATGATATTTGAATCGACCAATACGAGCGTACGTCCGGAGATATCCTCTGTTGTGATTGGCTGCATTCAGCTTTTTGCTTGTTTAGGCACAATACTCATCACTGATCGGTTTGGACGGAAGCCGGTGCTGGTGGTGTCTTTAATTGGAATGGCAGTTGGAATGGTAAATACCTTAATTATTGAACCATGAACATGATTCTATATTTTAATAATACTATGCAGTTGCTGTTGATAGTATGGTGCCGCTGCGGTCGCGGCAGGCGAGAATCAACCCCTCCGACGACCCATAGATGTCGCAAGAGCCAACTAAAAGAATCAACTAGACGAAGGACAGCAGCTTCCTTCTGTGTAATATTGAACAAATTCACTGCGATCAGAAATCTACCTGCCAACCGTGGTGAAAATGGCAAAACCCCTCCTTTTGGGGAGGCATGATCAGCAGTGGACGTATAGGTACTGATGAAGAGAACATCTATACATTTTACCCAGCAACATCTAGCTCAAACCTGCAACCTCATGCGTTTTGGGAACTACCATTCATCTAACCAGTTACACGTGTTCTACTACGGCTAGGCCCTGTTTCGAAACCTATCAAAAATTTTTGGATGCGTATAGACAACCCACCAAAGGCAAAAAAGGGCAACGGCAAAGAGCAAATGGAGCACATCGGGGCGATATGCTGAGGGAGGCCTAGACCTACACCCAACAGCGCGTTGCCATGGGCTGCGAATTTGATGATGTATTTATTTAGACAGTTAGGTAAGCCTATGGCGAGTGCACTAAGACTTACAAGATAGAAACAAAACTTAAATAATGGTGCTGCAGTGCACCAAGCTGAAACAAAGAATCTGTATTTTGCTTTCAGATAGGCTTAGGAACATTCTTCCATTTGCAGTCAACTGGGTATACGATTGCTAGTTGGCTGAACTACTTACCTCTAGTTTCAATGATCCTCGTGATTTTTTGCAATAATTCAGGTGAGAGTAAAATAAATAGAGCTCTACCATTATTCACATATCCCCCACCGTAAACACCAACAACGCAGTGTTTGGTGCTAACTAGGGTCATTTAATCATTATTAAATCATAATTCATAATCTGCTATACAGGTGGATTTTTTTGACGGGGCAGTAAGGGGAGGTACCTCAACCGGTGTAGCTACAGGAAAATGGTCTTAGGAGACTATCCATATACCATAAACATACAAAACTAAGCACAACGAAGCGTTCGTATTTCGAAGCCCCGCTTGTACACATAGGCTAACCGTGGGATGACGGTGGGGCAATTCGGTCGCCGCGCCGCCGCCGCCGGCTTCGCTAGGACAGGACGTATTATTATGTTTTCGCTCCTTGCGAGTAATTTTTGGATTCACATTGTCATGGGTGTTGTAGTAGTAAGTGTTACTTAAATATAAATTCCTCTTAATTAATTACGGTTAAATATTCTGTTTCAAAATGGATACTACATGCCAAACTAGGAAAGTTTGGCATGTATTATCCATTTTGGGTTAATTTCAACCAGTATTTTTATTTTATATGAATTTGTTTAAAATAAGCGTACAGCTCTATGTGTATAAATATAACAACAATATACTGTTGGATTAAACGTAATAGTTCAATCAGTTTATATCCAACTTACACAACTTATTGTTTCAGGAATGGGATGCCTGCTGTTGACAGTGGTCGCAGAGCTGTTCGATGGGCCCACGCGAGCCATAGGCGTTTCTATTGGCGTCTTTGCTTCTATTATGGCCATGTTTCCTATCAATCGGTTTGTATTTTGTTTGTTTACCATCATCACCGACATCTTTTTCATTATCATCTTCATCATCAACCACATGTGGTTGATGATGAAGATGAAGAACTTTACTTGTAAGATGCACTTACAAGTAAAGTTTACGCTATTGCAATAGCGTAAACTTTACTTGTAAGTGTTTGCTCGTGACAACTGTTCCAATCTTGGTCCCAGTTTAAATTTCATTCTCAATATAAAGATAAAATTCCTAATTTGTTTTTAATATTTGATTGTGGTTTTCTTTGTTAATAAAAACCATTGCCGTATTAATGATAGAAGGTGTGGACTCTGTAGTCGAAATCGCTAAAATAGTTGTTATCACTTTAGATTATAAAGATTCGATATAAAGTCAAATCCGATACTAATCCGAAACCGTTAGTATTATTTTACAGGGTTATTGGTAATTCACTGGCACTGCGTGAACTGCAGGTTCTGCCCATCATCACGAACACTTTCGTGAAGTAGCTAATTCATAAACTTCATATTGATAGCAGGATAGGTTAGGTTAGGTAAACGTCCATTCATTATTCGTACTTCGTACATCTAGCCCCGTTAGGTTTTATTTGAAACTTAACTTAAAAATGGCTCTGCCTAAATAAACATCGGGTGTAGGAGTGGGAGATCGGTCTTTAGTAAGTAACTCGTTGGGTTCTGGAAAAACATTTTTACATTTTGTATGGGAGGTGACTTTCATAAAATTTTTAGAAATAAGACCTGGCGTCTTCATGAACGTGCTTGTAATGCTGGGCAGAACCTTCAGTTCACGATGTGTCAGTGAATTACCAGTAACCCCGTATATTTTCTGCTGAAACAACAATATGGGTCTAAGACAAGTGTGAATATATGTCTTCCAGATTTTCTACACTAAGGCATATATTACGCTGACTGTTCCACCATGCGCTGCTTGTTTAGCGCCTTCTTCCTGGTCGTCCCGTTGGAGAACTGGAGAGGAATCTCCAGTTAGGATCAGCTTTGGTCTTCCAAAAATGAAACAACGGCTCAATCTCAAAGTAATGTAGATTTACTCTGAAGTTTCTTGGTTATTACAAAATCAGGCTTTGGACGTCTATCCAAACCCTGCGTTCTCGTCACAACGATTTAGAGCTCGTCCACTTTTACTAGCGACATCTTGTTATAAATTTGCGCAACATTTCACCGTTCGACACTCACATTGACGATGGTGTCATGCATGAGGGTCTAGAATTTAGACTTTCGTGACAATTTGTCGGCCACATCGTCACTCACCATCACGTGGGATTATGGGCAAACTACTTTATCTCTTTAAACAAAAACGCACTGTGTAGTCAAGTGTACTAAATTCACAAAACCCAGTATAGGATCTTATTTATTGAAATTGGAACTGCAAAATTCACCAGGTGGTCGTCAGTCTTCCTTTGATTCATGTTATACCTACTGCCTACTTAATAATATTACAATTTTTAATAATATTTCCAGGTATTTCGCAGCAGTGAGCCGCGCACTAGGCCCCGCGGCCACGTATTGGATGTTCAGTGCGTCGTGCGCCGCGACGTGTCTGTTCATAGCGTGCCTGGTGCCGGAGACCAAGGGACGCGCCTTCTCGCAGATACAGAAGGACATGGGACGGACTGCAGGGGCAGAGGGACCAAGCTGCTGATAGAGGGACTCAGTTACTGATGGAAGAGGATTCTGATCGGAGATGATACTAATATAACTGTAATTAGAAAAGTAATATGCCGTGCCTACAAACCAGCGCAGTACCTATTGGGAAAATGCTTTAATACTGCAACATACTGAGGCAGGGACCCATTTTACCCTTAATTATATTTTAACTACTTTATCATCTTTTTTTTTGTTATATTAATATAAATACCTAGATAATAGGATTGTAATTTATAAGTGTTTTTGGGTAAAATAAATTATCTCTCTCACTCTTATCAAAAATATTACATTTCCTATGTTGCGGTGTGAAGTAGCCAACGATAACTATGTATACTGAATAGTAGCCGTGGCTATGGTTAACAAATAGGGTTTTCATTAATTATTTAGCTAAGGCCTTTGTTTCAAATGATATCAAGATAATAAAAGATGGAACAAATCCGCATCAAGCTTTACGAATTTTGGAAACCCGGAGAGCCTGGTACCCCACGGACCTCGGTCTGGACTCCCAAGGGAAAAATGCGTAGGCTCTGTCGAGACCTGGGCCGCTCTTCTGCTAAACTACTTATATTTACTACTTATGACAATGGTATCGTTACCAACATGGACATTATGGTATTCTATCCATAGATCTATGTAAAATATGTAGATATGGTGTGTTCTCCCAGCGCTTACACAAGAACTGGCCTGTGTTACAACTACACGCAAACATTACACAGTTACATTTCCAATCTTGTGCAATAATTATAGTGAACAACCACAAGGTCATTGCTGTATTCTTTTAATCAATAAATCACACTAAAGTACGTCGTAGCAAGCACGCGTAACTCGAACGCCGCGCCGCACTATGACCCATAAGTCAGGAGCGTAAATATCGCCTCAAAAATCTGTAACTTTCCCAGTTTTCAAAATATCTTAATGAATCTTTCGCAATTATAATCTTAGATGGACTATAAACTAAAAAAAAAAAACCTTTATTAATTGCCACTAAACTTAAAAAATCTTATTTTTTAAGGCTTTCGCGGACTTTGACTAATCCAATGGACATAATTAAAACAAAACTCTACATTGACATGAAAGAAAGTAATACATAAATATTAATAAATGTATTTTGAGTAAAACAATTTTTGTAAGTTTAATTAAAACATACTTTGTATGAGTAGTAAGTAATAAAAATCCTAAACAAACATTACAAAAGATAAATTGGAAACCAATAAATAATTACTATAACAGAAGTACTTATTATAAATATAAACAAAAAATAATATATGTAATAAAAATTATAATAATTTTAAAAAGTCAATGCAAGGTTTTGTAGCTGGCCTAGAGCATTTTCTGGAATGAAGAGGACATGTAAAACCACCTATATTTATCAAAGTATAATTGTGCAGTTCTTTGAGTGTATTCACCAAATTTTTGAGGATTAATTGCATGTCCAGATGACAAGGTCTGCCAGTTGACGTACAATCTTTTGATTATCTCCTCATCAACTCCCGTAATTTCGGAACTGCAAGGTAGTTCTGAAAAAATCCACGAGCCGAGACAGCGGTAAATACCAAAACTCGATTTAAATTTTCAAAACTAAAAAAATAGGAAGGCTTTCAAAAATTTACTATAAAGCCAACTTTCTTAGCCATATAAGAATAAACTTGAATTACGTGGAAAGTTTAAAGTACCACGCTTTTAATGATGTATAAAAAGTAACAGTTTATCAACAAATACTTGTAAAAAAATCGATCTTAAAGTGTCATATCACAAATTTTCCTACATCAATCAATCTACTTCCTTACATTCAAGTATCACTATTAAAATATGTTTTTATAGCATATTTTTTGTGGTATATGATAGTTCGATTATCCTACTTCATATAATCATTGAGAAAAATGTAGAAATCTAACTTCTGTCAAAATGATTTTTAAGACGATAATTACGCTCCTGACCCATAGTGCGCCGGTCCGACTATGACTGAGGTGGGTGGACCTAATTGCACCTTTCACTTTCGAGAAGCTGAGAGTACCTCATCTCCTTTTTTTTACTTAGATCGATGATTCTATATTTTATTAATACTCAAATTACATAAATTCAAAAAGTGTTCTTTAGTTATTTCGATGCAATTGAGAAAAAAAATTACATTAAAATAATACACGTAAATGCACTGTTTCACACATAATTTGGTCGAGATCTCAGGAATACTGCGATCTATTGAAATGACTTAGGTTTTGATTCGAAGGATAAAATTAGTTTTCTTTTTTAATTTCTTTTATGTTATGTATTGTATTAAGTTTATCAGTCATCTAGTACCCATAACACAAACTCTGCTTACCTTGGGGCTAGATGATGCTGTGTGGATTGTCCAGCATTATTTATTATTATTATATTATTAACCATTTCGTTACATGGTCATAACATTTTTAAGTCATAATAACATGTTGATTACAGTATAAATAGTTAATAAATTTAGAATAATCACACGTCATTAAATACCTAAAATAAAAATTAAATAAGACATATTTTTAACTTAAGTATTGTTAGTTTAGTTTGCATAAAGAAATGAACACATGACATAAACTCGTTGATACGGTAAAAACGATTACATTCAAAAAAGTTTTTGAGTTTGTGTTTGAATTGACTCAGAGGGAGCTTTGTCATTTCTAAAGGCAATTTGTTGTATTTTCTGAGTTTTATACATATTTATTGGTTCGTTGTTTTCGCAAGTAGTTTTTCTTTATTTCGCGTATTATAATTGTGTATTTGCATTATCGTGCGTAAGCTGTCTTTCTTCCCATGTACTTCAAGAAGTGAGTAATATATAGATAGATAGATATATCTATTCATCACCTTATAAAACAGATAGTACTCATTAAACATAATGTAGGGAACAGCAATGGAACTGGCGGCCTTATCGCTTAAAGCGATATATAAAGAAATTACTGTCTGTACTTTTATTTTTTTTTAAAGTAGGCTGAAGTTTTTTTTTTTTTTTTAATTTATTTCAGTTACATATTTACATTCAACATCCTCATCTGCACATAAACTATTAAGTTAACCTATGCAAGCCGGATATTATTTAAATAGATCTTTTATGACAGATTAAAACCCTTTCGACTTGAGGCTCGTTTCCCAGATTGTGATAGCATAGCATAATAATGAATGGCAGTACGCATAATAGACAGAAATAAAGGTTTTCTTATTAATTTATAGGTTTAAGTTTAAACAAAACATAGTTTACACTTATCAATCTCTTACATAATTTATTTATATGACTGTCTTAGCAAATAGTAGAATCTATTGTACAGCCTTAATTATTTACTTCTCTCTTTGATGTCAATAATAAGTTTTTCGAGTTCCGTACGTGAAATTTTTGAGAACAGTATTCTGTTACTGGGTCGATTACTTAAATAACCTGCGCTTATTTGGTTCCTTAATCCAGCTTATCCACCCAGTTTAGTATTATTACCAGTTTCTTCATAAGTTGAGTAGTTTTCTTGTAAGAAAATACTCAACTTATGAAGGATAAGCAAAAACTTGATTTTTGCGCTTAACGCCGTTCAAAAAACGTATGCTCTGTCTCGGTCCAATAAATGTGAAGCCCTATGCCTATTATTTTCACAAAATGTCGAGGTCGAAAATAACGATGTTCTTAATCAGATATTATACAACACAAAAACTAAAACCAACATTTTCACATTCCTATAGTCACTTTGTTCAGTCATTTACAATGAAAAGAACAAAAAATTGTTTAGCAAATGACCTCTCAGGCTCTCATGAATATACTTTCTACTTACAAATTACGAATTACGGTACAAAAAGCGTCAAATTAACATTAAGAACGCTAGATGATGCTGTGTGGATTGTCCAGCATTATTTATCTATTTATTTAAGTACCTACTTGTGATTATACTGGGTAGATTACATATCAGCTCAGCTCAGCTCCGTTATGGTGCAATCAAAGTAACTTTAAACATTTTTTTACAATAAGTAGGTACTGCTGTCAGGTGCTATTAGCTTCAAATTACAAGCAAAACTTACCCAAGGCTAAGATAAGGCATGATGCTGTGAGGCTTGTGACGCATTAATTATAAAAAGTTTTAGAGCGAGACGCTTAGAGATACACTTGAGCAACATTTCAGCTAAATCTGTTTATTAGTTTTGGCGTTAAAAAATAACAAACATTTGAATTTATATTACCCATTAGTGTGATGATCAACAGCTCTGCTGCTACTAATATCAAATCTTGTAGGCCACTTATCGACTCAACATCTCTCGCACCTCACCCAAACTCTTTCCCTTTGTCTCCGGCACTACAAGTATAGTAAACATAAATGCAACGACGCTGGCGACTGAGTAGAACCAGAAGACGACGTGTGTGCCCCACTGCAGTATGAATCCGAAGGCGGTCATCATAGCGAAGGCGACAACCCAACTGGTGGTGAGCGAGATGGTGGCACCCACGGATCGCGCGCTGGGTGTAAACATCTCGCCTATGAATGTGCCGGGGATTATGCCGAAGCCTGGAAGGAGAAATAAGGAAAATTGTACTTGGTATGATATCTACAATAGCAGGAGGGCTATATGTGAAAACAGATTAAAAAAGGGCGGTATCATTTGGATTAAGTGCATTATAAAACCCTACCTAAGGCCTGACAGAGTTTGTATGCATTTTGTACCCAATAAGACTACCTATACCTAAGAACAATACCTGTATGCAAAAAATTACAATAAATGATATGAATATAACAACAATGTGTCCACTGGGTAAGTTCATAATATTTAAAAACTCTTTAGTGCGGCGGTGGTTGAGGTGAGGAAGCGGGAAGGGGGTTTGGACGACGCGTCGGACGTGCGGATTGCTTTAGTCACAATGGAGCGTTGGAGCGGAACGCATCCCACTTTTGTAATCAAAGCATATTTGACGAGTGGCAAATCGTACACAGAAGCCAGTTCTGTACTCACTACAATAGGTATTCGTAGCATTAAAGATGCGCCGAGCATAAATTTTATTAAGAAATGGATGACAAAGTTTTGGCAAACAGGATCTGTACTACATATTAAAAAAATGGGACCTATTCCATTTGTTTCAACACAAGAAAACGTGCAACGAGTTAGGGATGCAGTTACCGCAAATCCACGGCGATCTGTCCGAAAGCATGCTGCAGCTTTGGAAATAAAAAAGTCAACAGTGCAAAAAATTATCAAAAACAAAATGCGCTTACATCCTTAAAGGATCCAATAGGTTCAAGCTTTGAAGGAACGTGACTATCTTTTACGAAAATCATGCGCTGTTGGAACTCCTTACGATACATCGACTAAGCAACATTTTCTTCTGTGATGAGGCCCATTTCCATCTGGAAGATTATGTTACCAAACCGAACTGCAGATATTGGGCTCCAGATAACCTGAAACTGTTTCATCAGAAATCAAAAATATTTCTCCGCAGCTGTTTTTAGTGTTCACCAACTCACAGACTCGCTTATAGGAGACTGTACGAATGGACGGCAAGCATTTAGACGGCACGATCTTTAGAAAATTAAACCCAAATAACAACAACAAAGGTTTTAATTTTTTTAAACTTTAATTCATACCAATAAATATTTAGTCCTATTCAAAATGCTTGTTTTTTATTATCATTGAAAATAGAACTTACCCAGTGGACATATACCTCTATACATAATAATAATAGATTTATAGTCCAAGTAACCTGTAAGCCTAGATCGCTTAGATCGACTTTAAGATAACTTGTCCAATCGAGATTTAGTCTAACGCGACTTGAGCTACCTGGAAATATAGATATTTTAATTTTTTTTTAGATTATTTAGTCAAATAACTTTTCAGGAAAAACCACTTATCCAAACACTTACATTTTACTTAGTCCAAAAGATTCTGCCCCATAAAATCTTATAATTAAAAGAATAATTATTGTGGCCTTAGTAAACAGCAGTATGCACATCGCATAGCAAAGCGTATTCCCAGCCCCACGAGTTATTGTTTTGAAATGACATAGGTGGTGGTTAAGTACACCATCTGTGTACTTAACCACCATGTGTCGGTGGCACATCTGCTTGTTCTGACAATCAATAGTATAAAAATACCTACACCTAGGATTGCGCACACTGAATACTATAAAACTAGCAAATATTCGAATTAAGACTAAAGTCTGAAGTGCTTACCGAATGCGTACCCTACACAGAAGGTAATAAGGGTCACTAGTGGAAGCCAATTGATATTTGCAGCAACTGGAGATTTTATGTCATCTAAATAAAAATACATCCCAAGAAGGCCCTGGAAATGAAATAGATTTTGTTAAAATTTTACTATATAAATTGGATCCTGGTGGCCCTACCTGTAAATATTATGACAATGTTAACAACGGATTATAAATACCACATGAAATAAACTGTAATTATGGTATTTAAAAGGGAAGTCAGAAGTGTGCCTAAGCATTGACAGCTAAAGAATAACATATTCAGATAGTGATGACTTACCAAACTCACGAAGCAAATAGCCGTGGAAAAGAGCAACAATAACTTTCGTCCTGATGTTTCAACAAGAACAGGCACTATACAACAACTTATAAACTGCGTTACGCCAACGAGAATCGTCGCTATGTTAGAGCTTATAGACATATTAGCTCTTTGGAATATCGTTGTGATAAATGTCATTATTATTAAAATTCCGCTTATCTGTTGAAGTATGTGAAGAGTGACAGATATAAACAACGCTTTTCTATTACTCTTGACTGTGACCACTTCTGTCCATTTGTTGGTTTTGCTTTTCTCTATCTCTTGTTTAGATAATAATACTGTGTCGAAATCTTCTTCTCTGTTAAGGAATACAAGTGTCTGTTTTGCTTTTTCTTCGTTTCCTGAACAAAAAACATCCTATAGATCAGATTTTTACTTAATGATATAAACTTTTATTGGTATTTTTCGTGTTTAATTATCTTATTTATATTAAGCTTTTTTATGTGCACTCTTATACAATAACTAGCCCGCATGAGTGTATTGTGTTGACTTACCTTTCAGAACTAAAAACAGAGGAGTTTCTGGTATGTACAATATTCCGGTAATATAAATGAGTGAAATTGTCAGCCCGATATAAGACATAGCAACATAAGTTACGTATGGTCCCACAGAAAAAGCTATCAGAGTGCCTAAAGTGTTAAAAACTGCAGTTATAGTGAGAAGGATTCCTCGAATGGGTGTGGATCTGAAAAGAAGATAAATACAATACAATACTTAACTTTTTATTGTACACCACAAAATTAATCTAAAAACAATAATTGTGCATAACTATGCATTGATGGTGAGAATTGAAAGTATTTGAAATGCTTACAAAGGCGAATGCACACCTAAAGATCAGAATATGACATAGACGCTATTTTTGTTACGAAAACGTACGTGCGAAGGCGCAGGCAGAAGTTAGTACACAATATTTGGACAATTTACTTATGTTACCTTGAATATTATCAATGCGGAATTTTGTATGAAAATGATTCACACTTATAAAAGCAAAAATAATTATCTCCTTTATTGAGAATTTACTTACGCAATTTCTCCAATATACACCAAGGTCATAATAAATATGATGCCTAGACCCAATCCAACGAGGATTCGTCCTGCCAAGATCATAGCCAGGTTTTTGGCTAAGGCCATGACGAGAAAAGCGAGTCCAGTGAACAATCCTCCGAGAAGAAGGCATGGCTTTCTTCCGACGACATTAGCAAGAAAACTGCTAGCGTGAGGACCTTTAAAATAGACTCGTATTAGTGGCGATAAAGGACCTTAATAGTTCCTTTATATATTTATACTGTATTCAAGATAATATCTTGAATACAGTTACAAATCGAACCCTATTTTAAATTTTAAGCCCAACAATTAATTGCTTCCAAATCTATAAGAAATCAAGAAAATATATAAATTATGTAGATTTTGTTATTCCACCCAAATCCGTCTTAAGGCTGCCTGTCCATTGATGCGGAGTGAGGCAAAGGAGTGGAGATTTTAAGCAGTTCCGTTAGTCCACTGTAACAAAGCGAAGATTTTATGCAATTCCATTGGTTAATATTACATAAATCTCCGCTCGTCGGGTTAACTCGCTCCGCATCAATAGACAGGCAGTCTAATCGTGCACGATTAGACTGCTTTTGAATTTGCTAGTGCACTAGCAAATTCAAAAGCGTTGAACTTTACAAACTCCGTTCTCAAGAATAGAAAAGTAATGTACAACACACACATTAATGCTTTTGGTATTAGAACTCTATCCAAGTCAGACTGGTTTCACTAAATCATCTTTCGTAGATTCAAAAACGCTATACGCGATTGGTAGGAGCGGGAACGAAGTTTGGACATAATCTTGCTTTCAACCTTGTTGTCGAATGAAAATGCAGCCTTAAAATACATTTTAAATTAGTATAAAATGTAAAATGCTAGGTAATTTTACAATAGTAATTAATAACTTTCGTAAGTACGTTTGAGAATCACGTCATCTCTTTACTTTATTTAGGTACTTATTTTACGTGCACGTTCATTCTGGCTAGAAAGTATGAGCTGTCATATAATAATATACTTACCTACTTAGCTGTTTGCAGAACTTTTCAGCTGAGTTTTATTTTGTTTTGACATTATCGTCTATTTTGTTCTTACATGTCCAGTCCATCCCAAGGTTGCCTGGAAGAGATCGCTCTTAGCGATAAGGCCGCTTTTTTACTTCATCTACTCTTAGCATCTATTTTTGTATTGTTTTCTCTCTTTGTGTGGTACAATAAAGTATTATCTATCTATCTACTTATCTTCTTTATCCAAATGCAATGTTATGTTAATATAAGTAGAGATAAACCATTCTAAAAATGCACGCCCCTGCTCAAAACGTGATAATTTCAACGTGCGAGAAGAAAATACTTACTGCATTACTAATAATTGTGTGCGTGCTGAAACTTCACTGTAAGGGTCGGTACATATCTGACGGAAAATCCGTCGAGCGTATTATCGGTCGCTTATATTCGCACTAACGCATCATCGGTTGAGTGTGAAAGGTTGAATGTTTTATTATATATTTGTCTGTTCTGGCGTTACGCGACCGATAATACGCGACGCCTTTTCCGTCCGATATGTACCGACCCTAAACATGGTTCGGACACATCCGCGCGCTGAGAGGTCAACTAATTGTGCGATCAGTCCAGTGTAGGCATTGCATGGCGGGGAGCGCGCTCTTTGTTTGGGCGACACGTGCGCTCTGTCGCGCGTTAGGCTCATTTATGCACTAGTTGGCCGACAGATCCAGCCGTTCTACGATACCGCTTGCGCCACCGCGCCGGTGAATGAACAACCAATGACAAAGACCAATTTATGTAAATTGTGTCTATAAACCTTTTTTGCATGTAAGTGTAACCGCGGTGGAGGGGCGTGCATTTTTATTTCATTTATTTATTTACCATTTATAACATAGGTCGTTATACAAGGCAAGTCACAAATTGTACAATTTGAAAAGATAAAATACACATGTCATTTCATTCCAGATCATAAAGTTCAATGTCATGTTTTCACATTATGTAAAGAAAGGGATTGCAATAGATTAGTACTCATAAATTCACTGATGCTGTAGAATGCATGGCTTTCAAAGAAATGCTTGATTATGTTTTTAAAATGTTCAAAGTTGTCAATGTTCGTAATGTTGATTGGTAGTTTATTATATACTTGTATTTTAATATATTCTCCCTGCTTTTGTACCTTTGCAAGGCGTACGATTGGTTTGACTAGTTTTTCCTTATTTCTTAAATTATAGTTATGAGTATATTTTTTTTGTAGATAGTTTTCTTTGTTACTATGTATTTCTAAGAGACTTTTATAAATATAGAGTGATATTTCTTAGATATTTCTTGATATTTCTTAGCTGACGTTCTTCTATGTAATTCGCAAATTATTCTTATGGCCCGTTTTTGACAAATCAAGACCTTGTTTACAACAGCACTGTTTCCCCATACTGTTATGGCATAGCTTATTATGGAATGGACATAAGCGTAATACACTGTGACCAATGTCCTTTTAGTAACCACAGATTTTAATTTTAAAAGAGCGTAGTTGGCACTTGCAAGTCTTTTTCACATTGTTTCAATGTGTGATGTATGATTTAATGTGTGATTAATAAATTTAGAATGGTTTATCTCTACCTACAAATTGAGCGTGATCATGATCACCAATACAAACGAACGCTGGTTCATTAAACCCCTATTAAAAAATATGCAATATGTATACTTTTATAAATAAACAAATATTCTATTCTGCACAGACTGGATTCAATCAATGAACAGGACAACTTGAGAGATGACGTTATTCTCAATCCTATCCTATACATATATGAAAAATTATGCTGGAAAATTCACACAGAATCAGCTAGCCCGAAGCTAAGCAGAGCTTGTGTTAAGGGTAAGTAGGTACTATAAGTAGTAGGTACTCGCGTTATACCAATGATTGCTCCAAAAAAAAAGAATGATCCCACCCATGAGGCGTCCTGATCACTGATCACACTGGGCAGTGGGGTTTGCTCAGGACTCTGAAGTTTCGGCACCACTGGTGCTGGCCACCCAACTGCAAATCCCACCAAGATCATACCAATGTAAACTGAAAATTCGAAACAAAATGAATCACGCATTGAAAATGCGTGGAAGTCTGTTGCATGTCTGCTGCAAATAATAATAGGTAAGTGTAAATAAATATAAATTTAATTTAGGGTTTTTTTATTGTAATTTATTTTTGTAATTTTTATTTGTATGTGGACAACTTAATATGTCTGAGTAAAGAAACTTTTTATTTTATTTATGTATTATTACTAGGTAATTAAACACCGGAAACTGAGGTAATTAACTCTAGTTGGTAGAACATTTATCAAGGTGACTTTGAAGTGAACCAAAATAATTTTATTAAGTATAATTTAGTAATTATTTATCTTGCTTAGAAACGGTGGTTTTATGTTATTATGTATGCACATCCATATCTTTACTATAATAAATTCGAAAGTAACTCAGACAGAGTCTGTTACGTTTTCACGCCTAAACGGCTGAATGGATCTTAATGAAATTCGGAATTAAGATAGATGTATCCCAGGGACGGACATAGGCTACTTTCTATCTCGGAAAAGAGCGTCCGAAGCCGCGGGCAGCAGCTAGTAAGTAATGTAATTATTTTCATTAATAATTGGACAAGTAGATATTGAAGAGGCGCCTTCGCAAGCGCTTTTTAAATAGCCTACGTCCATCCCCGGGATACTAGTACGGGACGGAACTACACGGCGCGGCGCAAGGAACAAGTTGTCGAAACACATCCATCGGTGGATCAGAGTGGAAGTACAAATCGAAACTAATCCATCGGTGGATCAGTTTAGACAAAAAAGTGAAAACTGATCCATCGGTGGATACAAAAGTGGAAACTGATCCATTATTAAAATTTAATTAGTAAGTCAATTGTCAGTCAGATTTAAAAAAAATATCTGAGCTTCTGGTTGATGTGACGCGTGACCCGAGCTGGTGGGTATCTGGCGCAGCGCATCAGCATTGCCATACAACGGGGCAATGCAGCCAGCGTCTTGGGAACGCTTCTAACTAGTATTGATATTAGTTAAGCTACCTGTAGATTTTTTGCAACAATTTGCAATAAGCTCAATTGTTTCAATTGTAAATACTAGTTATAATTTCATTAACGGGTCTAAGCGGGTTAACAACGAATTTTATTTGGTTTGGAAAAACACCAACGTCTCATCCCTTAACGAGGGACTTATTCAGGGTGAGTCGCTTACATCCGTAATGAATTCGTCAAACAACGATAGTTTTTATATAAAATAGTTAACTAATTTGTTTCTATTATTTCATTGTAAATTTTTTTGTTAATAATAACAGTCGGATTAGTGATCGCAGTTGGGTTGTTAAAAATATATAGAAGAAGTCCCTTCCTGTGATAGGTTTCTTTAGTCGACTCTTACAACATCCACGGGCTGGGTTGCAGGGGTCGATTTTTTATACGTCACCACCGCCACAGCGCGGAAGCTTCGTACCTATGTCTATTCTCGTTTTCAAACATAAAAGCTGATGGACCATCGGCCTTGAGAACACAAAGTAATTATCTGTAGCCGTATACAATTTGTTTTATTTATGAAATGCTCAATTTGTGTAAAATACTTTGACAAATATTTATGTGAAAGAAAAATACAAACCAATTTCGAATAAAAAAATATATTTGAAATTATTGTTGATTTTGAGTATTCTTCTTTTACTCAAATATCTTGACAAAAGGTATTTTATACAAATTGAACATTTCACGAATAAAACAAATTATATACGGCTACAGATAATTACTTTGTGTTCTCAAGGCCATTGGGCCATACACGTCCTTTATCAAGACATAAAAATTTCTGTATCCCGTTGTAATTTACTCACCGCAAAATGCCACTAATATTTGCCTTTTAGGCCACGAATACATTGTTTTGAACATTATTTAATCGCAAGAACAACACTAATAATAATTCTTAAGCCCAAAGGTTTTTAAAAATTTGCGATAAGTGTACATTTATACACTAAACTTTAATAATAAATAATAGACCATAATCTGCTATGCTTTACTTGATCAAAATTAGAGACAAAAAACAAGCTAAAACACTTTATATCTGTTGGACGGATTAGTAGCGAGTAAATATTGTAGGTATGTACACATTGTTATCCTACCTTCGCTAAATCATACTAACATTAAAAATGCGAAAGTTTGAATGGATGGGAAGATGGATGATTGTTAAATCTTTACGCCAAAATTAATGAACGACATGGAATAAAACATTGGTTACTTTTATATATACATATTTTGTTACTCCCGGCCGTATTTAGCCTTGCCAACCGATAATTCAACGTCTCCGATCCAAGCTCAATGTTTGGTATTTGGATGGCGGAACATTAGGTGGAGAGGTAAACACAGTTTTTGATGATCTAAAAATCATCACAGATGAATTTAGAAAAAGGTGACATAAAAAAACGACGTGTTTCGAAAAATAGGTTTGGAATAAAATTTTTCAAAATGCGTGCTTTTTATTTCGGACTCTTGTGTAGATAAAAACAATATCATAGGAAAATTTCATTTTTAGACGAAGCTCGAACGGCTTGGCATAGTTCTTGCCGCAATGCTGCTCTCCCAAAATCCCTTTTGTCCTGACGGCAATGGAGCGGGCCTCTGTGTGAGTTGACACGGAATTGTTTGTTACAAACGTGCTTCAGCTCTGCGGATCGTGCCCGTCTCCTGGCCGTTTCTAAATGGGAGTCAGGACATTGGTTGCAAGCATTTCCTTCATTTAACACTGGCACTCTATTGGATCCCGTAACTTACCGTATCGCAACATGTCTTCGGTTAGGTGCAAGGTGTTGCGCGCCTCATAAATGCCAGTGCGGTACTGCTGTCGAACAGCTTGGTCATCACGGATTATCGTGTACTAGGGCCGCCGATCGGATATCTCGTCATGCCAGCCTTAACGATATCATCCGGTGGGCCTTTGTCACCGCTAACGTACCAGCTATTCTCAAACCGAATGGTCTGTTGCGTGACGATGGCAATATGCCCGACGGCATGACACTAGTCCCATCGGAGTTGAGGAGGCCCATTGTGTGGGACGCTACATGCACACTTGCGCCTTCCCATCTTTCGAGGACATCCGTGAGGGCTGGTGCGGCGCCAGATTTGGCCGAGGATCTCAAGAGACGCAAATATGCAGGTCTCGACAGAGCCTACACATTTGCTCCCTTTAGGTTTAGGTCCGTGAGGTTCGGGAGGCTCTCCGGGTTTTTAAAAAGTTATCTGAGCTTTAGTCGACGCGGGGCATGACCCGAGAGCTGGTGGGTATTTGGCGCAGCGCATCAGCATTGCCATACAGCGGGGCAATGCAGCAAGCGTCTTGGGGACGCTTCCGACTGGTATTGTTATGGATCAGTTACTAATCGTGTGTAAAGACTTTTGCTAAATTGTGTAAGGGTAGTCGTAGGTAGAATTAGCTTGTCTTTATTTCGTCTACTGTAGTTATTAAAATGTTTAGATTTAGACAACAAATATATTTTTTAACGAATAAGGTCATTTGAATTATGTATATACAGGGTAAGGTTGTTTTTGCTTTATATTACATAATATTTCAATCAGTTTTTTTTTGTATAATAAAGATATCGTTGAAGTCAACACTATTTTATTTACTGATTTATCTTATATTTCATAATTTAGTGCCTATGGGATATAAAAAACCTTTGAACGTTTCCGTAGAAACAACGCGTGCGAAGCTGCTTGCAGAAACTTGTATTCATTAATCTTACAAAATTCCGTAATACTTTGATTAGTTTTTCGGGTTCAGGTGCATTACCAATAGTGTGTTTTAACGGTTTCTGTTGCTTTGTGTGTACACGGGGTAATGGAGACTTCTTACTGTTCAGCGCTTTTGGGCGGTGACTATAACGTCTACACAATGAGTAACATGGTCTTTCATGTTGGTAGATTATTATTCCTGTTAAGGTAATGTTTAATGTGTGCAGTTAGCTACTAGCTGTACCCACGACTTCGTTCGCGATTGGCATACCTGCCTACTAAGTAGGTACCTGCTCACATTTGACCAAGGTTTATTTCATAAGAAGAAATGCTGTGCAAAAAAAAAAACTTTAATGTGCAGAATTTGACTCGTTACACTTTTAATATACATAGTTAACAGTATGTGGGAACCTGCATTGTGTAAGTATAAATCGTGTAGGGCCTACAAGGGACAGCATGCTGCCATCATCTTCAATCCCATTCTTTATATACGCGACTTTTTGCTACGACTCGGCCTGTATCAGTGTCATGAAGTGTCATAAACTGCTAACACACCTACACAACAAAATATGATCAGTTTCGCTTCTTACTCTGGTTTCGTTCAGCTGGGGCCCTATTCTGCTAAACTTGCTAAACTTCACTATGACAGTGGTATCGTCTGTGACGATACCACTGTTATAATGAATGAAACGTTTTGGTATTCTTATCTTAGATGAAAGAAATGATGAACAGATGGAGGGACGAAGTGTCAAGTTTGAAACTATTAATTTAACTCTCCGTGCAAATAGCACCACACGCACTTTCTGGAGTTTCATAAATCTAAGAAGGTGACGATTCTGCGACGATACCTACCATTGTCATAGTGAAGCAATTGTATAGCAGAATTGGGTCCCTGGTTCAGCTGACTGAACCACCGCAATTTTTTTCCGGTACCTAGTAGGTAAGGACAGTTGATTTACGGGAAGAAAAAAATGTCGTGGTATAGTCAACTGGACCAGCTGAACGGAACCACCAAATATGATGTTCATGAAGATCGTATGGACCATTTGTACATTTTACTTTGCCTGGAATATGTATTTGGTCGCAGGTACCTATTTTTTATTTAGTTTTGCTTTAGGTGTCGTTTCTTGTTACTGAGGCCATTATAGGCCTATTGTGATCGCCACTTTGTGTGTCCAGCCCTGAAGCTGTGGCGTTCATAATTCGCTAATAATCCTTGCAGCTGCTAGGAACTGTAGAATTTTGTTCGGGGTGATGCCTCATAGCTCGTCTGGGTTGTGCAGTTGCTTGCCCAGGTAGATGCTACGTTTTTGCATAAGTGCTCCACACTCTCCTAGCAGAGGGAGAAGCGTTTCCTCCACCTCCTCGCAGAATCTGCAGGATTATGTGTCGCTTAGCCCCAGTTTAAACATGTGCTTGTTAAGGCGACAGTGTCCAGCAGTGTCCAGTTAGGTCTCTTGTCATGATGCGAAGGTTACTTCTGCTAAGCGCTAAGATTTGGTTGGTGTACCGTTTATACAGGCTTTTATCAATGACTTTCAGTGACTAATGCCCGAGGAATTCTTCCAGAGTTTGGACGATTCCGCGTAGCAGGAATCCAAAAGGATTCTGTGAGCCAGGCTTTTAGGTAAGCCACGTATGCCACAGAACGACTCGAAGCCCAGCTGACTCCCCTTGGCCCCAAAACACGCGAGTTCATCGGCACACTCATTGCCGTTGATTCCCGCGTGTCTCGGAAGCCATCAGATTGAGAGAGTGATGGAGTAAAGAGTGCGCCTGTGTTTACGCGCGCACATGGCTTGTCTTCGTTGAGACTGGCCGCCGTGTTCAAGAGTTTGGCTAAGATAACCTGGTAGCTAATTGATTTGTTTTTGCAGGATAAGGTAATACTAATACTGGACAATCTACACAGCATCATCTATCCCCAGAGTAAGCAGATAATGGTCTATCAGGCATCTAATTCTAATTCTACGTGGAGGAACAGAGATCTGCACTGACATCTCGCATGGGAGTGTATTGGGCATTGTCCCCCTTTTTTTTTTTTTTTTTTCTCGGCCGAGGAAATTCGTTTACGAATAAACTGGTCTGGGGGGACCAGAATTATGTGGGACTCGACGTCCTGATAAGGACGTAATATAATACCCACTAAAACCTCTCCGGTGACCCTTCTCTCGCCATTTTCGCAGAACCACGGGAACATATAAACCTACTGCGGCCCGACTGGCGTCCCCTCTTCCTCCCATACATAGCCGGCGAGCCCACCATCCACACACTCGCCGACCCCATTCATCCGTCACCTTTCCTCCCCCCGATTGGGGCACAGACAGGACATACACAGTTGAAGCCGCGAATGTCGAACTCTGTGCCCAGATGGGCATTTCTGCCACATACTACCAGGTATGGGTCTCGCATACACACGCACAAATACTCCCACTCTCACTCAAACTTGTCTAACATACGGTTCTCATTTATTCTAATCACGCAGGTACAGTGCCACGCGGGCATTGTCCCCCTGCCTAAACATAAGCAGGACTTTTGGTTACTGAAAGCTTCGTTTCAGCTTTTCTGTGGGTGTGGATGGGGTCGATGGCTCAATGAGACTCTTCAGTCCCGTTTTGTGTCTGGCCGCCTCTGTGGCCGTGCAGTGTACCACAACGTGTTTCACAGTCTCTTCTTTCTGGAAATAGTCAAGACACATGCTGTTGTCTGTGGCTCCAGTCATGAAAAGATGATGGTTCAGTTCGCAGTGACCTGTGTGTGATGATACCCACCATAGTTTTTAGGTCCTAGCGGCTCATCTTGAATTTCGTGTTTGTGGTTGTCCTATCTTTGTGACATACAGACTGACTAACTTCATAAAGGAAATACCTAAGACGAGAGTGAATTAGTATCATCTACATATTGCATCTACATATACTACATATTGACGACCGATGTGGCGCGGCGGGCGAAAGTCCGCCTCCGACGCAGAAGGTTGCGGGTTCGATTCCCGCCTTGGGACAAATGTTTGTACGATCTGCAAATATTTGTTCCGGGTGCTCTGGGTATTTTCTATATATAATAAAAAATATCTATCTATGTTATGTATTGTATTAAGTTTATCAGTCATCTAGTACCCATAACACAAGCTCAGCTTAGCTTGGGGCTAGATGATGCTGTGTGGATTGTCCAGCATTATTTATTTATTTATTACATCTTCGTTGGTCACATCGTCACTTACCATCAGGTGAAATTGAGTTCAAACGAAAGTCTATTCAATTAAAAATATTAATTCCAGGTTTGAATTAAACCCTAAATGTATTTTAGGTATCATAGCGTAACCGGGCCTACCATTTCCATTTCTGCTGATGCTCTGCAAACATAAATTAAGGACTTACCTACACAGTTGCCATAAGGCATCGACTTTTGCGCTATCATAACCTGTCCTAGGGGGGTACTGGGACTCTACAAATAAAGATTAGAATAGAAAAAAATCAATAGAATGAAATAGGCCTATTACGGTGCATTAAAATATCCAAGGGGACTTTAATGCGCATCGGTTAAAAGCAAAGTAAACTGAATAAAATCAAAAGTTATTAGGTACAGCTACAGCACCAACAATTCTAAAACAGTTTTTAGAAACACACATGATCAACTATCAGTCCAGTAGCTAGTATAGTAAAGAATTTATTAGTTTTTAAGTACAAATTCATTGATATCTGCTCCGTTTTTAATTTGAAACAGGTTTTTATATGAATATCAATAGAACGATTAAATATATGCAAAAAATATGCAAACAATCTCCAGTTCTGAACGTTTTGTTCAAGTTTAATAATGTTGTGAAAAGTTACTCAAGACCTATTCATCAAAAATCGGGGATTATTAATAATCCATGGTAGGTACTGGTAATATCTATCATATTTCACTAGAATCTCTGGAATCTGATTTAATGCAACCTGTTCTATACAAAAATGTCTATATTGACTGGATTATACAGGTAGTTACAGGTAGTAATACCACTCTATCTTCTACTATATAAAAATAAGTCGGGTTTTCCTTCCTGACGCTATAACTCCATAACGCACGAACCGATTTCCACGGTTTTGCATTCGTTGGAAAGATCTCGGGCTCCGTGAGGTTTATATCAAAGAAAATTCAGGAAAAATTTAAAAAGAAAAGCGGAAAAATCTTTCTTAACGAATCCATCTGGTGGCGAAACGGAGTTCGCGGGGTTTGCTAGTTATATTATAGTAATTCTGTGCTTCAGTACTGTACGTAACTACTGGGACATCAATGATCCCAGTAGTTCTGTGGATAGAACAAACGTTTTAGGAACGGCGTAAGAGCAAAATCAAGTTTATTTACAAGAACAGTACACAACTTAAGAAGAAACTGATTCAAGGAACCAAATAATTCGTATTTATCTACGAATCAAAACATTCAATAGACCGCAGAGTTCCTGAAATCTCGACCAAATTATATGCGAAACAGTGCACTTTCATATAATTTTTGTAGCGTATTTTTTTTCCGCAATCGGTTTTTCACATTCATTTTAGAAAAATATTTGAATTTTATGTAATTCGAGTTTTTGACCACGGGGATCGCGTGAGTACTGAGATCTAGCCCTAGTGTGACAACCGACCCTGTTAGGTTCGCCCCTTAACATATAAACCTAAAATATCTGCTCGTATGTACAGCAAAAACGTTTTTCCTTAAATTAAAATCTGGGTAGTCCTTTTTATCCCTAAAATCTCAATTAGGTACCTAATTTCATGCAGTAAACGACCCGAAATTTCAAAGATCGTTATTAACTTGCTTGAAGTAAAATAAAGGGGCTGTCGATCTTGTGATTTATTGCATTTGCTTGAATTTACGCTGTATTTTATTTAATTACGTCCACGTCGTTTCTACGGGAACTGTAGGTAAACGATTGAAACTTAGAAAATTACAAAAGTACAACTCTTACATTAATAAGTATACAATAATCTTAAACTTACTATGTAAAATAATGAATACTGATAAATTTTATAAATTGTTAGTTGTAGTAGCATAAGTTTTTACAGTGATGGTTGGTACCGTTAACTTAATAATTTACTATAAAAACTACGATTAGTTTAGAGAAATTCATTATAAATGTGAGCGGGTTAACTACGAACCTTATTTGTGTTGGAAGAACACCAATGTTCATCCCTTAACGAGGAACTTCTATAAGGTAAATCCGGTTTTTGTCACGCACGTTTCGCGTCCCTGCGAGCACAGCGCTGGAGATAACAGAGTCGAAGGCCTTGGACATATCCAATAGCAAAGCAACACCAAAAGCTTTAATTATTTGGTACACATATCTATATTGATACTAACATTTTATATCAAAGTACAAGAAAATTAAATAACCTTTACAAATAATATAAAATTTATTGCTTAAATTTAGAAGCTAGCAGATACCACAAGTAGGTACCTGATCTATCTAATTTATTTAAAACTATTAAATTTTTTTTATTCTCATAGATCTTTGTATATCAGAAAACCTACGTCCTTTAGTTTCTGGTAAACTGAACAAAAAACAACTGTATAAACAGACAAAAACGGACACAGAATCATGAAAAAATCCTAGCTGCTGGGCCAATATTTTTTGTTAAAGATGGAAAGAACCTTATGATAAGAAATACCGTGAGCGAACCAGCCAAGGCGGCCGATGATGCTCCAACTGCTCTTGAATTTCCATCAAAGAGTTCAGCTATTTGAATCCATAGAAGTGTCCTATACCGGAAAAATATAATAAAAATATGTATCAGAAATTAAACTATCTAACGTAGACTTTCTCAGTGTCATCTAGCCCTCAACAAGAGAATATGCTTGTTTCTGTATAATATGCCTTTTTCTAGTTTTTAGTTCTTTTGCAAAGTTGAGGGCTAGATGACACTATGAGAAAGTCTATGTAGAGAGTTTTATTTCTAAGTTTTAAGTTTTAAATTGTTTTTCCCTGCCATGCTGGTACCTTTGTATCTTTTTTCTTTTATTCACTTCATTTATTCTAAATCTCGTTATAAAATACATTTTTTACAATAGAAAATGATATATTATGAAACTTTTCTACAGTAAAAAATATATCAAAACGGTGAATCACCGGCCGCGAAGCTAGCCTTAAGCGGCCGTTGATTAGGGCTGCAGAGAGAGGAACTTCGTGACGATGCGCGCCGAGTCTAGGAGTATCGCCTTTTGAATCTGACCCTTGATCCAACTTCTTAGCGAGAGTCTCTTGAGATGTTGTTCGAGGCTCTTCGCTATTACGCCTTTAACCGAAACGACTATCGGGACGACAAAACAAAAAAACATTATTATTAAAAACTGATTGGCTTTTATCTATCTCCTACAAGGATACTGAGGAAATTTTAAGGCATCAAGAATGACCTCGTGAAATCCTACATTCTCTCTCACACACGCACACACACACCCTCATATACACACACCACACAGACACGTTACCTTGTTATGTTTAATCTAGATTAGTTATTTTTTATGTCTTTAAATGGAACATAATTATTTTGCTAGCAGAGGACGGCGCTGACTCTGCTACACAGTTTTCAACTTTTGCGGTAGTCAGCCCACAATAATAATTGTACCCTATACATTAAGTTCTGTTCTTAATAAAGATTATTAAATCTTGTAAAAAAAAAGGAAGCAACTGTTTGACAACTTACAAGTTTACAACTGACTTTGGAAAATTATTTATTATGAGATATGCCATGACATGTCTTATGCTGAAATCACGTAAAGAAAGCCGCGAGCAGAAGCAAGTTACATTATTAAGTAAAGCAAATTAAAATCAAATAATAGAAACAAAATTAGAACTATTTGCTATTGAAACAATTGAGCATACTGCAGACTGTTGCAAACAGGCAGCATCTAGAGGTGGCTCAACTGATCTATATCAATATCATTGATATAGATCAGTACCAGTAGGAAGCATCCCCGAGGCTGGCTGCATTGCCTCGCTGTATGGCGCTGCGCCAGATACTCACCAGCTCTCGGGTCACGCGTCGCTTTGACCAGATATATCAGATATATTTTTAAAAACCCGGAGAGCTTTGGTACATCTCGGACCTAGGGCTTCAACTCCAAAGAGCAAAATGTGTAGGCTCTGTAACCTGCATATTTGCGGTAAAGCAGTAAAGCTGATCAAGGGTTGGTGATAATTCGTAAATATTAGGTATAAAACGAGGTCAGGTACATTAGGGTTAGGGACTTAATTGAAAAACAAAATTATAATTAAAGAATATAAACATATTAGAACTTTTATTTACAATTGAAACGGTTGATCTAACTGTTGTTAACTGTTGTCTAACTGTGACGTTGCAAACAATCTAGAGGTAACTCAACTGACCCATTTCAATATCAGGTTAATTAGATAAATAACATATGTATAAACTTACCGATAGTAACAACAATGTACTGCCTAAATATTGTTCCATGTTTCTTGTCCTTGTACAACATTTTTTCATCATTTTTAAAACTTTCTTTTATTCTCAATATTTGGGTTTATAAATCAAAAACTGTACCATCCTAACAATGTAAGCAAATTATAATGTCATAGCAGTTACATATTTGAAGCTCTCTAAGTCATTTTAACAATTTTTATTGTTTATCTTGATATCATTTAAGAATCACAGACATTGTGTAGGTAATACATGCACATAATTATACGTACAGTTTGGTTTTTGATGACTGACGCGCGACTTCACATGCATTAGTCCGAGACTAATTTTGTTATATTTATAAATCAGGTATGATTTCAACCGGTCGTTTTGACATTCTTCGCACACAAATACATCTTTACAAATTTTAATCGTTTATTAGTAGGATAGGATATCCAGAAGGAAATCTTGGAAAGTATACTCAATCCACACATAAAGCTATATGATTTCGTTTTACCTTCTGTAGCGGGAATTTAATAAAGATGTTTACAAGATTTTTTTTTATTACATGCTCCGCACGTTGAAGCGTATTCTTATTTTTTTTTCATTTATCTACTTGACTTTGGTTCCTTCACCTCTGTTGCAGCGCAGATAAACGGTTATACTTATCTACTGGCTTAAGGTAAGGTTTAATTAAATAATAGTGGTGGGGTAATTTTTAACGATATCGTCATTGTCAGCCTTGGATCTCCTGGTTGTATTTTCACTTCTGCCATCCTTCTCTTTCTGCTACTTTAGTTTTAGAGTTAACTCAGGCTAATTGATCATAATCAGGATTTGATAACTTCAAACCCTATGGGTGGAGCAAACGGCGCTTGATCCCGTAGAAAGTAGTTGGTTACTTGATCTTGTGGCACAATTGGTAGTGCGTTCCCGTACTAATTGGAAGGTCGCGGGTTTGAGTCTCGTCTAGGTCGCAAATTGGGATAGAATTTAAATTCTTAGGACAGGGTTCTTTCGCGTTTTTTTTTCTTTGTATTTTTTTGACACACAAAGGATGCTAAACGCTACTGTTTTATCATTATCATCCATGGATGTCTATTTTTAATCCACATAATAATTGAGGTTTTAGTTCTGTCGAACAGGAAATTTACATATTTGTAGCTAAACTAAGCATTTTAGCTTCAAATATAAACTTCCTGACAACTTCCTGATTAAGCATTGAATACAATAAAATCTGCATAGTGCAATGAGTCAAAGATCGCATCACTAGATTCATAAAAAATTGGGAGATATATGAGATATAAAGTGCGTTCATTCTTGTTCAGTTTACAAATTAACCTTGAAGAATCCGTACAAAAATCAATATTTTAGTACCAATGTTTAAGTATAAATTAGAATCTTACGTCAAAATTCAAACTCTTTTTGTAGCAAACTGTAAGTATTCTTTGAATATTAAAAATAAATAAAACAAGCAGGCGTCCCACAAGGATTAATGTTTTTCTTTCCTTGTTTCTTTATATTTAATATAGAATTAATGAACAATAAGCGAAGATTCTGTTTCTGACCGTGTCTTTGCGCATGTTTATCCTGCATGAAAGTCGTAAAAGTAATCTTTTTTTATTCGGCTGTAGCCTATATTAATAAAGAAAATTACAATCAAATAATAAAAACAAATTAGAACTAGTATTTTTAAAAAATCTATAGATCAACTGCTCAACTGATCCATATCAATACCAGTCGGAAGCGTCCCCAAGAGGCTGCATTGACCCGCTGTATGGCAATATTGGCAATGCTGATGCGCTACGCCAGATACCCACCAGCTCTCGGGTCACGCGTCGCTTCGACCAGACACTCAGATAACTTTTTAGAAACCCGGAAAGCCTCGGTACCCCATGGACCTAGGGTATAGACCTCAAAAGGAGCAAAGGTGTAGGCCCTGTCGAGACCTGTATATTTGCGCCTCCTGAGATCCACGGTCGAATCTGCCGCAGTACTAGCCCTCCCGGATGTCCTCGGTAGTTAGATAGTAATCTTAAATCTAATGGCGTTCTTTTTCAAGAGACCAAAACGATTTCTGTTTTAGTATACCTCGGTCAAATCGTAACAGGTGTTTCATTGGGATGGACCTCGCCAATGCTGCCAAAGCTGAAAGATCCCGATCTGATCCCTATGTCAAGTGTGATCAGTGATCAAGACGCATCGTGGATTGTGTCGTTCTTCTATATTGGATGTATTATTGGTAAACGTCGGTTTGTTATTACATTTATTGTTTGTACTCATCTATCCTTAATTATTATTATGTTAAATAGCACTATTATATAAAAATTTAGATTATCTATGCCTACACATAAGTATCTAGGTCCTAGAGGTAATATGTAATTTAAACATTATTTACGAATTACTTATTCTCATTGTAAATTAACTTTTATAGTTTTTATGACAAATAAAGATTCTTTAACCTCAACATATATCAACTGCCAAATTCTCTATAGCCAAAAATTATCTGCCATAGATCCTTTTCAAGTGGAAATTGATACAAGTGATAAAACTTTTTATTCCAAACCTTAAATTATATCATTAACTATTGGAGAACAAGAAAATACAAGTCTTTTTGTTTTTAGGACCCCACACGGTAACTTTCCTCTCGAACACCGCTGGACGAAAACCATGTCTCCTTCTCGGAGGATTTATCACTGGCCTATCGTTTCTCATCCTGGCCTTGGCTAACAATTTGGCAATGATTTTTATTAGACGAGTGCTGGATGGATTTGGCTCTGGGGTCATTATACGTGGTACATCTAGTCTATATTGGAGAAATCGCGTGAGTACTAACGACACGTAAGCCCTAACGATGCGTCCACATGTAAAGCCAAGCCTAGGATTGAGAGACTGTCTTTGCTATTACAAAAGAAGGACCTTCGACTTGACTTCTCACATGTGGACGGACCAGAAATATTTTGCCACTATGAGGTTATTTAAGTCATGTTGAAGATTTCCTGCACCCAGTTTATGGTCCCCATCGTTAAAATAGCTTCTTGATCTGCAATTATTATTATTAGAATTTGATATCTAGCTGTCCATTTTCAAGATTTTTTACATGTTATTATTTTTTGAGGGTTCCCATTTTTTTATTCATAAATTTGTTTTGTTTATACCAACTTACCATCTTCGAGATCTACGCCCATTCGAGGTATTTTCCTCTCGATGCTTGGATTTTTTTTAAATATAGGTCTATTGGTTATTTATTCTGTCGGACCCTATCTTTCCTTCGCTTCTACGTGTTACATGGGACTAGCAATATCATTATTGTACATATTCGGAGTATTATTAATTCCTGAGACACCCTTGTTTTTGGTTTTAAAAGGTATACAAGTCTGTTTATTATGGTATATATGACATTTAAAATCTCTCTCTCTAAGATCTCATAAACATTTTGAATGTTATAACAGAAACGTCCAATTATAAAAAAAAATCGTTTATTGGTACAGTCAGCGTCAAATTGATATGAGCGTCTAAGTCAAAATGATCTAAAAAAACATATAAGCGATTTGATGTACGCAGTTCGAATCATCATTTTTTTGTATGTACCTAAGGTGTTCAAAATATTTTACTTCTTATTGTTTCATATTTATATGAGCAGTCAGTGTTCAAAATTATCTTAACAAAAAAAGCTCTCAAAGTTATCTGTGTTTAAAATGTACATTTAAAAATAATAACAATAACAGAATTCATATTATTATTATATTATAAACTAAACCGAGCACAAAAGTTAAAGTTAATTAATTAGTTACCAGTCTCCAGTCTGGTTTCCTTGATACAGGCTCAGCCTAGTGAGGAAACCGACGAAAATCGTCTATAAAATTAACTCAGCAAACTTCAAAATGTACAAAAGTTAAGTTTCACAAATTTGTTACTTTTTGCCAGTTGACGGGCTTAAACGTCAAACGACCCGGGTTTGGTCGCTTGCCAGCGGAGAAGGCTTTACATATATTTCCATATAAATATATATATATATATATATTTAAATACTAGTTCTAATTTGTTTTTATTATTGAATTGTAATTTTCTTTGTCAGTGTTTAAGTCTAAAAATAATATAAAATTTAGAGATTTAGAAAAAAATAGAAACATTTGCAATTAAAAATAAAATTACTTTCGCTTATACCGATATAGCGTATTAACTTTTTATGTGTATAAATGTATTATTCTGTGCTTTATTTGTTCAGTCAAGTGGTATGGGGGCATGTTTTAATTTATAGTTAACTAACTAATAATTATTTTAATTAAATTCACATTTAATTTGCAACAATGACACTAACAATATCTGACTTATCAGATAATGGTTATATCTATGATATTTCAAGTAACTCAAAAGAGTTTGCATACTACTTTTGAGAGCTTTGTTTGCTATGATAATATTGAACACCCTGACTGCTCTTAAAAATATGAAACAATGAGTAGAGTAAGATATTTTGAACACCTTGCGTGCCTACAAGAATATGATGATTCGAACTGCGTATATCAAATTGCTTATTATTATGTTTTTCAGATCATTTTGACTACTATAGACGCTCATATCAAATTGACGCTGACTGTACCATGTACATTTTTTAAACTAAAACAATGCAACGATACTGACGCTAAAAGTATAAAACTGTGTCGCGTTCAGTATCCTCTGGACCGGATGAAAAAGATACAAGGTTTTTACAAAAAGTATTTAGCCTACGTTATCCCTAATTAATATTATAATTAGGTACTTAATATACATACTCAAATTGAAAACTACATAAGATTAATAAATATTATTCAACTTTGCTGTGACAGTAGTGGTGAAAATAAATAAAAGTAGTAGGTACTTTCGAGGACACCTGTCTCAAGAGAGTAATTAATTATAAATTATATGAATAACTGTTGTTACAGGCAAGGAAAAAAAAGCTAAAAACATACTTGGACTCCTTAAAAGAAAAGAAAAAATTGTATCAGGTACAAAAGATAACATCAATTCCAAAACGAAGTGGTCTGATATCGTCACAATCAAGAGTAATAGAAGAGCTCTATTTATTGTTATTCCTCTGCACGTCATTCAACAATTAAAAGGCTTTAATGTGATAATATTTTTTGTGTCTACAATATTTGAACTATCTAACTCATCTATAAATGCATATATTTCAACAGTTCTGGTTGGTGTAACGCAAGTTATAGCTGGTGTCATTGCCCTTTTCTTTGTAGAAAGGTCTGGCCGAAGACCACTGTTGCTGTGTTCGACAGCAATTTGTTTCTTGAGCATGGTAAGTTAGCTGTCTTTCTCAGAATGTGAATTTATTAATCAATAATAATAATCAATTATCATTCATTTCGTACATTACAAGAATTAACCGTCATATTCGTATCTATAAAAAATAAGTAGATTCAATTCTAGAAGTATAAATTTAATGTATAGAAATTATTCTGTAAAAGGTGTCGTCAATAAGCCAGTGCTTCAGCTTGTATATAAAAGATGTCAGGCTTGTTGCTTCCGTTACATTTTCAGGAAGACTATTGTACACTGTCGGTCCAATTATGCGCGTTAACTTCCAGAATTCGCGAAAGTACGAGGCAGGGTGGTGGGTTTGTCCGCACCACCCTGCCTTGTGAATGTCACTATTTTTAGTGAAGACTTCCTAGTTATTCCTTACATATACGCATGCGGAGGGCGCGCTGCCAGTCGGCCGCCCGCCCACACAGCTCAGCTCCATACTGCATTGAGTAGACAGTCGCAAAGTAACAGGAGCGTACCACTTGTCTTGGCAGGAACTTTGCAAGGCGGCTGAGCGCGTAGCACGCACCACCAAGCTAACCACATACCTTGTCGATATGGACTCCCACGTGAAACACCTGTCTAGTTTAAAGCGCAAAAAAGTGGCCACCTGTTATATGAGCGTCCCGCCAGCGCGATTACCAATAAAGCTCTAGGTAGGCGTCCAGACAGGCACACGTGCATAAAGTGCATCTTCGAGATGTTTAAGACAAGCCCGTTCAGTTCGAACCACAGGGCGAGCCTGGACGCGGTGTGATTCAGATTCAGCTCCAGGGCGTCTATTGTTGCACCAGAGACGACGGCGACCACATCATCTGCGTACATAAACACCTCCGCAGTTCTCACAGCCTTCGGAAGTTCATTTAGCATGGAAAATAGAATATTAGAGACTGCAGATCCCTGTGCTACCCCCATTGTCGTTGTGAGAGGACAGGATCAGGATCTCTTTTACAACTACCTGTGACCTAGACCTTAGCATGCTAGATAGCAATATAAGCGCAGTACCTCGCATTCCATAGTGTTCCAGCTTGGCCGTCAGCACCGCGTGGTCACCTGAAACTGAAAACTTTGCTTAACATAACTGATGTGGATTCGCCAGCGCGCAGGCACTCGTTGAAGAGGCCAGCCAAGATTGGCACTATTGAGCCGGCCGCCATTGCCATCAGTTTCATCGAAATGGCATAAGCGTCTTTACAGGGTTTCAAAGGTATCCGGTTCATAATAATTATGATGTACCTCACCTGCAATAAACGGAACAAACTGCAGCGAACGGTCGGCCGGCGGGCGCGCTGACTGTAAAGCAGCCTGCACTCTAGGCAGATCAGCCGCGGGTGCTCCGCACGCCACCGAGGCTGCGCCTATAAATCTCGCATTCATCTCATCAACAGCCAGCTGCTTCGACTGAAATTTTAGACCGCAAACATTAATATTAGTATCCGTAAAATCAATATTACACACATTGTATTTTCCCCTATCAAAATTTACAACCCGCCACATTGATTAACTAATTTCTACTATTGTTTCAATTGTAAATACTAGTTTTAATTTGTTTTTTATTATAGTTGTAATTTTCTTTGTAAATAGAGGCCAATGTAATTTATTACTTAAATTATCTTTTTAGGGTTTCGAAATCAGTTTTGAAACCCTTATGGTCTCGCTTTGTTTGGCCTTTTTCCTTTCTTTAAAATCTCAACAACTACCGCTGCTATTAACTTTAAATTTAAAGTAATAATACATTTCGTGCGCTTGAACAGATTTAAAAACAGATAAATTAAAATAAATAAAAAATTAATAAGGAAAATTTTCAGCACAAATTGTGATGTCGAAATTTTAAATGAGACCGGGTCATGGGGTATCAAAGGAAAGGTATCAGTTTAAACATTTCAAAGAAATATTTTCAAAAGCGGAGCCTACCTCACCGAGTACGGTATTAAATGATAGGTTTGTACATCTCGAACAGCCTGTCAAATTTCTGTTGCTCACATACTTCGTGAAATATTTTGAAAAATGTCGAAAAATTTACCAGATATTGGTAAATTTTCGACTTTTTTACTGGTAATTTTTTTGACCTAATCTCCGTAGTTTGCAGAGCGGTCCCTCTGAAATGTAGGTTGGTACCTACTATTTTTAGGTATTAATTAAATAGCGAAGTCTCTAACCGGTACTTTTAGTACATATCACATATTTGTATAACTGATAAACGTTCGAAACCCTCGGCGCACGAGTCAAACTCGCACTTGACGGATCTTATTTTTATTACTTTGTACTAGTAGGTCCATGTCCTTTTCATCTAGTTTTCTCTCCTGATGTTATGGGCAAGGATAGTAAATGGTAACGCATTAAATTATTTAAAATAATTTATTATTTATTACAACAAGTCACGTTACACATCCAAGAGCTTTTTAGATTGTTTAAGTTATTAAATTTATCCAATTTTCAGGGCTTGCTTGCGACTTACTTCTATTTGGATCAAATCAAATCTCCCGTTGCAGCATCTACCAATTGGCTACCGCTTGTGTCCCTTACTACGTTTTCGATGAGTTACGCTCACGGTGAGTAGATATCGCTTGGTCCAAGGAATAAAGTCGTAATAGCAAAATCTATTTTTGTCAGGAAAAATAAAAGAAAGTAATTATATTCTTTCTAGGCTCCTAGATACACTACATAATTAAACAAATTATATATTAAAAGAAAACATTTCTTTTTTCATATTTGACGAAATAAACTTTATTGTTATATTAAGTAAAAAAAAGGCAAAAATTAACAAAATTTTCTTTTTAGTTTTATTTATTTATTCATCAAATAGATACAGCTAGTTAGACAAACATTTAATAACGAACACAACCCTGATACAGAACAACACAGAAATAGTACATAACTTACAAACAATAAATTAAACATAGATACAAAAATACCTAAATGAAAAAAAAAATAAGAAAAGAGTAGGTATTGATTGACCTACCCACCCACCTTTTTACATAAAGGGCTAAACGACCGAAACATAAAGAGAAAGAAAGACACAACAGGATAAGAACAAATTTATTGACAACTTAATAAGGCTAATAGCAAAGGTGCCTATGTATTCACTATTTAGGTAGGTAGGTAATGTATCAAGGAATGCAGTACCTAGCAGGTAGGTACATAGAGGTGTCAAATCGATGGTGGTGGTAGGTGGGTGAGACCTTATGTACAACCCACCAAGCACAGCCAATGAGCAGGTACAGCAATATTTCTAGGTAGGTACATATTCAATCACTGCACTTCCAACTACTCAAAACAGCAATAATATTTCCACTGGTATCAACGCTTTTTTTCTACCCTCATTATTTAAATGTTTCCGAATTGCTACGGCGGCGACCATTATTGGGTTAGTATTCAAAATAAGATAAAAAATTACAAAATTAAAACACCTAAAAACTCATCGCTTACCCATTCAAAATGCCATAAAATAATAAATGTCACCCCATTTTCGTATAACAGAATATGAATAAGAAAGCCCTTTGGACTTCGCTCATGAAACAGCAAAAAAGATATACTCTCTCAGCTAGCAGATTAAGCGTGTGAATGCCGCGCGTCAGAGGTGCTTTATTTAGGAGGTTGGTCCTTCTTCTTGGTACAGATAATAGGACGGGCCGCCTCTGTCGGATCACAAGCTTCTCCGGCACATTCAGCCGCAATTCCTCCAAAATGCTTGGGTTGACGATCCTCCCTGTCAACACATTAATTAAATATAAAGCGAGCGCTGCATCTCTCCTTACTTCCAGCTTGTTGTATCCAACAATGCCTATATCTAACAAGGTTGGATACATCAACGGTAGAACGTGTAGATGCCGTAGAGTTTCAAGTATAGAAATCTGGTAAACTTATTTTGAATGCGCTCTACCATATGACTATACTTGGCTTCGTGAGGAGCCCGTACTGCATCATTAAACTCTAAGTGACTTCTCACCAACGAGTCGTTAAGCGTTTTTAATGCATTCATATTTATAAAGCTATTCGTCTGACGGAGTACAAATAGTAATTTACCTAAGTAAACAGAAGAGCAATAGCATTTTACGATTCTTTCACTGTTTGAACATAATTCGACAACATAATTCGAACGACACAGTAATCGCACATTGCGACTGTAATATTGATAAATGTCTAGAACGTAAAAGGTTATTAACACTGTTGTCGTGGAAATATTATGAGAACCTTTAACGGAAATATAAGGTAATAGCAACTTACGTTTTGCTGCTTCCTGGGCTTTTGACTCAAAACTGTCGTATTAACTTTTATGATTATTTAGTAGAATTACAAACTAAACTAAAACCATGTTTATGATTGTTGCGTATCATTTCCGGAAAGTCAAATTATGTAAACAAGTAGTATAATAAATAATTTCCGTGGAATAAAAAACATCCACGTGATTTTTCTTAACAAAATGTTTTGCAAAAATCTGAAAAAATACTGCTCTAAGTACATCACCTAAGACAAAAATGAGATAACAATAAAACAGTCGTAATAGTGCTTTAGGACTTAGTTCCTCGGGGCAAGCGGTATTTGTTTGAACTTTGTTGTGATCGTCATTATTGGAAACTTTCGGAAACTCAAAATAGACTAAGTTGTCTGAATAAACAAACATTTATAATAATATTGACAACAAATAATAAAAATAAAATGAATATTAAATTTAAAGGGTAACAGGTAAGCTCCCATACAAAAAACGTGTTTTATTTGGCTAATTTTATTCGACGTTTGTCATGGCTCTATCTCTTGAACGGTAATAGATAGACAGTTGAAATTTTGACAGTGTGTATTACTATTGCCGCTATAACAAAAAATAATAAAAAGTAAATTAATTTCATAAATAAGAGTGCCAACGTCCATGCCAAGTTAAGTACCGGTCACCGAAGTTAAGCAACATAAGGCGCGGTCAGTACTTGGATGGGTGACCGCATCAACCCCTACCCTAAAAACGGATTCTTTTGATGGATCGAATAAAGCAAAAAGCGGTTGGCTTTTAGCTTTTTCAAAAAAATCCATTTTTAAGGTTTCTTTTGCGATAACACATTTATTTAGTACAGAGAAAATTACAATATAAGATCAAATCCAATCATATTTATTTCCAAAAAATCTAACTCATCACCAGAAGGCAGAGTGCCCAGAATGCTGGCAGCATTGCTACGTTGCTATTTCGGTCAACGAATTAGGATTGGCTAATTCGTTGACCGAAATAGAAGCCAGCATTCCGATCACCCCTGGACTCTTTGAGAAGTTTTGTAAGATCTTCATACCTTATGTATTTTTTTCAAATTGTTTTGCTGGACGGCACTGAATCCGTGTGCGATTCGACTCTTTTTTTATGTTTAATACTTTTATTTTATTTGTTTTTTTATTTATTAACATAATAAAAGATTATTACAATATAAAAATAATAACACCAAAAAACCACAGAGGTTTATAAGGGAGTGTTATTAGTGAGTGAATCTTGCGATAGTTGGTACAATGTGTAATTAAGTGATTAAGATTACAGAAAAAAGTATTACAATAACATGTAGGTATTATAAACATAAAGGTTATAGATTCAATAGCTATTTTTAACATGCGTTATAGATAAGAAATACAATTCGCCTACATATGGGCGAATTTTATTTCTCATTTGATACTTCATTTTGTGTACTTAGTTGATAGCTACTGCAATTGGGTAGGCAATTGATTCCGAAAAGTTATTGATACTTATGTAGGTTCTATAATAGGTACGCTTTAAGTTTATACTTGATGTTTTTACGCGTTATAGTTTCAATCAGTCTATTATGTATGAGCTTATAATCTTTCCAGGTTTCGACGTTATTCCCAATACATTCATAGGCGAGATGTTTACACCTGGCGTACGTTCCGTGGGTGCCACGACTACTATCACCATCGGTTGGATTTGTGGCTTCGCCATGTCTTCTGCTTTTGGATACCTCCTGCAGCTCGGAAATCACGTTGTCTTCTCTTCGTCGTCTTCACTTTGTTCCTGGTACCCGAAACTAAGGGGAAAAGCTTAGTCGAAGTGCAAGAGTTGCTGAGTAGATAACATTTTTTTTTTAATAGATATTGTTCAAACTTTTACGATTGACAATTTGATTTGCTAAAACACCATATTAAACTTTCTAGTTTTTGTCGCTTGTGTTTTGTTTCCTTAATTGCTGACCTTTCAAACACGGAGGATCAGTAAAGTTCTAGCAAATTCAATAGAACTAGTAGGTATCCACGTTATTCTTTATGTTATGACAATATAATGATATACCATTTTGAATCATCCAAATCGCGCCATTACTTATGAAGATATTAAGAGGTCTGCAAAGGACAAATTGCCCATACAAATGTAAACCCAAAATTATTTGTAATTCGAGCATATTTCCACTATATTATTGTATTATTTGTATTCAAACAGTATATATGTACCTGGATAGTTTTTTTTTTTCATAATACTTAGGTACCTAAAATGAAATGTAAGCCAATCGCATTTTGCTCATTTTAACTTTATAAATGGCTTGTTTTCTTCCTATTGGTTTCGTATTAAAAACAACAATATCTTACGTGTTGTTTTCTAATACACATAGCTTATATTGTCTAGTTACACAATAACTATACGATGTCAAGAATACAAAAAGTTTTCAGTCATCATTTTTGGAATAACAGAACACAACCAAATTCATACCAAATTTTGAGCAGCCAATAGTGCGGTGCAGGGCTGGGGACGGGACACTTCGGTTGTGTGATGATCACTCGGTCAGTCAGGAACTCACACTGTGCACTTTCTCTGTACACACAGTGCAACTCGTTCGGAGATGGTTCGGAGGTCGTCGTCGTCTAGGGGTAGGAGAGGCTATTATAATTTACTATTTTCTGAAGCAGTTCCTGACAAGTAAGTAACTGTACTGTGTGTGCGTATTTATTTGTTTTTTCACTATTCCACGGTAATGATATACGTAGATAACATTACCGTCATTATTCTATCCTAATATTACCTACCTAGTGTAGGTACCTATAAAAACTTACGCACACCGGTATTTTTTTTTTATTTTTTTTTTTCTAAATTAAAAGTACAGTTTTACAAAAAGTTTCTGCCAAACTGTGCAACAGTTTGTCGGCAGTAGCTCTCGTGGACACAATATAAAGTCTTAAACCTTAAATGTACCTAACTACTTAAACTAATTACTAATCACATGTTCTAGCTTCATTAATACTTAAATACTTACCTATGCAAGAAATTTCCATACTAATACTACAAATGCAAAATACAAAATAAAGTAAAGTACTTTGATATAATTATAATCATTTATAACACATATCTGCCTGTTTGTTACCCTTTCACGTTTAAACGGCTGAACGGAACTTAATGAAAATTGCAAGTGCCTACGTAGGTAGGTATCTAACATGTTGTTTATGTAGGTCGGTAGGTAGGTACCTACCTTATATCTATTTATTGAATAAATGATCTAAGTACCTATTATAACATAATAAAACAATTACAACTAGTATATACACGTAATATCTATTTCTTAAAAATCTAAGCCGTCACCAGAAGGCAGAGTGCCCAGAATGCTGGCAGCATTGCCACGTTGAATGGCAATGCTAATTCGTTGACCGAAATAGAAGCCAGCATGTCGATCACCTGTCGACTCTACGAGAAGTTTGGTAATATCTTTATAAATGGCGTGTGCTCCAGGTCCCCAAGGACCAAGGGTTTCAACCCCAAACGGCTCAATTAGGTAACCTCGGTCAAGATGCGTATTTTCGCCGTTTGAGGGACTCCGCTGATGTAGCTGCGGAGCCGGCCCTTACCGATGTCCCTGCAAGATGTGAAGGCGCTAGGGTATCTACACACGTGGCATCCCAAACTAAAGGCCGACCCATCTTCCAGGGAATCAGAGTCATACCGTCAGGTCTTTATATCTTAGGATAAGTGAAGTAGGGAAGTACTGCCTGTACAATTAGGACACAAATAACTAAAACTCATTTGCTTGGCGTCGAGTTTCAGATATAATTGTAAGCAATAATTATTGAAGGATTTCAAATCGACAGGTTATGTAAATTGCGTATAAAAAGACGCGGCAACAGAGTGAATTTTAGGTTAAGTATGGGCGGTGTGTTTACAAACATTCAACATCGAGTTTGGCTAGTGAATAGGTAGGTACATGTACGAAACATTGGATATTTCATTTAGAAACATTTATTCCGTTGTCAAGGATCGGATATGTCTTGCTTTTTGAGCATGATCCGGATTTTCTTCGACTTATATTTGTGAAATATAATAAATACGCTCTAGGTAGACCTAGGTATATTTATGCAAAATTTCTGCCTATTCCGTTCAGTAGTTTTGTAACAACCCTATATCTTCCACACTTTATTTTAATTATCTACTATAGGTAATACTGCCGTGCTAAGCGCAAAAACTGTATCTCAAAAAAAATCGTAAAGTTGATTCTTATGGCTATCCGATGCCATAAAAATCAACTTTAGCATTTATTTTGCTTAATAAAGAAATACGCATCTAATGAACTGATCCAAATAGCGGTATCTTATATAAAACATATAAAAAAACCTTAACAAAGTTTTCCCTATCTCAGTTTTACCTCAAATCACTAAGAGAATAAAAGGTATATCAACAATACGTAGGCAAATAGCCAAATATTTGAACAACGTCAAATACTTCTACCAGGCCATACTTTCATGTCGGCCGACACCTTCCACCTAGGGTATAGGGTCGAATTATCAATGAAACGCATGAAAAATAGATTTTGCAGATTTTTCTAAAGTACTGCAGGAAAAAACGTGAAGCCCAAAGAGATGACTGTAGAAGATTACACGACACATTATAAACTTTCACGAATTAACCCACGAAAAAAAATTAAAAAATTCAGTACAAATTGTGATGTCAAAATTTTAAAAGAGACCTACAATGTCAAGTGGGGTATCAAATGAAAGGTATCGATTTGCACATCTCTGTACATTTCAAAACAGTTTTAAAAATACCCATTCCCCCTCCCGCCTATCTCGGAAGTTTGCAGAGCAATCCATCTAAAATGTATGTAGAGTTTGAAGATATGTCTATATCTTACAGGAAAAATATAAAGAACTCTGTACCTAAGTAGACCACTTTTTGAAAAATGGTCAAAAAGTTACCCCAACTTTCAAAAGGGGGGCTACCTCACCGAGTGGGATATCAAATGAAAGGATCGGTTTGCACATCTCTATACAGTTTTTGCAAATTTCTGTAGGTTTCATACATTTTGAAATATTTTGAAAAAAGTCGAAAATATACCCATACCCCCCCCTATCTCCAAAGTTCCATCTGAAATATATGTAGCGTTTGCAGATATAGATCTATATTTTACAGGAAAAATATAGAGAAGTCTGTAAATAGCAAAGTCTTTAACCAGTACATAAAGTACATATTAGTATACTTGACAACCGTTCGAAACCCTCGGCGCGCGAGTCACACTCGCACTTGACGGATCTTGTTATTGTTTACTTTGATGAATCACAGACATTGAGTAGGTAACACATAAACTTATAATGTACTGTTTGGTTGTTGATGACTGACGATATTTTATCAGAATACTGATAAAATATCGTAAACCGCGAGAAGAAGCTGGTATAATAATACCAGCTTCTTCCCGCGGCTTCACATGCATTAGTCCGAGACTAATTTTGTTATATCTAAAAATCAGGTATGATTTCAACCGGTGGTTTTGACATCCTTCGCACACAAATACATCTTTACAAATTTTCTTCGTTTATTATTAGGATAGGATACCCAGAAGGAAATCTTGGATACTACCCAATCCACACATAAAGCTACATTATATAAGATTTCGTTATACCTTATCTAAATTAACTTTTTAATATGTATTTTTTTTTTTTTATTTGCTTTAGGTGGCTTTCGTGTCACTGCGGCCATGAAAGGCCTATTGTGATCGCCACTCAAGTGTTCAGCCCTGAAGCTGCGACGTTCATAGTTCGCCACTAACCCTTGCAGCTGCTAGGAACTGCAGGATTTTCTTCGGGGTGATGGCTCGTAGCTTTTAATATGTAAGCTTACAGTCGTTTTATCTTCTGTAGCGGGAATTTAATTAAGATATTTACAAGTTTTTTTTATAACACTCTCCGCATGTTGGTTTTCTAAAATGTTTTCCTTTATCTTACTTGACTTTGGTTCCTTCACCTCTGTTGCAGCGCAGATTAACGGTTATACTACCTACTGGCTTAAGGCAAGGTTTAAATAATAGTGGTGGGGTAATTTTTAACGATATCGTCATTGTCAGCCTTGGATCTCCTGGTTGTATTTTCACTTCTGCCATCATTCTCTTTCTGCTACTTAAATTTTAGAGTTAACTCCGCGCGCGGTGTTTTCCACGCGCCTCTCAAAGAGGAACTCCATATTGAACAGGATTTGATAACTTCAAACCCTGTGGGTGGAGCAAACGGCGCTTGATCCCGTAGAAAGTCCTAAATATTTTCGACTAGTTGGTTACTTTTACTGGATCTTGTGGCATAATTAGTGCGTTCCCGTACTAATTGGAAGGTCGCGGGTTTAAGGCTCGTCTAGAGGTAGATCGCAAATTAGGATATTATTTAAATTCTTAGGACAGAGTTTTGGACAGGGTTTTTTCGTGTTTTTTATCATCTTTGTATTTTTTTGATGCGTACTAAAATTGGCAATCTAAATCAACAAATAATATAAAACTCAATCTCGTAAGGAATTCCTGCGGACATTACAAAAGACCAAGAAGATTGAATAAAACACTGGAGATTGCAATGCAAACAAAGCCTTGAAGCAAAATATATGACCTTGAATGACGTCACTTATGTCTTTTGTCTCTTTCATTAGCGTGACCACGTTGGATCATAAATTTAGGATACATACTCACGGTTTAGGTAATTTTATGAAGAATAAACTAAAAGGTTAAAAGTTATCTGAGCGTCTGGTCGACGCGACGCGTGACCCGAGAGCTGGCGGATATCTGGCGCAGCGCATCAGCATTGCCATACAGCGGGGCAATGCAGCCAGCGTCTTGGGGACGCTTCCGACTGGTATTGATATGGATCAGTTGAGCTACCTGTAGATTGTTTACAACAGTCTGCAGTTAACTTAATTGTTTCAATTGTAAATACTAGTTCTAATTTGTTTTTATAATTGAATTGTAATTTTCTTTGACAATAAAGATTTACTAAAAGGCAAGATCGAAACATATCATATACAATTTATTTATTTGTAATGAAAAACGGCAATATGGTAAATCATTTATTCATATACATATACATAATGATTATAAAATGGTGCAGCACTATTTAGAAGGTGTCCTGGTCTTTCTGGGTCGTAGTCATCCGTTTTAAAATGTAAGCTGCATATTTTGGCCGTTAAATAAAATTTACCCTTTAATGGTATAATTGATAGCCAAGTATTTCTTCTTTCAACGTCTTTCGAGAAACTGAAATATAAACATGAATGATATTTTATTACTACTGTTCCCATCTGGGCATACTTTACACAATAAACACAACAACATTACTAACTGTATTGAAAACCTAGGTCCGGATAATAATAAGGACCTAGTTTAATCACAATATTACATAGTGGATCAGTGTTCTCTAATAAGTGCAACACTATAATATTTATGGCTTTGGTACATATGATAAGTAAAGTACATAAAATATCCTTCTTTACTCAGAAAATCTCAATGGCCAGTGTTAATGGTCACCCTACTTAAGTAAATTGTTCTAATAAAACTATAGGAATATGATACGAAAAGTGCGAAACAAAATAAGTATATCAATAATCGATCGACTCACGACACTAAAATTTAATAATTGTTGAAGATTTATATGATTCGAACGTAAAAATGTATGAACATGGTTAGATACGGATATTAGCGTAAATATACAGTTACCTGTGAAACTTGATGTTAGGATTTGGTTTCTAAACACTTCTACAATTTTGCACAACACCATACATTCTTACAATTTCGAATTTAGTAAGAATACTTTCTTAAAAACGTAAATAAACATTCCGAGCACCAGAAAATCTTTGACAGAACGGTTATAGTGTCAAATTGGGTGTTACTATATTAATAAAATTGCAGCTACCAACAATCAGGGAAAGTGCAGTATTGTTTTTTATGATAAATATGATGTTTTTTTTATTGATAATTGATGCGTGTGTAATTTGTCTACAAAAATCATCTAAAAACACATAGTAGAGCCCATGGTAGGTACCCTTACATTGCGAAATGTTGGTTCGTCACGCGCTTCGATTAGGATATTTTGTGTTTAACATGGCAATTTCATATTAAGTGTGAGATGGATGGAAAACATAACTAGGGGTGAATGAACTTGACTTCATTCTACAGTTCTAGGCGCAATCTCCAGTGTTCTAACAAGATATAAGCTTCTTGCAAAAGACCCTTATGTAATTTTAAGGTTTTATTGCTAGTGTGTTATCATCTATGGAGGTTTATTTTTAATTTACATAATAATTGAGGTTCTAGTTCTGTCGAACAGAAAGTTTACATATGTATTTGAAGCTAAACTGCTTATTGAATACAAAAAAATCTGCATACTGCAAACAGTCAAAGATCGCATCACTAGATTCATAAAAATTTGAGAGATAAGAGATAACGAAATGTATGATATAAGAAGTGCGTACATTCTAATCCAGTTTTCAAATTAACCTCGAGGAATCGAATTCGTACAAAAATTATTAACAAATATTTTATTACCAATGTTTAAGTATAAATTAGAATCTTACGTCAAAATTCAAACCCTTATTGTAGCAAACTGTAAGTATTTTTTGAATAATAAAAATAAATAACACAGGCGGGCGTCCCACAAGGATTATTGTTTTTTTTCCTTGTTTCTTTATATTTAATTTAGAATTAATGAACAATAAGCGAAGATTCTGTTTCTGACCGTGTCTTTGCGCGTGTTTATCCTGGATGAAATCGTGACTTTTATTGTTATATAAAACTATGTACCGTATTATATCAGCCCGATCCGAAGAAGATACAAACCATCCAAATCTATGAATGCAATTAAATAAATTTTAGATTAATAATAATCTTTAATCTAATGGCGTTATTTTTCAAGAGACTTATGTAAATGATTTCTGTTTTAGTATACCTCGGTCAAATCATAATAGGTGTTTCATTGGGATGGACCTCGCCAATGCTGCCAAAGCTGAAAGATCCCGATCTGACCCCTTTGTCAAGTGTGATCAGTGATCAAGACGCATCGTGGATTGTGTCGTTCTGCTATATTGGAATAATTATTGGTAAACATACAATATCAACAGCCGAATTCTCTACAGCCAAAGATTATCTGCCATAGATCAGTTTCCTTTTCAATTGGAAATTGAGTTGCTCATGCGTTGCGGAGAATAAAAAGTTTTATACGTACCTTTAAATGATATCATTACCTGTTGGAGAACAAGAAACTACAAGTATTTTTTATTTTAGGACCCCACACGGTATCTTTCCTCTCGAACACCGCTGGACGAAAGCCATGTCTCCTTCTCGGAGGATTTATCACTGGCCTATCATTTCTCACCCTGGCCTTGGCTAACAATTTGGCAATGATTTTTATTGGACAAGTGCTTGGTGGATTTGGCTCTGGGGTCATATACGTAGTACATTTAGTGTATATTGGAGAAATCGCGTGAGTACATACGACACGCAAGCCTTTACGATGAGTCCACATGTCAAGCCGCTTGGTGTATGTCAATCCTAGGCTTGACAGACAAAAGACATTCAAAAGAAGGACGTTCACCTTGACTTTTCACATGTGGACGGAGCCACCATACGGGGGAGGGTGGGGGGTTGGGGGGGGGGGGGCACATCATAAAATTACAAAACTCGCACATAAACTTAGCCTCTTCTTCTTCATCCTCTACACCAGCAGAGTGAGCCTATTTGCCACGTAAAGAACACGCAGCCTATCCTTCAGAGTCCAAGCAATGCAACCTTCATTGGTGATACACGAGACTTAGGCACTTTTTTCTTTATCCCAGGTTATTTACGCCAGGTTTTCCTTCGTTTTTTTCAATTCTCTTAAGTTTTCTTTTTTGTTTATGCTCTTCCTACTCATACCCACACCCCATCTTGGCCTCTCATGCCAAATAAAATATAAAAATCATACTAAAAATTCCATGCACGCTAGGGAGACAAACAAGTTCATACCTGACAGTGTAATCATTAGCACACTTCTTAAACTTTAAGCTAAATCTAACTGCTGATAGCAACACAAATTTCACCTTCGAACTAAACTGTCAAAATCACAAGGAAAGTGCCAAAATTATTTTTTTTAAATGAAAAATGACGCGTGTGCGTTTTCAGTTTACTCAGTGCCCCGAGTGATTAGCAACATGGCAGCGCACCGTCACGCTTTAAATTAATCCTGATTGGTCGATCAAGATTTAAATTATCAAATTTAATCTAGCTATCCATTTTCAAGATTTTTTACATGGTTATTTTTTTTTGTGGGTTCTAATCTTTTTAATCATAAATTTGTTTTGTTTATTCCAACTTACCATCTTTCAGATCTACGCCCATTCGAGGTATTTTCCTCTCGATGATTTGATTTTTTTTTAATATAGGTATATTGGTTATTTATTCTGTCGGACCCTGTCTGTCCTTCGCTTCTACGTTTTACATGGGACTAGCAATGTCATTATTGTACATATTCGGCGTATTATTCATTCCTGAGACACCATTGTTTTTGGTTTTGAAAGGTATGTAAGTCAGTTTATTATGTTATCTATGACATTTAAAATCTCTCTCTCTCTGAGATCTCATAAACATTTTGAATGTTCTAACAGAAATGTGTAATTGTAATTGTAATATAAATAACCCTAGATAACTCTTGTTACAGGCAACGAAAAAAAAGCTAAAAACATACTAGGACTCCTAAGAAGAAATGAAGATTTTCAAAAAATTGTATCAAGTAAAGATTATATCAATTCCAAAACGAAATGGTCTGATATCGTTACAATCAAGAGTAATAGGAGAGCTCTATTTATTGTAATGTCTCTGCACATCATTCAACAACTAAGTGGCTGTAATATTATAATAGCTTTTGTATCTACAATATTTGAACTATCTAACTCATCTATAAATGCATATATTTCAACAGTTCTGGTTGGTGTAACGCAAGTTATAGCTGGTGTCATTGCCCTTTTCTTTGTAGAAAGGTCTGGCCGAAGACCACTGTTGCTGTGTTCGACAGCGATTTGTTTCTTGAGCATGGTAAGTTAGCTGTCTTTCTCAGAATGTTAATTTATTACTTCAGTTAGCATAATTGTTTCAATTGTAAATACGAGATCTAATTTGTTTTTATTCATATGTTTGTAATTTTCTTTGTAAATAGTGACTATTGCCAATGTAATCTATTACTTAAATTATCTTTTTAGGGTTTTGAGATCGGTTTCGAAACCTTTGTGGTCTCGCTTTGTCTGTCCTTTTTTCACTCATTAAAATCTCATTTAATACCGCAGCTATTAACTTGAAATTGAAAGTTATAATACATTTCGTGCACTTGTACAGATAAGAAAAAGATAAATAAGAATAACTGAAAAATGAAAGTGGAAAATTTTCAGTAAAAATTATGATGACAAAACTTTAAAAGAGACCTATTCATGTGTCATGTGGGTTATCAAATGAAAGGTATCAGTTTAAACATTTCAAAACAATATTTTCAATAGCGGAGCCTACCTCACCGAGTGCGGTATTAATTGAAAGGTTTGTTCATCTCAAAACATTTTGTCAAATTTCTATTGGTTGAAATATTTTGAAAAAAGTAGAAAAATTTACCGTTACCCCCTGATATCTGAAGATTGCAGAGCGATTCTTCTGGAATGTAGGTTGGTCCCTACTATTTTTAGGTATTAGTAGGAACACATATTTTTATAATAATTGACAAACGTTCGAAACCCTCGGCGCAAAATTCGAAAACTAGATAGATAGATAGATAGATCAAAATATTCATCACCTTATAAAACAGATAGTACTTATTAAATATAATGTAGGGAACAGCAATGGAACTGGCGGCCTTATCGCTTAAAGCGATTTCTTCCAGGCAACCAAAACGATGGTGAGAAAAATAGAGGATGGAAAACTCGCACTTGACGGATCTTATTTTTATTACTTTGTATTAGTAGGTCCATGTTCTTTCATCCAGTTTTCTCTCCTTAACATCGTTAAGGGCAAGGATAGTAAATGGTAACGCATCTTATTCAAAGTCATTTATTATTTATTGCAACAAGTCACGTTAGACAAACCTCCAAGAGCTTGTTAGATTATTTAAGTTATTTAATTTGTCCAATTTTCAGGGCTTGCTTGCGACTTACTTCTATTTGGACCAAATCAAATCTCCCGTTGCAGCATCTACCAATTGGCTACCGCTAGTGTCCCTTACTACGTTTTCGATGAGTTACGCTCTCGGTGAGTAGATATCTCTTGCTCCGAGGAAAAAAGTCTTAATAGCAAAATCTATTTTTGTCAGGGAAAATAAAAAAGTAATTATATTTTTTCTATGCTCCTAGGTACACTACATAAATATACAAATTATATAGGTATTAAAATAAAGCATTTTTTGCCTACTTGACATTTTAGGCAAAAATTTACAAAATAATCTGTATAGTAATTTATCTAATTAGAGCAATAGCATTTTACGATTCTTTTACTGTCTGAACATAATTACAAACGACACAGTAACCGCACATTGCGACGGAATGTCTACTAGAACGTAAGAGGTTATTACCACTCTTTGAAATATTCTGAAAACCTAATACGGAAAAATAAGGTAATAGCAATTTTCATTTAGCTGCGTCCTGGGCTTTTGACTCATAACTGTCGTGTTAACTTTTATGATTATTTCGTAGAATTATAATCTAAACTAAAACTATCTTTATGATTGTTGCGTTTCATTTCCGGAAAGTAAAATTATTTAAACAAGTAGTATAATAATTTATAATTTCCGTGGAATAAAAAACATCCACGTGATTTTTCTTAACAAATGTTTCGCAAAAAATCTGAAAAAAAATATGGTTTTAAGTAGGTACATCACCTAAGTCAAAAATGAGCAAACAATAAAACTCGTAATAGTGCTTTACGACTTTGTTTGGTGACCGCGTCGGGTTAACTTTTTGCTTTTTTCGATCCATCAAAAAATCCTTTTTTTAGGTTCTCTTTTGCGAAAACACGTTTATTTAGCAGTTGAGTAAATTAATTACAACTACTACTATTATCACTTATATTTATTTCGTAAAAATCTAACTCATCACCAGAAGGCAGAGTGCTCAGAATGCTGGCAGCATTGCTACGTTGCTATTGCGATCAACGAATTAGCATTGGCTTATTCGTTGGCCGAAATAGAAGCCAGCATTCCGATCACCCCTGGACTCTATGAGAAGTTTTGTAAGATCTTAATAATTATGTATTTTTTGAAATTGTTTTGTTCGATGGCACTAAATTCGTGTGCAATTCCACTCGCACTTGGCCGGTTTTATGTTAAATACTTATGTATGAGCTTATGATATTTCCAGGTTTCGGCGTTATTCCCAATACATTCATAGGCGAGATGTTTACACCTGGCGTTCGTTCCGTGGGTGCCACGACTACTATCACCATCGGTTGGCTTTGGGGCTTCGCTATGTCTGCTGCTTTTGGATACCTCCTGCAGTTTGGAAATCACGTTGTCTTCTATATTTTCACTGTCGCCTGCGCTAGTGCTTTCGTCTTCACTTTATTCCTGGTACCCGAAACTAAGGGGAAAAGTTTAGTCGAAGTGCAAGAGTTGCTGAGTGTATAAGACGATGAGACATTTTTTTAAAAATAGATTTAGTTTAAACTTTTACGATTGACTATTTGATTTGCTAAAACACCATTATTATACTTTCTAGTATTTGTCGCATGTATTTTGTTTACTTATTTGCCGACCTTACAAACACAGAGGATCAGTAAAGTTCTGGCAAATATAATAGAGCTAGTTTATTTCGACTATAAAATACATTTATATATATATATATATATATATTTACGATTTATAAAATATACAGCAGTTAGCTTACAGTCTAACACCAAAACACTAACTACTTATGAATGATATATCTTTTTGAATTATCCAAATCGGACTATTACTTACGAAGATATTAAGTAATAACCATAATACCGTTCCTGCCGGTAAAAAAAAAAGTACGCGGGTGCGTGTGACGTCACTGTACTAGAACCGAGCTCAGCGGCGATGCGGTTGGTCAAATTTTATTAAATTTGACTAACTCCCGCTGCTCAGATATTGTTCATCCTATACATTAAAATTATTCTTACAAGAGACTGAGTCAATTACCATCTCAAAATGTTTTTACAATTTGATTCATTTTAAGGCGTTACTCACACTTGACCAAAAATGTTTTAATGCCAAAATGTTTTTCTTCAAAAAGGAGCTGATGTTTTAACATAAACTGCACTTGTATCTCCTCTGGTTATATGTGCCCCTATACTGTCGATCCGGTGCTGTGACGTCACAGCTACGGCGGCAACAACTTCGCTAGTAATTTCGCCATATTCAAAATTTTTGTTTTAGAACAAAATTTTTTTCATTGTATGATTTCTTAGTTCTTTAAATCTGCATTCTCAACTACAAACGTTACGGATCGTCATTAAAGCTTGTCGCACACCTGGAAAGCACCGCTACAGCACAGCACAAAAATCTTCATTCACATATAGGTACTCGTAACAATTAGATGAATTTTACATTGACGGCGTCAGATGACAGACAGCTCGCGGACCACTCGTTTGAAGCTGGGAAGCCATTTTGTCACTGTAAAATGTATCTAAAGATGATGAGTTAAAGCACATATTTGAATGCGCGTTTTTGTGCTGTGTAGTAGCGGTATTGGATTAGGGCATCAGAATGGTAGGAATAACAAAAAAGTGGATTTTAAGGTAAAACCGCCTTAGTTTGTACTAAGTCAAAAAGAACGTCTAAAACCAGTGAAATATGTACATCAAAATGCAATATTTTGCAAGGCCATTACGTTATCTACGAATGCGTAACCGTATTTTTTGAAATTTTCATACTTAATAATTGACTATGTAACTTGAATTTGTTATGAAATGATCGTCACTTTAATTATTTTTAATTAAAACATTTTTTCATCCCAATTATGAAATTTAGTGACAATATTATTGTTTGACATTGTTTATTTAAATTGACTAACATAGATTTTTTTGACACATTTTGACTCCAGCGGACATAAGTTAATTAATTATATTAGTTTAAATTAAATTTCATAATTTGACAATGATCAAAAGTAAGATTATAAAATTATAAAGTTGCATGCTTTTAATAAAATAAAATAATTCTGATTATTAGTCACAATATTTTTACATGTATAATGAAATGTTAAATCGGCAGAGTTCAGCGATCTAAAATAAGTCTTATATACCGACTGTAAAATTACCTGATTCACAAACAATAAATGAATTATGAATTAAGTTATTAATGATTGGGTAGATTTTTATTAAATCTACTAATCAAAAAACACAACATTATTTATTGAACACTTCCTATGTCAGTCAAATTGTTTTTTTTCTTTTTTAATACAAATATAATATGTACAATCACAAATCTAGAAAGAAACCTCAAGTAGGTATCAAAGTATAGTTGAAATTAAAATACTGCAGGCGGGCAGCCCTACCGCGTGATGGCGTACCGCGCGGCTGTAGGTAGTTATTTTAAAGACAAGGCCGAGTCACAATACTGTATAGATAACATTAGGTACCGTGGTTCCGTTCAACTGGGGCCTTATACTGCTAAACTAATCGCTTCACTATGACAGTGGTACCGTCACAGAATGACAAGTTTTTGTATTCTGCCTTAGATGAAAGAAAATATGAATACAGAAAAGACGAAGTGTTCAGTTTGAAACTGTTAATTTACCTCTCCGTGCATTGCACGCACTTTCTGGAGTTTCATAAATCTAAGGATTATACGTCATAGTGAAGCAATTGTTTTGCAGAATTGGGCCCCTGGCTTAGTTGACTGGACCACCACCATTGTTTTTCGGTATTAGGTAAGAACAGAAGATTGTAAACCAAAGTAAAAAAAATCCAGATAGGTCTCTTGTCATGATGCGAAGGTTGCTTCTCCTTAGCGCTTGAATTCGGTTGGTGCACCGTTTATTAAACGATAGACTTATTATTGAAAAAATTCATTATCTCCGTCTTCGATATCAAACTCGGGGAGAGTATCCTTGACATTATTAGCAGTTGTAACTAAGACTGTAATATTCACCATGGAACATTTAAGGAATCACCTTATATCGTCAAAGTTTTAGCAGATCGTCTTGTTTTAGTTTGGATATAGGCAGTTGAGATTTATAACATGCTGGGGGGCTAATTTTGGTTTTAGGTTGAACTTCAACAGAATAGGATTGCGCATTGTTATTGATGGAGTTTTAGACAACAATTTCAGAACCCTTGTTCTTTTTGAATTTTCCTGTAAGATTTCCCTGGAAATACTTTTCACTGATTACATCCCATCTATTGAAGTTTATAAAATCAGCATCTGGATCATTCTGGATCTTGTCTCACCGTAGTAAACACACTAAAATATGAACATATGAAACGGGTAACCAACGTTTTCGTTTTTTGTTGCACAAGGTAACTGACAAATGCCGCGACATAAAATTAGCGTAAGTGTAAAATTTAGTTTTACCTTATTATCTAACCACCACATTCGTTTGAATACCGGGAGGGAAAAACAAGATAAGTGGCAATGCATTTGGTGAGAATCACTAGGACAATTTATGTTAAGTTCCTCAGAGAATTTGAACAGTGACAGGGAAAATAAGGCTAAGCGACAAACAAAGTCTCGGAAATGTTGCCTAAAAGTACTAAACGACGATTATGTTTTTTTAAGAAACTGACAACATATCCCAGCCGGGATTTTAAAAAAAAATATTTCTGTCTCAAAACAGGTTAACGTTCAATCAAGAAATTTTTATTAAATTCCAAAATAGCGTACGTGTCGGTTACGAGATTCAACTTTTAATGTAACCACCAAAGTAAAAAAAAAAACATTTTAATGTGTCGTTTATTACGATGAGATCAGGCTAAGGACCTTAATTTACAAACTGCCTGAGCACCAAAAAGTATTTCGTAGAGCCATACTTAGACCAAACGACGCAAAAAAAAAGCTGATTCCAACCATAATATACAAGTCGATTTCACAAAAAATCTTATATATTATGTAATTGAAGTTTTTACACGGTTTCGGGGGGTTAAGACGACCATTTTTTTTTGTTATGTTTGAGCTTCATCGGTTTCTGAAATTCGGAGGATTTTTATTCTTATTAACTGTAGACACGTGGTGATCCGTGGAACCGTATATCGGTAGAGACCGATATACGGTTCCACGGATCACCACGTGTCGAAGATGGTTTTTCGACAAAGCACTAAAATAAATTAGTTATCCATTACATAGCCTTCTGAAATTGTCTATTATATTCTACATAATATTACATTTATATTGTATTATTCTTAGATAAAGATAAAAAAAGTTTTTTGCTTGAATACAATGTAGGTTACACAATATGTTAATAATATTTTTGTTTCAATTATGTTCTACTAAGATTAACGATTAGATTATATGTTACAATAAGTTCAAATTAATATTGTTTTCTTATTATAACCTTCATAATATGCATAATGTAATTCTGCCGCCGATAGTTGAAAAGGCCCATCTAACATTTTTTACGGATTTTAATTACATTATATTGCCGGAATCAGGAAAAACGGCGCATCTGCCTGTATTTGTAATATTTTTCTAGTTTGCTTCGGTGCGATTTTAGCACAACGAAATAAGCAGCTTCTGCATGCATATATACACCTTATTGAAGATAAAAAGACGAATTTAGCTAAAACTTAGTTGAAGAGTCGCATTTATATAGAAATGCCCTGATGATAGACAGAACCTGCAGTTCACGTGTATATGAATTATGAATTCATTGGTACGTCAGATCAAAGATTTAATTTAATTTTCTATCCTAAAACTGAATGGTCTGTTGCGTGACGATGGTAAGAGGCCTGACGGCATGACACTAGTCCCATGGGAGTTGGGGAGGCCCATTGTGTGGGACGCTACATGCGTCAACACACTTGCGCTTTCCGAGGACATCCGTGAGGGCTGGTGCGGCGGCAGATTTGGCCGAAGATCTCAAGAGGCGCAAATATGCAGGTCTCGACAAAGCCAGCAGAACGACAGTAAAAATTAATTAACTCTACGATATATTTAATTTTTTAATACTTATATCAAGAAGTTGATCTCATATGCTTTAAGTGAATGATTGTTAGATTGTAAAACTGCTCCTCATTTAAATATTCATCCTTCTTTCAAATCCATCACACCTTCACCTTTATTCTCGAACATTAATTGGATCTCCAACAAGCTCTTCCCCTTCGTCTCTGGCACGAATGCCACCACAAAAACAAAAGCTGTCGCGTCTATCGCAGCAAATATCCAGAAGGCCACATGTCCTCCCAGCGCTGATATGATATATCCAAAGACTGTGGTCGAGATGAGGCCGGATATCCATCCGCATAAGAGAGCGCATGAGGTGCCTAGTCCTCGAACTTTATATGTGAAAAGCTCTCCAGCTAACGTGTTGGGAATTGTTGTGAGCCCTGTAAAAGATTATTTATATTAGGGATCTAATTCTGTAAATTTAAAATATACCAGCAATAAGGAGTTATTCCGAACGTCGCACGTGAGTCGTGCTCATTCCCAACGTCCCAACTCACGAAAGTCAGAGCGTCGTGATTTACAATCTACATTATTTATTATTTACCTTTTTAAAAGTGACTATCCGTCAAAAGATGAAATAGGTAATAAGATATAAAGTTTCATGATATGTAATTTTCAATGTAATCGTTACAAACGCTAGTAACGTATGGAAAAATATTGCTATAGTCAGAAATGACAACATAATAGAGCTGACTATCGTCTGCTCGGATCTCTAGGTTTCTGTAAGTTATAAGGTCTGTAAGAGTAAAGAGTTGTTCTTATGCATACATATTCATTTTTATTATTATCTACTGTACCCTTGAAATTATATCATCTTAGTTTCTAGTATAGTTTAATTTGTTAGTCTTTATTTAATATTTGTCCATTTCCTTATTAATTTATTTGTTTTTTGCGTTACCACTAGTTTTTAATAATCATTGGCAGGCTTCTTTATTAACAAAAACTATTATAAATAAGGAACAAATTAGAAATAGTATTTACATTTGAGCAGTTTGCTTAGTTTTCGTTTTAAGCAGATTGTACGTCATCACCACTTTGGTGCATGCTGAATATCAGCGTTGTAGGTTATTTACTTGAACATTCAGCTGAGCATGAACCTCTTCTGATAGCGCAGTACACTTGGCACCGATCAAAATACATTTCCATTATTTATATTTAAGAAAAGCATGATTGTTTTTTTTATTTCTGTTAGTTATCTGTATTATATCTAGGCCACCTGTTTTCGTGCACTGTTGTATCAGAATAAACGTATTTCATTCATTATTCATTCATTCACAATATGTCAAAGTGACACAATGTCTGAAATTAAAACTGCCATATTTCGAAAACTGTGCTAGAGTAGCATTTTATGGCTCAAATGAAAGGTGATGTGATTACAAAATATAAGTTTTTGAGGTAGATACCTAAGGTCTGAGCGTAGAGACAGTGTGTGGAGCCAGTTTGTAGAGGTTGAATTGTAGACTTCGTTACATACAAATAATTATTTATTTAGGGTACAATGCTGAGACATACACGCCTATGGACATGTACATATGTATATGGTTCAAATCCTGAAAAGGTGTTCGGTCCACTCCCGGCAAGTGCGTCCGCAACAGAGTACGCGACGCAACGAGTGAGGGAGCGCAGACTGATGCTTGCATTTTTCTTTTTTTTCGAATGGACTATTAATGCTGTTGACCGCAGATGGCCATGACAGTGTTACCGGACTTTTGGCGGGCGCAGAGGGCGCCTCGCTGGTAAAGTTATGTTGGGGTATACGCGCAAGGGCCACCACTTAGAAGCAAACCTCGGCTTGGGTTGTTGCCAGATGCTATAAGAGGGAATGAAGGTTTCGCCAAGGTGCACGAATGCACCTATGGGCGGACGCGGGGAATTCTTCGAACCCGCATCCGGTGGCGTCGGTTTTTAGTCGGGTGTTTAGTGTGCGGAAGTGAATCGGGACTTGTTGCCGTCACCTCCGGGTTAGCGGCGGTGATTGGGTCAACGGGGTCACCGAGAACGTGTCTCGGTCTACTGAGGAGAGACTGATGCTTGCAACCAATATAATATTGTTCTGTGCTTGCATTTTTTTTTCCGAAAGGACTAAAATGCTGTTGACCGCAGATGGCCATGACAGCGGTACCGGACTTTTGACGGGCGCAGAAGGCGCCAACTGTGCGCGGTCGCCTTTTATTTGTGAGCGGACGTGGTGGGGAGGTGCGTGCCGTGTGCAAATCTATTTCTGACCCCGCTGCAGTGCATAGCGCAGATACGCGCAGATGCGCGGTCTCACGCACGCGGCGCGGAGCCTACTGCTCGCAAGCCTCGTTCGCACACGTGTGCAGGCGTGCAGATTCCATTGCATAATACATGTGTTATTTATTAGTACCTAGGGATATAGAAATAAATTATTATCTTTAATAAACAAATAGGATGTATTAAAGAAGGTAGCCTACAGGTTTATTTCTAAAATATGGCGTTAAGCTAAGAAAAAGCTACTAGACCCATCTATCAACATCCCCATCGCAGTACTTTGGCACCTACTGCTGGATACAGATGTCCATTACTACAAGCCAGCTCGATTGGCCCTGCACAATCATTCACGGCTTTTTGACCACGTCGATGATACTGACCCTCTGACGATGAGTCCATAAACAAACTCACCAACACTGTACATGAAGATGGCCGCAACCATAGATACAAGTGGCATTAACCCCAGACTCTCTATGTACGGATGTTCTTTAGATTTCAGATAGAAGTATACTCCTAGAACCACCTGAAGCAAAAATAAAATACAGATAGCAAGTAGACAAGGCATAACTTCAATTATTCTACAGAGGACCTTGTTGATCTAGTTATCATCATCTACAGCCCACTAATGGGCAAAGGCCTCCCGAATAAGCGCCAGCTTGGTGGGTCTTACTTTTATAAGAAGGTAATGCATTGCCAATTTATACTTTGTGTTGCAATAAATTTCAATTCGTGATGGTCAAATTATACAGAAATATTATTTGTTCATTTAACTGACTGAATACTTCTACTTGATGGAAACCGATTGAAATCTGTATCAAAACATAGACAGTCACCACCTTATGTTTGGGATTTTGCGTCCGATAGAGTAATTTTCAGAGTCGAGATTATGGTCTTCGGTGCACGATTTTGAAGCGCCATCTAGCTTAGTTACCCGAAACTCTCTTTGAATTTAAGCTCATAAATAGAGTCATATCGTATTGAATATTAGAAAATTTTCTTCAATGCTGAAATTTCCCTCTTCTCAAATGCTCATAATTTAGTAAGACCATTTTTTCTGTATTTATTTAGAATTACACAATGTGATCTGCAGTATAAATGCTGAAAATAAATAAAACTTTACCATAAACACAGAACAGCCAGCTGTAGACACCATCAAGAGAACACTCCGTCCATACTTCTCAATAAACATGGGAGACATACAAGTGCCAAGAACAAATGCCGCTCCAATGATGATAGTTGCTATGTCAGGCCTGACGGAAGATCCAGCATCTTTGAAGATGGTGGTGCCGAAGAATAAGAGTGTAATGATTCCACTTGACTGAAAAATTAAAAACAAAGCATTTGCGATCTGCGGATTGATTGATTCCGGAAATCAAAGAATAATAATTAAGATTTCGGTGCTTCACGATGTTTTCTAACTGTGCTTGCACTGCAAGCCTTGCAGTTCCCATTGACAAGCCATTATTAATTGTTTTTGACCCATTGCCAAACATATTATGTAAACCCTGGATCTAAAAGTTTGACAAGTTTTTGGATAATTCTTTCTTATTTTTAAATAAATTTAAAAGAATTTAACAAACGACGCCATTCGGAAGGCCTCGGCAGAGATCACGAGATAAGCGCTTTTTAATGACAAGTGGAGGAAGTCTTGCGGAGGCAGTGGGGCACACCAGGCTGACCATTTTAATAATAATAATTTACTATCAGATACCTCCCGAAAACATGCAAGGCAGACAGTTATAAACAGCGAGAATTGATTAAACTTGACAACGAAGAGCTCTCTCCAGACATGCTTATGTTGTTGCTGCGCTCGAAAATTCTCCATCATGGTTTTGAGCTCGCTTAACTCGTCGACGTCTCGGCCAAGGTACTGGAGGGTCGATCTGGCTGCTTCTTCGTTATCTGAAATATTACAAAAGTACTTATAAGAAAACTTTGGAAGTATTACTTGTTGTACTTAATTAAAATACCTGTGAGGCATAAAATATAATTTGGCGTGTTTCAAAAAACTATAAACCGAGTTCGAATTGCATGAATTTAGCAATTTTTTAGCATTTTCTTTTTGGCATTTTTAAAATCTCGGCGATTCTTTAAAATACTTATCTTCTAGCTAATCAACCAAGGGCCTCTTTCACCATCTCCAATTAAAGCATTGATTTGTTACTTCCTAGTTTTCGTTAATTGGCAAGTAAATGTTTCGAATATCTTTTGTAAATTTATCAAATGTGAAAAGCTTTGAGTAGTTTAGACTTCTAGCAAACCATACGCTACATTCGTTTAATCATCGTTCAATAAACGTCAAATGTCATTGGTAGTTGTCAATTGTTTTGTCATTTGTGATGTTTTTTTGTCTGGTGTGTTTGGAAAGCGTGTGTCGTGATAATTTGTACTTTATTTTCTAAATAACATGGATAGAGTTAAAAACATGGATAAGCTGAAAGAGATAGAAATGCGAACGGTACAATCTAGAGCTTCTATTACTCTGAGAATCTTGCAATTCATAAAGTAATAGAAGCTCTAAATTGTACCGTGCTCAACTACGACCAGTTATGATAGCTGCAGTAACTTTCTTAGCATAACGGCTTGCTGTTGTTGGACTGACACCACAAAAGTCTTAAGTAGGATCCAGCAACAAGATACCTCAGCGTTAGTAGTAGATTTGTTTTTGTTGAAACTGCTTGATTTCTGAAATATATATTTTTTAAATTTTTCGACTTCAGGGTGTAGAAGGGATTAAACGTATGGTTACTTTTTGTTCAGAAGTTCAGTAGATTTGATAGCTTATTAGTAAAATAATTTCATCATCATCACCAACCTATCTTAGTGCACTGCTGGGCATAGGCCTCTCCCAATGAGCACCATAGGGCCTTAAGCTTGCTGCATCCAGCATCTGCCTGCAGTCTTTCGCAGATCGTCATCCCATCTGGCCGGAGGGCGTCCTGCACTACGTTTGCCGAGTCGCGGTCTCCACTCGAGAACACGTTTACCCAAGCGGTTGTCGGTTCTTCGCGAGATATGCTCGGCCCACTGCCACTTCAGCTTGCTAATTCTTTGAGCTATGTCTATAACTTTGGCTCTCTGTCGGATGTAATTGTTACGAATCCTTTCCTTCAGCGAAACTCAGAGCATAGCTCGCTGAGTGACTTTGAACTGGTGGACCAGCCCTACCGTGAGTCCACCTCTCAGCTCCGTAGGTCATAACGGGTAGAACGCACTGGTTGAAAACTTTCGGTTTCAAACATTGCGGTATGGATGAAGAGAATACTCGACGTAGTTCCCGAAAGCTACCCAGCCTAGCTGAATCCTCCTCTTGGCTTCCTTCTCGAAATTGTTTTTACCTAACTGCAGATTCTGCCCGAGGTAAGTGTACTTAGAAACAATTTCGAGTAGGTGGCCATGTACGACGACCGGTCCTGGATCAATGTGGCCATTGATCATGACTTTAGTTTTACCGAAATTCGTGGCAAAGCCCATGCTGTGGCTAGGCCATCCAGCATCCAGTTCAGCTCCTCTAGCGACTCCGCCATTAAAACTATGTCATCAGCGAATCGCAGGTGCAAGATGTAATCACCGTTTATGTTAATGCCCTTACTTTTCCAGTCCAGCGTCTTAAAAATATCTTCTTTGTCGTAAAATTCGCACATGAAGTTACGGTGACTTTAACTGGCGGTTAGCCTACTCGACACTTTACTTGAAAGTGGTGAAAGAGGCCCTAAGCTTGAATAGGTACCAACCTTTCATAACATAAAACATAGGAGACTCCGGCAAGAACCAGCAGGAAACTACATACATCACATTGAACGCTATGACCACGTAGCCGACGCCTGCGTAGCTCACAAACGGGCCTACAGAGTATACCAGGAGACCACCGAGCGCGTGGAACACGCCCGTCGAGGTCAGGAGTATACCTCTTATATTTGTGGACCTGAAGATAGTATAAAATTAGATTAAGTGCTGAATATAGACTTTCTAAATGAAGAACGGACGGCGCGTGGCGGTAGAGCAGACTTACTTATTTTATTTTTATTACTATTACATTAGTGAATGAGCGGTGACTCCTAGGTCCTACTACTTATACAATATTATTGGTAAAAGATAGGCTACATCATCAGATATATCATCTGTAGGCCTATACGGAGCTAGCAAAACAATTTGGGCAATTTCTGGCTGATTGGACAGAGTTTTAGATATATATTATATTGCTGCATCATTTACTCACCCCGTTTTCAAATATCCAGTGTTGCCACCTTGTTTCGTTTTTATTTTCCTATTTTGTGTCTTGTGTGCGCTGAATCTGAGATCGTGTCTGTCCACGGAGCAGATACAGATACTCTGCATCTGCTCCGTGTGTTTGTCACTTACTCTACGGTTCTGACTGAAAACCAGCGCTCTTTCACAAATTACCCCAGGTTTCTGTGTTAGAGCAACAAGCTGAGTCAGGACCTGTTAGAGCTGCACACGCTCGTCGCTTGCTGAGTGGACTACTTGGTAACTATTAATTAACCCAATTTTTGTATACTACTTACTTAGTTTACATGTGTTTGTCTGTGCTGTTTGTTATCTAGTACTAAGTAGTCTCTTTTTTATTTTTATTGTCTCAAAGTTTTTTTGTGTGTGTAGTGTGTAATAAATAATTTTCTTTCTTTCTTTCTTAATATTTTTTCCCTTTCTGGAGGGAATGGAAGAGGCTTTTGCCCTGCAATCATATGACCAGGGCAAACGGCCACCGCTATTTACATATATTGCAGAGCAACACCTTCCTTGCCTTTATTTTACTCTTGTATACAGGGTGTTTGGTGAAACCGTGTAACGGGTATCTCAAAAGAAAGAACATGTGTAAAAAATCAATAAAAAAATAAGCCGTTTATCTTTTTTTATTATTAATTATTTAACCGCACTCTTTGGGAGTTTATTTCTTAAATAAACGCCGTCAATCTAACACTAAAAACCTCTGAATGGCACCCTGCCTGGGGTTTCAATTCTTGCACCAATTGAATTCTATAGGGGTGCAGATCTTTGTGCAAAATGCGGTGTAGCGATGATCTATGCACATTCAAAGCATTTGCACGCTTCCGAAGTGTGAGGTTGGGATCATCACGAACAGACTGATTAACCCGTTCAATGATCTCTTCGGCTTTCGATAACTTTGGGCGTCTGAATTTTGGTTTATCTAGTATTGAACCGGTTTCCTCATACTTTATTATCTATTTTCGAATGGCAGAAATGCTTGGCGCATCATTAAAGTGCGCTATAGTCGCAGAATTACTATTTTTGTAAAATTTGCGTACGCACAAATTGCGATCTGCACCCGAGAAACGCTCCATAGCGACTAAATTCCCAAAAGCTAGGCTACCGATTGACATATTTCGCTCACCCCTCAGAAGTTGCGTTCACGCAGTAAGCTAAACATATATGTCCTTTTTTTGAGACACCCAGTATAACAAAATTCTCAGCCCCCAGAACTGAGTACACGCCAGTCGAATTCTTAAATGCAGCTGAAGAAATCAAATTGAAAATAATACCTCCGTGTGTTCAGCTTTAAAAGTGTGCGTCCAGCTAAACTCCCCATATAATAATAATAATAAAAAGATACCTCATTTGCAAAGCATCTGCTGGAGTGTGTTTTTAATTCATACAAATATTATAAATTCCAAAGTAACTCAGTCTGTCTGTATGTCTATCTGTCTGTCTGTTACCTTTTCACGCCTAAAAGGCTGAACGGATCTCAATTAAATTCGGCAGGGAGGTAGATGGTATCCCGGGGACGGACATAGGCTACTTTATATCCTGGAAAAGAGCATGCTAAGCCGCCGGCAGCAGCGTTTATTACTATAATGCTTACGAGCAGGGTTACATAAAAACAACACAAGATTGAATAATACAAACAAACTACGGATTGGTTGCTCATTTTGAGACGTACGTAAGCCATAACAATGGTAGACTTAAGGCGCCTAACTGGTATGGGACAAACAGGGTATTGAACATTTCAAAACTGAGACAGGACTTACGCAATCTCTCCAATATAGATCAGCCCAGTGACTGTGATCAGAGACATGCTGATGCCTAAAAGCGCCCGTCCGATACACAACATTAGCAGGTTGCTTGGAAATACGATGACTATGTTGACCAGTAGGCTTAGCATTCCTCCGATTATAAGCATTTTTCTGCGACCAAGAATGTTGGCAAAGTATCCTCCAAAAAGGGCACCTGAAATATTAAAAGTAATATTATATAGTATTCATCGTTATTGAACAATTCTATCTTCTACAGTGCAGTAGATGGAGCTTGGCCCGAGTTATAAATTGTTTCACGTTCGACTCCCACTGCGGAACAAATTTTTATAATGTGTTTTAAGACAAACTAAAACAAAAGCCTGCCTTTTCCTACTCATTATTTTCAAGGAACAAGGACGAAAAGGATATATAAATAAATGGCAATTGCCTTTATTAATAAGGAAAATTACAATCAAATAATTAAAACAAATTAGAATTAGTATTTTGACTAATTAAACTAGTTCTAATTTGTCTTTATTATTTGATTGTTATTTACCAGTAGGTTTTTACAATTGAAACAATTAATCTAACTGCAGACTGTTGCAAACAATCTACCGGTAGCTCAACTAATCCATATCAATACGGAAGCGTCTCCAAGAGGCTGATGACGCTGGCTGCATTGCATTAAATAAAATTAATCATCAAAACAACTCCCAAGTAACTACCTTCCTGTAAACAGTATCGCTTTACGCTAATCTTATAATAAATTGAGGTATACTTAATGTTGGTATAAGAATAAATTAAAACTATTTATATATCTTGCAAATTAGCCAGGTTAACGATGCGTAACTGCTTTTGTTTTTTAGATTATGTATCTTTGTCTTATATTGATGTTGTGGTTTACCTATACCAATATTATAAACTTGAAAGTAACTCTGTATGTCTATCTGGCTGTCTGTCTATTACTTTTACAAGCCTAATCGGCGCTACGTATCTTAATAAAATTTGGCAGGGAGGTAAATGGTATCACGGGGTCGGACATAGGATACTTAAAAAGCGCGTACGAAGCCACGGGCAGCAAGAGTTGGCAAATTACTCGAAAGTTGTATGTATCTATAGGGATCTATAAGGTCCCTGGCAATACTGTGATTTCTTAGTTCTTTAACATGCTAAGCAAGCATATAGGTACAATAGACTGCATATAACCAAGTTCTGTGTACGTACGAAAGCATGTAGGTACTCTACATTTAGCTGTCGGCCTGAAAGGATGGTAGGTAAGGAGCTGTTCGAGCCCATGCAGCTAGTTCTCAATAAAGTAGATTTTAATATGTAAAAGTATCCCGTTACTCACCATTTATTTCTGATGACAGATTCTAGATTTATGACAGAGTAGCTATACCTGATCTGCAAAGAACTTTATGAATTTTCTTACCAACCAGTCCAAAATAGACTGCGGAAACGACCGTAGACTGCTCGCTGCTAGACAAAATGTGAGGCACTGAGAAGGGGGTCTGCTCCGGATCCTGAAGTTTTGGCAAAATGGGGGCAGACCATGCCACTCCATAGCCGTTTATCAACTCTCCGAGATTCACTACAAGGGTGATTAGGTATAGATAAATTGTCATGCACACAAGAAAAAGCTTTTTACTGGGGCAAATGTCTGTGTGGTATCGATCACACAAACATTTGCCCTGCATTTGCGTGCTGCACATACACATTTTGTTTCTTGTTACATGGTCTAGATAAGTATGCAGATATTTAGAAAAAAACATAAGTTTTTCTAGGTGCCTACAAAAAGTCAGTATTTAAAAGCCACCTGAAAATCTAGTAAAATTTAAATGAGGGGTTTGTACTTACAACATGCTGCGATAAGCACTTGAACTTTGATGTAGGTCTCTAACTTAAACTGAAACATTTTTCCAAATTATAAATTCACTTCACACAAATTATTTATATTAACAGCGCGTCCGTGATGTTATTAAAAGAACTCGTTTCAAATTACTGATCATACCCCCCCGTTTTTGTTATCTTTCGACCAGGGCCCGAGTCCCGCCTGACGTTAGTAACGAGACGTGAGCGTGAAGTCTCCTTTTTCCATACAATTTGGTGCGCCTTTATCATGCGGACATGGAACTACGCTCTCGATCGCTTTACGTTACTAACGTCAAGAGATGTTAAAATCCCCAGGAAAATTACAGATTTTGACATAAATTGCGAGTCCGAATGATGCTTACGTTACTAACGTAGAATAAAACTGCTTAAACGTACAAATAATGTCTGAAAATGCTTATCATATTTTTAGTAGCAAGAATTGAGATAAAATATTATTTATCTATGTAAGTAACAAAATATTTTTTTTTTAACATTTTTATTGACAAAGAAAATTACAATTCAAAAATAAATACAAATTAGAACTAGTATTTACAATTGAAACAATTAAGCTAACTGCAGACTGTTGGAGACGTGATGGAGATCATGCCTCGGCTTGGAAAAGGTTTGTGTCCAAACGCACTGACAGGCGGCTTGTATGGAGTCTAGAAGCTTTGTACAGTCAGGTGCACTGATATGCATACAGTCCCAAAATTTCACATAAGTACTCGTTATTATTCCAAGACAAGTACACAAACTACGTTTTAAATGAATTTAGCCATCGTAATCGTCAGAAATCGGTACACTATTTACCAAAATTATGTTGACACGATTTTTGACAGAGATATGTATGTTTCATGGACATTATTAATATAAGAAATCAAATAATATACCAAAAAATTTCAACTTCGACGGGACTTGAACCCGCGTCTTTTCCTCAGTACGGGAACGTGCTAACCAACTATTTAACGAGGTCAAGTGACGAAGGAATCGAAAAACTCTGGGACTTCCATCGTACTATAGCGCCGTCAGCTCCACCTACAGGGGACACTTAAAGTTTTTATCCAATCCTGTTCTTTTCCTGTCTGTTATTATTAATATGACTGTAATCAAAACAATTTCTTAATTAAATCTACAACATAGTTCCAATTACATGTAAACGGAAACTTTTTTTGTCTTGGAAAATTAATGAGTGTACATAAATGTGAAACCTTGGGCGTGCGTTTGGAGTGCGTACAATAATCCAAGCAGCCGACGGTACCACAAAGATCCCACTAATACCTGATTTTAAAAGATTTTTATTGTAAATTCGTACGTACCTACTAATTCATCCAGCTAGCCATACGAATACTATAACTACATACATTCGAGAGTAACTCTCTCTTTGTCATTCTGTCTGTCTGTGTGTCTCTAAGGGGTCGTCGATTAATCACGTGAGGGACGAAAGGGCACCCCCCTTTAGAAAGAGAGGTTAGGAGGAAAAAAGTCAGTGCAAGATTGGTTGACAAGTTTGCCCTGGCCTCCAAAAATTCCTTACCTCAACCCCATCAAAAACATGTGGGGGTTGATGATCCAGCAATGGAACACAAATGAGCGCATGGCAAAGAAAGCCCTTATAAACCATGTTTATGACATTTGGGAAAGCTTTCGCGGCTGCCAAGTGTGCATAAACCAGGTTTCATCCATGCGCGACCGGCTATATACAAGCAGTGATTGATGCTGGAGGGGGCAACACAAAATATTAATAAAACTAGCATTAAATGTAATTAGTGTGGAAAATAATAAAAAGTTTATTTACTTATCTATGTATTTTTTTTTATCCCCATGCTTGAGTTCACTCACTTCGTCACTAGAGTTAGTTATAAGTAGGTCTCTCTCTCCTATAACAGCTCAATAGTGTATCCCAGTCTAAAGTACGTCAAATGCACATTTTAATGACACTCAGTTATGTATACGCTGTTATGACCATGTCGTGGATACATATTTATGACGGCTTGTAGGATTTTTAGTAAAAAAGCCATTTTTATAAAATGAAACATGTTGCATGTCTATGGAAAATATAGTACAAAATGCTAAATAGCACATTTTTGTGACACTTCATTATGGATACATTATTCAGGAATTGTCTGTCTGGTGCATATATATTTATGACCACATACTGTATGAACAAAGAAAATTACAATCAAATAATAAAAACAAATTAGAGCTAGTATTTACAATTGTAACAATTAAGCTAACTGCAGACTGTTGCAAACAATCTACAGGCAGCTCAACTGATCCGTAGTCGGACGCGTCCCCAAAACCACCATCAAATAACATATACCATCTAAGAAAACCACCGAAGTAATGTAAGTAGTAAAGACCACGCCTTAATAATGTATGCAAAACCCCTAGGAACAAACATATGCATACTACATATACATATAAATTAATATCAAATGATAGCAATTTTTTCCTATTTGACGATATAAACATTATTGTTATATGTTTAATGTAAATAGGCAGAAATTAACAAAATGCACTTTACAGTAATTTATCTAATTAGACTGAACAGCATTTTACGATTCTTTCACTGTTTGAACATAGTTACGAACACATTAACCGCACTTTGCGACGGTAATATTAATGACGAATGTCTAGAACGTTATAAGTTATTACCACTCTTTTCGCGGAAATATTATGAGAACCATAAACGGAAATTTAAGGCAACTTTGCTGCGTCCTGGGCTTTTGACTCAAAACTGTCGTGTTAACTTTTATGGTTATTTTGTAGAATTACAATCTAAACTAAAACTATCTCTATGATTGTTGCGTTTCATTTTCGGAAAGTAAAATTATTTAAACAAGTAGTATCATAAATAATTTCCGTGGAATAAAAACATCCACGGGTTTGTGTGTAAAATGCTTTGCAAAATATCTGAAAAAAATAAGAAAGAAAGAAAATCAATTTATTGGCTCACACATCAAAATGGTATACAATAATATAAATAAAAAATAAAGCTATGTGAACCAAAAAGGCCCTGCCTCAGCTTATTGTTGCTCAACAGAAAGTTGAGCAACGCTGGTTTTCTGGCAGGACCTTAAGTGCGTGCGTGTCTACACGGTTTACAGACAAAATAATAATAATAATAGTAATATGATAATTTATAGCTGACATTATAATAAATAAAAAAACTTAAAAATACATACCTAATAACATTTTAAAAATAAAGATAAATCTATTGTTCAACACGGGAAACACTCAAACAATTTATAATAAATAATGATCTTGCCAACCAACGTCCGTCCCTGGTCGGGTCAACTGTCAACTGACATCACATATTTCTTAACGAAACATTCTCGGTTGCGGTTGCGCGCCTAATTGGCGTGCAAAAATTAAAATTTACAGTTATAGTAGGTACATCATCTAAGGATGTCAAAAATGAAAAAAACAATAAAACAGTCGTAATAGTGTTTTACGATTTTGGGGCAAGCGATTGTGTGGATCTATCATTGACTCAACATCTCCTGAATCTCATCCAAACTCTTTCCTTTAGTCTCAGGAACAAACACCACAGTGAAGACAAAAGCGCCAGCGCATGCGGCTGCATAGAACCAAAAAGCGAAGTGGGCGCCGAGTTCCAACATGGCGGCGAAAGCGGTGGCTATAGCAAAGCCGACCAGCCAGCCGATGGTGATGGTAACGGTAGCGCCGGCGGAGCGGACGGAGGGAGTGAACATCTCACCAATAAATGTGCCAGGGATTATGCCGAAACCTGGAAAAAACAAATAAAACAAAGTTCGCTTAGATTGCCATAAAGAAAAGAAAGAAAGAAAGAAAATCAATTTATAGGGTTACCCATCAAAAACACAATAATAAAAAATAGGTAATTCTATGTGAACCAAAAAGGTCCGAGGTAAGGTAAAAGGTGTTACGCCCCATCATCTAAATTTCATGACTTAAAGCCTTTATTCGAATACACATTTTTGTGCTGTGCGGCTGTGGTGCCGTCCTTGCTTGCGACCATTTTAAATCTTACTGCTCATCAGCAACATCAACACATACCTCCTGTTACTACTGTTACCTACTGTTGAACGTGCCCCCAAAACCAAATAAAACAAGAAGTTTTGCGATAGTCACCCGCCCTAGTCGGGCAGACGAATTGGTGATCGCTGTAGGTGTTCAAAAACATTGAAGGAACCTGTCCTTTCTCTGGTTCTCTTAGTCAGCTCTTACGACATCTACAGGCTGAGTTGGAGGGGTCGACTCTTTCGCTGCGACCGGCACGACCAGAACTCTTTATATTACTTCTTCTTACTTACTTCTAATTTTACAACAACAAAATATTGGAGAATGATAGGGTATCTTCGAAATATTATTTGACGCGCTCGAAATTAAAACCAGTAGGTATGTTAGGCATTGTCAAAGCTATTGGTACCACTCATATTTTCGCCGCTCATTGGTTAATTTTCTTCTGTTTATATGCGTAATGAAAATGCAGCCAATGAGCTCCGAAAATAGTTACATCTGAATAGACCTGCTGGACACGAAAGGCACAGGACCGAGGCAGGCAAAAATTGAAGGATAAACATCGCAATAAATAATACTGGACAATCCACACAGCATCATCCATCCCCAAAGTAAGCAGAATTTGTGTAAGGGGTACTTATAACCGATTTACTTAATACCTACATAACATAGAGATAGATATTTTGTATTATACATAGAAAACACCTTGAAAACCCGGAACAAATATCTGGTTATAATACAAATCACTACTGCATGTCATCTCACACAATTTGTACACCGTAATCGGTAAATCATGTTGATACCTGCATATCTATTTGTAAAATCTTTTATCTAAACATGTTTATGCAAATAAATGCATAAACATGTCTTTAACTTTAAAAAAAAAAGATCGTCCCGAGGCAGGAATCGATCCGACAACCTACTTCTTCGCAGGTGGACCTTCTTACGCTTCACCACTGACGTCATCGATGATATTGATAATGATGATAGTGACACCAGGTAATCTGAGTCGAATGCTATCATTTTTGCTAATTTATTCAATTTCAAAATCGGAAATGCATAATTCATTCAATGTCTTTACAGGTCATTAGGGACAGAACAGAGCCTAATTTAAACATACGTGTGATAAGGGAGATAGGTAGACGATTATGACGCAGTAAGCTAGAGTATAGCGCCATAGTGTGGGACCCGCGTGAAGCAAAATACACATTGATGCTGGAAAGAATACAGCGTAAATTTTGTAGGTACGTGTATAAAAGGCAGCATGGATACTATCCATATGTCTATCCATCTCTATTTGTATCTGGAATGGTAGGGGTGGATACGTTGGAGCTAAGACGTAAGCTACAGCTGGGAATCCATTACTATCTTATATTACACAATAAAGTAAATTATCCTGGTGTGTTAAGTAAAATCAATATCTTTGTACCAAATAACTACGTGCGCGCGGGTACTCGTCGGCGGCATCGCTTGTTCTGTGGCATCGCCCTCCGAACCAAGCACGGAAACAACGCACCAACGGTTCGGGCACTCCATCTACTGAAGGAGTTCATGCACGAGTTCCAGCATGTCGATATATTCCACGACAAGCTAAGTGGGATAGTTAAAAGTATTTTAGTATATTTAAGTTATAACCTAGATTTATAGTCATTAGCATAAGATAGTAAGTGCTTTGGTTCTTAAACTGTAAACTTCTATCTTCTTTAATAATAAATAAATAAATAAATATATAAATGACAGTGGGCGGAATACGAGGTTACGATGATGACAAAGACTGGTATCCACCCAAGCGAAGTGGATAAACAACCAATTGATAGGGATAGAGAGATAGATAAACATTTATTGAACAACTCAGTTACAGAACAGAAATATTAATAGGGGTTAAAGTATGAAATTGCCGTTTTATTGTAATAGGTACTTCAAATTGACATAGAACCATGAAGGTTCTGGTTTGAGATTTTTGATCGAAACTTTTTTCACATGGTACCTATGAGGTTCTACTTTTAAAAAATGTGCAACATTTGATTATCGACTTTCAGTTGTTTTTTTTATTCAGCTTAGACAAAAGATGGATACTTCAAAAATTCGAGTGATTTTTGAATACGAGTTCCGACGCGAAACTAACGCGGCACAAACAGCTCGCAATATCAATGTTGCGTTTGGAGAGGGGACTGCTAATGATCGCACCGTGCGATTTTGGTTTAAACGCTTTCGTGATGAAAACATTGATTTGAAGAACGAACCACGTGGAAGACCGCCCACACAGGTGAATAACAATGAATTGAAAGAGATGGTAGAAGTCAATCCGAGCCAAACTACCCAGGAATTAGCGGCATGGTTTAACGTTACCTTACCAACAATATTGACTCATTTGCGTCAAATCAATAAAATAAAAAAAATTGATAACTGGAGGCCTCATGATTTGATTAACCCGCAGAAAAAAAACGCGTGTTGAAACTTGTTGAATCGATACAGAAATGAAGGAGTATTGGATCGAATTGTGACATGCGATGAAAAGTGGATTCTTTACGATAACCGTAAGCGAAAAGTGCAATGGCTGACCCCAGGTCAAACGCCGCAACAGTGTCCTAAAGCAAAGCTTACCAACAAAAAGGTAATGGTAACTATTTGGTGGTCTCAGCATGGTGTTATTCACTATAGCTATCTCCGATCTGGTCAAGCAGTAACGGCAGATGTCTACTGTGCCGAACTCCGAACAATAATAGCAATACTAGCAGTGAAATAGCCCCGACTCATGAATCGATCTTCACCATTATTGCTCCATGATAACGCGAGACCTTATACAGCACGAGAAACTGTTTTAACTGTACAGGAACTGAAATTAGAAACCATTCGTCACCCTCCGTATTCGCCAGACCTTGCTCCAACGGACTACCATTTTTTTCGTGATTTGGACGATTTTCTACGTGATAAAGTTTTCTTCCCAGGAGGCAGTACAAAAATGCTTTCACACAGTTTGTCGAATCTAGATCACCAGAGATGGCAGCAATGTATAGATAATAATGGTAATTATTTTGATTAAATAAATGTTAATTTAACAAAAAAAAACTAATTTAAATTTTTCAGTCCAAATTGGCAATTTCATACTTTAAGTCTAATAATAAATGTATGCAGACAAGTAGAAAAAAAAATACAACATTATTAGTAAAGTCGGTAGGAGGCTTAACGGAAATGTTTAACAGGAACTTAAATTAACAGTTGGCAACATAAATATAGCTAAGAGCGGAACAAAGGTATTCTTTTAGTATTAATTGAATCTCGAATACATGACAATGACTTCGGTCGTGATGATCATTATTATGATGACCTCTGTGGCGCTGCGGGCGAAGCTCCGCTTGCTCCATAGGAGGTTCGGTGCCGGTCAAATGTTTGTAAGATCTGCAGATATTCGTTCCAGGTGAACACCTGGAACGAATATCTGCTAGGTATCTGATAGGTGTTTCTTTGTATTATAAAAAATATAGTATATCTACGTTATATTTTATTAAGAACTATAACACAAGAACTGCTTAGCTTGGGGCTAGATGATGCTGTATATGTAGATTGTCCAGCATTATTTATTTATTAATTAACGGTATAGTGCACGTCTTCCTTTCTCTCCGCTCAAGTATGAGCCCATGGGGGCAATAGGAACAATAATAAGTCAAGTCTAAACTCACCGATATCATAAAACAAGAAGAAGATTATAAGTGTCACAAGTGGTAGCCATTGTACATTTGCCTCTAACTCAGATTCAAGTTGGTCAAAGTAGAAGTAGGTGCCTAAAGTTCCCTGAAAGTAAAATAATCTATTATAGAAGACCACTTCAGAATCAAGAATCAAAACTCTTTATTTCCTTAAGAACAATAAACGTACACATAGAAAGGCCAAATTCTTAAAATTATACACTGATATGGAAATAAACAAAACTCCTAGTGAGTTGCAAAAATTATCAGTAAATAAATTCAAACAAATTGTCAAAACCTTCTTGTGTAAAAAGGCCTACTCTAAAATATCAGATTATCTAGAGGATAAAAAATCAAATCCCGTCCGGATTTGCTCCAACTCGAAAAATAACAACTAACAGGCTAAAGGTTTCTTCGTCGCTTCTTTACTTTAGTCTACATACCGAAGCGACTGAAATCAAAAATATCACTTTGTTTCCGTATCAGTGTTTAATTATTAAGAATTTGACCTTTTCTAAGTGTACATTTATTGTATTTATGGAAATAAAGAGTTTTTGACTTTGACTTTTACTTTGAATACAGTGATATTTTGATTTCAGTTGTTTTGGTAGGAATGATACTAAATTAAAGAAGCGACGACTAAACCTTTAGCCTGTTAGTTGTTATTTTTAGAAAACTAAGATTTGACATTGCAAAGACAAATCTTATCTTATCTCTTTATCTGTTCTGCCTTCTGGTGACGACTTAGATTTTTAAGAAATAGATACATATATGTGTAAAAAGTAGTTGTAATTGTTTTATTCTGTTATTGTAATTTACTTCACAATCATAAGGAATTATGATAATAGATATGAGTAAAAAAAGATTAGTCATACACAAGAATAAATTTAAAGGAAACAAAAGTTCAAAATAAAATAACAAATGTAGCATAAAAGTTAAAGGACTTACCAAGCTCAAGAAACACATAGCCGTAGACAACAACAGTAAGATTTTCCTTCCAGATCTTTCCACAAAGAAAGGAGTTACACAACTAGACCCTAACTGGGTTATCCCAATTATAATAGTAGCTATGTTAGGCTCTATAGAAGAACCAGCTAGATCAAATATAGTAGTAGCAAAGAATATAACAACTATAACTCCGCTCAGTTGCTGGAAAATGTTCAAAGATAATGTTATGAAAAGTGCTTTTCTGTTGCTTTTCATCTTGAATAGATCTGATAATTTGGTTGGTTCTGCCTTCTCCTCTTTTGATAATTTAATTAAATCAATGTCTTCTTCTCTGTCGAGGTATTTAAAGGTGTCTTCTGCTTGCTTTTGCTTTCCTGCAACAGAATATTACTCTCTTGAACTTCTTTGACTTATCTTTTTAATTTGAGTCTTATAGGCCCGTAGGCTATGCTATGCTCCAACTCGAAAAATAACAACTAACAGGCTAAAGGATTCTTCGTCGCTTCTTTACTTTAGTCAACATACCGAAGCGACTGAAATCAAAAATATCACCTTATTTCCGTGTCAGTGTTTAATTATTAAGAATTTGACCTTTTCTAAGTGTACATTTATTGTATTTATGGAAATAAAGAGTTTTTGACTTTGACTTTGGCTACGCAATTCAGTTGAATCATTCACCTTTCATGAGCAAAAACAGCGGAGTCTCCGGTATAAACAGTATCCCTCCAATGTAAACCAACGTAATAGCCATGCCTATGTAACTGGTGACTGAGTAGGAAACGTAGGGACCTACTGAGTATATGACTAGGGTTCCCAGGGTGCTGAATATAGCAGTTACTGTTAGAAGGATTCCGCGGATCGGGTTGGATCTGAAACGAAAAAGTAATTGTTTGTAAGCTTTTTTGTAGTTAAACAACTTATTTGGAGGTAAGCATCTCCAGGGGCCTAATTCTGCTAAATTAATCACTTAACTGTTTCAATTATTGTAATAAATCGTCAGAAAATGACACATTTTTGTATTCTACCATAGATAAAATAACTTACAGATAGAGGGACGCACGTCAAAAGTGTTAAAGTTGAACTATTCTATTAATATCTCTGTGTAGTTTCTATCCTCTTGAAGGATTCTACGTGACGATTCTGCGACGATACCATTGTCATAGTAAAGCGATTGGTTAGCAGAATTGGGCTCCAGAACTCCAGGTCCAGTTCTGTTAGAAGTTCCTAAAATTACCTGCTTTGATTGTAAAGCTATTATTTGCCAGACTTCTCTGCAAAATGTTACCGGTTATCCCGATTTTCATTAGTTACGCCTGATCACGTTTTATAAGCAACCAAGTGTGCTAAGCATGAAACAAAAATGCTGCTTTAGAAGTAGGTTTTATTTTTTTTATTATAGGCGCTATTTTTAATATGATCGATGTTCGATTTATCTCTCACGTGGTAGCAGTGGGCAGCTTGCAGAACCGATAACCGCGCTGGGGTGTAAATGTTCTGGAGTGACGACCGTGATGCAAAGCGAAACGGAGTGTTGGGAGATCATCCACTCGATGGACTGACGACATTGTAGCGCAGAGAGTCGATGGACGGAGGCGGCTCAGAGACCTCTTTTTGTGGCGGCGTATAGACCTATAGGCCTATAGGCCTATAGGCCTATGCTGGATATATCCAGCATTGGACGTTTGTGGGCTTATGTGTATCTATCACCTGATCATCCTGAGATACTTACGCAATTTCTCCAATATACACCAGGTTCATGACAAAAACGATTCCTATGCCAAAGCCGCTGAATATCCGACCAGCGTAGATCATGGTCAGGTTATTGGCCAGAGCGAGGATGAGGAACGACAGAGCACTAACACATCCTCCGAGGAGTAAACTCGGTTTCCTTCCGACGGTGTTTGAAAGAAAAGTTGTGACATATGGACCTGAAAGTTTAAATTAAAATTGAATTTGACGATTGTAGCACGGGCAAGTGGATGGATAATAACTTCAAATTATGCATTGACATATATATTGATTATAATAAATATTATGCATGTCCAGCAGTGGACTAAGATAGGTTGATGATGATGATGATACATTGATAACCCTAATCGTTATACTTTACCTACTTGAACGATTGATATGGCTCTTAAAACTTTATAAACAATACTATTTGGGATTATTTCGTTTTATAGAATAATTAGCTTCTCCCGTCTTTGCACGCGTATTCTCGGTATTATATTATTCATAATAATTTATTCAATAACAATTTACAATTGTGTTTGAAAGTGGTATTTACATACAGCATGAAATAAAAAGAAAATCAATTATTAAATTTAAATTCAGAACAATACAAATCTGTTAACTTTACTGTCACAATAAACAAATTACAACTCAAGTCACTTTTATACAGACAATGTAGTTTTTATTTAATTACTGCGGTTAGCCTATTATTTATCTGTCTATATTATTATCTATAGCCTATTATCTAAATGAACGCCAAATTTCATCTTCATCTGTTTAATAGTTTTAGAGATCGGTGGGTTTCGGCTTTTTAATACTGAGTAAAAGCATATACAAAATATTATAATAAATTCATTTATTAGGTCCTTACATATGAAATTGGCGTTTTGTATGGGAGGAACAAAAAGTCGAATATTTTTTAATATAATATATTTAATTAATCAAAGTATGAACCATTATTTTCTATGCACTTTTGCCATCTTATAGGTAGTTCATTGATCCCTTTACTAAAAAAACCAGTCGGACGGGAATCAATAAAATCTTTGAAGGCGATTTGGACTGCCCCATCGGAGTTGAATTTTTTCCCTTGCAAGAAGTTATCCAAATTTCGAAAAAAATGGTAATCTGTTGGAGCAAGGTCCGGGGAGTACGGAGGATGTCTTAGACTTTCCAATTGAAGCTCTTCTAATTTAGTAGCCGTCTGTTGCGCAGTGTGTGGTCTAGCGTTGTCGTGAAGCAGCAGTGGCGTGGAGCGATTGACCAGCCTAGGTTGTTTAGCCGCTAGCTTTTCCATCATGGTTTGCAATTGCTGACAATAGACATCAGCCGTAATAGTCTGGCCAGATTTGAGAAAACTGTAATGAACAATACCGGCACTAGTCCACCAAACGCTTACAAGTAACTTTTTTGGGGTTAATTTTCGCTTGGGGCAGGATTTGGCTGGCTGGCCAGGATCCAACCATTGCGCTGAGCGCTTCCGATTATCGTAAAGAACCCATTTTTCATCACAGGTAATGATTCGGTTTAAAATACCTTCATTATTGTGCCGGTTTAGTAATGTAACGCAGCAGTCGACGCGCGTTTGCCGGTTTGCTTCAGTCAATTCGTGAGGTACCCACCTTTCAAGCTTTTTAATCTTCCCAATTTGCTTCAAGTGAATTAAAACAGTTTTATCACTAACATCGCAGCCTGCAGCTAACTCGGACGTGGTTTGCGATGGATCCGCTTCCACAATAGCCTTCAACTCTTCATTATCAACTTGAGTCTCAGGCCGTCCACGGGGCTTGTTCTGCAGGTCAAAATTTCCAGAACGAAAACGTTGGAACCAAAAACGAACTGTGTTTTCTTTTGCAACACGACCGCCATACACATCATTCACCCTTCGAGTTGTTTCCGCAGCACTAGTGCCACGGCGGAACTCGTACTCGTAAATAATGCGATATTTTAAGTTTTCCATTTTGTAAAATTAGTGACGCAAACAGAAAAAAACAGAAGAAAAAAAACAAATGAATGACGATCATCGAAGCACAAATACATGAGTCTATAGCTGTACAAATTTGAATTTGGAATTCCTTACCAAAGAGGAGAAATTTGTGATTAAAGTGGCCAGTACGAAAAACGCCAATTTCATATGTAAGGACCTAATATTATTTATTTGTTGTTTGAATATTAGTAGGAAAGGATATTTTCAGATAGGTACTGTTTATCTTTCTATGTGTGAAAACTGATTAGTTTAATGTTGTGTTAAATTTTCTAATTCTAAAGCTTTTAGTTTCCCAAAATAAATAAATACCATCATGGTTAACTTGGCCGCAACGCATTCTCGTACAGAGCAGAAGGTTTGCGGGTTCATGTCCCGCCTGATACGTAAATTTTTAGGATTTATAGATTCTCAGAACATAGGCCAAGGTTAATTACCACTTACCACCAATACACCCGATATAAATAACAGAGCCCACCACCGATGCCTCCTGGTCACTTATCACGTTGGGCAGGGGGGTCTGGTCAGGATCTTGAAGCTTCGGCACCACTGGAGCGGTCCATCCTAGACCAAAGCCTACGAGCATTTGGCCAATGTATACTGAAAAATCGGTTTAAATAATTTATTCTCTATTTTACAGTCCACTTATTATGAGACTGCTACTTATTTAAGTCTTTCTATGATAATGCTAGCGCGCATGAACGATTATTTTAAATTTTAATAATAAATAAATATCATTTATTAAAAAGATTTATGACTTAAAATGATTACATCGTTGATCCCCAAACTAGGATACACCTGTATCTTGGGGACCACTAATTTAACATTGATAGTTAAATATAATGCAATCTATTTTTGTTTAAGGTACATTATAGAAAACACCCTAACCCGAAACAAATCCACAATCGTACAAACATTTGTCCCGCGACGGGAGTCGAACCCGCTACCTAACTCAGCGTTTCAGTCTGATCTTCGCCCGCTGCGCCACTGACGTCGTCAAATAATAAAATATTTAAAATGCGTTTTCAAAATAGATAAACATTTATCAGGCACATAAATTTAAACAAAACAGTAAAAGCTGTTGTTACACACATTGACGACATACACTTCGAAGATTAAGATCTTCACATAATATGATCTTACTTGAGTAAATTCATTTGGAGAGGGCAGTGGCCTTTATTAACAAAGAAAATTACAATCAAATAATAAAAACAAATTCGAAATAGTATTTACATTTGAAACAATTAAGCTAACTGCAGACTGTTGCAAACAATCCACAGGAAGCGTCCCCAAGACGCTGACTGCATTGCCCCGCTGTATGAAATTCTGATGCGCTGCGCCAGATACCCACCGCTCTCGGATCACGCGTCGTCGCTTCGACGCGTAACTTCAATGGTTATTTCATTTGATTTAATTTATTTTGAAATAATTGACGTAGGTATGTTCTGTACCTACAACCTACCTACGGTCGCATTGAAAAAAAAAACACTTCGGTTCTTTACTTTTGCTTTTTACCCCTACCAAACAAAAAAGGACCAGTGTGATATTTTAGATAGATAGAAAATACTTTTATTGAACTAAGAAACAATTTACAAATAAAACAATTATAACATAAGTGACAATTGGCGGTCTTATCGCTCAAGCGCGATCTCTGCCAGACAACCTGGTATGGATAGGACTGTCGAATATACATGGCGTAAAACCTGTATGCATCTAATAGGGTACTACTTAAAAAAACAGGTCGTATTTAAAAATATAAAAAAAAATTATGCTGCTCATATATAAATGATAATGGTAAAAAAAAACTTATGTAGGTAGGTACTTACTGAATAATGCAGCAAGCAATTGATTTTTTGGAAAAATCATCTTACAATCACAACATACACAAACTAAACTCACTTTGAAATTAAAATGCACTGGCAGGTATAATCATTTATATTATTTATTATAGTAACGTTAAATAAAATTAAGCTAGCAATTTCACACAAAATTTACCTTCCACTAGCTATCACTGACTACGATTATAAACATTACCGAGATATTACCTAATATGTTATGAATGCAAATTTAAAAATAATCTTATTTATATTGATATAGATTGGATAACAGCTGATAATAATTTCGGTATTTAAATTAGTTTCCTTTAGTTGCAAAATCAGATTGGCAACCTAGTTTTGCCACGAGGAAACGTTCTTTTGAGCTTCGGTGCGTTTTTTATATTAATATTGTCTACCATATATAAATAAATAAAATAAATAAATAATGCTGGACAATCCACACAGCATCATCTAGCCCCAAAGTAAGCAGAGCTTGTGTTATGGGTACTAGATGACAGATAAACTTAATATAATACATAACATACATAGATTGATATTTTTTATTATATATAGAAAATACCCAGAACACCCGGAACAAATATTTGCAGATCGTACAAACATTTGTCCCAAGGCGGGAATCGAACCCGCAACCTTCTGCGTCGCAGGCGGACCTTCGCTCGCCGCGCCACATCGGTTGTCATATACAGGGTGTCCCGAAACTCAACGTCAAGCCGAAAACGCAGGACAGGTGGGTTCGTGGCGACCCAGAAAAACCATAAAATTATGGATCTATCTCCAATGGTTTTTGAGTTATAGGCTTTTTCCTGAAAATCAAAAATTATCTGCCCAGCGTCAAACTTTTCTATTCTGTGACTGCAGATGTCAATATTTTGTGATTTTTATTTTTGTATTACAAACCCAAATAACTTTTTAGTTTATATTAACGACCTGCCTCATCTTGTAAAGGATAACCACGAGATCGTATTGTTTGCTGATGATACTTCATTAATTTTTAAAATGAAACGACAAAGCACTAATTTCGACGATGTGAATAATGCAATCTCAAAAATAGTCCATTGGTTTAATGTCAATAACCTTTTGCTTAATGAAACCAAAACGAAATGCATTAGATTTATTCTACCTAATGTAAAACAAGTTAAGGCTGATGTAACCGTCAAAGGAGAAACGTTAGAAATTGTTAATAGTACCATATTCTTAGGAATAACCTTAGATAGTAAACTTCAATGGGGCCCACACATAGACAAGCTATCGAAGAGACTTAGTTCTGCAGCGTATGCAGTCAAAAAAATCCGTCACCTTACAGACGTTGATACTTCTAGACTAGTTTATTTCAGCTACTTCCATAGTGTTATGTCTTATGGCATACTGCTATGGGGGAACGCTGCAGATATTAACACCGTATTTGTACTGCAGAAGAGGGCTGTCCGTGCAATCTATAATATGGGTCCCAGAGAAAGCCTACGTGAAAAATTCAAGGAAATAAACATAATGACACTACCATGTCAATATATTTATGAAAACCTATTGTACACTCATAGAAATAGCAATCGCTTCCCTAAAAATAGCGATGTACATAATTTGAATAAAAAAATAAACATAAACTCGCTGTGCCCACAACTAGACTACACAAAATCAATGTATCTTTTAAAGGGCAATGTATACGCTTCTACAATAAAACTCCTAGTGAGTTGCAAAAATTATCAGTAAATAAATTCAAACAAATTGTCAAAACCTTCTTGTGTAAAAAGGCCTACTATAAAATATCAGATTATCTAGAGGATAAAAAAGCTTGGGACGGGATTTGCTCCAACTCGAAAAATAACAACTAACAGGCTAAAGGTTTCTTCGTCGCTTCTTTACTTTAGTCAACATACCGAAGCGACTGAAATCAAAAATATCACTTTATTTCCGTGTCAGTGTTTAATTATTAAGAATTTGACCTTTTCTAAGTGTACATTTATTGTATTTATGGAAATAAAGAGTTTTTGACCTTGACTTTGACTTAACACATTCATTTATTGAAGTGTAAAATTAAAACATAATGACCCCATTTTTTGAAAAAAAAATATAGTTTAGTTATTTTTTTTGCCTAAATGGTTTTCAATCGGTTAACTTTGACCCTTCATACTGAAAAAAAAATCCACACGATAGGCCGGCATGTTATGTTAAAAGTTGGCGCAGTTATTTTAGATTTCAAAATAGTATCATACGACACACTATTTTAATTAAAATAATTTGAAAACATTTATTGTCTGAAATAAGACCTAAAATCAAAACATTTCCACACCTTTGCAAAAGTACATTTTCATCTATAAATATTGAATTCAACAAGTGCAAGTGAGACAGCAATATTTTTGAAATACGTTGAGGATGCTATTTAACTTGTCCGTTAATTATTCCGGTCCTCAAATTTATTTTAAATTGATATTGCGCTCGATCTGTGCGCATTAAATGTGGGTTTTCAATACTCAAACAATGAACATTGAAATATCCATCTTTTTTTGCATGTTGTTTCGTCAGTCCATAATATTTTGTCCTTCGGATCTTCGCTATTTTTTGCTAACATTGTTTTACAAAAATTTATTCTATGACGGTAATCACGAGATAGTAAACTCTGTACTCGATTCACGTGATAGGGGTGGTATTTATGACGTTTTAAAATTCGATGTACGACAGTTTTGGGTACTCCCGTATTTTCTTCAATTGCACGTACTGAAGTACCGGGGTTGTCTTGAATTTCATTTAAAGCTACGTCATCTTAGTCCACTGGGGGTCTTCCACCACGGTTTCGAACACCAGGTAGTTGTCCCTCTGAATATGCCTGATGCACATAAACAAAAATGCGGTGATCCGGATAACGTTCGGCATTCGGGTACTTTTTCCGATAACGCCTGGTTGTGGCGCTTGCGTTAAGTCCATATTCTGCGTTAATTATATGCATATTTGCATATTCTACCGCTGAGTAGACATAAGGCATAGTTCGGGTTACCAGGAAAAACGTAGACAACACAAATCACAGATTTGTACTCGTACTCACAGCCGAGTTTGCAAAACATTCAAGAAAGCCGGGAAAAAAATTAAAAGAATTTAAAAAAGAATCAAACCCAACTAGGCATTTTTAAAAAAAGAACGGTGACACATAGGTCGAACAGATATAAAAGAGGTTTCATTTTGAAGCACCTACCCTTCCGTATGGAACAGTTAGGTGTGGAACGGTTTTGATTTTAGGTCATAATTCAGACAATAAAAGTTTTCAAATTATTTTAATTAGTAAAGTGTGACGTATGATACCATTTTGAAATCTAAAATAACTGCGCCAACTTTTAACATAACATGTCGGCCTATCGTAGTGGTTTTTTTTTTTTTTCAGTATTAAGGGTCAAAGTTAACCGATTGAAAACCATTTAGGCAAAAAAATTAACTAAATTATATTTTTTTTCGAAAAATGGGGTCATCATGTTTTAATTTTACACTTCAATAAATAAATATGTTATTTGAGTTTGTAATACAAAAATAAAAATCACAAAATATTGCCATCTGTAGTCACAGCATAGAAAAGTTTGACGCCAGGCAGAAAATTATTGATTTTCAGGAAAAAGCCTATAACTCAAAAACCATTGGAGATAGACCCATAATTTTATGGTTTTTCTGGGTCGCCATGAACCCACCTATCCTGCGTTTTCGGCTTGACGTTGAGTTTCGGGACACCCTGTATATATACATATATATATACACTAGAATAACATTACAATCTAGTCATAGATTTGGCTACTGGGTAGTTTTGTGTTAACTTAATTTTATAACAACATACACTTAGAAGGTGTCCACCGGGACTTTTCTTATTGTCTCTACTTATGGGGAAGTCACTTGGTTCATGTGTTAAAAAATTGTTTAATCGTCGTAAACGGTGTCTAAGTAAAAACAGCTTCTCGGCTGCAAGAGTGTCAAACTATCACTCACTGTTAATTTAGTGTATGGTATTATTACTGAGGAAGAGAAAAGTACCCGTTTGAATATTCGCGCTATACTTAGCTCAAGAATCCAAGATATTATTCTAAATTTTAGTGTATGTGGTCACATGATCCAAATAACAAGTTCTGGCATTCCGGGAGTAACAAAGAGTTACGATTTTACGCAAGTGGTAACACCAGAAAATAGATTCGTCTTTTCATTCGCCATAGCGCCGATAACGTAGACTTTTGTCACCCACGTGACCGTTTTGTCTCGGAATGTCATACCTGGCGAAGTATATTATTATTTGTGCTCATAAAGCTTGTCGTGCGACCAGGAAAGCACCACTGCAGCGCAGCACAAAAATTTGCATTCAAATAGGGGGCCTAGCTCATAAAATTTAGATGAATTTTATATTGACAGCATCAGATGACAGATAGCTCGCGGACCACTCGTTTAAGGCTGCGTTTCCACCAGAGATGCGTAGCGTGGAAGATTAAAAATAATATTAATATTTTGGAAAATCTATGAATACTTACCCACTTTTAAAAGAAACAGGAATATTGTTGTCAATACTACCTATTCAAAATAATTTGTGTTCAGCTTACAACTTGACATCTCATCCATCAATTATTAGCTTGAAATTGGGAACAGATTTGACGCTTGATAATTGATCAAGTCTTTCATCATTCAGTTATTTTCAGACATTTTTCATCTTTGGTAGAAGACAATTTATTTCATAAGTCCAAGAGCGAATGTTCAGAAAATAATGCTTTTTTTATCAAATCAAATGACTTTTTGAACGAGTTCAAATGGCCAGTAACATAAGAGTTGGGGTTCAAATTGATTTTCATGAAATCGTGTATCAACTCCGTTTAAAATCGCTCCACTCGAGCGACGACTATCTAGTTGTCATGTATCTATCTACATGAGATCACTAATAATTGTTGCATTGGAGGCGATTAGCTAACTCGGTAACGAGCTCAACAACACACCTTATTAAAGAAATTATTAAAATTTTTCATTAGTAATCTCTATAGAAAGTGTTAATGTTTTTATTTTTATTTAGAGTAACTTTATATTTTTCTTTGTATCGACTCCAGGTTGTGTCTATAGTACTTTACCTAAATGAAAGAAGTTACTGGCTCCTGAAACACAGTTTATAACTTGTTCGGGAGCCTATGGCTTCATTTTATTTTATACATATGTAACTTTACTTTGTGTCAAATAAATGTCTTTTACTTTTACTATATTTTGTACAACAGCGTACCCGATAAAATTACACACTGTTTATCAATGCACATATTTAAAAAAAGACTGAACAATATATTTATGACGAGATCTTTTATGTTAGTGTAACAATACCCACCATTATTGTAAAACTAGCTACTACAATTTATTAGTTGTAATTGTGTTGTAATTTAGTATTCATAATTAAGATAGTACGTAAGATTATTGTATGTACTCATTTAAGTGAAAATTGTTCTTTTGAGTAAATAAATTCGATAAACTGAAACTGAACTGAAAGATAAAATACAAAAATGTGTCATTCTGTGACGATACCATTGTAACAGTGAAGCAATTAATTTAGTGGAATTAGCGGCAAGTAGAAGACAGGGCGCTATGCCGATCATTAGAGGTCTATATCCAGTAGGGGCCTAATATAGGCTGATGATGATGGTGATGGATTAATTTAGTGGAATTAGGGTCCTGAGTCCGGTTAAAGATTGTATCGAGACGTAATCGTGACGTCTCCTTTTTTAACTGACTTCAACAGGAGGAGGTTCTCAGTTCGTCTGTATGTCTTTGTTTTTTTTATGTTTTTATGTATTTATGTTACTTGATATCTCCACCTATGGGTAACCTATTTTACTGATTCTTTCACTATTGTATAGAGAATGATCCCGAGGTGGTCCCATAAAATTTTGATTCCCGAGGGATTAGTATTCTTCCCGTTAAACTTAAAAAGCAACATAATATTTTAGGAGAATCACGACTAGCTACAACAGTTTTGGTGATATATCCGCCAATAGATTTTGATGATTCTTTCGTTGTTGTATAAAAATTCATTTTGAAGTGGTCTCCTATAAGTTTGATTCTCGAGGAATTGCTATGTGCGCCGTAAAACGTAGATTTGTAAAATTCTTCAGAATATGATAAATTTCATTATCACCTAATGGTTTCCGTGGCAACGGGTGTCAACAGTTTCATCCATGTGTCATCAAACTAAATTAGACTTGAATAATAACTAGATTTCGCCAAAGTAAACTCAATTTTTGCACGTGAACATAGACCTTCGGTTAGGGAAAGCAAGGGAGGACTGATTTCGATCGTCCGAGACATAAATGAATATTATCTAGGTACCTACCGGAATTTGAACTCAGTTTATCGTTTTTTAAAACAATGTCATCGAACTAAATATTGCCTATATTATTGCCAAATTATAATGTCATCGAACTAAATATTGCCTATATTATTGCCAAATTATAATGTCATCGAACTAAATATTGCCTAAAGGTGATCCATAGATTTTTCCAAGGACCATAAATACTCCTGTCGGAGGATTTTTCCCAGTGCACCAAGGAGACTGATAAAGCTGTATTATCCTAACTCTATGGATATAGCAGTGAGGAGATATTCGGGAGTGTTTAATAAAAAATCTAATGAAGTTAAGTACCTCCTACTTTCTATAGAGTCTGGCTATTTATGAAAAATGTTAAGACTGGAAATATTTGCAAGATGTTAGTAGACATTTTACGTGCCCGAAATTACTTAGCGCTTTTTCACTATCAACGCTCAGTACCCAGACTACTTTCATTAGGCATTTCTTTTTATTTATTTTTATTACAAAAAGGCACTTAAATTTTATTTATTTGTATGGTAAAAAAAATTACATGAAACCTAAAAAAAAAAGAAAAATATTCAAAAAAATATTTACTTACTATAACTTATTATACACTTAGGGAGAAAACTAAATATTACGCGAATATAATAAAATACAGTCGGTAGGTACATTGAATAGGAAGTTCTCCTCTCTCTCTCTCTTCATACATCATTGTTGTGGCCAGCAGCAGGAGGGTCTACATTGATCTTAAATAAGCAAGATAAGAGCACCTTTGTAACATTATAGAAACGCAATAAATAAATGACTAATATGTGCTATTAGGAATACCACTTTCACATGTTGGTAACTAACTCGTGTGCATGTTCAACAGCTCGGTTTGCAGCAACATGCGAGGGCACCGAGCTGCTGAACATAAAACGATAATTTTATGCAAAATGGATATCAGTCCATATTTCTCAATCTTTTCATCTCGTTAAGAGCTCTCTCGTCGTGGGGTCTTATCATTTCCGTTACTTTATTTTTTTTGTGTGCAATAAAGAATAAGTACCTATAGGAATTAGTATTCGTCCCGCAAAACTTAAAAAAACAATAGCGTTTGTAGTCGGTTTTTAGTTTTTTCAAAACAATCAAATTATCTATGGTGTTACTCAATAAAATGATGGTGACTATAATATCACGTTTATTGAAAAAGCCTTAAGCTGCGTACAGACTTACATACCGTACATGTTACAATGTAATGTGAAATGAGTATTTCATTAATGTGGACACACACCTGTTTCTGGCGTGCTCGCGAACGTAGCATCAGAACCTGGTTTGTTCGAGTTCGCGTTCGTCTCAATACAACCCGTCCACACTGGCGTTTTTGTTCGCGATCGCGATCCGTAAATCACTCAAAACCAACAAAACTACGGATCGCGCCGAGTGTACCTTGAATTACTCGTAGCGTGCTCATGCCATGCCGAGTATCTTACATTACAAGATAAAAAGCAAAATGGATGAAAATTCTTCCATTTCCTGTTACATTATTATTAAACCTTTGTACGCGGCATTAGGACTTAAAATAATTCATATTTAATTTGTCCCCAAACTAGGATAGATTTTAGGGATTACTTTCATGGATTCTGAATTTAAATTTTAAGGAAAAAAGAAATGTTTTGTGTAAGACGTTTAATAAATTTATTTATTTATTTATTCATCAAAATTAAATGTACTCTATTTTTACAGGCGCAGGTACCCAATGCAATAGAGTACCTAGTCTTCACATAATTTAATAAACAATTATTTATTATAATATTATAATTTTAAGATCTTACCAGGCTTCTTAGAGAGTCGACAGGTGATCGGAATGCTGGCTTCTGTTTCGGTCAACGAATTAGCATTGCCATTCAACGTGGCAATGCTGCCAGCATTCTGGGCACTCTGCCTTCTGGTGACGGCTTAGATTTTTAAGAAATAGATATAAGTGTATATACTAGTTGTAATTGTTTTATTCTGTTATTGTATCTATGGCGAATACATATATATATATATGAATACATACATATATATGTATTAATATTATAATATTATAATATTTAAAAAAAAACTGTCGAAGTGCGAGTCAGTGATAACAAAATTCGTCAAACCTTATAAATCAAAATAAGTTCAAAAATTAAATAAATAAATCACATTAAAACTTATCGCTTACCCATTCAAAATGCCATAAAAACAACAAACCTCACCTATATTCAAATAACATAAAAAAGCCCTTTGGACTCGCTCATAGAGCAAACCAGATCTACTCTCTCAGCTAGCAGATTGCCACATGCCGCGCGTCAGAGGTGCTTTATTTTGGAGATGGGCCCTTCCTCTTGGTACAGATAATAGGACGGGTCGCCTCCTAATTAATAAGATTACCACTTACTAATAGCTACAGATAGAAATTGCATATTCTTAAACACGAAGGCTGACATTTCTTAATTTTATATAAATCACCGAAATTAAACTTGGTATATATTTATTTTTGAGAAGGTTTATGAGGCACTAGAAATACTTAATTGAACAACCAGAAAGGACTGGTATTCATTAACAATTTAATTTAATCTCAGTTTGTAAATTCATCAAAGGCAATCAATATTCTATGTTGTTAGGGTTCCGTACACGAAGGGTGAAAACGGAACTCTATTACTAAGAGTCTGCTGTCCGTCCGTTCGTCCGTATGTCAGAGGGATCTATCTAATGAGCCGTAAGAGGTAGACAGTTTAAATTTTCAGAGAAGGTGTATTGCGTATTTCTCTTGTCGCTATATTAAAATAATAAAAAATATAATATACATAATTATGTATATCCAAATTGAATGGATGAACAAAAAACATGTTTTTTTTTGGCTATTTTGGCTTTTTGTTTGTCAAGGGTGTATCCCTTGAACCACAATAAGTAGACACATAAAACATTCTATAAATAAGTAACACTTGAATAGTAATAACAACATATACTAAAAATATAATAAAGTTGAAAATTTAGACGGGTCTCCCAACAAGTCAAAATTTGATGTTGGAAAAAGTTGCCTGATTTACCTACCTACGGAACCCTTCGTGTACGAGTCAACTCGAACTTGACGGTTTTTTTATTACTAATATGTAGTATATTAATAATACAACTATTATTATTAATAACCGAAAACCTACAGGCAATGAAGTAATCTAGTCATTAATATTGCCTACAGGGTGCGATTTTTTAGGTCAAATAATGCGTCATGCTAGTAGGTAGTATACTACCTACTCGATTTTTGATCTGCAAGAGAGATACAAACGCACTGTACTTAACGCAGTACTATTAAAAAATTACAAATTATCATATAGAGAACAGAGATTAAGCGTGTGTAAGTGAAGGAGTAACAAAGAAACACACACAAACTTTTGCCTTCACAACACTTAAAGTACAGTGTGACTAATTTGTGTAATTTTTTTTGTGCACGGAAGACCAGCGCTACGGCACGTTCTCCCTTCCATAGCATTCGCTGAGTGTTGGCCATTTTTGTTGTTATCGTAATTGATTGTTTCCTTTTTACTGTCTGAATTGTGCAACAAAATAAACACATTTTTTCCTAATTTTAATTACCCTGGGTTTCTATCAAAATTACTTCTTGCGTGAATTCTGGGACACCTTTTATAAACCTTTGAAAACTTGATTGCTTAGATAACGCCGAGCAATTTAATTACTCACATAATTTAAAATACTCTGACTGCTTATAAATATATAAGTAGTTAATTGAAAACTATAAATAAATGAAACCGCATAAGAGCGACTCAGACCCGCACACGAAGGGTCTCGTACTAAAGACATATTCTACTTATAAATGAGCAAATAGCATCATGAAGTTCTCTATTGTCTTTTGTGTGTCAGAAAACGTTTATTTTATAAAACGGTTACAGAAATACCCACTGTGAAAATGTTAACTTTCTACCTATGACATACAGCGCGCTGACAGACTTACAGCGGCTGTATGTTCATGACATACAGCGCGCTGGCAGAGCAGACGGACGGGCGATTTAACAGCGGAGGCTTATTAGTGGGGTCCCGTTGTTAGCCTTAGCTAGGTACGGAACCCTAAAAAGACCCGACGCGGGTAACTCTTTTTCATAAGAAGTTGAATAGCGAGAACCGAGTCTGTTATTTTCCTTGTTTTCATTAATGAACTTGTACATAGACATTGTTTGTACATTGTTTGATTGCGTCAAACATGGTATTAAGGTGGTTTAGTTCTAAGTAATGCACTCATGTCTCACTATATTCTAGCATGCAATAATTATGGTGGCAAATTAAATTAGGTATTATTATTTATTATCTTACATTTAAAAACTCATTGATGTCATAAAAATTCATTTCATTCAGCCATCTAAGCAATTTGATTTTATATAAAAAATTATTTAATAATTTGATTTCATTTGGTAACTTATTGTATATTTTTACGCATAGAAGTAATTAAGTATGTTGTGTTTACCTTGAACTCCGTTTTTACTCCTTAAGGCATGCAGAAATTAGGGTAGAGTAGACAATAACCGCTGGGGTAAACGTGTTCTTGAGTGGAGACCGCGACTCGGCAAACGTAGTGTAGGTAGCCCTCCGGTGGGATGACGATTTTAGGCAGTTGCTGGATTCGGCAAGCTGAAGACATGGCGCTATAGAGCTCATCGCCTATGTCCAGACTTATGCCTAGTAGTGGACTAATATAGGCTGATGATGATGATGACGAGACCAATAATAATGATTTTATTTTAATAAGGGTAGTTTAGTGTGGAAAACACCACCAAAAATGCAAAATTATATACTAATAATAACATTCGGATGCCAGACACTTAAAGGTAAGTATATTCTAGAGAGCATTTGCTAGAGCACTTCAATGTAACGTGCTTACGAATGGTACTCGTAGAATACAGACAAATGATCAGTTTCCTAGAGCATTTCCATGTAATGTAATGTTCTTGCGAATGCTCGACGCTGTGTTTCACGGCGAGTGAACATGAGATTTGTATCTTGCGTACATTTTCCCTCGACCCGCGCACCTCACTCCTCGCCATCCATCAGTGGATCAGAGTGGACAAAAAAGTGGAATCTGATCCATTAGTGGATCTGCAAAGTCGATCAGAGTGGAATAGGCCCGCCCCGTCCCCCGTCACCCGCTCACGTGCCTTTGCTCAATTTAACGTTACATTAAAACGCTCGTTGCTTTTTAAAATCATGTTATAGCAAAACATCGATCGTCATGTTCGAAGTGTGGATCGAGTAAATTTAAAAATAGCGAATTCTTGATGTTCTGTTACAAGTAAATGCTCTAGTCTATACCTAGTCACCTTAACGCGTTCAGAATCAACAAGACCTACTATTTACCTAATTAAATCAATAGTCATTATCTAAAATGCTATTCAAACCACCGATAAAAAAACAAGACCAAATCTCGCTCGCACCAAGTTGCTATAACAGTTTGCGGAAAACTATTCGTCCAGTTAAAAGTTAGGCTGATTTTTACCACATTTACGCAGAACTCCTGTATCGGCTTCAGAGTCAGTCAGTTGAGGTTGTGGCGACATCTACAGTCACTTGAATACACTAGTCACTGGTGGCGAAATGATGTAGGTACTTATCAAGATAAGATAATTTTTATTTGATACACCAAAGATAACATAAAATGTACTATTACGCTCAGCTAGTATAGTATTACAAAATCTATAGATATGCCATGGTTTTTACGAGGTTGCGAGGTTTATTTTTTGAGTGTTTTGTACCTAGATATCTGCAATGATATTATATATGTTATCTAATACTATAATATTATCACCTCGAAGCATCCCAACGGCTGAAGCTATTTTGACAAATGATATATGAGAATACTCATTTGAACTCATATAATATACTTATAAATACACTTCGTTCGCGTTATATTTTTAGATTTGTAAACGAAGCATAATGTATTATTGATAATTTATCTGTTTGCTTGTTATGCTCTGAGTCTGACCATGGTAGACTAGAAATATTATATAGATTGATATAAGGCCAATGTACACATTATCACCTTTTATATTGCCACCTAGTTTGCCATACCTGCTGCATAAGGTATTCATATTTGACCACAGTTTCTCTCGTATTAAGAAACGCTGCAGCTGTGCAAAAAAAGCTTCAGTATGCAGAATTGGACCTGTTACACCTTTAATATAAGTACCTATATTTATTTGTATTAGGTACATAGATTGTGAATTAAATCGTGTAGGATCTACGCGGGATAGCATGCTGTCATGCTGTCATGTTCAATCCCATTCTTTATCTACACGACTTTTTGCTACGGCTCGGCCTGTGTCAGCGTTAAGAAGTGTCAAACTGCGAACACAAAATATGATCAGTTTCACTTCTTATTCGTGGTTCCATTTAGCTGGGGCCCTATTCTGCTAAACTAATCGCTTCATTATGATAGTGGTATCGTCACAGAATGACACGTTTTGCCATTCTACCTTAGATGAAAGAAATGTTGATAAATACAGAGGGAGGGACGCGCGTCAAAGTCTCAAGTTTAAAACTGTTTTCAAATATCACCTCACAAGTTTCATTCAAAATTTCTAATTATTTTCAACAAAAAAGGCTTTTTTGTTGAAAATAAGGCGTACCCTGCAATTTCCAAATAGCCCCAATGCAGGTATTTGGAACAGCTAGAACAAAAATATAAAAAAATATCTATGGAAGATATAAGTATTTTATCAAAATGTGTGGTAACCATATCTATTTCGATGTTATTGTAATTTTTGTCGAAAATTTGTACCAATTAGCTCCATTTTACCTACGTATAAGTATAGATTCTCAGGAAGTTGCTACCTATGCATTTACAAAAGACCAAAACAAGAAGAAGAAGTATGTATGTTTACGTTGTAAATATTCCCAGGTCAGGCGAGGTGGAACTGTGGTCCGACAACTCAATTTACCGATTGCCTAACGAATGCAGCTGAAAAACCTGCGACTTTTGATTGGCAGAGACGAAATTGGATGGCATTCACTGGTTAGTTAAATTATAAGATACCAAACTCCCTAGACCAGTACCTATTAAAAATTACGCTATGCTCCCTAGTCCCTATAAACAAGGTTTTTTTGTTAATCAACAAATTTTCGCATTATTTTACAATATAGTTTAAGTTTATAATAAGTTTTATAATATAGTTTTAGTGTAATACTGTAATATTATAAAATAATGTGAAAATTTTGAATGATCGGATGAATTAATATTATCCTTACCTACTTCTTTCTTTACGCCAAAACTACGGAACGGATCAGGCTGAAATTCTGTATAGATGTTGGTCTAGAACTGTAATTACACAAAGGCTCTTTATCCTATAAATTAATTCACATGGGATAGGAACAACATTTAAACGTTTCGTGGCTTTTGGCACATTGTCCAATGACAACGGCTGATAGATTCCGCGCTGCTGCCAGCTGTGGTGAGGCATCTACAGTGCATTCACAGTTATTTTACCTCTAGCTGTTAGGTTGGCAATCTGAGCGTTATATTGCCATATATAACTTCTATGACTCCCTTAAACGAAATGTAAAAAACAGTATTGCTAATATTACCTAACTATGCCGATTTAGTATTACACTTTGTGTGATAATGGTACACATAATACGATAGTTCTTAAATATTTAATCAGGTATTTTGGAAGTAATGTTTTTAATAAAATATTTATCTTCATACAAAATCAGTACAGTTGTACCAATATTCGATTAACATAATATGTAAGTACCAATAATATTATATCAATCAATAATAAACAACAGATCAACATTCTAGTTTCCAGTTTAATTGGGTAAAACGTTTAAGACGGGTAACCCTTTTTTACATACCTGTAAGCTCTTCAAGACGACTCGACAGTTGCACCAACACTCACAAACATCTGTCAGAGGTAAAATAACCGTGAATGCACTGTACCTAATGAATAAATCCTGTAGGGCAAAGATTTTAGCAGCCTTTGTAGACTGCTGCGATCTTTGCTGTAGGGCCTTACTATCGTCAAGCTGGAATTGTTACTCCGAGAAATTCCTGGATATTGGCGATCAGATCAATGATGCTTATTGAACTGCTTATGCTTATTTACTAATAGAATGTTTGCAATGAAGGTACATATGTTTGTTCCGTCTTCCATTGGGCCGTCCAAAATTAAGTCTTAAAGCATTAGTAGGTAGGTATGCTAAAACCTTTGACCTTTTCTAAGTGTACCTTTATTGTATTTATGGAAATAAAGAGTTTTTGACTTTGACTTCGACTTTTGACTTTGACTTCGATCAGGGATAATAATCTAATGAAATAAAATGTCTGTTTAAAATGAAATGTTAATAATTATCTAATGGATAAGCTTTAAGGACATATTTTGCTTATGAAAATTGTTTGACGAAGATTTTTCATCGTTTTCGATGTCATTTTAAAAGAAAAATACATGTAATTTTGCAAATTCAACAGACAAAATAGCGATAATGTAGAAGATACTTCTCTTTACAATACTTATTATACTTGCTTCGTAAAAAATTGAGCTTATAACTAAAATCAAATTATAATGATGATTAACTGAAGAGTCACGAGATAAATTGAAGGAAGAGATAAATAAAACAAATTGTTTTTTGGTATATTTTACCTACAATCAACTCATAGTCCCATTGTTGGGTGGTGTTGTAATATAAACACTGGTCTGGATCTGTGGAAAAATGTAAAATGAAAATGAAATGAAAAATATTTTATTTACCTTAAAACTACTATACACCATTAGCCCATTGCATTAGTATTATTATTTTATTTTTATTATTTATTATTAAAAAAAAAAAAAATTTAATTTCATTTTGAAAAATATTTTAATATTATCGATAAAATTCAATAACCAACAATGACTACATACATCACTAGCAAATTTACGTCAAATATTGGTTAGGTCAACTATTGTCAATCTTGTACATTTTTGTATGACATTACGTCTTCATAGAGACTAGATTATTTTCTCGATTGCCAAAATACAATGAAATGAGAAAACCAATGAAAAAAGAGATCCGTTTCGATATTTTTCTTTATTCGATGATTCACGCAAGTCGGTTTAAACGGCACATCACTGGTATTGTTCTAGGTTGTAGACTGAGAATTTATCTATTCTCAGTCTACGAGGTTAAACACGAAATGTTTATAGTTAGGGCCCATCCATAGACTATAAATCAATGGTGAAAACCCTTAGAGCGAAATCTAGGCTCAACTTAGGGTAGACATGCTCCTAAAATTATCTATTCTCAGTCTAAGAGAAAACCCTCGGACCAATAGAAAACCCCTGGAAAACATGACAGTTTTTAATACACATAAATTTTCATCTTTCAGAAAACCACACATATTTTGTAATATAGTTATTATAGTAAAAGTCACATGTTGCCATTAACAAAGAAGTCAAGTCATGGTTTAATTCTCTTTGGAATTCTCAGTCTACGTCTTTGGGCAAGTTATATTTCTGACGTAAAAACCAAATATCTAAGTGGGTGATAGACGTACGAACTTGAAGTACGCGGTTTTTAAGATCGCGAACATACTCCGCGCGACGTTGGTGACACACGTGAAGCTTACTCACTCTGTATTGCGATGTCGTCGACAGAAAAAGCTTTGTGTTTTATATTTATGTTGAGGTGGGTTACGAGCAAAATTTCAAACTTGTCGGATCGCCAACGAACTTACTCGGCGGCTTTAAAGTACGCGTAGGAAAAAGGTCGTCAAGCCACAAGCTCGCGAATTTACTCGCACGTCTATCACCCCCTTAAGAGATATGTAGGTAGGCTGCTTGATCTTAGACAAATATAAACTAACAAAATTCTCTGTTAAAATGCTTATTCGGTCTAAATTGCTGCCAATGTTGCAACAAAGTCGCTATGCAAGTGATTCGTAAGTACGAGTACCTACATTAATATTCAAGATTAATTAGTTTGTTGTACATTAAGGTTGATCGTTTCGTGTTGGCGCGAGATTCAATGAATAAATTGAATCGAAAGTAACTCTCTTTGTATGTTACCTTTTCATGCCTAAACGGCTGAACGGATGCTAATGAAATTTAGCAGAAGGTAGACGGTATTCTGGGGACGAACCTATGCTACTTTCTATCTCGAAAAAAAGCATGCGAAGCCGCGGGCAGCAGCTAGTAAACATGTATTTTTTTAAACAAAGGCGTTCAAAAACTAAAGAAAATTAGCGGAATCTATTTTACGACACAAGGAGCAAATAGCAAAAACTCGAAACAAATTATGATTTGGTAGCTTTCATTCATTTCATTTGTGTTTCGGCCGTTTTTTTACTCGAATTTGCACCTTGTTCGCTGCCCGTGTGAAATTATGCGTTGTTGATGTTTTTGTTGTTTTTAGTGGCTACCTCTCGCTTTTCTTTTCGTTTGTGTACAAAAATGACTTGGTTTACATAAATTATACCTTGGATCCTAGAAGTCAGAGTAGGGTGGGGTAGCTACTGAAATTGACGGAACAACTGTCTAGTTGTTCCGTCAATTTCCAGATCCAGTAAAACGTAGACCAGACCATCTGATCTGGTCCACCGTTTTCGCTCTCTTTCCTCTGATATATTTCACCTTCCCATTCCTCCCCCATAAAGATAAACATTATAACGTAGATCTACGTAGCACGTGCTACGATCCTACAACTGACCGGCGAAGCATACAAAAGACTTCAACGCGCAATTACTTTTTTACTACACATTAAATTATATTTTATAATTACGATTTATTACACCACAACAAAAAGACATTAACATGAAACACAAAATTAATTTCTCTTAGCTCCAGAACTAGTAGACTTAACACGTTGCGGTTTTTAGTTATGGCCGCCAGTAACTGCGATAACACAAGTGCACGCTACTTTTTTAGGGTACCGTTCCCGAAGGGTGAAAACAGATCCCTATAACTAAGCCTCCACTGTCTGTCCTTTCGTCAGTCAACGGGCTGTATCTCATGAACCGTAAAAGGAAGACAGTTGGCACAGAATGTGTATATCTCTTGCCGCTAAAACAATGTATAATAAAAAATTAAATAAATATCGAAATTCAAGAGAGTCCTATACAAAAATAGTTTTTTTTTTGGCTAATTGGCTCTACTTTTATCAAGGCTATTAAAATTTATAATTAAATTAAAATTTGTATTATTTGTTGTATTATAGCGGCAATAGATACACACACCCTGTCAAAATTTCAACTGTCAACCTATTACGTTTCATGAGACACAGCCTTGACATGTTGGCCTTTTTGCTTTGTTTTAGGCTTCCTTTTGCGAAATATTTATGAACGATGGTACGGAACCCTCCGTGTGCGAGTTGACTCGCATTACACCTCCACCTCCTCTACCTCCACAGCCTACATTGGTCCACTGCTGGACACAGGCCTTCCCCTGATAAGCGCCTTATTGGCTTTTATCTCACGCATGCGGGTACCTTTAATCTGTTTGTAAAGAAAAAAAAAAATAGAAATTAAAAGCTTGTTTATTCAGACGTTATCAAATGTCTATGAGTTACACATTACAAAAACAAAACAATGACACAGTAAAAATAAAAATAGTTTCACAGCCCTTCAACAGACTCCCAACTTGTGCGTTTTTTTTCTTCCAACATTGCGGCGGCTCGCTGGCACCGCGTCTCGAAGCGTAGTGCTGTCGTGCTACTATGCGACCGTCCACAGCATCCTTACCTACGGTGTGGAGCTGTGGGCGCGAGCCGCGGATGTTGAGCGGGCCTTCGTAATGCAGAAACGAGCAGTGCGCGCGATCGTCGGCGTGGACGACGATGTGTCGTGCAGAGATTTTTTTAAAGAGCTGAACATCATGCCTCTCCCCTTTGAACTGATATATCAAGTAGCTCTGTTTACCAACAAAAACATTGATAAGTTACCGAGGAGAGGTGTGAACACCGCCCGCGCTATGCGCAGTAACAAATTCGCTCACGTCCTCGTCGCGCCCGCGCACAAGCTGAGCAAGTCGGAGAGATCCGTATATATAATGGGTCCCTCTGTCTACAACAGGCTGCCGGACACGATTAAAAAGGATGCAACTTCCACCATGATATTTAAAAACTTATTAATTTTGCTTTTTTTTGCTTACCTTATTAATTTTGACTTGTAACTTGGCGTTATTAATAAAGAATTGTATTGTATTGTATTGTATTGTGGAGTCTGAAGAGTTAGGACCCTGTTGAAAAACTGCGTGATGGGCGAAGCAAACTTGCTGCCCACAACCTGTAGGATGGTGTTGGTACTGCCCCATGTTCAGCGCAGCAGCGAGTTCGTTTTCTTACGAATGATGGCGTGAAAGCCATCAACCTGGGCTTCGGCAAACATGAGGGATGCGCTGCAGAAGCGGGGCAGCCCCAACAACATCCTGAAGGCGTTATTATACTGTACACGAAGAGCGCTGAGCGATCTTTAGCCAGCTAGCCCAAAGGCTGCCCGTATAGAACGATTGGCAGTAGGCTTTGAATAGCGTGATTTTCACTTGCCTAATGCAAATAGCAAACCTTCGCGCCAGTATATTACTTCGGACCGCCAACGCCCTACGCTCTCGTTCTCTATCCACCTGCTCAAGGTCGTCGGTAAGGAAATGTCTCAGATACTTGAAGCTAAATACTCTGTTAAACTCAAGACCGTTGAGTCACTAGCTGGGGACCGACGCTAGAACCTTACCTGCGGCATTGAATACCAGGTAATCACTTCTTACAGTTGTTCACGAGTCCATGCTTACTGGCGTACTCTTCACAAATGGACAACAGCTTCCGGAGGGCGCTGGTCGTTGGACACAACAGCGTCATGTCATCTGCATAGCTGATATTGTTCATACACACATTGTGGGGATCTCCCCATAATTTACAGATTAAATGTTTTATATAAGTACATTATTTATTTATTTATTCAGTATATATTATCTACTGTTCATACTCTCTACTCCTACATGTTTATTTTCGCTACCCTCAATGACTTTCTACTCGCTATCTTATTGCTTCATTTATATTCATTACACAAGGGTTTGCTACCTGGTTTATTAAATAATAATAGAGTCAGATTTAATTGTAATCGATTTACCTATCTATCCCATAACAGCACTTACGAGCGTTTACGCCTTCCATGCACAGTTTGGCTCAAAAACAGTACTTTTCAAACCCGTTAATAACATGAACCTCTTATCTTACACTATATGTTAATAAATATTAATTTTAGGAAATTTTGTTGTCCAAATAGTTAGTTAAGAAAATATTTCAATTAATATAGTATGTACGCGTTCTATCAAGATAACTTGTTAGAGGTTTTCTAAATTTCGCTTTTAGCCTCAGTTTCGAAGATCAAAATATTATGAAAATACTGATATATCTTATGAACAAAAAATTATAATCAATCAATAAGATCCTTAGAAAAATAGTTAGTTAAAAATATGTTTGGTTTTGGTATCTAACTACGAGAAATTCAAATTCAAAAAATGTGAATTATTACGAATTTAAAATGATTTTTTCACAGATATGCCTTTTTTAATTTGATATAACAATAAAGAAGAGCATCTTCTTTAAAATTATACATTTAAAATTGTAATTAATTTGTTGTTATTATTTTTCTGTAAATATTTTAAAACTACTTTAAAACGCTGCGCGCAAATCATTTCAAGTCAGTCCCATACACATCGCGCGCTAGGCGTAAACGCTCTTAAAATTCTCGATACTCGGCCGACCGGTATTGTACCAGTGCGGGGGACCCCCCCGCGCCTCGTACCTCTTTCCGCCTGTCACACGAGCCAGTCGTACGGAATCCGTTGACTGCGCGCACTACCTTGCATTGAGTTGTTTTATAAAAACTATTGTTTCGCACCGCTCTCGCTATAACTTCTTCCTAACATTATTCTATCTTCTACTGTGAACTCTGATCTATTCTACTGTGCCTTCCACTCCTTCTATCTATAACTGTAGCCTTCGAATAAAACTGCCTGTGAACTGGATTGTGTGTTACCTTTATTCATCAACCACCATAACACCGGCCCCGCTACAATTGGTGACCCCGACGTGATATGAACTCGCATCACGTAGGTATCAACTGATCAGCCGACACGCGCATTGCTGAGCCCCACGATCAGTTCGTTTACGGACAGGTTGAAGAGCTTGGGTGAGCTCAACCCACCTTGTCTCACGCCGCACTCCAATATGTATCCATTCCTGGCTTTAATTGAGTACTTACCGTACTCAATTAAAGCCAGGAATGGACAAGTGATTGTTCTGAAAAAAACAAAACTTTCTTCAAATTCCATTAGGTACCTACGCTATAAACACTGTTATCTGTTAAGTTATGTGGGATAAATAGAAATCCCGTGGGTCCATCTTGTCATCGTTCTCTATATAAAACCAAAATAATCATCAAAATTGGTGCATAATTGCCGTAGAAATCTGTGAACATTGGTACACATATACCCATAACACAAGCTCTGCTTATCTTGGGACTAGATGATGGTGTGTGAATTGTCCAGCATTATTTATTTATTTATTAAAAAACATACACAAAGCCTAAAATCACCTATTTACGAAGTTCTTTAAAAAGGACCCTTTTGTTATGAGTCAGTTACGATTTCTTACTTCCAGCTTTCAGCCTCAGCACCTGATCTGCTTCAAGGATTGGACACCTGCAATGGTGCTGGATATCATATACAGCGCTTTGAACCTTAAGTCGAAGTACAGAAATACGCATGGCGTAAAACTGGTAAGGTGATACAATACATTACACTTTATTGCACACCAAGAATATACAAAAATACAGGAAAAGAGAGATAAGAGAGTTGCACAATGGGCGGTCTTATCGCTAAGTGAGATCTCTTACAGATAATAGTAGGTCAGACTATCTCAATTATGCATCAATACAAAATTTAGCGCAAGAAGGTCAAATAGGAGCAATCTTTTTGCGTTACGTACTTATAAAAATAATATCTCTTATTACAATCTGCTCACTGGAATGGCGCATGGCGCGTCGGTACAATGAGCTATCTATAAAACACCTTAAACTTGACATTTTTAATCCTAGAAATAACCATTTTATTAGAGAACTTAAAGGTATCCTCCATTTCAATGATCCTCATAAATCTAAAATGAAATGAAAAAAAATGATCCTTCACGCTGGCATTGTAATGTGTTTTGTGTGTTAAATAAATAAATAAAAATAAATAAAATATGTTGTCTAAGCCTTCCAAGGGCTCGCTGTGTTTCCACAGTTGACTACATATCAAAGAATACGTAAATTTAGGTACAAATAGACAAAACTGAATAATTGTAAAAACCGTTTACACAGTTTTGTTGAAAATTTGAATTTTCTCATCTACAAAGGACTGAAAAGACTCATCAAGAATTGGTGAACCAAGGAGGCGAAGTGAACATTTATCCACAACTATAATGTTGGGGGCCAAACTATTGAATTTTCCAATGATATTGTTTTGGTCTACACATGAGTACGAAATAAAAAGCTCGCACTTTGAAAAATTTTATTACAAACTTGTTTGTCGAAATTCATCTGTGATGATTTTAGATCATCGAAAACTGTGTTTATCTCTCCACCTAATGTGCCGTCATCGAAATACCAAACATTGAGCTTGGATTGGAGACGTTGAATTATCGGTTGGATGGCAAGGCCGGACCAAGAGGGTCGTCCTGCTGAAGTCCAACAGCGGACATAATGACTTTGTTGGTACTGTAAATTAATTTTGACGGTGAACCGTAACATTGCCAGAGAAAAGGGTAAATTTCTGAAATTTTGTCTTTAATTTCTTTTAGCAAGGCGTAGGGGTCAGGAATCTTCGGAATTGAAGGCGTTTTTGACGTCTACCTTCAGAATTACCTTCTCATAACTTTGGTCTAAAAATGTACGAAGGGAATGTACTGCGGCCTCACATCCGCCTCGCGAACTAAAACCTAGCTGAATTGGTCGGAAATAGTCACCTAGATAGTCGGCTTCTTTCTAACAGCAAACTTTAACCGCAAGACGGCGGTATGTGGTACCCACGGCTATGGGTCTTATACCACCATCCTTCTTTTTTATTGCATATTTCTTTTCTTTTTTATGTGGGTAGAGCTAATTAAGTTCAAAGTAATAAATCACATACGTCATACAGTCCTAGGAAAATTGTTTAGAGCTAATACTTTTTAAGCTCTTGTGCGAGGCCTTTAAAAGCTTACATAGCTTTTATGCTATGTGAGACTTTTAAGACCAAACAAAATAATTTATCAAATCAAATCATTTATTTCAGACAAAGTTTACATACACAGTCCATAATAGCAAATAACATTTTACAACACATACTTACTCAGAAACCATATATATGCACATAGTCTTCTCTGGTGGCTTTTCATTTTTTATTTCCATGGCCTTTACTTTAGGTTCAGGCCTCAGTGTCACCCTTTCAATGTACTCTTCATCCTCCACTTCTTGCTTGGAAATATTAGGTCCGAGGGCGGGGAGTTGGGGGGCAGAGTGGGCTGGCCTGGCTGTGCCATGCTACTGGTGGAAACTTGAGGTGTCTCACTTTCTCTGTTTACTTGTTCTTGTTCCTCGCTTGGTGATGAATTTGAACAATCTGAATTTAGATTCGGTGAAGAGTGCGCTTTCAAATACTTTCGCATATGCTTGAAATTAGGTGAGGGCCAAAAGCTGATACTCTCTACATCACCTGTATCTTTATTATTATTTAATTTTGAAAATAAGGATACAGATAAGGCCATAAGTGAATTGCGGAATAAATAAATAAATAAATAATGCTGATTAATCCACACAACATCATCTATCTCCAAGCTAAGCAGGATAATAAACATTGTTGATGTTTATTGTAGTGACCATGATAGTTTTAAAAGCTTTAATGGTAGCAAGTAGTTTTAGGTAGATCTAGCTTTTATTAGCAATTATAAAGAGATAAAAGTATGACTTGTAAAGGTGACTTTTGAAGAGATTGGCCTAAAATAAAAAATCATAGATGAAGGAACTTTTAACGAGGATTTTTTTTTTATATAGAGACTAGTTATTTTTTTTTAACACTGCTTAAGGTTACATAAGGTTCAAATCAGTTGTTAAGTTCAATAGGGTAGGTCGCCAAAACTTGAATGCCAACAACACAAGTAGGTAATTCCAAATTCAAGACAATCATAAATAATCACTCACTCGCCACGGTCATGGCGAAGGTGCTGGACGGTGTGATTGATAAGCATTTAGAGAAACACCTTAAACTGCACGATGCACAGTTTGGATATAGAGCCAGACTGTCCCCTGAAACCGCAATGTTAACCCTCAAACACACCGTCCAGTACTACACGAACAGAAGCACACGCCTGGTTTGTAGATCTATCAAAAGCTTTTGATATTGTTTCGTACGACAGGATGTGGCGGAAGCTCGCGACCGAGACCCAAATTCCTCCGGAGCTCATTTCGCGGTTTATGTACTGGTACGGCAATCAGGACAACAATGAAAGCTGGGCGGGATCATTATCGGATGTGTATAGGCGGTGCGGTGTGAGGCAGGGCGGGGGGACCTCGCCGAAGCTTTTCTGCCTATGCATAAAATCGTCTGATCCGTGAGCTCAGCAGCACCCGGGTCGGGTGCTCGGCTGACGGGGTCACTGTAAACAATATCAGCTATGCTGATGATATGGTGCTGCTGAGCCCATCGCTCAGTGCCCTCAGAAGTCTGGTAGGCATCTGTGAGTGTTATGCGGAGACCCACGGGCTCAGGTACAACGCGGGCACGAGTGAACTGATGGTCTTCAAGGCGGGTTCAAAAACTTACGCCACAGTCTCACCAATTACACTAAACGGTAATCAGCTAAAGCGCGTGTCAGAGTTTATGTACCTGGGCCACTGGGTCATCGAAGCACTCATAGGTGAAGTAGATATGGAGAGGGAGCGGAGAGCGTTAAAGGTCCGAGCTAATATGCTGGCCCGTTGGTTTGCGCGTTGCAGTGCACAGATAAAGAAGACACTGTTTAGAGCGTACTGCCAGTCTTTCTACACGTGCAGCCTATGGATCAAGCATACGCAGAAGACTCGGAACGCCCTTCGCGTCCAATATAACAATGACTTCAGGTGGTTGATGAGGCTGCCGCGCTTCTATAGCGCATCAGGAATGTTCGCGGAGGCGCGGTTTGACGGGCACGCGCGCGGCAGCGCCAACAGCTACCTGCAGGTCATTGCAGGAAGGCTGGATACAGCCTCTCCGTTCATGCAGTACTGGACGAAGGCTTTAGGAATTTATTATAATTTTATTTATTTATTTCAATATATTGTAATTGGTTTCTGAGTAAGTATGTGTTGTAAAATGTTATTTGCTATTATGGACTGTGTTTCTTTGTAAACTATGTCTGAAATAAATGATTTGATTTGATTTGATAAATTATTTTGTTTGGTCTTAAAAGTCTCACATAGCATATCTTACATAGCTTTTAAAGGCCTCGCACAAGAGCTTAAAAAGTATAAGCTCTAAACAATTTTCCTAGGACTGTATGACGTGTGTGATTTATTACTTTGAACTTAATTAGCCCTACCCACATGACACTCACATACATGCAATTAATAATGTAAAGAAATATGCAATAAAAAAGAAGGATGGCGGTATAAGACCCATAGCCGTGGGTACCACATACCGCCGCCTTGCGGTTAAAGTCTGCTGTTAGAAAGAAGCCGACTATCAAGGCGACTATTTCCGACCAATTCAGCTAGGCAGCTAGTTCGCGAGGCGAATGTGAGGCCGCAGTACATTCCCTTCGTACATTTTTAGACAAAAGTTATGAGGAGGTAATTCTGAAGGTAGACGTCAAAAACGCCTTCAATTCCGAAGACCCCTGTCTACGCCTTGCTAAAAAAAATTAAAGACAAAATTCCAGAAGCTTACCCTTTTCTCTGGCAATGTTACGGTTCGCCGTCAAAATTAATTAACAGTACCAACAAAGTAATTTTGTCCGTTGTTGGACTTCAGCAGGGTGACCTTCTTGGTCTGGCCATATTTAGCCCTGCCATCCAAAATTACGATAATTTAACGTCTCCAATCCAAGCTCAATGTTTGGTACTTCGATGACGGAACATTAGGTGGAGAGGTAAACACAGTTTTCGATGATCATCACAGATGAACAAGTTTGGAATTAAATTTTTCAAAGTGCGAGCTTTTTATTTCGGACTCTTGTGTAGACCAAAACAATATCATTGGAAAATTCAATAGTTTGGCCCCAAACATTATAGTTGTGGATAAATGTTCACTTCGCCTCTTTGGTTCACCAATTCTTGATGAGTCTTTTCAGTCAGTAGATGAGAAAATTCAAAATTTCAACAAAACTTCAGACAGACTGCTCAAAATTAATAGCCACAATAAATGGTTTTTACAATTATTCAGTTTTGTCTTTTTGTACCTAAATTTACGTATTCTTTGAGATGTAGTCAACTGTGGAAACACAGCGAGCCCTTGGAAGGCTTAGACAACATATTTTATTTATTTTTATTTGTTTATTTAACACACAAAACACATTACAATGCCAGCTAAAGAAAGAAAATACAAAAAAAATGTTTTAATCTACAAACATGACATTACAAATTAATAAACATTACAAACATGCATAGAGTTAAATAACATTATGCATGTACGTGCACTATGCAGACCGCCTAGCTATAAAACCTGGCAGTACCCTATTTTATTCCATCACCAGGTTGAGTGCTCCAGCGTGGAGGACCAGCTATATGAGGATCATTGAAATGGAGGATACCTTTAAGTTCTCTAATAAAATGGTTAATTCTAGGATTAAAAATGTCAAGGTCAACGTGTTTTATAGATAGCTCATTGTACTGACGCGCCATTCCAGTGAGCGGATTGTAACAAGAGATATTATTTTTATAAGTACGTAACGCAAAAAGATTGCACCTATTTGACCTTCTTGCACTAGATTTTGTATTGATGCAAAATTGAGATAGTCTGTCCTACTATCGATTCGATTATAGAATGAATTATTTTGTATAAGTAGGTATATAAGATCAAAATATGCACGACGGATTTCAAAGAAAGTTAAATTAAATATTTTTAGCCTTTTTTCGTATGTCAAATATGAGCTTATCCACCGATAGAAGCTGCCGTGAACCGCGTATTGCAGGAGCTTACGACACAGCAGTTTGTGACTAACTCTGACAAATGCTTTCAAAAAGTCGGTGTACATTGAGTCAACTTGACCGCCCGTCGCAAACACCTGACACAAATCATTTTTATAAACCAGCAAGTTACTGACAGTGAACCTATTTTTGACAAAACCTGATTTGACATATGAAAAAAGGCTAAAAATATTTAATGTAACTTCACTTGAAACCCGTCTGAAGTGAAGTTACCTACATTAAATATGTTTAGCCTTTTTTCGTATGTCAAATCAGATCAGCCTGGGCGATGGCGATGATAACTCAACATTCTTAATAATTTCTTCTGAATACTTTCAACAACATTAATATGAACATTGTAGTACGGTGACCATATATGGCTACCATATTCATTCAAGGACACTTCTCACTAATGCATTAAAAAGGTATAGGAAACTTTGTGGCTTTTTAAACCCCTTTGTAGATCTCAGAATGAATCCTAACAGTTGGTTGGCCTTAGAAGTTACACACACACATACAGCAGTTTGTGACTAACTCTGTCAAATGCTTTAAAAAGTCGGTGTAGATTGTCATGATGATAGTCAACTTGACCGCCCGTCGCAAAGACCAGACACAAATTATTTGTATAAACCAGCAAGTTACTGGGTTACTATAAAGTGACTATATTTTATAAACGATCGTACACCACGGACTCCAATAATTTGACAAAGCAGGACAGAATACTTATCGGACGATAATTTACGCAACAAGACTTGTCTCCAGATTTAAAAATGGAAATGATATGTGCAGTCTTCCATCGTTTTGGAAAGACACCAGGTCTGTAGTCACAATGGGTGTACCACAGGGTTCTTTCCTCGGTCCTTTCCAATTTTTAGTTTATATTAACGAGCTGCATCTTGTAAAGGATAATCAAGAGATCGTATTGTTTGCTGATGATTAGTATAGTCGACTTCTTTCTAACAGCAAACTTTAACCGCAAGACGGCGGTATGTGGTACCCACGGCTATGGGTCTTATACCACCATCCTTCTTTTTTATTGCATATTTCTTTTCTTTTTATGTGGGTAGAGCTAATTAAGTTCAAAGTAATAAATCACATACGTCATACAGTCCTAGGAAAATTGTTTAGAGCTAATACTTTTTAAGCTCTTGTGCGAGGCCTTTAAAAGCTTACATAGCTTTTATGCTATGTGAGACTTTTAAGACCAAACAAAATAATTTATCAAATCAAATCATTTATTTCAGACAAAGTTTACATACACAGTCCATAATAGCAAATAACATTTTACAACACATACTTACTCAGGAACCAATTACAATACCTATATTGAAATAAATAAATAAAATTATAATACATTCCTAAAGCCTTCGTCCAGTACTGCATGAACGGAGAGGCTGTATCCAGCCTTCCTGCAGGTAGCTGTTGGCGCTGCCGCGCACCCTGCTCATCGCAGCGTGCCCGTCAACCCGCGCCTCCGCGTACATTCCTGATGCGCTACAGAAGCGCGGCAGTCGTATCAACCACCTGAAGTCATTGTTATATTGGACGTGAAGGGCGTTGCGGATCTTCTGCGTATGCTTGATCCATAGGCTGCACGTGTAGAAAGACTGGCAGTACGCTCTAAACAGTGTCTTCTTTATCTGTGCACTGCAACGCGCAAACCTACGGGCCAGCATATTAGCTCGGACCTTTAACGCTCTCCGCTCCCTCTCCATGTCTACTTCATCTGTGAGTGCTTCGATGACCCAGTGGCCCAGGTACATAAACTCTGACACGCGCTTTAGCTGATTGCCATTTAGTGTAACTGGTGGGACTGTGGCGTAAGTTTTTGAACCCGCCTTGAAGACCATCAGTTCACTCGTGCCCGCGTTGTACCTGAGCCCGTGGGTCTCCGCATAACACTCACAGATGCCTACCAGACTTCTGAGGGCACTGAGCGATGGGCTCAGCAGCACCATATCATCAGCATAGCTGATATTGTTTACGGTGACCCCGTCAGCCGAGCACCCGACCCGGGTGCTGCTGAGCTCACGGATCAGACGATTTTATGCATAGGCAGAAAAGCTTCGGCGAGGTCCCCCCGCCCTGCCTCACACCGCACCGCCTATACACATCCGATAGTGATCCCGCCCAGCTTACATTGTTGTCCTGATTGCCGTACCAGTACATAAACAGCGAAATGAGCTCCGGAGGAATTTGGCTCTCGGTCGCGAGCTTCCGCCACATCCTGTCGTACGAAACAATATCAAAAGCTTTTGATAGATCTACAAACCAGGCGTGTGCTTCTGTTCGTGTAGTACTGGACGGTGTGTTTGAGGGTTAACATTGCGGTTTCAGGGGACAGTCTGGCTCTATATCCAAACTGTGCATCGTGCAGTTTAAGGTGTTTCTCTAAATGCTTATCAATCACACCGTCCAGCACCTTCGCCATGACCGTGGCGAGTGAGTGATTATTTATGATTGTCTTGAATTTGGAATTACCTACTTGTGTTGTTGGCATTCAAGTTTTGGCGACCTACCCTATTGAACTTAACAACTGATTTGAACCTTATGTAACCTTAAGCAGTGTTAAAAAAAAATAACTAGTCTCTATATAAAAAAAAAATCCTCGTTAAAAGTTCCTTCATCTATGATTTTTTATTTTAGGCCAATCTCTTCAAAAGTCACCTTTACAAGTCATACTTTTATCTCTTTATAATTGCTAATAAATGCTAGATCTACCTAAAACTACTTGCTACCATTAAAGCTTTTAAAACTATCATGGTCACTACAATAAACATCAACAATGTTTATTATCCTGCTTAGCTTGGAGATAGATGATGTTGTGTGGATTAATCAGCATTATTTATTTATTTATTTATTCCGCAATTCACTTATGGCCTTATCTGTATCCTTATTTTCAAAATTAAATAATAATAAAGATACAGGTGATGTAGAGAGTATCAGCTTTTGGCCCTCACCTAATTTCAAGCATATGCGAAAGTATTTGAAAGCGCACTCTTCACCGAATCTAAATTCAGATTGTTCAAATTCATCACCAAGCGAGGAACAAGAACAAGTAAACAGAGAAAGTGAGACACCTCAAGTTTCCACCAGTAGCATGGCACAGCCAGGCCAGCCCACTCTGCCCCCCAACTCCCCGCCCTCGGACCTAATATTTCCAAGCAAGAAGTGGAGGATGAAGAGTACATTGAAAGGGTGACACTGAGGCCTGAACCTAAAGTAAAGGCCATGGAAATAAAAAATGAAAAGCCACCAGAGAAGACTATGTGCAACCAGTTTGCCCTTAGCCAGTCCTGTAAAAGTGTTCCTTCTCAAACACAGTAGCGTGGACAAACTTGCACATTGGAAACTTGCATATTGAGTTCTGAAAGTTTTTGCAGAAGGTGTAAACACTAGACCACTGAGTGAGGATCAGCTCATGCACATAGATGCATGAAGAGGCTCGGTTTCATGATCCTCGGGCAAACTGGTTGCACATAGTCTTCTCTGGTGGCTTTTCATTTTTTATTTCCATGGCCTTTACTTTAGGTTCAGGCCTCAGTGTCACCCTTTCAATGTACTCTTCATCCTCCACTTCTTGCTTGGAAATATTAGGTCCGAGGGCGGGGAGTTGGGGGGCAGAGTGGGCTGGCCTGGCTGTGCCATGCTACTGGTGGAAACTTGAGGTGTCTCACTTTCTCTGTTTACTTGTTCTTGTTCCTCGCTTGGTGATGAATTTGAACAATCTGAATTTAGATTCGGTGAAGAGTGCGCTTTCAAATACTTTCGCATATGCTTGAAATTAGGTGAGGGCCAAAAGCTGATACTCTCTACATCACCTGTATCTTTATTATTATTTAATTTTGAAAATAAGGATACAGATAAGGCCATAAGTGAATTGCGGAATAAATAAATAAATAAATAATGCTGATTAATCCACACAACATCATCTATCTCCAAGCTAAGCAGGATAATAAACATTGTTGATGTTTATTGTAGTGACCATGATAGTTTTAAAAGCTTTAATGGTAGCAAGTAGTTTTAGGTAGATCTAGCTTTTATTAGCAATTATAAAGAGATAAAAGTATGACTTGTAAAGGTGACTTTTGAAGAGATTGGCCTAAAATAAAAAATCATAGATGAAGGAACTTTTAACGAGGATTTTTTTTTTATATAGAGACTGGTTATTTTTTTTTAACACTGCTTAAGGTTACATAAGGTTCAAATCAGTTGTTAAGTTCAATAGGGTAGGTCGCCAAAACTTGAATGCCAACAACACAAGTAGGTAATTCCAAATTCAAGACAATCATAAATAATCACTCACTCGCCACGGTCATGGCGAAGGTGCTGGACGGTGTGATTGATAAGCATTTAGAGAAACACCTTAAACTGCACGATGCACAGTTTGGATATAGAGCCAGACTGTCCCCTGAAACCGCAATGTTAACCCTCAAACACACCGTCCAGTACTACACGAACAGAAGCACACGCCTGGTTTGTAGATCTATCAAAAGCTTTTGATATTGTTTCGTACGACAGGATGTGGCGGAAGCTCGCGACCGAGACCCAAATTCCTCCGGAGCTCATTTCGCGGTTTATGTACTGGTACGGCAATCAGGACAACAATGAAAGCTGGGCGGGATCATTATCGGATGTGTATAGGCGGTGCGGTGTGAGGCAGGGCGGGGGGACCTCGCCGAAGCTTTTCTGCCTATGCATAAAATCGTCTGATCCGTGAGCTCAGCAGCACCCGGGTCGGGTGCTCGGCTGACGGGGTCACTGTAAACAATATCAGCTATGCTGATGATATGGTGCTGCTGAGCCCATCGCTCAGTGCCCTCAGAAGTCTGGTAGGCATCTGTGAGTGTTATGCGGAGACCCACGGGCTCAGGTACAACGCGGGCACGAGTGAACTGATGGTCTTCAAGGCGGGTTCAAAAACTTACGCCACAGTCTCACCAATTACACTAAACGGTAATCAGCTAAAGCGCGTGTCAGAGTTTATGAACCTGGGCCACTGGGTCATCGAAGCACTCATAGGTGAAGTAGATATGGAGAGGGAGCGGAGAGCGTTAAAGGTCCGAGCTAATATGCTGGCCCGTTGGTTTGCGCGTTGCAGTGCACAGATAAAGAAGACACTGTTTAGAGCGTACTGCCAGTCTTTCTACACGTGCAGCCTATGGATCAAGCATACGCAGAAGACTCGGAACGCCCTTCGCGTCCAATATAACAATGACTTCAGGTGGTTGATGAGGCTGCCGCGCTTCTATAGCGCATCAGGAATGTTCGCGGAGGCGCGGTTTGACGGGCACGCGCGCGGCAGCGCCAACAGCTACCTGCAGGTCATTGCAGGAAGGCTGGATACAGCCTCTCCGTTCATGCAGTACTGGACGAAGGCTTTAGGAATTTATTATAATTTTATTTATTTATTTCAATATATTGTAATTGGTTTCTGAGTAAGTATGTGTTGTAAAATGTTATTTGCTATTATGGACTGTGTTTCTTTGTAAACTATGTCTGAAATAAATGATTTGATTTGATTTGATAAATTATTTTGTTTGGTCTTAAAAGTCTCACATAGCATATCTTACATAGCTTTTAAAGGCCTCGCACAAGAGCTTAAAAAGTATAAGCTCTAAACAATTTTCCTAGGACTGTATGACGTGTGTGATTTATTACTTTGAACTTAATTAGCCCTACCCACATGACACTCACATACATGCAATTAATAATGTAAAGAAATATGCAATAAAAAAGAAGGATGGCGGTATAAGACCCATAGCCGTGGGTACCACATACCGCCGCCTTGCGGTTAAAGTCTGCTGTTAGAAAGAAGCCGACTATCAAGGCGACTATTTCCGACCAATTCAGCTAGGCAGCTAGTTCGCGAGGCGAATGTGAGGCCGCAGTACATTCCCTTCGTACATTTTTAGACAAAAGTTATGAGGAGGTAATTCTGAAGGTAGACGTCAAAAACGCCTTCAATTCCGAAGACCCCTGTCTACGCCTTGCTAAAAAAAATTAAAGACAAAATTCCAGAAGCTTACCCTTTTCTCTGGCAATGTTACGGTTCGCCGTCAAAATTAATTAACAGTACCAACAAAGTAATTTTGTCCGTTGTTGGACTTCAGCAGGGTGACCTTCTTGGTCTGGCCATATTTAGCCCTGCCATCCAAAATTACGATAATTTAACGTCTCCAATCCAAGCTCAATGTTTGGTACTTCGATGACGGAACATTAGGTGGAGAGGTAAACACAGTTTTCGATGATCATCACAGATGAACAAGTTTGGAATTAAATTTTTCAAAGTGCGAGCTTTTTATTTCGGACTCTTGTGTAGACCAAAACAATATCATTGGAAAATTCAATAGTTTGGCCCCAAACATTATAGTTGTGGATAAATGTTCACTTCGCCTCTTTGGTTCACCAATTCTTGATGAGTCTTTTCAGTCAGTAGATGAGAAAATTCAAAATTTCAACAAAACTTCAGACAGACTGCTCAAAATTAATAGCCACAATAAATGGTTTTTACAATTATTCAGTTTTGTCTTTTTGTACCTAAATTTACGTATTCTTTGAGATGTAGTCAACTGTGGAAACACAGCGAGCCCTTGGAAGGCTTAGACAACATATTTTATTTATTTTTATTTGTTTATTTAACACACAAAACACATTACAATGCCAGCTAAAGAAAGAAAATACAAAAAAAATGTTTTAATCTACAAACATGACATTACAAATTAATAAACATTACAAACATGCATAGAGTTAAATAACATTATGCATGTACGTGCACTATGCAGACCGCCTAGCTATAAAACCTGGCAGTACCCTATTTTATTCCATCACCAGGTTGAGTGCTCCAGCGTGGAGGACCAGCTATATGAGGATCATTGAAATGGAGGATACCTTTAAGTTCTCTAATAAAATGGTTAATTCTAGGATTAAAAATGTCAAGGTCAACGTGTTTTATAGATAGCTCATTGTACTGACGCGCCATTCCAGTGAGCGGATTGTAACAAGAGATATTATTTTTATAAGTACGTAACGCAAAAAGATTGCACCTATTTGACCTTCTTGCACTAGATTTTGTATTGATGCAAAATTGAGATAGTCTGTCCTACTATCGATTCGATTATAGAATGAATTATTTTGTATAAGTAGGTATATAAGATCAAAATATGCACGACGGATTTCAAAGAAAGTTAAATTAAATATTTTTAGCCTTTTTTCGTATGTCAAATATGAGCTTATCCACCGATAGAAGCTGCCGTGAACCGCGTATTGCAGGAGCTTACGACACAGCAGTTTGTGACTAACTCTGACAAATGCTTTCAAAAAGTCGGTGTACATTGAGTCAACTTGACCGCCCGTCGCAAACACCTGACACAAATCATTTTTATAAACCAGCAAGTTACTGACAGTGAACCTATTTTTGACAAAACCTGATTTGACATATGAAAAAAGGCTAAAAATATTTAATGTAACTTCACTTGAAACCCGTCTGAAGTGAAGTTACCTACATTAAATATGTTTAGCCTTTTTTCGTATGTCAAATCAGATCAGCCTGGGCGATGGCGATAACTCAACATTCTTAATAATTTCTTCTGAATACTTTCAACAACATTAATATGAACATTGTAGTACGGTGACCATATATGGCTACCATATTCATTCAAGGACACTTCTCACTAATGCATTAAAAAGGTATAGGAAACTTTGTGGCTTTTTAAACCCCTTTGTAGATCTCAGAATGAATCCTAACAGTTGGTTGGCCTTAGAAGTTACACACACACACATACAGCAGTTTGTGACTAACTCTGTCAAATGCTTTAAAAAGTCGGTGTAGATTGTCATGATGATAGTCAACTTGACCGCCCGTCACAAAGACCAGACACAAATTATTTGTATAAACCAGCAAGTTACTGGGTTACTATAAAGTGACTATATTTTATAAACGATCGTACACCACGGACTCCAATAATTTGACAAAGCAGGACAGAATACTTATCGGACGATAATTTACGCAACAAGACTTGTCTCCAGATTTAAAAATGGAAATGATATGTGCAGTCTTCCATCGTTTTGGAAAGACACCAGGTCTGTAGTCACAATGGGTGTACCACAGGGTTCTTTCCTCGGTCCTTTCCAATTTTTAGTTTATATTAACGAGCTGCATCTTGTAAAGGATAATCAAGAGATCGTATTGTTTGCTGATGATACTTCATTAATTTTTAAAATGAAACGACAAAACAGTAGTTTCGACGATGTGAATAATGCAACCTCAAAAGTAGTCCATTAGTTTAGTGTCAATAACCATTTGCTTATGGAAACCAAAACGAACTGTATAAGATTTATTCTACTTAATTATAAGTTAAGGCTGATGTAAACGTCAAAGGAGAAACGTAAGAAATTGTTAAGAGTACCGTATTTTTAGGAATAACCTTAGATAGTAAACTTCAACACATAGTGCGTATCAGTCTTCCACAGAACTTCCTGAACACTTCACCCTGCGGCCAAAATCCTATATCCTTTAAAGTTGAGAGACGGTGCAAAAATAAATAATGTCATATATGTCTATACAAATCATAAAATGTATCAATGGGATCAGTTGCTCGATTCAAAATATTAATTAAGTCAACTGATCCCATGGTATAAGTTCGAGCAGCCTCGGTTGACTAAGGACCCATGATGTAGTGTGAAACCACATCGATTAACACAACTGCTGAACGTGCCTCCCCCCAACCGAGGGGGGTATTGCCATAACCACCAGGCTTGGCAGGCTGATATGATAAGTGATCAATCGCAGTAGTGTTAAAATACACAAAAGAAAGCCGCTGCCCTTCTTCTGGTATCCCTCAGTCACTTCTTTAGATAGTTCATGGTAAAATCAAAATACAAGTCAAATCTATGGTACTTAATTACAAATTAAATAAAAAAAATACATCCTAAATAAAGATTAATTGTCAATATACCTACCTAATATAAAAATTAAAATTCAATTCATTACAGAGTAAAATAATAATTAACACAACAAGTAAATTAATAAAGAATAAATTATATAAAAAAATGATGTCGCATAACATTTTTTGGGGTTGAGTTGAAGAGGTCGATTCTTAAGCCGTGGTCGCGACGGCTTGTGAAAACATAGGTACAGCCAAATTTGAAATAAGATGTAGATTATTAAAGCCCTTTCTTTTACAGGACACGCTTAAAAACGCAAAAGTGATGATTCTGCAAGAGGCGAGCGAACCCATCTTAAACATGGCTATCTGCAAGGCCGCGTCATTTCTAGGGGCCTCTCATGTAACCATCACTGATCATATCGTATGGCACCATGATTATAATGGCAGGTGAGTTATAAATTAATAAATCTAGACTATTTAACAAGAGCAGAGCTTGTGTTGTGGGAACTAGAAAACGGATATACCGCGTGGCCCGACACACACTTCACCGGTTTTTTTTATAATCAAACACAATGATGATCTTAAAAATCACTAGTCACGTTTAAAGTAAGTATTTACACTTATAAAATACAAGCTTCTGCCCGCGGCTTCGCACGCCTTTTTCAGGATAAGAAGTAGCCTATATATTATTCTAGGTCCAGATCTTTATATGTGCAAAAGATACGCGGCTTTTCGTTCGGCGTATGCATATTTTATTTTATTTATTTATTTTGAAATTTTAGGAAAACTCACAGCTAGAAAATTACAAAGTAAGGAACATTTAACTAAATACATGAGATTATTTACATGTACTTTTGCTGAGGGCTATTTATAAAGTTTCCACTGATAGCAAAAAACATAATGGACAAACATATTTCAGTAATGCTGGACGACAAATAAAAAATAAAAAACATAGTATAACTGATTTGATACATAAAAAAAACCTTATATTGTAAGTTAAAAATAAAAAAGCAACACATTGCACACACATTAAAAAAAAGTAAGTCGTTGAAAAGTAGATAAAAACAAAACTTATGCTAACCAAGATTACTTAGGTGGAAGTGTCCACAAATAATTTACCATACAACAGTCGTTTGAGCTTACTAGTAGACGTGTTAAAGATATCTATATCAATATCTGCACTTACCAAGGTGTTGAAAGAGGCACTTGCTCTAATGAAAAACGCGTTCTGTCTGTAGTTTGTTTTAACAAAAGGAATATGCAACAGATTTGGTCTTCTCAATGCAGCCCTCTGGGTGCGTAGCCCTATGAGCTCCAACAACTCCGAACAGTCAACTGTGCCATTAGCTATATTCAAGAGATACACTAAATCAGCGATATTGCGCCGTTCATAGAGCGGAAGAAAATGAAACCTACGACATCTAGCCATGTAATCCGGAAGAAAAAGTATAGCTTTGTATTGTAGGTACCTCATGAACCTCTTCTGTATACGTTCCAATCGGGTGGAGTACACGTCATAGCGGGGATTCCACACTTGGGACGCATATTCTAAATGACTACGGACATAAGAACAGTACAAAATCTTAAAAGTTTTTATACTGTTAAATTCAGAAGACATTCGTAAAATAAACCCTAGTGCTTTTGATGCTTTGCTTACAATTTTAGTTACATGGTCATCAAATAAGAGCTTATAATCGAAATATACACCTAAATCTCTTATTGTATCTACTCTAGTGAGCGGCATGTTATACAAAGTATAATCCAACTTGATGACAGACGGCTTGCGGGTGTAGGAGCAAACGTAGCACTTGGAGACGTTCAGATCTAATTTATTTAAGTTACAGTAGTTCTCAAACCAAAATAGGTCTTCCTGCAGATGAGAAGCATCACTAGTATTTTTAATTTGGTGCAAGATTTTCACATCATCCGCGTATAGTAAAATTTTAGAATAAACAAAGCATGAAGAAATATCGTTGACAAATACTGTAAATAGCAAGGGTCCCAATAATGATCCCTGGGGAACCCCTGATGGGATATATAAGGTCGAAGATGAGTATCCGCTTAGCACAACAGTCTGGCGCCTATTATGAACGTAAGATGTAAACCATCTAAAGAGATTACCCCTTATACCTAGAAGTTGGGAGTTTTTTAATAGTACTGAGTGATCAATACGATCAAAGCATTTGCTGTAGTCTGTATAAATAATATCGACTTGCGAAGGTTCCGACATGGAACGCGAAAGGAACTCGGTACATAGCAAAAGATTAGAGGTCGTAGACCTACCACTTAAAAAACCATGCTGCTGGTGGCGCGAGGTCGTGCTTTATTGCAGAGTACAATTGAGCATGCACAATTTTCTCCAAAACTTAAGCAAATAAACATAATTTCGAAATAGGCCTATAATTTTCTATTTTATTTTTGGGTCCTTTTTTATGAACGGGAGTGACAAAAGCTGCCTTCCAGATATTAGGCATAACACCTTCCGAAAGTGAGCGACGATATAGGAGACAAAGAGGGACAACAAGACTCTCCGCACATCTAACAATAAAAACGGCTGGAATATTATCAGGACCTGTAGATTTATTAAGGTCGAGGGTCTTGAACAGCTTTAAAAGCTCATCTTCATGTACTTCAACCATGCCGATGTCAGCAGACGACGTAGTAGGAAGCTGTGTGTTGACATCATCAGCCAGTTGCGAGTTGGAGGACGGCGAATGAAGAAAGTTAGAGTAAAAGTACTCACCAAACATATTACATATATCACTTCCCTGACCAGAACCACCATATTGCATTACAGAGGGGTAGGTATACGATTGTTTCTTACTTTTTATATATGCCCAAAATGCCCGACGATTTTTTCTGATAGAGCTCTCAATATTACTAATGTACTCAGTATACATTTCCTTTTCCATAATGCGCGCTCTGTTCCGCAAGATAACAAAAGACTCACGATCGTAGGCGTTACCGTAGGTTTTAATTTTTTTATGATATTTCGCCTTTTCTTTCAGAAGTTTTATAAGGGGAGCCCTGTACCATAACGGATACTTACGTTGCGGAGCCGTAGTTTTAGATGAAATGTAAGTGTCACGTAAGCTATAGAGCTTGTTATACAAAACATCTAAGGCCTCATCTACAGTTCCACCACCAAGATACGAATGCCAATCCACGCCATCCAGATCAGTACATATTGATTGGTAGTCACCGTCACGATAAAGAAATACGGTGTTATGGGAGTGGTTTAATTGTGTTGTTGAACATATTCTGCACAGACAACTAAAGAACGGTGATGAGGGTCTTCAGTCACAAGGGGCAGGTCGCAGGCGCTGACAGTTACGTCGTTGTTAGAGAAAACTAAATCAAGAAGTCGACCATGACTGGTATTAACAATTGAATTATATTGAAGTAGGTTACACGTATTTAAGCTATCTATTAAGTCTATTTGATGCGCTCCTTGTAGATTACTAGGAGACAAAGATACTCCATTATCATTTATCACCGAGTGTCCACGACATAGATGGCATGTTAAAATCACCCAATACAATAATTCTGTCAAGCGGGTTGTCCAATACAATTTTAGTTAAATTATCTGCAAAATTAGACAGTTGGGACTGCATTGAGTATCCTAAGTTTTCATTACATACATAAACAACACATAAATGCATCGTCTATGTACATCTGGGATTACGGTTGTTTAAGGTTAAAGTAACCCATAGGTCTTCAACCGAAGATGACCATTCGCTCCGACCCTCCGAGACGAGTTCGCGACGCACAGCAATTAAAACTCCACCCCCCTTATCCTGACCTGTAGCAATATTAATTACGATCTCTCCTCCAAACAATATATCTATCATCGAACAATTCATTATTATGTAGACTATCGTTTAGCTACGTCTCTGTAATGCAAATAATGTCGTAGGTATTCAAACATAGGTTTCTATAAAAAAAGCGCTAGTTTTTGTACGGAGACCGCGAACATTCTGGTAGTACACACTAATCGGAATCATTATTAACTATATATATACTAACTATGCGCTGGCATACGCACAAGAAAAAATAGTAATATCATTTGCTCAAAATAAACTACATTTATATTATTAACGCGGACATAAAACATTAAGAAAGTTGCGAGAAGTGCAACAAAGTAATAAACGCAGCAAAGTGCACAAAAACACGACGACAAATAGGTAACAAAATAACGAGAACCACAAAAGAAACAATAGCTAATAGCCAGTTGACTTACCAATAATGCGGGTAGCGGTAGGTGCATAGAAAGATAACGCATAGCGGGCGAATTGATTGCGTGCGGATTGGTTTGCGAGACAGTTTTCGCCAACCCTTGGGTGCAGATATTCATACATGTTAGCGTGAGTAGTAAATTAGCAAGCAATAAGCACATATGTATAACACTACAGCTTTTGAAGGTCCGCTTCCGTCCGAATGACTATCACTGGCGATGTAGGGGTCTTTCGTATGCAGATCTTGCAGGTCTTCACCCATGTGACGACCGATGTGGCGCGGCGGGCGAAGGTCCGCCTGCGGCGCAGAAGGTTGCGGGTTCGATTCCCGCCTTGGGACAAATGTTTGTACGATCTGCAAATATTTGTTCCGGGTGTTCTGGGTATTTTCTATACATAATAAAAAATATCTATCTATGTAATGTATTGTATTAAGTTTATCAGTCATCTAGTACCCATAACACAAGCTCTGCTTACTTTGGGGCTAGATGATGCTGTGTGGATTGTCCAGCATTAAAAAAAAAAAAATGTATAGGCAAACCCCCGGTCCTTCGACAATGTTTTGGTTTTATTGAGGAGTATTTTATTCTCGAGTGTCAAGTGATCATTGACGTATATCCTGGTACCACCCTTGAATCCCAGGTCTGCAGGGGTTATAGTGCATTTTTTTGCCATACCAACGAAATCGTCCTTTATATATCTACTGTGCACAGAGATGACGATCGTTTTATTCATCTTGTCATTGCGCATCGGTATCCTCGCAATGTAATTTATTTGCTCCTTTATATATAATAAGTGTACCAAATATAAATAATCATTAGATTAGATTACTAATCGTGATACCAGAAAATTGACTACATCTATGGCGTAGCATCCGCGGAACGAAGATTTTTGTTGCTAATTTACCTATGTTCAGGTTTTTTAGTCTTAAAAAGACCATCGTGTGATCACAATCTCAATTGATCGCTTACCATTGTCGGTGTGGCCGACGTTATTGCTGATTTCTAGTATTTCTATGCTGACGCTGTAGTAAAACAACTCACAAAACCCGAAGGTCTAGAAGACACCTATTCACTCCCTGTCGCAAAGATACCAGGTTGTAGTTTGCCAAAAACCAAAGCAGGCAGCGTTCTCATTTTATGGAATAGAATAGAAAATCTTTATTTGTGAAACATAATTTACATTTTCAAATGTCAGGTATTTCCGTTTTCACTCGCATTTTATCTTTGGTGTAGGATTTAGGTACTATCTGAAATTATCAGCACGATAAGGTTCCCCAGTTTGATTTCACATTGAAGTAGCATACTGTCGTGGCATCGGCATGCTCATAGTCGTGTCGGTCATAAGGAAACTTACTCATACAAACAGTTTCATTGTATTTAGTGACTCATCGCTTAGTTCTTGAACTAGTTTGGAAGAAAATCATTCAAGAGCGGATAGGAGATCTGGATTTTGTGATTTGGACGTGATAATAAAATAAGCCTAAGCAGGAAGGATCGGAGATTCAGAAATCCTGAAAATCGAACGCGTTCCAAACTCGAAAAAGGTGGAAGACTTTTTGAAGTTACAAAGTTCAAGATCCTTTGCTGAACAAGGTTGAACGTGATTGCATTACTCTGGAAAAGGTTGAATTGAGTTTAGGTCTTAGCAACGAGGATTGAAGGTTAAAAATGTGTTGCTCCTGCAGCTGCGGCTGTGGTTCATGTGGCAAGATCTTAAGATGCCTGCTATGTGTGACTCTCTGTGTGTTTTTAGCTAAGATGTGTGGTTTTGAGGTCAATGATGACTGCTGCGGAGGAGATGGAGAGGACTAAGTTCCCTTATGAGATGTAATTTAATTGTATGGCAAAGGTACCTTTATCTAACAAAGTAGGTAGGTAGGTGTGACAAGAGCAAACCCCTGACTAAGTAGGTACATAATGCGTAATAACCCTATTACGCATAATATACCTACTGTGACTACCTACACTTAAGACCAATAAGATTCTGTACTTACCTACATTATACTATAGAAAAAATTGCAATAAATGATGACAAAATTAAAAGGTACCTAACTAAATGTCTAGCTAGACCGTAAAGCACAGCCAATGTTTTCTAAGCTAATTCCTGTAATTAGATTTACCTAGGTTAAGTTATTTTGTAGCGCCCCAACCCCAACCCACACATACTTTTATTATCTGAGACCTATGTAACAAATTATTCCATCATAATTAAAGTAAATATTTGAACTATTAACTAATATTTTATGTTATTGTACCTAAATCAAGAGTAATGTCAAAAGAAATCTTATTATTTAAAAAATATATATAAAAAATAATCTGTTATTTAATAACTTATGTGAATTTTATACAATAAACGAAACTATTTAAATGAATAATATTATTGTTTTAATATCCCTCCTTGAAATTTATTGCACACAAAATCCATCCATACTTATAATTATTATAAATTCGAAAGTAACTTTGACTATCTGTCTATCTATCTGTCTGTCTGTTACCTTTTTACGCCTAAAGCCTCCACTACACGTAGATTCATCTGCAGATGTCGTCGGCGGACGCGTCCGCCGACGTGTAGACGGGGTGATTTTCTCGTCTGTGGTAGGTAGGTATTTAACGTCCGTCGGCAGATGCGTCCGGCACGGTTGTCGGGTTTTGTGGCACGGATCAAAGGATTTCAGCGCGAGCGTGCGGTCTGTCCACACGTCTTTCGACGCATCAGTGTTCATCGGGAAGAGAATGTGAGTGCACGCGTTCTTCTTGCAGTTTCTATTTTTCGTTCTTTCGTTTTTACTCGTGAAAATGACTACTATGAGCACTGATGAAACATTTAAATTCCTGGAGTTGCATCAAGCAGAAAACTTTGGAGATATCTTTTGTAGAATATATTCAAAATCGCTGCGAGATATTCGAACAAAATTATCAAATTCTCCAGATGGCTCCGCATAAAGTTCTGCCAGCTGGTTTTCCATGCTATTCCTGCGAAAAAAATGGCGTAATGTATAAGATGGTATAATAAAAATATGGTAATATAGTTATATTATGAATAAGATTTGTTTTCCACTTAGGTACTTTGTTCGGTTTCTATGTACAGTCAGCATCCACCACCTTCTTCTTCTCCATTTTTTTTAATTACTCTACTGCGATGGACACTTAAACAATACTGAAAGGTAGTAAATAAATAAATAGCTGCAGCAGCTACGGTCTTAATTTCCATTTTGCGTGCGTACGTGTTGCGTCTGTCGAGAACCAACACAGACTGATCAACCTACAGATGTGTGGACGGCTCGTGGTGATCCATCTGCGGATGGATCTGCCGACGTCTGCTGACGTATCTGCAGACGTGTAGAGGAGGCTTAAACGGCTAAACGAATCTCAATGGAATTTGTGATGGTCAACACAAATCACAGACATGATTTGAGGCTGTGTCCCACCCAGTGCTAGATAGTAACCCTGTAACTGAAGGTGGGTATTTAGATATCGAAATACCTAACAAGATAAGATTATCTTGGTAGTATTTCGATATCGTAACTAACGACTCCACTATATCTACCTTATTGATTTTCAACAGGTGATAAGTGAGTTAAAAATTCCTAGATTAGGTTGTTGAACAAAAAGGTTTTTTGTTCAATGTCATTTTATTGGACACTTAGAGGTGGCACTTTATTTATATATATCCGTCCTCCGGATACCTTTAACCTCTGTCAAATTTAATCCGGAACGGATCTCAATCCGTTCAGCCGTTTAGGCGTGAAAAGGTACAGACAGACAAACAGACAGAGTTACTTTCAAATTTATGAGTACCTTTGGAAGTATAGTTTATTTATTTGAAATAAAAGAACGTAATTGATTTTGATCCCCTGATTCTTTCCAGTATATTCTCAACCATGGCAGACGCGATATTCGTATCGACGTCGACCCACATGTGCGTCCAGAGATTCTCCGAAAAGTCCACGGTTCCAGTGATGTGCATGAAGTCCAGGACTCATGCCACCATACAGGCATTGGCTACCGTCATGACTATAATGGTACACTTTACAAATAGGTACAATTTCAGAAATAAAATAAAATTACGCTTATATCTAAAACACGTACTATGGTAAAAAAAATAACAATATTATCAGAGGGAGTCAAATTTAATTGACAACTAGCTTCAGCCCGCGGCTTCGCGCGCACTTTACCGGGATAAAAAGTCTATGTCCGTCCCCGGGATACTTTCTACCTCCCTGCCAAATTTCATTAAGATCCGATCAGCCGTTTAGGCGTGAAATGGTAACAGACAGACTGATTTACTTTCGAATTTATAATACTTAGTAGTATGGAACGATACAACGTTGATCGAAGCGATTTTCCAAACAATATAAAGAAATGTGTTAATTTGAATGCCTTTAAAAATAAACTTAAATTACTTGGTAGGTACATACCTACTCTATTACACGAATAAAAATGCTTACCTATCTAATATTTAGTAACACCAAAATATAAGCATACCTATTTCATAATAGTTATAATGTTTATGAGAATATTTAGATGCAGATAATATTTAGCTATAGGTAAGTTACTTTAGGTAAGTACCAGAGGTTAGTTTAAATAATTATTGTAAAACTTAGACTAATTTATATTGTTCTTATCTATCTCATTATAGGTAACCCATGTATTTGTATGAGAATAAAGTTCTTTAAACCTAACTTTTATATGTTGGTATCTGTCGCCGCCGGATCTTATACTCAGCCCATTTGTTGGATGGCTTGGTGGGTTACAAAACGGCGCGACGGCGCCGCCATTCAGATAAATGCCTATACCGATTTTTAAACGACCAACACTTTCAACAATTATATTCGTCACTTAGCTATCTCGTAGCTAAATAATAATTTTTCCCAACAAATCAGCGTTCGTTTTGTTATCCTAGTCATTCCGACTACGCGACGACCGATGTGGCGCGGCGGGCGAAGGTCCGCCTGCGACGCACGAGGTTGCGGGTTTGATTCCCGCCTTGGGACAAATGATTGTACGATCTGCAAATATTTGTTCTGGGTATTTTAATAAAAGATATAAATGCATGTAATATGTTGTATTACTTAAGTATATCCGTCATCTAATACCCATAACACAAGCTTGCTTAGCTTGGGGATAGATGATGCTGTGTGGATTGTCCAGCACTATTTATATTTATTTATTCTACAATCTTTTGTGTAGTTCTCTTTGTCATATGGAATGTACCCTTTGTTCTAATATAAATGCTTATTAATATTATTTTCAGGAAGAACTCGGTTCAATGAGAACTGTAAACATATCGTGGGTCGGCCCCCCGCACCCTGTGCTGAACTCGTACCTTCTCCTTTGTCCTATGCTGGGAGCCAACATCAGATTTAAATGCTGTTGTAATGTAAGTTTGAACTTGAGCAGACACTGCCTCAAAATATGAACCTTAACTCGTAATATTTAGATGCGTTTTATATTGACGGCATCTGATAACAGACAGCTCGCCGGCCACTTTTGCTTATAGCTTGGGGTAAGCCATTTTGGCACTGTAAAATGTATCAAAAAGATAATGAGTTAAAGCTCATATTTTAATGCTCATTTAAGTTGACTTTAAGACTTTCAGGGGTTGTATTGAAGGGATTGATGCTAACGCCGCGGTGACCAGGCACTAACACCCAAAATCTGTTTTTAAAAACTAATCTAGACCTCTTCTCTGATTAATAATTGAGGTCTAAACATCGATCTAAGTAAAAAACGGGAGATGAGATACCAGCTTGAAAGTGAAAGGTTCTAATTAGGTTCAATTAGGTCCACCCAGCTCAGTCATAGTCGGACCGGCGGCGGCGCGGCGTTCGTGTTACGCGTGCTTGCTACGACGCGACATACTTTAGTGTAATTTATAGCAATGCCCTCGTGTTGGTTCGTTGTGTAAGTGCTGGGAGAACGTATTATATCTACAAATTTTACTTATATATATGGGTCTTAAGAGGATGAAGTTTTAACTCACGAATACCTTTCAGAAATGCCCGGTCCACCCGCTACTACTTAAAATAGCCGAAGAATATAAGGAAAAAAGTGCGACAGAGGTGAAGGAATGCCCTATGAAAGACGATGCCCTACAGAACGCCCGTGTTGTTATTTCTGGTCCAGAAGTCAAGAACAAGGAGAAAATTCCGGAGTTTGAGCTGAATGCTGAGGTGAGTAATCTACTTTCTAACTCATGTAACTCAGCGACCCAAAGTGAACCCTGGAGGTCTTATTTGAAAAACGAACAAAGTTGACGGACGGCGTCGATCGGAACAACCATAACCACCAAGTTGCTTCAAGCGAGTAACACCTTTCGTTTTGGAACTCTAAGAAATAAATGTTAGTGTTAGAGGTACCGTGAAATGATAACTCCAACGCTGATAGTTCGCAACTGGTTTATTTGTTAGATTTAAGTTAACATGAAGACATTATGCGGAAGATAAGAAATCACGTTGATACATAACCTCACGTAGATATTGCTAAGCTATAATAACTAGGAAGTTAGGTAACCTTGATATCACACGCATAGTCTGAATAACACATTGTACCTTGTACAATGTGTTATTCAGACACAACTAGGATTTTTCCCTGATAATGTCACTACATTGTACTCCGTACAGTTAGAATCATTTATGTTAGTCGTCCTTCGTTTTGTGCGATCCGACGTCATCCGTCAACTTCGTTCGTTTCTCAAAGTAGACCTCCTGGTCTATTGGGTGTACGGATGGTAGGAGACCAAATATAAAAACGTGCTCTTCAAAACATCTGATGTGTCGCCGCCAGATCATTGCCGCATTTTTTTTTTTTTTTGTGCTGGACAATCCACACAGCATCATCTAGCCCCAAGCTAAGCAGAGCTTGTGTTATGGGTACTAAATGACTGATAAATTTAATACAATATACATTACATAGATAGATATTTTTTTTATTATATATAGAAAATACCCAGAACACCCGAAACAAATATTTGTAGATCGTACAAACATTTGTCCCAAGGCGGGAATCGAACCCGCAACCTTCTGCGTCGGAGGCGGACCTTCGCCCGCCGCGCCACATCGGTCGTCAAAACGTTACAAACGTTATTTTGTTGGGAAAACCGAATTAATTTTACTCGACAAGATGTCTAGGTAAATGATTTTAGTCACTCACACGTCCTTCTCTTACAATAATTAGTTACCTACCAGAATAAACAAAAACAATCCACCTCTCCTTAATCATGAATGAAACTCGCTCTTTTTAAAAAATCGTCTTTGGTAACTTTTGTATTGGCACATTGCTTTTTTGCCATTCTACAAACGAAACAGGTATTATAGGAACATAGCATGACCCGAGAATATAGATGTAAAGCAGCGGGTAGACACCGGTATCCAACATTTGGCTGCCAGTAAAAAGCGGTAGTAACCCGACTGTGGAACGAGGAAAGGTGGGTTATGTATAAGAGTGTCATACATAACTTATTACAATCGTTCTGGAAGGGGTTTTTACGCATAGGTACTGGGTGATAATTTGTATTTTAATTTTGATATTTTTATGTATTCAACAATATCAATATAATAAAATTCAATAAATTAGCCGTGGCGATAAAAGAAAAATTTAATTAAAATTCCTCATACTATTTTCGCCGCTTATTTTACGTTTTTAGGGTTTCGTGATCGGTTACGAAACCCGGTTTGTCTGTCGTTTTTTCCCTCTTGAATATCTCAGCAACTACCGCAGATAATAACTTGAAATTTAAAACAATAATACATTTAGCGCGCCTGTACAGATTAAAATAAAAATAAAATAAACAGAATTGAAAAATTCAAATTTTCAGTATAAATTTTTGATGTCTTAATTTTTAAACAGCATTATACACACCAGTATTTACCGGAATTTTACAGGTGTCCACCGTTAACAGCAGGTGAACACCAATTGGTGGAAACCATTGTAAGTCTGCTTCGCATCTATACCCGAGAACTAAGAATATTGCTAAATATTTAAGTTCGAGAACCATTCCATTAGGGGGAAGTTAGCCACAAAACCTGTTTTGCCCCGCGTGGTGAAGTTTGCAACATAATTTTATTATGATGCTGGGGCGTTCAATCGGACTTTTTTTCTCGCAACAAATGTGACTGGGTCGCCACGGACGTAATGTTGCACGTTGATAGTCCAACAATCGGGATAGGCATTTATAAAAAAAATATATTGTATAAGCATATATGTATATAATATAATATAATAAAACTACATAAACTTATAATACAAATTATATTATAAGTTTATGTAGACTGTGGATTTTGTTAAAATAAATAAATAAAATGGCGCCGTTTTGAAAACCGCCTACCCATTCTACAGGCTGATTCTACGATCCAGCGCGGCGACATGTACCTACCCTCCATACTCTAAAGGTTCGAGATTAATTCTCCTGAGACCATCCTTATCACCCCATTGCAAAAAGAATAGATTATAATATCATTTATTTCGACACACACAGGTACACGAATAGAAATCATACAAAACTAAAGAACAAGGAGGTTGCACTGAATTACACAAATGGTGGGCGTCAAATATATTATAGTTTTCCCCCGATGACCCTGTGCCGAAATAGGTGTTGGCTCAGCATGTACCAGTGTGAGCAGCCAAAAACATTTATGTTCAACCAAATGAGAGCTTCCATCTGTGTAATTTGTTTTTTTTTTCTAATCGTAGCTAAGTATTTATTCTGATATTTCAGACCATCGACAAAAACAGCGAATGCGAGTGGGTTTATTTTCACACATGCCCGCGCGGCCCAGAAGTCAACGACGAATTGTTCTACCACACCCAGTCCAGAACATTCGTCGCTTTTGATAACATGAAGTACATTGCGGCAGCGCTTATGGCGAATGCTGTCAACGGCTGCCGGTTCTAGAGTTGGCAGAAGGTTAAGGTTTTTAATTTTTATTGAATAGGCGGGTGTGGGGGCGTAGCTATGCTCGAAGTTTCTCTGAAGGATAGGATTCGTAACGAATACATCCGACAGAGAACCAAATATCTAGCTATCGACATAGCTCAGAGAATTAGCAAGCTAAAGTGGCAGTGGGCTGGCGATATTTCGCGAAGAACCGACAACAGCTGGGGTGAACGTGTTCTCGAGTGGAGACCGCGACTCGGCAAACGTAGTGTAGGACGCCCTCCGGCCAGGTAGGATGACAATCTGCGACAGATTGTAGGCAGATGCTGGATGCGGCAAGCTAAAGACAGGGCGCTATGGCCCTCATTGGAGGAGGGGATGATGAGGCGGGCGTGTGCAGATTGACCATTGACCATTGCAGATCGACCCCTCCAACTCAGCCCGTGGATGTTGTAAGAGACGACTAAGAGAAACGAACCAGAGCAAAAGGCAGCAGCTTCCTTCCGTTCCTTCTGTTTGCGATCTGCGATCGGTAATACTGCTGGGCAAAAGATTTGACAATACTTCCAATAATTCCCAAATCCAAGCAGTTTTTTGTTGGGTTTTTTTTGTTTTAACCGTCTCGAAAAAATTAAGACGTTCTATGTCCGGCTGTATCTGTTTTTTTTTTTGTAGTACTAAGTAGTACTTACAGTATTATAAAATCTGTGGTATGTTTTCCGTCATTTATGGACCGATTTGTAAGAATCTTTTGAAGTTGTGTTGTAATAGAGGATGATCCCGAGGTGGTCCCATAATATTTTTCTTATCCCGAGTGTCTAGTATTCGTCACGCAAATAGAAACTAGGGGATTCAAAGTCGGTTTTAAGTTTTTTCAAAACAATCAAATTATTCTTGATTGATTAATTTTCAAATGTTCATTCTTTAATGTTAGTAATATAACTCACACTTCAATTATAGGCACTTTTCAATTTGTTCAATTGTTATCAAGTTATAGAATGAACGGCAACGTGACATACGTTGCTGTTCATTCTATAACTTGGTTACTCTTTCTAGAGTTTTTATTGCTGTTAACACTCGGACGAAGGAAATCAAAATCACCCTCCTTTCCCCTATCGAAGTGTCAACATCAAAACATGACATTCATTTCCCTTCATAACCGAACAATAAGATTATTCTCGTGTCGTGTCTTCAAACCGACATCGAACCCGTTAATTTAACACTGCTTTTAAGTTTTGCGGGACAAATACTTATCTCTACGGAACAAAAAATGTATGGCACCACCTCGGGATCATCTATATAATAGCGTAGGTAATCATTTTTAAAGTCTGTCAATTATTTGCGGAGAAATCGAGGAACATAATTAAAAAAAAACTTACATACAGCCGAACATAGAACCTCTTCCTTTTTTAGAAGTTGGTTAAATATACACAGAAGGAATCTCTTACCCTTCCTCTGAGAGGTTCCCTTAGTAGACTCTTAGGTACGACATCGGCCGATCGGGGGATCGATTTTGTATATCGAGAACACAAAAATAATTATCTGTAGCTGTATATAATTTGTTTTATTCGTGAAATGTTCAATTTGTGTAAAATACTTTGACAGAGTGAACCAAAAATACTCAAAATCAACAGCGTTTAGAAGAAGTATCCAAATTTCGATTTTTTTTTTATTAAAAAATTTGTTATGTCTTCTAAATTCTAAACGCTATTGATTTTGAGTATTTTTCTTTCACTCAAGTATTTGTCAAAGTCTTTTACACAAATTGGACATTTCACGAATAAAACGAATTATATATACGGCTACAGATTATTTTGTGTTCACAAGGCCGTTTTTTTTTTATTGGGCCATACACCAGCTTTAAGCCGCGGCAGCCACGGCTTACGGACTACCTACCAAAAATTTAAGATCAAGCATCCTTAATAGTCCTTACTAAAGACCTCGTTAGCGGGATTAAATAATAAACCTACTGTAAAATACTTATAAGGATACAAATACAAAATATACGCCAGCGCCCTCCTCCGCTAGCAAAATAATTATGTTCCATCATAAGACATAAAAAATAACTACCTACATAACCTTGTTAAACATAACTAGGTAACTTCGACGACCGATGTGGCGCGGCAGACGAAGGTCCGCCTGCGACGCAGGAGATTGGGGTTCGATTCCCGCCTTGTTACAAATATTTTTACGATCTGCAAATATTTGTTCCGGGTGTTCTGGATATTTTCTATGTACAATAAAAATATCTATCTATGTACTTAATGTATTGTATTAAGTAGGTATATCAGTCATCTTGTACCCATAACACAAGCTCTGCTTAGCTTGGGGCTAAATGAAGCTGTGTGGGTTGTCCAGCATTATTAAAAAAAACCTTTGAAACATAATTATTTAGTAACCATTTCGCATAAACCTTCTCTGATGTGAATTTGTGGGAGGGCGGGCGTTACACGCGAATTGCATTTGGTGGATCTTATCAGAGAAGGTTTTACGCGGAATTGTTACTAATATTTTTCATCCAAATATTTTGTAATGGATTTCCGCAAAGGTAACGCCTGAATTTATTATTAAAACCTACGGTACTTTCAGATCAGAAAATCCACGCCGCCTAACAAAAATCACCTTCAAACAATGGACGGCTGAAATTGTGATGGGCATCATATAAAGCGAGCGCTATCGATCTCAAATACAATTATACAGATAGGCATTGCACAAAATTGGCATGCATTGGTTGGTAGCATTACCTTCATAGCAACAGCTTCATAGCAACATCTTCCCCTAGATAATACTTTTTTTTTAATTTATTTGAGGGCTTTATCGCTAGCGATAACATCGCCCGTAAATAATACTTATCGCAAAAAAATGTTCGACTTCGACGGGACTTGAGCCCGCATCCTTCCCGCAGTACGGGAATGCGCTAACCAACTACACCACGAGGTCAATTAGCGCCATTAGCTCCACCTACAGGGGAGCTATTGAAGTTTATCCAATCCTGTTCAAAGACTAAAGTTACATTTAGTTCGTTTGACGAGAGGTGTGGTGTGGTGTGTAATAATATCCCAATTTTTTCTTTTTTGGGATTTTATTTGATTTCGTAAAAATTACCCCGAGTGTGTGCGTAAGCACTATAGGTAATAATAAAAATCTTAACTATAGGCAATTTTTTTCCAGCAAGCATAAACTGGCTGGACAATTCAAACAGCATCTTCTAGCCTCAAGTTAAACGGAGCATGACTGTGTTATCGGTACTAGATAACTGATATACTTAATAGAATACATACATTAACATACATAAATAGACAGATATTTTTTAACGTACATTGAAAACACTCAGAACACCCGAAACATATATCTGCAGATCGAACAAACATTTAACCCGAGGCGGGGATCGAACCCGCAATCTTCTGCGTCGCAGGCGGATTTTCGCCTGCTGTACCTCCAGAGGCGCAGCAACGTCGTCCAGACAAGACGCGGCCCTCAGTACCCCGTGGCAAGACGAGTGAAAGAAAGAAAATAGTTTTATTTACCTTAAGAGGGCGCAATCCGCGCCATTTTGTGAAAAGAAGGATTTTGCGTTCATAGGAGCGGGACAGAGCATACGTTTTTGGAGCGGCGGCGTAAGCGCAAAACACACGTTTTTGCTTATTTACAAGAAGACTACACGACTTATGAAAAAACTGGTTCAAGGAACCAAATAATAAGTAATAATAATAACCTACAAATCAAAACATAAATAATTTCAATAGACCGCAGGGTTCCAGAGATCTCGACCAAATTATGTACGAAACAGTGCACTTTCCTGATTTTTTTATCTTACTTTTTTCGCAATCGTGTTTTCACATTCAAGGAACTAAAGAATAAATGTTGAATTTTATGTAATTTCAGTTTTTTACCGCGGGGATCCCGTGAGTACTGAAATCGCGGCCTAGTTTAACAACCAAACCTGTCTCCTCTTAAAACTACTTTACACAATAGCCTTCAAGACTGTGTTGATTAATTCTTACTTACTCATCTATCTAAGTAAAAAGGGGAGATGAGGTACTAGCTTCTCGAATGTGGAAGGCTCAAATTAGGTGCAATTAGGTCCACCCACCTCAGTCATAGTTGGCGGCGTGTTACGCGTGCTTGCTACGACGTACTTTAGTGTGATTTATTTACTAAGACGTTGTATTGGTGATCGAAGGTAGGACTACAGCAATGCCCTCGTGTTTGTTCATTATGATTATTGCGCAAGATTGAAAACGTAACTGTGAGCGAGTGTTTGCGTGTAGTTGTAACACAAGCGCTGGGAACGTACCATATCATTCATTTTACTTATATATTTGGAGGTAATACGTATTAACGGTATACTAATCTGTCCTATTCCAGGACACGATGATGAACGCGGATGTGATGTGATGATCCTTCAGGACGTCAACGAACCGACTTTAAACATGGCCGTCTTTAAAGCAGCTACATTTTTGGAGGCTGGTCACGCCATCGTCACCGACCATCTGGTCTGGAATCATGAATATTATGGGGGGCTTTTACTACTCTCTCTCTACAAGTTGGTCATTTAATTAGTTTTAGTATTTATTATAGTTTGCAGCTACAAATAAAGTATATCTTATCTTATCTACACTACACCTCCTCCTCCAGGCCTCCCTCTGATAAGCGCCCTGTTGGCTTTTATCTTACGGAGGGCAATGCCCATAATCCCCACGCTGGGCATGCGGGTTAGGGATCGCAGTTCGGTGGTAGAATTGTTCTGCTGGGGGCGCTGCTGCCCACCCCCGATGGATCTACACTACAACACATATTATATTAAAATCAGTTACAACGGGATATTTACTATGATTTAAGGAATAGGAGCATTTATTCAATTTAAAATGCTCTATTTCCTTTAGACCTTACAGGACTCTTGGCCACGTCACAAAATTCAAATTAGATAAGTAAAACTAGGAAATAAAGTGATCACTTTGATTTTTTGTTCACTTCAGTCTTTTTAATGTAAAATAAAGAAGCGAACAAGAAACCTTTACCTTGTTAGGTTGTTAGTTTTCGAGTTGGAGCAAAACTTGTCCCAAGCTTTTTTATCTTCTAGATAATCTGATATTTTGTAGTACTTAAGCCTTTTTACAAAGGATTATTACTCACACACAAACTCACTCTAGTATTTCACATAAACCTTTGGTTTCCAATACTTTATATGTATGTTGTAAACATTTTGTGATATTATTGTTTGGTGCATAAATTTGTAGTTTTATTTTTGATGCGCAATAAAAAGTTGAATGTTTTAGTAACTTGTTATATTTATTTGCTAATATTATTTTTATTTATCTACAACTTAGCATAACTTACCTACTACATAATTGGTACTTAGGTACTGTTTTTGTAGGTTTTCATTAACCGGGTAGTGTTTTGTTTTGTAAACCAGAATTTCGCATTATATATGCTATGAACAAGATAAATGATTCTGCCTCAGTTTTAAAGCCAAGTTTTCTTAGATGTTTTCTCTAGATTTATTTTAACCAGTTAACAGTTACAGTTAACTGTTAACAGTTAACAGTTTAACTGTTAATAGTTTAATAAATCTGACTGATAGGGGTTGTAAGCATTGTTTCTCTTACCTATTTAAGTTGGCGTAGCATATACAAAGATCTATTTTTAGTAGTAATTGAATTTTTGTTTAAATAATACAGAATTTAAACTATTTTTCCTGATTAATGTACTTCCCTCTCATAAACTTGGGTAGAGCAATAACACCAGGGCAAGGTACTTGTCCGGTGACCTCACATATACATGGCCGCTTACAACCAACACCGAAGTTGGCTGGATTGTCTTTCTTCTCCGCTGCTATTGCTTCTTGTTGTAGCACGTCTTTGGATTTACCTAGAATTTTAATGAAAAGGGTTTGTCTGAGGATTTTTTACTTTTAATTCACAGATCAGTTAGCCAAGCACAGGGATTGTTGTCTAGGGTGGAATAGAGAAAAATTACATCACATTGTCATCAAATGTGTAAAATATTTGTATTATTCTTTCCTTTAACTTCAATAACATATGCAATGTACCTATCATGTTGCAATGTGATATTAGCCTATTCTATTCTATCCTAGACTAAAATCCCTGTGCTTGGCCTATAGGACTAGATATATAGTTTATGGTTCCTGTTTAGTAGGTATATTGTATTGCTGGAGCAAGAATAAGTTTATCTATAGGTACCTAGTTAACTTTCAATTATTCATGGTGCTTGAGGTTAAAATCATTCATTTAACACTGTATTTATATAAATAATTAAATCATTTACTGAAACAATTGAATGCTACAGAGCCTGTTTTAAATCCGTAGGGTCCTGAACTAGCCAAAGCTGAATTTTACGATCCAGGGCTGCTCCCTAAAGTTTTAATTTATTGCAGTACAATGCACTAACAGCTAAGTTTATTTTTTATTGCTTATGTGATATAAATATAAATAGACAATAAACTCACCGACTGTCCTAATGAGATGCTCCAAAATATCTTCCTTGGACTTATTGTCAACATCTACCAATATCTTGCGCCCATCCTCAAAATAGCACTTTACAAACGGCGACGGAGTCAGATTCTTCAACGTAGCAACTTGTACATCTGGATTTTTGTATTGTATCTGTGGTAAATACCAGAAAACGAACTCTTTGGCCCCTGTGTTGTTTTGTCCATTGATGTTGTATGCAACGGAGAAAATCTTTATTTTGTCCTTCAAAACCAGTTTTCCTGCATTTAGATAGTTTAATGTGCGTCTAATAGGGGCTCTTCCTTTCATGAACGGCATTTTTATAGGATTTTTGTACTATTTTCCCCTCAAATACGAAATCTAACCTCAAAGGCTCAAATCAAATCAAAACAAAGAAAAGTAACCTCAAAAGTCATGTCATTTTAACTGTCAATGTCAGTTTGACTTGACGACGACATTTTCTAGGGTAGAATGTTTTTATTCTTAGAATATGAAGTTTAAAGGTACAAATATCATTATTCTGAAAGTTAGAGTAAGAATGGGTCGTCGACTTTTTTACAGTCAACGTAACGTAACACGATAACACGACCGTTTATGGTTCAAGATATATGTTTAGAAAACAGAACAGTTTAATTTTTAGTTGAAGGGTGATCGTCACCGGTTGGCGCGAGATTCAAATTATTTCGTGGTTTTTAATTTATGTCTGCGTTCTACAAGAAATAAAACCACGGATAAGTAATTGGCCGCAAATCGTAAAGCATTTTCTATTAACCTATGAAAAAACTAACTTCGGTGTGAACCGAAGTTAGTAAAAAGAAGTTAGTAAAAAGTAGTTTCTAAAAATACATGTGAAGGTATTTTTAGAGCATTTGGGAAAATAGGAAATTTAGGGCTAAATCAACATTTTTCCAAATGCCTCCAAAATGCAATAGAATCGACGACGTTGGCTTTATCATAAGTCTTAGAAAATGTTTTTATTACTTCTAGAACGCAGAAATAAATTAAAAACTACGAAAAAAAAATAATTTCGCGCCAACCCGTGACGAACAACCTGAACTGCAGTGGACTGTAAGCCTGTCTAACAGTTGACGGTTAACAAATTGTTTAAAAAAACTGTTCGTTCATTCAACGGCCACATATTCACAAATTACTAACAGACAAATGGACAACGCGTCAAAAATACATAATATTTAATTTTAAGTGAAGTACCTAATTTAATGAGCCGGCAAAAGTTACCTCGCTCTTCTGTCAACATTTTCCACTGCTTAATTTTCTGGAATATTAGGTAGGGGACTCCAATGGAGCATGTAGTTATTTATTAGTTATCATAAAGATGGGATCTCAAAGATATGAACATGCCGTCATTTCTGCAGTACTTATAGTCCCGTGGCCAATGTTACAAGAAGATTTCTTGTAACATTGGCATTTTTCATACAACTGATCTAAGAGGCTAGGGTCGGCACAACGGATAAGAATTCCTAGAAAAGAAGACTTTACATAGCTAAATATATTCTTTTTAGAATCAGTAATGATGACGTAGGAAGCACGGAAGACGTAGGTTTATTTTTTTACAAATTAATAAACATTTTAGGAACGAGCTCAGGACGCCCTCCGGACCGGACGATTTGCGGAAGGTTGCCGGCAGAGGCTGGAAACAACAAGCCGAGGACAGGGCGAAATGGCGCACATTGGGAGGACTATGTCCAGCAGTGCACTGATATGGCCTAATGATGATGAATTAATGCTTAAATTATTTAAATAGTGATAAAATAATTGTTTGTTCTTTATTTTTAGCAATTTTTTGTAGCCTGTTGAGTAGGTACCTTTTTAAGGTTCCGTACCCGAAGGACGAAAACGGAACCCTATTACTAAGCCTTGCTGTCCGTCCGTCCATCCGTCTGTCCGTCCGTCCGTCTGTTCGGCCAATGTTTACAATTCGAGCTTTGGGCAACTGCTTGCAACATTGGTCGGTAGAATTTCTCGCATTTAACTACTTGTTAAAACTTCTCCCCGGGCAAGCGACAACTTTCACCACGATTTTACCAATCCTCTTACTTTACATGGTTCTCATTTAAATATTTTTATTTAACTACTGTATACATATTTACAAGCCAATTTGTAGTAAATTTTGTAGAGAATCTAGATATTACTAGGTATTCCTACAAAAAGATCAAGAAATCGGCGTAAAATGCTGCATGCCGGGGCATGACGCGTGCAGTATCAGCCGGTACGGGATCCCGTCCGGTGAGAAGATAAGTTAAATTGCACATCAAAGGGTTCCCCTGACATCATTCTCACCTTAAGTAAAAACGTCGCGCGAGCGCCAAACGATTGAGAGGTTATCATATCGCAAAATTACTTACCTTGTGCCATTAAATCTGTTCACGATCAAAATTCAGGATCATAAAATTTGGTCCACACTTTTCACCCAAGTCTTTGACAGCTCATGTCAGTAAACTGAGTGATATTTGCAAACCTCAGCAACTAACAATTAGTGCTGCTAGAAAAATAGTATACTTTAAAATACCAGTAGATACTATTGATTCAAAAATGTTGCTATCTCACAGGATTCTGTTGCTACCAATAAATCAAGTTTTCTTTGTTACACCCAAAATTAGCTAGCATACAAAACCAAAATTGGCGGGTTTCACGGTACTACGTTAGTAGTGTAGGTATTTATATGTCATATTAATTATCAAAGGGTACCTACCTACTTAACCTACATATTACATTACACACGTGTTGGTAAGATAACAGTTTAAAACTCTCAGACTGTAAAATCAATTAAATTTTGCTGATTGCTTTTGCAGGCCCATGGCTCGGTACAAGTCACCATATTGGTTACGAACGACGAATCTAGAAGATTGCTGGATTGGAGACAACGCACGATAACCTACAACCACTGCCCCTGGCCCCTGGAAGGCAATTCTCGTCAATTTATCACTCGATAAATGAACTGTCAAATCTGACAGTTCTTCTATAATAAAAACTGTCAAATTTGATATTTATTGCCGTATTTATCGAGTGATAAAATGGCGAGAGTTGCCTTCCAGCACGACGACGGACGCTCGTACCGAATAACAGCTTCGTGTAACGTGAAAAAAATATAAACCGACTTCAAATTTCTTTTAAGTGTTGCGGGACAATTATTAATCACTCGGCAATTTTGATAAGAAATGCTAAAATAGCATATTACTCACATCTATGTATAGACAGCAATTAAAAATAATATTAAATAAATAAATAATGCTGGACAATCCACACAGCATCATCTAGCCCCAAGCTAAGCAGAGCTGGTACTAGATGACTGTTAAACTTAATACAATACATTACATAGATAGATATTTTTTTAATATTAAAAATACCCAGAAAACACGGAACAAATATTTGCAGATCGTACAAACATTTGTCCCAAGGCGGGAATCAAACCCGCAACTACCTACGGCGCAGGCGGACCTTCGCCTGCCGTCTAATAGGTATACTTACTTACAAAAGTCGTTACAAATTACTTATAAGTAGGTACGATAAGCAATCCATAACTAGGGGGCGGTTATTTATCACATAGCTACCTACCTTTTTTTACCGACATTTCGATTGCGTTGCAGTGATGAATAGCCGATGAGGTATGATGACGTATATTGCCTGTGAAACCCCTATGGACTAGCACACGACGCCAACTACTACAACAACTACTACAAGATCGGAGATCGGGTTCGAAACTCATAAGGTCTCGCTTTTTCTGTTCTGCCTTCCGTTTTTAATATCTCAGCAACTACAGCAGCGAATAACTTTAAATATAAAATACTATGAATAATAATATACATTTCGTGCGCCTGTACAGATTAACAGAAAAAAAAATTAAAATTTTTCAGTACAAATAGCGTTGTCGAAATTTTAAAAGAGACCTTCAAGATCAAGTAAGGTATCAAATGAAAGGTATCAGCTCGTACATCTCAAAACAGTTTTTGAAATTCCTGTAGGTGTTCATTCTTATGCTATTTTATATTATTAAAAATCCCCCCCCCCCCCTATCTCCGAATTTTGCAGAGCGATCTATCTGAGAAGAAAAAGGGAGGGAATAATTATCAAAAGGGAGGCTACCTAAAGGTATCTGTTCGTACATCTCAAAACAGTTTTCGAAATTCGTAAAAAAAAAAGTTTTACCTGATGGTAAAATTTTCTACTTTTTCACCTACCGATATGTAGCGACCTTACATTTTTAGGTAAGGTACGGGGAGGCTATTGCAACTAAAAATAAAAATACGACAAGTTGGAACATCATCTGTAGGAACAATAGTGTTAAAATGATTATTGTATTAAGTTACACATACATCAATTAATTCTCTTGATATACTAAACAATTCAAACGTACATTTAATTCAGCGTCAATTAATTATTTTTCCAATAATACCCAAAATAGTTGCAATAACCCCTTGCCGGGGTAAATGTAGCTAATAGTTGTGGATATGATTTACATTCGAATTTAACACTTCAAATGGTGTAAGCTTGGCATTTCAAATAACTATTTACTTATTATGGACCTTACATCATCAGAAGACGGTTTAATTTACCGTGAAAATTCCTCAAAAACTTTGAGGGGCTAATGCAACTTTTTTCATAGACAATAGTGATGGGAAATGACAAGATGGAGGTTTATCGATAAACTTCACAATGTTTCCCTTTTGTATAGAGTTTCTTAAACTTTGGCAGCTAGTGCTCTCTTTATTAAATTAGCATTTCGGATGAAAGCTACCGTTGGATAACATAGATACATATGTATTAGTAGTAAAAAAAGACCCCTAAATGTCGTTGCAGTAAACATTCCCTTATGTGGGAACAACCCCGAAAGTAAAAATCGCCATTGACAGAAAAAGTTAATATTAATGAAACTATAATTATCATAGGTATAATACGCATGCCTTGGTTCAAAGTAAAAGGTACCTTAATAAAATATCGACAAAAGGTCTTCACTAGCGTTTATTAGTTTCATACTTATTGGACAGGGTTATTGCAACTAACCTAAAAGTCACAAAAGCCTCAACAAGATTTCGAGGGGCTAATGTATCTGTAGCTATATTACTTGATAAATTCACGATTTTCATAATACAAATCATAAAAAAAGAACTTACCTTGACTATTAGCTGCTCTCTGATAGAATAGTAGTCGTAACGTAAACAAGGTACTTAAGTAATATTTTTTACGCAAAATTATATCACCGGTCTTCTTGTCACACCAACGAAAAAATGGCGGGTACTAAATGTCACAGTTAGTTCAGCAGTTCAAGCGACAGTGGCTCTATCTGTTATTTCCAACACAAAGTATTTGTTCCTCTATAGTTTCATAGTATCACTATTATAAGAAAGCTACAGACAAAAAGTTATTTTAGTTAGTTGCTTTTACCCGGTAGTTACAATAGCCTCCCCGTACCTTATTCATTAAATAGCAGTATCTAACCGGTACCTATCGTACATATTGGTATACTTGACAAATGTTCGAAATCCTCGGCGCACGAGTCACACTCGCACTTGACGGATCTTGTTTATTTTTATAGTGCGTAAGCCCTCACACTCGCGGTAATTCGCGATCGCAGTAGAGGTGTTAAAATACACAGAAGGAAGCTGTCAGCCCTTGTTCTGGTAGGTTCCCTTACTCTCCTGTCACGTAAGTACGAAATCCACGGAGTCCATCTAAGCTGAGTTGGAGGCATCGATTCTTACGCTGCGACTGCCATGACTAATTTAGTACCTACCTACTAGCTGCTGCCCGCAGTTTTGCACGCTTTATTCAATATAGTATATATAATAGATAAAAAGTAGCCTATGTCCGTCCCGGGATACCATCTACCTCCCTGCTAAATTTCATTGAGACCCATTCAGCCGTTTAGGCGTGAAAAGGTAACAGACACACAGACAGACAAACATTCGAGTTTATAATATCACTTGCTGCGCCCCGCGGCTTCGCCCGCATGGTAATTGATTGCACACCCCCTTCGATCAATAATATCTTGATCGAAGCACACCCCCTAGGGGTAGTTTTGTAAAAATAAAAAATACGTATATCAATATTTACTTTATAGTATAATGATACCGAGTTTTGAGTGAATCGAACCAAAGAATAATAATCTACTCGTATATCTATATACTATATATAAAAGAAAGTCGTGTTAGTTACACTATTTAAATAGAACGGATCTCGGTGAAATTTGGCAGCGAGGTAGATGGTATCCCGGGGCCGGACATAGGCTTATTCCGGAAAAAAGCGTGCGATGCCGTGGGCAGCAGCTAGTTTTCAATAAAAAATTTACCACCCTTTTTAACCCCCTCAGACGTTACTTTTTGAAAATTAGATTAGCCTATGTGTTATTCTAGAACTTAAACTATCTACATATCAAATTTAATTTAATTAGGTTATAGGCTGTGGAGGAGGAGGAATTCTAAGCCGGCACCACACTTACTAACATCAACGTTTCATCATCAACCTATCTTAGTCCACTGCTGGACATAGGCCTCCCCTAATGAGCGCCATAGCGCCCTGTCTTCAGCTTGCCGCATCCAGCACATGCCTGCAGTCTTTCGTAGTCTACTGCAGGCAGCAACATTAAATGTTTGATAATTTCCTGCCATCAGCTGATTAAACAATAGCATAATAAAATAACCATTGAATTGTTTTTGATTCGTAGATAAATGCATTTCGAAACATTCGCGTAATGTGCTAAAACACTTAGCCGGTTGATTTACGAAGAAGAAAGGTATATATAGAAAGAAAAAAACAGAAAAGAAATTACATTATACTGTATAAATTATAAATCCTTTCATAAATTATACTTTAAATAGCAGCAGCCCCAGACAAGGGGGGTTTTGCTATAGTCACCACGCTTGGCAGGCGGATGGTGATCGCAGTAGAGGTGTTAAAACACGTAGAAGAAAGCTGATGCCTACCTAGGTAGGTTTCCTTAGTTGGCTCTTACGACGTCCACGGGCTGAGTTATAGGGATCGATTCTTACGCCGCGTCTGCCACCAGCCGGCGGCGCCGGCGGTGACATGATAAGGTAAAGTAAAAAAACCGCCAAGTGCGAGTCGACTCGGACACGTAGGGTTCCGTACCGTAAAAATCAGGCTTCTTTTTCAAAGAACATACAATTTTCACTTGTTCGGAGATCCCTTTATATTTTCAACTTTATTATATTTTTAATATTTGTTATTACAGTTAAAGTGTTACTTATTTATAAAAAGTTTAATGACCTATCTTTATGGTTCAAGAGATACTGCCTTGACAAACGAAGAGCAAATATAGCCAATAAAACATGTTTTTCGTATGGAAGGCCCCTTTAATTTTCATATTTATTTTATTTTATTAGCTGCGAGAGAAATACACATTCTTTGAAAATTTCAACTGTCTACCGCTTACGGTTCATGAGATAGAGTCCTGTGACAGACGGACGGACAGCAGAGGCTTAGTAATATGGTTCCATTTTCACCCTTCGGGAACGGAATCCTAAAAAGTATTAATTATAGCAAAAGCCATAGATAATTACAATGGCACATACTTAACTTTATATAAAATAAGAATAGTATCTTAGGAGTTATCTTAGGAAGAGTCACAATAAAATTAACACACAAAAAATAAAGAGAAACTTAAAAGTATTTATACCTACGATATTTCTGTCATGATAATGTAGGTACTGTATAAGTTTTACTTAAATTTATATAGGCACTAATGATCAAAAGACGTCGCGAGTGCATCCGCTGTCAGAAGCTTGTATTAAGGCGCTGCATGTCGACGATAAGTCTTTTTCAAGTAGAAAAAAATAATACTTCTCAACAAGCCACGTCTCCAATTTATATATATGTATATATTACTTCAGGTTCCTACCTAGATTCTAGCTAAGCCGAAAACATAATATCAGAAACTTTTCTCGATAAAGATATTTTTTCAAAATGATACGTTTTAGAATTTAAAACCCTAGCTGTGCCGCCCGCTGCTTCGCATGAGTTTTTTAAGTAACCTATGTCCGTCCCTGGGATACCATTTACCTCCCTGACAAATAGAATAGAATAGAAAATGTTTATTTGTGAAAAATAATTTAACACATGACATACATTGCATATAACTAATATTAAATTTAATGTAACACAAAAAGTCACCGGCTCAGCTTAATGCTATGGCACTCGTGCTATTGCAGCGCTGGTTTCAGCGGTGCCAGGGTGCTAAGTGCAGAGCTACTTGCTACACCAATCACATAGGTAGGTAGCCTTATAAAAAAATAATAACAAACAAAGCATAAATAGCTTAACTCTAATTCAATTTGAGTTAAAGATAAACACGAATTACGCATTAGTTTAGGCGTGAAAAGGTAACAGACAGATTTATTTACCTTTTCACGCCTAATTTACGCTAAATTATATTACTTTCGAATTCATAATAATTATTAGGATGGATTCATTATGTAGCAGGCCAGGCAAGACAGTAACATTCAACAGGACTCAGTTAAAACCCGTGGATTTAAAACATTTGACGACCGATGCGGCGCGGCGGCGCGGCGAGGTTACGTGTTCGATTCCCGCCTCGGGACAAATGTTTGGTACGATCTGCAAATATTTCTTCCGGGTGTTCTGGGTATTTTCTATATAAAATATTTATCTAATGTATTCAGTCATCTAGTACCCATAACACAAGCTCTGCTTAGCTTGGGGCCAGATGATGCTGTTGATTGTCTAGCTTTATTTATTATTATTTATTTAACGTATTTATCTTTGTAAGAACTCTTTGTTTCACCTACACACATGTCCATTTCTTTAACATTGCTGAAAAAATAAAAGGATATTCTAATGAATTAAACATCCGGCATGCACATGCTTCTCACATCATCACGATGTGTGTATGTATGTATGTATGTTTGCATGTATGTATGTATGTATGGTCACCAAGATCACTGTGGTGTCACCACTCTATGGTGTCACACTAACTCTTCATTATCCTGTAACTAGTGGTAGATATAGCTGCCGACCAATAGCAGTTGAGAGTCAATAAACCGCCAAGTGCGAGTCGACTCGCACACGATGGGAACCGCACCCACCATAAAAATCAGGCAACCTTTTCAATTTCAAATGTTCACTTGTTCGGAGACCCTTTATACTTTATTATATTTTTAGTATTTTTGTTTTACAGTTGAAGTGTTACTTATTTATAGAAAGTTTCATAATATCTACCTATTATAGTTCAAGAGATACAGCCTTGACAAACAAAGAGCAAAAATAGCCATAAAAACACGTTTTTTGTATGGCCCCCATTAATTTTAATATTTATTTTGTTTTAACTATTTATTGTTATAGCGGCAAAAGAAATACACATTCTCTGAAAATTTCAACTGTCTACCTCTTACGGTTCATTAGATAGAGCCGTGTGACATACTGACGGACGGACGGACGTACAGCGGAGGCTTAGTAATAACGTTCCGTTTTCACCCTTCGGGTACGGAATCCTAAAAAGCAGCTCAGGGAAGTATAGGAATGCCAGAAGCTATTTAGGAACGCGGGTAGGAACAGAGCGGATGATTTGGATCTGTGAATATTCTAAATATTAACGTACCTAAATTATTAATTAGGTATTAATGCTATACTTTTATATGTGAGTAATTTGTGAGTGCTTTTTTTTAATCTAATTAGGTACGCGTCGATTTAACCCTTGTTTATTAGGAAATCATAAATTAAAGTTTATTTCTTTGCTTTTAAGAAAAGAGAGACCTAAGTCTACACGTACTTACGACTTACAGGTCTCCGCGGGCCAACTCTACTGCCATAGGTACGTATCATGATATTCAAGACTAAGTTCAAAATACTTTTTGCGTACTAGCACATCTAATTAGTATGTGTTCCGAACAATTAGTACCCTTTATAAGCATCTCGGTAATTTATATGTGCATATTTATGCATGCATTTTTTTATGCGCATCAACAAAAATAGCTTATCAAATGGAATAAACACATTTATGAGCCATTTTATGAGTCATAATTTTAGTCCACAGTCATATTAAAGTTTCACCACGTAATTCCGAGAAAACAAGAAACTCACATACGCCTTCATTTTGGTGTTTTATATGTTGTCTCAAAAGTCAAATAATACCGTGTTGGATTCATAAGTTATCCAAGTCAAATGTCACAACAATAGGTTTTTCGCATTAAACTAGTTTTCTACTGGTTTTTTGTGTCCATAGAATCCAACACAATATTTCAAAAATCCCCAAGCTAAGCAGAGCTTGTGTTATGGGAACTAGATGATAGACGAAATTCCGTTGGGAGATAAGTTTATTATATGCGCATTTATATTTTTTTATGTAAGTACAGTTAGTATTTTTAATATGTCATTATTATTTTTGTGTTTTGACTTTGGAAAAAATAGTATATGTAGGTAACTATATATGTATAATAATTTTTACATAGGTACTTATTTGTACAAGTTTTAATATTCAATTAGTTAATTAGTAGTGCAATCGATTATTTGTTGTACATGTAGATTATTTAATGTTCTTACCTACTTATGACCATGGACCAAGGTTGCCTGGATGTGATCGCTCAAAGTGATAAGGCCGCCCTTTGTACTTCCTTGTTTCTCAGCATTTTCTTTTGTATTGTATTTCATGTTTGTGTGGTGCACTTAGTTATCTATCTAAGAATATTTTTCTAGAGTGCGGTTAATAATTCCCCAAAAATAAATACCTAGGTACCTCACCTGAGTAAATATGAAATACATAATTACACAAAACGCTTTCTTTTGCATATCAGTGATGTCTAGGGAACAATCGTGATAATAAAATTTAAAACTCGTGTGTGACTATCAGTGAATGAACACATTTTAAATTGTTTGAACTGTATCGTTTTAGTAAAGTGTTTTACTTCAATGTATTTGACAAATAATACAAATAATCATTTAAATACCTAATCAAGCAAAAGTAATTTATAATAATGATTCATTAGATAGGTATAGGTACATGTTTAACATACTCTGACAGATTAAAAAAGTAATTATTTTATTTTAAAAAGACAAATATTCAAATAGAATAAGTACCTCTCCCTGAAGTGCAGAACAATTACAAAAATGCAGTGTTTCTAAACCGGAGATGTGAAAATATATCAACAATAACGAGCAAACAAATCTGAAGAATTTTCGCAAGTGAAATTTGAGTTAGTTTATAAAAGTGAAGTGGAGACATGACATGGGCTCTTATGGGCTGGACTAAACCAAAAGTGCTAAACCTTATGTTTTCCCGACTCTGGGAATAGTGGGATACGATGCTCGGACCAAGACTGAAGCAGTACATTGTGGTGGCAACAGGTAACTTTTTTAAAGCTAGGTACCTACCTACCTACCTAAGTACCTACTAATGAACCAGCAATTACCTTATTTCTAAGTCTTATTATACTTCGTGGATGAAATTTTAAGGTTGATCGTTTCGAGGTGAAGCGAGATAATTTTTTTTTTGTAACTGCAATTAGATGACTATTTATCATAGAAGTAATCACTTCATGCTGTAACCGATAATTTCATGAAATTGTTTTTTTTTTCATGATATGGCCAACTAAAACAACTATACCTATCATTATATGCATCAACGTTTTATGATAATTATGTCTATCAACGTTTGGACATATCATTAATGTAGAATTTCCATGACATCAAAGGGTTTAAAAACTAATAACGAAGGTACTTATTTTGTTTTTTTTTTTGAAAGTACAAACAATTGTTACCTTGCTGTTTAAACATGCATGCAACATAATTCGTAAAAGTCAAGTACAACTGTGCCTTAACGGCGTTTCACTTAATTTTTATCTTCAATTGGCACATTAATATTAGCTTTTATATCAGAATAATTGTCCGCCGACATGATGCATCAAAAATACACTTAAAACAAACAACAATATTAACGCCTCTAACGGTGGTTATAGTAACTATTTTATGATATGATCACTAAAGTTTGACCATATCATGAAGTAGCCGTGCGTTTAGTTTTTCATATCGTCAAACGCTGCAGCGCTGATTATTTATTTATTTATTTTGCAATCCTCCTACAATGTGAGAGGGCTTAAGAATTTCTCTTTTAGGCTAGGTAATACCTAGCCTTAAGTGAAATTCTTAAGACCTGGAGCCCTGTTAGGACGCCATGCATCTTAAGAGGTTGCTAAGACGAGGCATTCATTTTAATTAAGTAGGTATCACACTTTATGTTAACTTAATTTCTATAAGAATTGCACAGAGTTAATTATATCTATTAATCATTGATATGGCCAGACTACATCATGATGTGGGCAGCGCGTTATTTTCCATTTCATAAAAACCACCATTTCATGAAATAGTCGGCTACATCGTGGAGTAATCAATTCTAGGATATGGCCACGATATAAATAAGGCTTGTGAAACGTGCTAGTAACTTAGTGAGGCCAAAAACGTAGAGGTGTTTTTGAGGACAAATCAATTAAATCATGTGTAAATGTAAATCATAAGAAAGGTAATAATACTTGAGTACCTACATTGCAAAATGGTTTTTATTTTATTTCTAACGTATATAATTTTTGAAATAATATAAGAATTTTAACCATCTCACAAGATTGCTGTCAAATTAGAGCCATTTGGCAGCGATTCTACGACTTCGTAGTTCATACTTCAGTAAAGTAACATTACTTACTAGGATAGATAAAATACAGTAGTACTTGTTCGTCCATGCTGAAGGAAACTACTCCCTTCTACTGTTTTGTATTTTTCTGAATAACGAGATTTATGCGATCTCGTTTTTCGGAAATAAAATTATTTTCAAAATAATTAGGCACAGATTTTACTTTGATATTTTTGCGTCATATTTTACAATTCATAAAATTCTATATTTTAATTTACACTAAACAAATTTTTATATAATAGCTAATTTCTGACGAAGTTATGATTTAATTTTATGGTCTAAATTTTTCCAAATAGTTTGTGTTGTTTAAGACCACGACTCGGCAAAGCCCTCCAGCCAGGTGTAGGATGCCCTCTGGCCAGGTGGGATGATGACCAGCGAAAGACTGCAGGCAGATTCTTGATGCGGCAAGCTGAAAAGGCGCTAAGGCGCGCATTAGGGGAGGCCTATGTCCAGCAGTGGACTAACATAGACTGATGATGATGATGAGGAGCTGAAGTAGTAGGTACTCGTATCGTACCTCGGCCTACTGTGTGGTGTGGCTGAATGAGTTTCCATGTGTTTTGATTTTGAACTGAATTGTTTGACTTACATTACTTTAATTTACATTACTTGTCGATTTGTGATCCTTCTTTCAATAATATTATAATATTTTTATTTTATGTAAGTACCCCCTGCTTATAAAACACGCAGACCAGAAGAAAATATCTCCAGATCGTACAAGCACTTGTAACGCGACGGAAATCTAACCCGATACATCATGCATAGCAGGCGGAGTTCACCATCTGGCTACCATAAAATACTCATCAGAGATAATGTTCATTATTTTTGTTTCCAGTAAACTTAGCATCAATAAGCGCTGGACTAGGCTACGGATGGCCGTCACCAGCCCTTGTAAAACTGACCAATGGTACGGCGGGATTCGCACACCCAATCACAGAAGAGGATGGATCCTGGCTGATTTCCTTACCAGGACTTGTGTCTATATTTCGTAAGTGTAGTATTTTTGTCTAGAATCTCCGGAAGCCCTGTTCTATAGCCATCGTGTTGGCTAGACGAGATTACACTTGTGCATCTCCGCTAAGATTTCGAGAGGCCAGTAGCGTTGCCGCGTTATTATGATATCGTGCGATATTCTTGTACAATGACAATGGCGGGGCGCAATAGATCTGCTTCGCCCAACACCTGCAAGGCAGCTAGTCTGTGTGCCATTGACCTCACATCACAACGGCTGCGTAAAGATCGCAAACACCTTTCCTGAGTAAAATTAGTGGCCTGTAACCTTCTGCTTTCGTGATAAAAAGAAGTACTTATGCCTGAACTGAAAACTGGAAACCTGAAATACGGAACCACGTGGAAAAAGCGAAAAAACTTGGGCAAGTTGTGTAATTGGATCAAATATTTCCAGCCCACTTCATCGCGGCCGCCATAATGGACAGCATCGGCCGAAAGCCGTGCATCATCATCACCTCGGTCCTGAAGACGCTGGCGTGCGTGCTGCAGAGCCTGGCGAGCGAACAGAGCACGCTGCTGGCGGCTAGGGCGGCGCTGGGTGCGCTCGACGGAGTGCTGTTCTGTGCAGTGCCCGCCTACGCCTCCGAGATTGCAGATGTGAGTAGACTAACTATAGTCTACTGTGTGTCTGCAGCACTAGCTGCAGAGCCTGCAAGCGAGCAGAGCACGCAGCTGGCGGCCAGGGCGGCGCTGAGCGCACTCCACTGAGTGTTTTTCCGTGCAGTGCCCGCCTACGCCTCCGAGATTGCTGATGTGAGTAGACACTACTGCAGAGCCTGGCAAGCAAGAAGAGCGCGCTGCTGGCAGCTAAGGCGGCGCTGGGCGAGCTCGACGGAGTGTTGTCCTGTGCAATGCCCGCAAACGCCTCCAAGACTACAGATGTGAGTAGCATAACTGCTGCAGAGTCTGGTGAGCGACTCGTTTGAGACTGCGGGTGTCTGAAGATGACACCTGTTGTATGTTCTTACTCCGATAAACTCCAGACGATGACGTCATTGTATCTTACACCTCGGAAGCAACAGTTACAGATGTAAGCTTATCTACTGCTCGCATAAACCATTTAAAAAAAAACTTTTATCGGTCTGAGACTGCTAGTGTCAAAAACTAAGCGTTTTTTCGGTCAACGTGTCGTGGCTGCGCGCAAAACCTTGGAAAACATACAAAATAACAATGAAGAAAGAAAGGTACTACAAAATAGGTAGGTACGAGAAAGGTACTACAAAATAGGTAGGCAGGGTCTAGACCCTGCCGCCATTCGATTGCGGATGTGAGTAAATTGGGATGAATCTCGATAGATCCATCGACTAGATCCATGATGGATCTATCTAGTTTTTTAATGCTCTTTATTATTAGCATTATCATCATCTACCTTGCAAAAGCGCTTGCAGTTCACACGCAAATATGACCCGCATTTTTATAGGATGAGAATCATTACTTTGCCGTAACAGTTATAAATTAGCACGGAAAGTAAGGACTTTGTCTGATTAAGTACCGTCATTTTCTTTTAGCGATGTTTTTTAGATATTAATGATGTTATGTTGTCGTCGTCGACGATTTTGCATGAACGACTTTGTATTTAGTCAGTAGGTAGGTAGGTACTTAATGAAATTTAACTAATTTTCAAAAAGTTGTCTATTTACAGACTTCTCTATATTTTTCCTGTAAAATATAGATCCATATCTACAAACGCTACATACATTTCAGATGGATCGCTCTGCAAACTTCGGAGATGGGGGGGAGAATAGGTATTTTTTTTAGTTTTTTCAAAATATTTTTAAAGTATGAAACCTACAGAAATTTCAAAAAATGTTTTGAATGTACAAGCCGATACCTTTCATTTGATACCCCACTTGACATTGTAGGTCTCTTTACTTAAAATTTCGACATCACAATTTGTGCTGAAAATTTTAATTTTCATCTCTCATACTATATATTTTTTTTTCTTTTAATCTGTACCTACAGGCTTATGAAATGTATTATTATTTAAATTTCACGTTATTTGCTGCTGTAGTTGCGGAGATATTAAAGACAGAAAATGGACAGAAAAAGCGATGCCCTAAGGGTTTCGAAACCGATCTCCGATCTTCTTAGAAACCTTTAAAACGCCAGGAAAATCATATGAACATAAATAGACGGTCCTTTCTACCAATATGTGAAATGCCCATACATTTCACATATTGGTAGAAAGGAGCTCAGAAGCTAAAATTTAATATGTAGGTAAATAAAAAAATAGGTAGGTAGGTCTAAATTTAAAAATAGGTAGGTAAGTATTTAAAACGTCTCTGGGTAGGTGCCTATTATTTTTATCGGTGAACATAATATTTGGAAACACATCAAAAGATTTGGTGTTCTGTCTAGTAACATAATTAAATATTTGCTGAATAGAAGCTGTTGTAGAAGAAATTAACAATCTTGTCAGCCCTATTTGCGATTGTTATCTAAAAATTTAATCTTTTCGCAAATAGTGCAAATACTTGTTTAGTTAAAGTTTTGTTCAGTATTTTATTATGTTGTTTTCTCTTGAAGGGACTAAGACTTGTTCTGTAGTTGCACAGATTATGCGTTGAGGGACTACTTTGCGTAAATCCGTGCTTTTTTTGCAGAAGACTATAATATGTTTCAGATTAATTACCGACTATATACCTACTATACGAAAGCCTCTCATATTTGACGAGAGAGTAGAAGCGCACCTTGTGATAGGGCTCATCCGGGGAATTAATGGCCAGGTTTTTTCATACAAAATTTCTCTTCGACATACACAATAAGTATTTTTTTTAAGTGAGATTTCTGTCTTTTTGTTCGGCTTTCTAAAAGTGAAGTGGATGGCCAAATGTGAAACCATGAGAGAGACAAGTCGTGATACTTTTTTCTGACTCTCGATGACCTCGATTTGTAAGAAAAAACTGCATGCTATGTAGTTTTTTTTTATGTTTTATTTTTGCAGGATATCGAATAGATTGATTTTTCAAAAAAATATATTCAACAGAAATAAGTTCGGCTTAATCGAATCGGCTTAATCGTTCGGAATTATCTTCTACGGTAATTCCACTGATAAAGAAATAATTTTCAAAATGCAAAAGCGCTGCATAAGAGCTATGTTTAAAATCCAACCCACAGACAGTTGTAAGCCCCTGTTTAAAAAACATAAGATACTAACACTCACAAGCTTGTACATTCTGGAAATTGCGCTATTTGTTAGGAACAATCCCAATCTGTTTCCCCGAATTTGTGACATTGTAATTAGGAATAGAAGGGACAACAATAGATTAGCCAGACACGAATCAAAAACTACTATGTTGAGAAAGAGTGTAGTGTGCATGGCACCTGTAATCTACATATAATTAAATACCTAAGAGCTACAAAGACTTAAATGTAAACCTATTTAAGAGTAAATTTAAAAAACTTTTATGTGATAAATGCTACTATAATATTGACGAATTCCTAAATGGTGTAATCTAATTTTATGCTATGATAAATTAATAATCTTATAAATATGTTATTGTTATGTACAATTAAATTTAGACCTGCATGCCATACTCTCCAATTACTTTGCACACCTTTGTATAATGGTCAAACATGTTGACTCAAAAAAACTATTTGTCATCTTTTTTTTACACGTGTTTTTGCAAATAAATGACTTTTACTTTTACTTTTTTAATCGAGTACAAATGTAGATTCTGATCTTGGTTTACTTCACACCGATTTAACCCTACATTTTTAATCGCGTTTACGAAAACGAAGTTTACATCCGACGTTGAATGGATGTCAGTCTGTCCGCTTTTTTTCGTCGTGTTTGACATTGTATGACATGACAGCTCTTGAACTCGGTTTATAAGCGTTCAGGAGTTAAACTAAGTTCAGTTTAATCCGGATCAACTTTATGTCGGTATAATGCGCTGAACTCGTTTAAAGAGCTTAACAGTTTATCTTATATTAATCGCGTTTAATTGCAACGTAGAAATTGGACCTGATTCGCTATTTTAATACGGTTTATCCTAGATAAAACGTTGTTTCGTAATTAATTTTGAAAAATACACAAGAGATATAGTATATTAAGGAACGCAGTTTTTGTTTTCTCATAAATTGAGCCCGTGACTCCTTTCACGACTTTTCTTTAATTCTCATGGTTTCGGATTTGGCTATCCAAAAAGCCACCCTGTATATCTATCAAAAATATTTTTATTTTAGTGAGTAACATTAAAATGTTAACTCAAAAGTTACAAAAGAAAATTCCCTCCTTCATTATTCTGCGTTTAGTGTATTACATCATAACTAGATGTCGCTGCTAAAAGTGGACGAGCGTTATAATAATATAACGCTCGTCCACTTTAAGCGCGATATTATCGCGCTAACGAAGCAGGTTCAGATAGTGGTTTGGTTGGACAGTACTATGAAATACATTTATTACAAGTATTAATAACAAACGTCGCGTTTTAGTCAGCGTTTGTAATAAAATGTCATAAAAGATATAGGTAAGTTAGGTTATTAAGGTTAGAACTGTTTAGATATAAGGGCTGTTGATTTTGTTAAACAGTAATTAAAAACAAAAAAAGATATTCATGAAGATTGTTGATTTCCGGTTGGATTGGGAGGGGGTATTATATTGTCTTGGTGGAAAAATGTATTTGCCGTGCCGGTGAAATTAATTATTAGTAAAACACGTTTATTTTAATAACCGATACATAATACACAGCACAAACAAAAGATAAACGTGAAACTGGTAACAAAAATGTCCAACATCAGATGTTATGGCAGGAGGAATCCTGGCATAACGCTGACCTTCCTTTTCTAAATTACAGGCACATGACACATGCATGAGACTCCTTCTCTTTATCTATGGAAATTCATCTTTTTCTCCATCATTGGGAACGCACCCTCATCAAAATCAGTCGGCAGCAACTAAGCTGCACTAAACCAGGTTTGACGAATGGTCATGTGGGTTATATTTTATTACCACCCAGGCGGAATGTTCCTCCACGTTTTATGTAGTTTTCCACCTATTCCAAAAGAGATACTTCTGTGTTTGTTGTTCTGTTCCTTACATCGAATGTAGGGGCGACACCCGAGTTCAAAGCATTATCAAGCAACATTTATCGTTTGAATGCTTAAGCTCAGCTCGTTTCCTCCTAGGAACTTCGGAAATGGTTCATTATGCGTAGTTTTCATGCTAGGATAAGATAGATACCTACATAGATAATGCTTTATCCTGATAACTTATATACTTTTATAAAAGGTGAATTGGCTCATATCATAATAAGTACATCACATTGACTGCTCAGCCTCGGCAGTGCAATGCAACCCACTAGGGCGCGTCGAAGTTACCTACACACGCTTCATGTTTTCTCGAGTAGGTGGTCATCTTATCCACTAAAATTTCATCCACTTCGGATGAGTTGACCACTTGAATAATTAATATTATTTTCGTGCTCAACTCATCCGATTCCTATTTTGTTTTAAAGCAGGTACCAATTTGGTACAGTTGCTTATAAAAGTACTATGATGCTTTTGAAGAACTAAAATACAATGTTGATGATAATGTACAATATATTTATTTTTTTTGTTATTAAGTTCTGCCCTTAAAATTTTGATAGTTCACAGGAAGGTAACATTTACTTATTAATAATAAAATATAGGATGTTTGACTTAATTTTAACATTTAAAATAAAATTTCTTTACCTATACGTCCTCAGGATGGCAGGGACTGTGCCGTTGTTCTTCCTACAATCCTTCGTTTATTCATTTGGACTGCAAAATTTGCGTAAGAATGACCACCACTTTGCGTGGTCATTCTAGCATAATATCGCATTCACGTCCCCAAGGATGCAATCTGCAAGGGCACGCCGCACGCCTGACTGTTTTCTGGACTAGTGCACCAAGGTCACATATTTGACTAACAGCCATATTAGGGCTCTCTCTATATTGCCATAGTTAAGAGTCCTTGCCAACCCATTGGTTGGAGTTAATCATTCCTTTCCAATTCAGAAAGAGATTCGTGGCGCTCTTGGGGCAGTTCTGAACATCTCCGTGACCCTGGGCATGGTGCTGCTGCTATCAGCGGGACCGTACATCTCCTACTGGCACGTCAACCTGCTGTATACCCTCGTTACGATGGCGGGGACTGTGCTGTTGTTCTTCTTACCTGAGAGTCCTTTCTTTTTGCATGCTAAAGGTAAAGAGATTTCAGTCATCTATACTCGGTTCTTGAATCTACGATGCCAACAAAGGCATTTATGAATGAAAACTGCACAACTGATAAAAAAAACAGAAAAGAACAAGATAGCGAGGTAGGTAACTTACAACCTAAAACAGTCTTGACGAATACTTGCACAAGCACAGCTGAAAACGTGTAATTTCGAAAACGAACTGCAGATGAATGAATTTATGAATGATGCTTTAAAACAATAACTTTTGCTATTTGGTCCGATAATGGCATGTTATAAAATATTTTCTCTAACTATTTCTTTGATTTTGTAATCGATTTGTTTACAAATAATTTGGCGTGTTTTCAAAAAACGATAAACCGACTTCAAATTCCGGTTTATAGATAAATTCATTTATGTCTCGGACGACCCCTCCCTTACTTTCCCTGACCGAAGGTCTATGTTCACGTGCAAAAAAATTAGTTTACACAGGAGACATCTAATTATAATTCAAGTCTAATTTAGTTCAATGACACATCGATGAAGCTGTTGACGCCCGTTGTCAAGGAAACCATTAATTAGGATATAATGAAATTATCATATTCTGAAGAATTTTTACAAACCTACGTTTTACGGCGCACATAGCAATGCCTCGAGAAAAAAACTTATAGCATACCACTTCAAAATCAATTTTGATGCAACAACGAAAGAATCATCAAAATCTATTAACAATTGGCGCAGATATCACCAAAACTGTTGTAGCTAGTCGTGATTCTCCAAAAATATTAAATTGGTTTTTAAGTTTAACGGGATAAATACTAATCCCTCGGGAATAACATATTTATGGGACCACCTCGGGATCATTCTATATACAATAATAGTGTAAGAATCAGTAAAATCGGTTTCCCATAGGCGGAGATATCAAGCAACATACAAACATAAAAAAACTAAAAACATACAGACGAACTGAGAACCTCCTCCTTTTTGAAGTCGGTTAATAAACATCTAGGATTCTAGCACCGAGCATAGTTAGTAAGTAACAATACAAAACATAAATTTAAAAAAAAAATTGCTTAGATACTATTGTTTATACGTGTTCATAGAGATAGTTCAAGATACGTGATCAATTCATGATGTTTTGCTACTCATTTCTCGCTTTTTAATCAAATTATTAGCTTACGTCTTCAAATAAAGGAGGACTCAATTCGTTCGTTTGTTTTATCTATTTCTAAGAAGCTTTAACATTATCGGCATTGTTTTTCTTATTTCAGGTTGCAAAGAAGAATCACTCAATGTCCTAACCTTCCTTCGAGGATCCAAAGAACTAGCCAACGCTGAAATGCTGGATTACTCTGCTCTCAACAGCATAGAATCCAATTTACCACAAATGATCAAGAATCCGCTTTTCATCAGATCCTCTATCATAACAGGGATTTTTAGCGTCATTGGGCAAATGGTCTGCCATAACTGCATCATGGCTTACCTTCAGACGATTTTAGACTCTACAGACACGACTGTAAAGCCTGAAATGGCGTCAGCGATCGTGGGGTGTATAGGGCTTGTTGCAAGCTGTTGCACTCTTTTTACGGATAAATTTGGAAGGAAGCCCATTTTGATTGGGACACACCTTGGGTCAGGATTCAGTTTGGTGAGTCTATTCTCAATTTTTACTTGAATGAGGACTATATAAGGACTCTATTTTACATAGGTACCTATGTATTTGGATTTTAATTGGCCGATTATACATATTTATAATGTCTTCTTTTTTCTTTATTTTATATTACCGTTTACTGGTCCCCTGCCTTTCTTAAATTCTCATAATTATTATATCCATCGAAATACTAAGAAATGACACGCAAACACATGTAGGTATTTGAATTTTATCGATAGCATCAAAATACTTTTTAAATTATATTTAACTAAATTTTCCGATAGATGACATGTGTTTTTATAACAACCCCACCCATCAAAGGGACTATGAGGTAATTGCAGATATACTGTAGCAAAAACATATTTTTTTTAAGTACATACTTAAGTACCTTCAATTGACTTGTGACATTTCAGATAATCATCATTATAATTTGATATACATACGTATGTGCTCGTAAGTGTGTACGGTTTGAGGTTATTCAAAAAAGGTCTTATATCGTATGAATTAGACTCCCTGATCGAAGTAGTTACCAAAGTATTTAAACCGTTGGTACTCTGTTATGGAATTTTAATATTTTTCTTAATTTCAGCTTGCACTAGGATGTTTCTTCGAGCTGAAGAGTTTGGGGCACGCCACGACCGGAGCGACCAATTATATTCCCGTCATTTCTCTTGTGATCTTCTTCTTCTGCCAAAGTGCAGGTCAGTATGGCTCCACTGTACCAACAAACTATTTATGAATTACTAGTTTCCACCCGGGGCTTGGCAGGCGTTGTTTCTATGAAAACTTTTCAATGTTATTTACATCCCAAGGGAACTAATTTATAGGATAAAAAGTAGCCTATGATTGATTCCATGTTTATGCTACACCTATGCAAAATTTCACGACAATCGTTCAGTAGTTTCGGCGTAAAGAAGGAACAAACATCCATCTAGCTATTCGTCAACCCAGGCATTCAAACTTTCGCATTTATAATAATAGTATGTTTCTCTGCTTCCAGGTTTCGCCAGCGTCTACATGATAGTCATATCTGAACTCTTCGACGACACATCCAGAGCAAATGGCATGTCCATTGCATTAACAGCATCTTCCGTCACTGTCTTCATCACCAGCAAATATTTCTCGGCCATATCCTCAGCACTAGGACCTGGGGTGTACTGGATCTGTGCTGGATTCAGCTTCATCACGACTGTTTTTGTGGGGCTGTGGATCCCAGAGACTAAAGGGAAGAGTTTTAAGGAGATACAGGAAAGTTTGAGGGGAGTCCAAAAAAACAACGAAACTGTTAGTTAAAATATTAAGTGAAATGTTGATTGATGTGGCTAAAATAAAGCAATTTCTTGACGTCGCATAATTTGTTTGTTATATTTTCATAAATCACAAAAGCAACTGTAACTTTTTAATTTAAAGAAAAAAGATTCTAATTGACACGTAAACAAAACAAGATCCGTCAAGTGCGAGTGTAACACGCGCGCCGAGGGTTTCGATCGTAAGCTAGTCAATACTCAAATGCATGTAGGTACTATTAGCTTCTGCACGCGGCTATGCTCGCGTATTTTCAGTATAATAAGTAGCCTATTATCTAAGTTAGGCTATATTCTAAATGTACTTCAAATTTCATCAGTTCAGTAGTTTTAGAGATCTTAGGAAACAAAATAAAATTCACAAACTTTCGACTATATAATATTAGTAGGATATGTACCGGTTAGAGGCATCGCTATATAATGAATACCTAAATATAGTAGGTACCAACCAATATTTCAGATGGATTTCTCTGCAAACTACGGAGATAAGGAGGTAATGTTTTTTTAAAATAATAATAAGGTATCTGGCGCAGCGCATCAGCTTTGCCATACAGCGTGGTAATGCAGCCAGCGTCTTGGGGACGCTTCCGACTGGTATTGATATGGATCAGTTGAGCTACCTGTAGATCTGTTGTTTGCAACAGTCTGCAGTTAGCTTAATTGTTTCAATTGTAAATACTAGTTCTAATTTGTTTTTATTATTTGATTGTAATCTTCTTTCATAAAAAAGGTTTTTTAAACTATTACCTTACTTAATTGAGCGTCGGTAACTTCATGTGAAACAGGGGTTTTCTAAACTAAAAAGTTAAAAATTTCCTTTCGCCGTTTTTTTGCAGTAGATACACCTATGTATTTGCCAATCAATAATTATTATTGTCAAACACCAAACAAAAAAACGTGCGCTACTCCAAGCATCGTGTGATAGGCTCATGGAAGACCTAATAATTTCCCTGTTCTGTGTGTAAGACCCTACCCTGCGAACTTCACCATTGTTTAATGTGGTAAACTTTGATTGCCAATCTGAGTTCTACAATGTGAACACACTCAAAGACACGTGTCTGTATTTTGGGATAACGTTCAACGTACGTTTTCACAATAAAGTTTGTGAGGAAAAGGACATTACCTCTATATCTATGTAAGTAGGTATATCTATCGCTAACAATGTTAGATAGGTACTTAGACCGAGGAAAAGTTGGAAAAGTGTCCTTTTCTTTACGTTAGTAATTTAGTAATAAGTATACAGGTTGGGTTTTAACAGATTTTTTGAATCTAAAAATTATGTGGTCTCCTGATAATGTTCCTCGGGGAGGCACATGAGTGCTGATGGGTACAGTACAGTGGGGGTCCCATATTTATTCACTCCAGAATAGGCTCGCTAAACTTTCAAAACTACGCAAGGTAGGTTACATAGATTTGTGGGGGGGTAGCAATGGAATTATATACTTCATTGAGCAGACAACAAAGGTTACTTTTGCATAATCTTACTTTTTGTTGTTTATGTTTGATCGTTTAGTGTTGGCGCGAGTTTAAAATTATTTTTAATGGTGCTTATCTATAGGCATAAAAAGAGAAAAACGTCTCCTATAAAAGTGAAAATTATTATGTAAGTATAGGTACTTGTTGGGTAGGCACCAAAGTTAAAATATTTATCTTGGACTAAAAAGTACGCGCTAAATAAAACACATGTCAGTATATTGGAAATTGATTGAGTATACTGTGTATAAAATCTTATTCTTGACAAATACTACTAAAAGACTTGACTTGGATCAACTTTAACCAACTGACATTTTACTATATATACCGACATGTCAGTATTAATATTTAACGCAGGGCACAGAATGATCCTCTAGACAGCGATTTGTCTAAGATAAAATAGGCAAACATAACCCTCCTTGCGCAGTCGGGAAAAAACGCCATCGAAGGCGTATATAAATATAAAAACATCTTCAAAAATTTACGCATGTATGATGTGATGACCTCTTTATTTTATCCATATATCCAATCTAGGGTGTTCATGACGCTTGCAGGTCAGTTTGAATAGAAGTCATTTCTCCTCAATGGATTGGAAGGACAGTAACAGGGCTGCTCGGAGTCATATTCATAGTTGCCGTCTTGCTGCTCTTGCAAGCAACAAGGCGGCTTAGAAGGGCACGAACTCATTGATTGTTGATCTTTTATTCCACCTGCAAAAACATACACAATTAGCATATGAGCCAGAACGTCAACACCAGACATTATAAATAGACCTCCCAGAAGATAGCCAAAAGGTGTCATTGAGCGTATGACGTGATGTGAAGAAAACCCTTTACATCACGTCATACTAATATTATAATATGAAATGAAATTATAAATGCGAAGATTTGGATGGATGTATGTGTTACTTCTTCAAGTCAAAACTACTGAATAGATCGGGCTGAAATTTAGCATAGATTTTGGTCTAGACCTGGAATAACACAAACAACCTAACCTTGCGAAGCCGCGGGCGGATAATTCTTTAAAATAATTAAAATAGAACTACACGCTACTTTACAAAGAATCTCAATTGCCTAACGATTTTACTTTGACACTCGTTTGGTTACAGAGATGCATACCATCCTAAACTCCTAACATTAAAAAGCCTAGTTCAAGTCGCATTTCCTACAAAAAAAAGTAAACCTAAATCAGTTTGGAAGCTACGATTGGACAGACAGACACCCTTAACACATAGAAACGCATCTACGTGTATTTTTGTGTTAAATGCTATGCGAGTTAGCTAAACAAATTTAATAAGGGTATTTTTGTGATGTTCTATTGGCAATGCTGGACACAACATCTTGCCGCTTTGCCACCTCGCTTAGCGCTTGTGGAAAAGCAGACCCATCCCCTATCTCTTACCTTGCTGACCACCGGGGCAACAGCAGGGCAGTTCTGTTAGTGAACAAGTATTTGTCTGTATCGTAGGCATATTGTAGTTGGGCGCCGGGCAAGGCCGCTGCGGCAGGGAAGTAGGAGGGTACTGAGGCATCGTCAATGCTTGCTGCATTTTATCCATCAAGTTATTCAACTGGCTTGTCAACTGGCCCATCGTACTACACATTCGCTCCATCGCTTTTATCGCAGCAGTATTCTTTTTGGCAGCTTGATTTTTATTGTACTGGAATTTTGGTGGCTTCCTAGTTCGCGGCGGACACGGTGGTGGCGGACACGGTGGTGGCGGACACTGTGGCGGCAGATAGGTTTGCGCATAGGTTTGTGGATAGTTTGGCGGACTCGGTGGTGGCAGACACGGCGTCGGCGGACAAGGCAGCTGTGGATACGGTGACTTTGTCTGGGTTACACGTTCTGCTTTCTTTATGTCTCCACCGGAGCAACAAGACTTGGCCGGAGATGAACATTTATTTTTTTTGCTACAGCATTTAGACTGCTGATGAGATGGCGATACCCTGGTGGATTTGCAGGTGTCTACCGTGCAGGGGCCATAGTGGGGCTTTGGAAGCTCTTGCTGGGGTGTAGCGAGCAGGTTGTTGTGGCCGGGCGGAGGGCAGGTGGCGTTGGAAGGACATTGCGCGTTTATGCATTTGGGTGGTATGTTCGCAGGGCAGTAAGCGTTGGTACAGCTAAAAGGCTCGTCCTTGACTATCTCCTTGGGCATATTGGTCGTACAGTCGGGACATGGGCAGCTCACAATGATCAGCCCACGCTTGATATCACTGATCTTTCCCGGAGTGAAGTTCAGACACTTGTAGTGTACCCAGCTTCGACAAGCCCCCTCGCATTGGATCCCGCTCTTTTGGGTCACATTCCCTAAACATATTTTGCATGGGTTCTTTACTTTTTTACACGCTGAGGCCATTGTCATAAGGGTCGGGAGTGGTATTTACGGTTTGATTTCATGGTTCTCGTCATGATACTTGAATCTTGAATCCATTTCCAACTGTTATTTTTATTACTGATGTAAATACGGTGTTGTTTTATTCTGTCATAATAGAGAAAGGGAAAATAAACTTTATAATTTACTTGACTTCTTTGTATTTGGCAATATGTGACTGGTTTGTCACTTTTCTGCAACTTTATAATTTTAGCGTCCATCAGAATTCTTGTCATTTATGATTGACAGTTTGCGACATAACGTTATTTTGTATAAGTCAAATGTTTGATAAACTCTACACTCTACAAATATTTGTCTACGATGCAAATTCGAAAGAGTTTTGAGAATATCCTATTTAATTTGCGTTTACCTTAGCGTCTACTCCAGCTGGTTGCAAGGTGAAAATTTGAATGGCTGCTTGCTTAGAGTTGGATGTCCGACTATTCGTTGCTGCTGGCTGTTGTACTATTTATTGCAGCCAATCTGTTCTTGATTTGCAGGATCTGTTCTGCCAGGAACGTCACAGTCGTACACATTTGCTCCAGGGTGTCTAACATGCACGGTGAGCTAGCCACCGAATTGCTTGAGAAGTTGTTGTTAGATGTCTGAACCGTGGTCGAGGATAGCGATTTGAAGGGAGACGCTGGTGTATTCACGTTAGATTCTGAAACAAGTTGCATCTCAATCATAATTAATTAAATCAATTAATGAATAATGCTGTACAATTCACACAGCATCATCTAGCATTATCTAGCCCCAAGCTAAGCAGAGCTTGTGTTATGAGTACCAGATTGTCTGTTATAGGTATTTAATACATTATCTATTTATGTACCAAATAAGTATAGATTTTTATTATACCTCTACATAGCATACCTACATCCGGAACATAAATACCTGCAGGTCGACCGAACAAGGTGTTGCTAGTTTGATTCTGAGGCGGGAATCGGACCCGCTCTACGCCACGTGACAGAGGTCGACAATTATAAAGTGGTCCGAGATAAGGGTACCTATCCTTTTCTCTGCTTTGCAACATTTAGCCCTAAACTAGGCAGAGCTTTGCTTCTTGGAAACAAGATGACTTATTCATGCACACATCCATGTACTTATTATTTCATAACTAGCTATAATATAATAGCTTCTGGATGTCAAGCCTGATGAATCCTTGTGCCAAACAAATTTCTTCTTTAAATTAATTCTGTTATGTGTATCTTTATTGTTCATCTGAAACTGTGTGACATATACTACTCTAATCTATGGATCTTTGTGTTGTCTAAATCAATAAATTAATTAGTTTTGTTTTTTAATATTGAATTGTAGTTTTCTTTATAAATTAATTTAATATATAATTATTTCAAGGTTTTAATACTTACGATAAGTTTTATGAACACAAGGTTTCGGATTTTGAATATCTATAAGAGACCAAGACTGCAATCGTATAGCCTGTGTTTTCTGGTATGGGTCGTTGTTACCCGTATTTTGCATATTAAAGCCATATGGAGCCCCAAAGGGTGGGAAACGAGACTTTCGCCACATGAATGTGTCTTCCGTCGTTGAGTCGTTGGTTTTGTTTTGTTGAACGCATTCACACTGATTATGCATCTGTTGTTTGTTAGCGTTCTCATTCATGAATTTTTCATCGACTATCTCCTTTGGCTCAGAACCGCAATCCGGGCATGGACAAAGTATCTTCAGAACTCCTGATTTTAAATCAGCGATCTTACCGGGTGTGTAGCACAGGCATTTATAGTGTGCCCATTTTTGGCACATCCCCTGGCATTGTATGGCATCCTTTTTTTTGACTGGTTTATTGCAGATTTTGCAGTAGTTTTTGCATTTGTTCTTATCTTTATCTTGTAGCTGCATTGCTGCGTTAGTTTTTTAATGGATGGAAGTTTTGCAGAGTTGTGGTTTTAGGATTTCTTGCGAGGTGACATGTGCTATGATTGGTTCTACTTGAGTACGGATAGTGAGATTATGATGTTAGCTGAACAACGTTTAATTTTATATTTGTTCATCCATTGTATAAATAAACGGGGATGTATTATTTATGACAGATGCTCGTCTGATTTGGACTGATAGATGGAGTGTCATGTTTATGGACCATCATGGAGAAAAAAAAGAGTCTTGAAAATGACATGAAACTTCAAGGAGAATAATTTCTTGCTGTCTCGAGGATGTTACAGGAAAGAGGACAATCAAGTAATAAAGACTATACGAGTAAGGTTGTAAGCGACTCTGTGATCCGTTTACTAGTCCAGTAAAATTACGGCTAAAAATGGGTTAAATAAACATGAACGAACACAGTTTGGGGATTTTAAGGATCGATAATGGCGCAGATTTCGCTCGGTAATGTAATGTATAACTCCGAAGGTATTGGCATTACAGAAACAAGTTTAAGAAAAAATTGTTCATAATTAAAAGATCTACGTTTTGATAATCGGTAAAATTTAATAAAATTGAATGGTTGTGGAAAAAACGACGAAAAATGTAAAAAAAAGTCAAATTTTTGCATTGCGGGAGTAATAAGTTAAAAAAAATATTTATGTTAAAAAAAAAGTTTCAGTTAAAAAAGTTAGTAAATTTAATTTGGAAGAGAAAAGGTCTCGACAATTTTTTACCTAACACTGATCATTCTCGAGATATCGAATTAAATGCGTTTCCATCGAAATGACCTTGAGTTGACCTCAGTAGAACCCCTCAAATTGGAATTTATGCTCAGAATACACCCTATCGATCCTTAAAATCCCCAAACTGTGTTCGTTCATGTTTATTTATTTCGTAATTTGACTGGACGAAGATACGTTTATGTTCTTTACGAAGAGAAAAACCAATGAAATATTATCCGTGCGAAGTAACATGGCACCTGGTGCGAACAAAAACTTAACATAAATAATAATAATACTTTTCTAGTTATTTGTTAGTATTATTAATTTTACACGTGCAAGGTTAATTGTGATACTATAGCTACCAGCCCTCGCACGGCGACGACCGACGGCGGCGGGTGCCGCGCTGGGCAGCGGGGGAAGTACCGAGTTCCAACCCAGGCCAGCCATGTTCATTCGCCCGCGATGTACTTAGGTATTACTATTACATTGGAAAAAACTCACTAGGTTCGCTCTTTATAGTTAGTTTAGACCTGAGAATAGGTAAGTACTTATATTTTCTCGAGTATTGTATTATGTATATCAGTCATCTAGTACCCATAACACAAGCTCTGCTTAGCTTGGGGCTAGATGATGTTGTGTGGATTGTCCAGCATTATTTATGATTAGTATGTGTTTCTCATTTCCATGATCTCAGGCTATATAGTTGCCCGGTCCTTTGGGAGGCATGCGTGGGGCCGAGGCCAACAGCACATAGGCCCTAAACTAAAGGCAAGGGCTCAAACAAGGGCTAAAAATAGCGGGCATCATCCTCGGGTGCACAATATGATACACCCGAAGATCATATCCGCCAGGTGCAGGGACTATTGTAGGTAAAGGAAAATTATAGGAATTAAACCAGGTTATTGTGATGGGTGGACTGGGTAACCGGTTATGATTATTATTATGATTACCTATTATTCTCTGGTCACAATAAAAGATCCAGATCACAATAAAAGGGGCAAAATTATTATCACGGTTTAATTATCACAAATCACTCGCAGTATGTATGCTTAGTAGGTATGTATGGTATAATAATGGTATAGATAGATTAGGTTTATCACAAAAACCGATTTAGTAGGTGGATCATTCTTCGGAAAACAATTTTTTTGTTGACTTTCGTCGCGCATTTTTTGTGTTAAAATTACACATAATGATGAAATATTGTGAAATTCTGAATGTAGATTTAATTTCATATTTGTTGGTAGTGGAGGGAACTTTATTGGCTTAATGGTTACGAAGTTATTCAATTTTAAAAATATGCTGTTCACGGAAATCAGCATTCATATCACCGAAACAAATATAAAATTAATGAACATTAATATGTTAAAACATACATTTTATGTGAACTAGCCTATCATAATCATTATATGAAGGAATTTCAGGTTGGTATATTAATTTAAAAAAATGGGTTTCCGCGGTAGTAAGTAGATAATATACTAAGTTTCTTAAAACTAAGGAACAATTATTTTACTTTTGTAGTTTGTACTAAGAAAGCTTATCAAACAAAATCTAACATCAAAAAACACTTCTAAATCGCTAAGTACTGTAGACATTTATTTCTTAATCAGTTATTTTTTCAAGCTAACCTAGTACTTATATAAAAATACCGTTTATGTGCACGGTATTTTTATATAATTACTAGGTACTTCAAATATTTTTATATAAATAGGACATAGGTTTATGTTCTATTCTATAGAATACTTATTAATGAAAATAGAACTTGGGCAAGAAGTTTACTATGTTAGTCTTGCATATTTATCTTAATCACATTGATTGAGATTAAACAATCTTATTTAAAATCAGTGATATTACTAGGTTCTAATAATGGAATTATAACTAAATGACTAGTAAAAAGCCTAAACATTTTTCTTTCTGCAATTACGCGATATTTTCGTGAGTAGACCATATTCCCAGTGAGTACGGAAAAATCATTATTAATTCAACCATATAAAAATGTCCATTAACCTGCAAATTTGATTTTGGAGGTATAATTGACATTTCGTCTACTTTTTGTCCACGATAACACAAAAATCAAAATAAATTACAAAATCCTAGACATTTTCCTAAATTGCTGGTTTATGTTACATTGACATCTGCAGGCGAAATTAGAAACACAAAAGACATCTATTTTTACAATCATTATAACAATAGGATTAGTATGAACGAATTTATAGTCTACATGGTAATAACACTTTTGGTTTACCAAGCCACGGAAAATGATTACTTAGCGTAATAATAATAACAGAGCGACGCGGAGACACAGACACGTGTTGTGCTCACATCACTGATGGAGCCCGACTGATTGTTTGTCTCGGTCTATTACATATTCACGCAATTACTTATGTACAGTTTTTATGCATGAATTAGTGTGCGCCAGAGGAATCAACGCTAAACGTCGGACGCGAAGTGATCTAGTTGTAACTTATCAACTATAGCTTATTTTTGCGTAGTAATAGTGGTAGTTAAGCTAGTAACTATCTGGTTACTTGTGAACCTGAGTGGAATAGTGCTATTATTTATAGGAAATAATATAAAAATGTAGTAACACTGGAACATGAGGGGTGGATCCACCACGAAAGTCAATATTTTCAAGGTTTTTATTTATTTATACTTATTTAGAATAGGAAACTTAAAAAACTAAAATAGGCCTCCCCTATTATTTTTGTCTAATCTACTGTCTAAAAAAATCAACTTTTTGTATGTTTTTTCGAGCCGAACACGTATTTTTGAGCCCTGTGAGAATTACCCAGGTAACTTTGCTATTTCATTGCAAAAACCAATTGATTCAGTTTCTTTTACCAAAGATTCATAGCAAATCACCTACAATGTGCGCAAAACTTCTTATCTGCTTTCTAAATTACTTGTAGAACCTAGAAAATAGTAAAAATCTGATTTATTTTAAAAATAAACACGTATTGATTGATACTCATCTTTCATACTTTTTATATATTTTTTTATATTATTTTTTTTTACTCTCATGCATACACAATTATCTACAGACAGACAAATTACAAAGATTCTGTTTTTGCCCAAGCACTGCTTATAGGTGCCTATGTATATCCTAAGCTTTCTCACTATCTTTTTTATTTTCTAATCTCGCACCCAAAGCGACTTGAATCTCAGCAAACGTCTTCCCTTTAGTCTCTGGTACAAAAAACATAATAAACAAAGCGAATAATACACAATTGAGAGCAAACCACCAGAAGGTGACTGCTGGGCCTAAAGCTGTCATGAGAAATGGGAAGTATTTGGTAGATAAGAAAAGGACTATGTAGGATAGAAGAGAAGTTAGGGAGAGACCCATTCCTCGGGAGCGATCGTCGAATAACTCCGCCTGGAGGACCCAGTTGATTGAGCCAACTCCTGTAATAGGAAAGAGAAAGGTTTTTTTAAACCACACAGTCAATCACATGTTTTTAAAAAAATAAAATGGAAAACTTTTTTTACTTCGATTGTACATTTCAAATTCGAATTGAATATCAGTTTGTACATTTCAAATTAGTTTTGAATTTTTTGTAGGTTTCATACTTTTAAAATATGTAATATAATCATCTCCGATGTTTGTAGATTTGAATGACTACTACTATTTTAAGGTATTGAGACGCGCGGTAGAGCGTCCAGCCAAGTTTGTAAAGAAACATGCGACGCAATAGCAGTGAGTATCTTTACACGAACCTTTGGGCACGCCTTTGATCCCGTCTATATCTCAGACATTATCAAACCTATAGGCTTGAAATTTTGCATGTTCCTACTCTATTACCAAATTTCATAAATAAATTATAAAATGTTCTTGAGTTAATAAGGTCCGAAAAGTGCCATTTTTGACTCATCAAAAACTTGAACCACTTCTAGATAACCTAGGAAATTTGGTATGAAGGTAGATGTTGATAGTTGAAATTTGGTATGAAGGTAGATGATCAAACATTATCGAAGCAAAAAAAAAACAAAAACTAAAAATTTTACATTTTGAGGTACCAATATCGGTGCCAATATTGATTTTCGTGAGATTATTTAATTTTGTGAATATTTCATTGGAATTATTACCTATTATTTTAAAATTTCACACTTAGACGCATAATAATGACCTAAAACTGGAAAATATAGTAAAATAAAAATAATTCATGAAAAATAAGAAGAAGAGAGGTACATAATTTGTGTCTTGGCAAGTCCAACATTAAAACAAATTCGGTGCGTATAAGCTTTCCAAGACACAAATTAAATAATAATTATGAAAGAACGTACTATACTACGAAGGTACTTTTAGACCTTGAGAAAATTCTTCTATAATTGACTATTAAAGAAAAAAAGAAGATTAAATTTAAAAAATAGAAACAAATTAGTATGTAAATTCTTGAAGCTGCTAAATTCGCTTCGGAACACAAACCCTTTTACAAAAGCACAGGATATCTACACAAAGACCGCATGGGACCCAGATAGAACTATTGTATCTAGAACACCCAGAACTGCTCTTTATCAAAAAAGCTGTCATGCGATGTGTGGACGTATTTTCAACAAGATACCTAAAGATATTAAAGAATTACCTTGCAAAGCTGCTTCATTTTATACTGTATCTTAATGGCTTAACTATCGAGATTGACATTAAGTATATAAATTCACTGACATTCTAAGATTAACTCATTTTATATATTATTTTATTAAATTTCAATTCATTTTAGATTTTTTTCAATATAAACTTTTGTTAAGTAGGTACCTACATATGTACTTTTTGTGTCTATTTTTCATGCCGAATTAACCGGTGAATTGTGTATAAACCTTATAAAACCAAATAAAGGGATTAGATGCAATAAAGGGATTATGATTATGATCCATATCAAGTTCTTCTTACCAGCGCTATAGCTGTACACCACCAGAACCAAAGACGTCAGAGGCAGGAAGTTCATGAAGCCTTGGACCACTTCTTTATCGCCCTTGACAAAGAAGAATGCTCCGAGACCGACCTGAAAGGAGAAACTGAAGTTTTAAACTCTAAGTTTTAAAGAAGCCAACAAGAAACCTTTACCTTAAAAATATTGAAGTGAACAACAGACCATAAGTTTTTGGAGCGGCGGCATTAGCCTAAAAATCAAGTTTTAGCTTATTTACAAGAAAGTTACACAACTTATGAAGAAACTGGTTCAAGGAACCAAATAATTAGTAATAAATAACCTACGAATCAAATCATAAGTCATTTCAATTGACCGAGGAGTTCCAGATATCGACCAAATTATGTGCAAAACAGTACACTTTCATGATGTTTTTTTATCGCTTTTATCTTGTTTTTACATTCAGGGAACCAAAGAAAAAAATGTAGAATTTTATGTCATTCGCGCTTTTTACGAGAGTCCTGAGATCTAGGCCTAGTTTGACAAACAAACCCGTTAAATTCACCCCCATGCCCCATATTTTTGTTTTAACAATGAAAAGCGCGAGTTTTACGTTTTCGACAAAACTAGTTAATAAAAGACAGGTAAAACGAGTGCATTTGATTCCTTTGATGCAACATTTTAACAACGTGAAATAAATTTTTCACTAATCTACTCTCAGTCGACATATTTTACGCTGGCCGTTAGAGTAATCCATATAGCCTTCGATCAATTATATCATTGATCGAAGCATATAGCACACGGCAAACCGCTGTTATGTCGCATTTTATATTCTTAGATGATGTTATTGGTCGAAACAGGACAGGGCCACTAAATGCCTTTCAAAGGTCCTAATGACTCAAGAGAAACTTCTTAAAAGGACTTACCATCCCCACAGCCAGTCCAACCAGAGTACTGGTCAGTATCGGCTTCCGTCCGAACCTGTCAGTGACCATAGTTGTGCAGAAGCTAGCTAGCAGCTGGATTAGGCCTATGATCACTGAACACACTTCTGGAGATATGCTGGTCTGGGTGGATTCGAGGATCGTTTGGAGGTAGAAAGAGACGCTGTTGAAACCGCTTAGTTGGGCACCTGGAAATCAGAAAAGGGATAAGTTGAGAAGTTAAGCTTATGGCAATTTTGAAAGGGATAAAGTTAATAATCTGGCGGTTATAAAAGGAATCATATTTTAGTGGACGCAAAAAAATTACTGGATGCTTTGTTGCTTCTTGATGCCAAAACTCAGAATATCGAGATGAAATTCTGGATTTACTAATTAAATTATACATACTAACTAATTTTATCCAGGAAAAACGAGTGTGTACATTTATTTATATGTATAAATACTATTATACTCACTATTGGTGTTATACAGTTGTTCGGACCAAAATAAAAGACAACAAAATGGTAAACCGGCACCGATATCAGACCTTAATTGATGTGAATGTATGTAAATAAAAAATTACCTGCAGTAATAATCACAACCAACACGAATGCCTTGATAAATATCCTGTTACTGAAGATCTCTCGGCTGCTGGTCTTAGGAGAGGTGGATTGGAGGGAGTACTCCTTCAGTTCCTCTGACGCGAGCAGTTCAGACCCTCGGAGGAAGGTAAGGACTTTGCGGGCTTCGGTGTTGCGACCTGGAAATGAATTAAATAATTGTTAATATGAAGACCTGAGCAGCCGATTGTTGCAGCATTGGGTAGAGGTGCATTAAGCGCTTGCAACCTACCTGGCACTGAGTGCACACCTGCCCCTGTCCAGGAGGACAGAACCTCCGTTCATATTGAGGAGGACCTCAATATGAACCTCTTAATTGTATAATAAACATATGTTTGTATTTGTGCTTTAATGTGTACTAAAATTTTGTAGCTGTGCTCTATGGACCAAGGTCTGAAATAAATGCTTTTTAATTGTTTTTATTTTTTAATCATGTTTTCTCTATTAAGCTAGTGAGAGACAGCGGAGAACCGAAGTGCCTAGAGAAGTCTAGGCACTTCGGTAAGTAGAGAGGACAAGTCCCGTATTATGAAAGCTCACATAGTCGTAGGTCTATGCTTAAGTGACGTCTATGCTATAGAAAAGCGTTACTCTAGCATAGATTGATGATTGAGCAAACATTCATATTACGGGCCTTAGTATAGTTGATGGTTATATCACTTAGCATCAGGTGGGCCATTAGCTTAATCCGTCAATAATAACTAAGCAAACCGCGCGAAACCGAACCTTACATTTCATTGCCAAAAATATCCAACAACGACATCTTTGCTTTTTGTAGAGGAACTACGCAACCGATGTCCGATGTTAAGGTGTAGTTGAAAAGTGTTAAATTTTTCAGGGGCTAAGTAATAAGAATGACTACGTACCGGAAGGCACAGCGTGGGCAGGGAGACCCGCAAACAAGTCCAAGTCATGATCTGGTAAAGGTCGCTAGAAATCGCTGGATGTGCCAGCCTAAGACCAGCCCAGCAGTTGGCTGAAGTGATAATGGTGAAATAGTGAGGTTTAATACCTTTAGAATACAAAAAGTAGGGGCTATGAGGTAGAAAGAACAGCGGCACAGTGGTGGCCACAATGATGGCTGTGTAGATTCCATTCAACAGAAGGTACGAGAGGAATGGGCCGATGCATAGCATGAGCACGACGCCGATGGAGCAGACTATCTGGAGGATCGTACCGAGGCTGCCGCGGATGTCTTTCTGAAAGCACAGATTAGAAATAGGTAACTTATAAAGTAACAAAACATTATGTAGGTAAGACCGCTTTAAAGTTTAAAGCGGTGACAGATGGCGTTAAAGTTTAAACAACAAAGCTGATTTGAAAACCCTCTTTGGTTCTACTTTGATGAAAATTCGAACGTATGCACCGACTTTTATCAAAATAGCTAAAAAGCTCTCGACGAATTCACCTCTCACACTATACAAAATTTTGAACAGTTCTTCGTTTGGGAGCTATGATTTCGAACTAACACAACTCACTTTTTAGCATGATCCGCTGGTTCTCATGTGAGTGAACCTGGTACCAGTAACTACCTACAAGCATTTGGTAAATAATTGTAATGATTGCGCCGTTGTTATCATTGACGACAATGGTGATAAGTGTGATAGGTACTCTTAAGATTATCACCACCATAATTATTAGGTATCAATACATACCATCATTCATTACTATAAAGCGATACTTACAATTAGTATCGTAGATGACACTGACGAAGATAGACAAACGATTGATGTCTATGTGGCAGCCAAATTCTGAAATAAACAGTGTTAGCAAATTGTCTACCTTTTGTAGAACGTTCACTCGATGGACCGACGATATTGTAGCGGTCGCAGGCAGTCGATGGATGGAGGCGGCTCAGGACTGCTATTTGTGGCGTTGTCGTATGGGGGAGGCCTATGACCAGCTGTAGACGTATGTGGGATGATATGATGTAAAACTTACACTAGCAACCTCCGACGCGTACATCGGCGTCACAGTAAAAACGAGCGCGTCCGAGGCACCAGCTACCGCTCGCCCCAGCAGCAACATCCAGACCTCGGTGGCGCAAAGGTACAGGATCCCTGACGCTACCTTTGGCACACAAGCTACTATTAGGGTGTACTTCCTCCCTATTCGGTCTACTAAGAACACTGCTAGGAGGTTGGCTGGAAGAGAAAACAACTTTAAATGTATTGGGTATTCTGATTGACCGTTTGCAACGTAAGGATATGTATAGTTTTTAGGGTTTTCGGTGCCAAATGGACGGGAACCTTTATTTATTTTGAAGGGCCGCATATTAAGCTTGTAGTTTTTAATTTAGATAAACAAACAAAAATCTCTTATGTAGGAACACTAAAGTGTTAATTCATTTATATATACTATTCTTGTGTTTTCCCGAAAGAACTTATTTTCTAAACTGTAAACTTAGTAATTCAAATCCGTTTAAATAAATGGAAGATGCGATGCTTCAGATTATTGTGAATTTTTGTTGGATAAACATTTCATGCAAATTAGATTCACTAATCGCCGTAATCGACCATGTAAAATTTACATTACAAAAGAATAGCAAACTTGTAAGTATTTTACGCCTATTATGTCTAGCCGCCAGCACACGGTGGTACCGCTTGGTGCCGGCTTAGAATTTGCACTACTCCAAGCAACTCTGCCCGTAGGTGTTGTAAGAGGCGACTAGGGGATAAACACCGGGGATCCGGCAGCAGCGCCTCCTGCGGAACAATTCTATCACCAACCCGCATGCCCAGCGTGGGGATTATGGGCTTTGCCCCCCATTAGATAAAATCCTTATCAGGGGAGGCCTGAGTCTAGCAGTGGACCAATATAGGCTGTTGAATTTGAGGATGTACCACCAAACAATGCAAATTTGCGAGATATCTAGCAAAACATTTATCCTACTATGCCAGCGTCTTGGGGACGCTTCCGACTGGTATTGATATGGATTAGCTGACCTACCTGTAGATTGTTTGCAACAATCTGCAGTTAGCTTAATTGTTTCAATTGTAAATACTAGTTCTAATTTGTTTTTATTATTTGTTTGTAATTTTCTTTGTTAATAAAGGCCACCACCTCCTACTAATCCCTACTAATATTATAAAAGCGACAGTTTGTGTCGATGTGAAGATATTTGTGTGAAGTCAACACCAAAACAGAATGGATCGAGCTGAAGTTTTGCACACTGAGGCCCGTATTATGAAAGGTTGCTCAGTCATCGATCTATGCTTTTATATGGCAAAAGCGTTACTCAAGCCGCTCATAGAGTGTGCGGTACGCCCTCTGTGTTCCTTGTTTTGTTACAAAATATTGAACACCGTTTTATTTAGCACCATCACACAAATTAGATATGACAAAGTGGTCGTAGCAAAAACCACACACAGTTAAAAAGTGGTTGACAAATTGCGAAATGCTTCCACAAACGTCTTATTATATTATAAAATCTGTGCTCAAGCATAGATCGATGACTGAGCAACCTTTCATAATGCGGGTTTAAGTGTTCTGGTTCTAAAATAACAGGTAAATAGCTACTTTTTATTCCGAAAAATGCGTACGAAGCGGCGGACAAAAGCTATACGTAAATTCTACAAGTTTCAATAGATTCCCACCTATAGAACCTACCTGAAGGCGAGTTCTGAGAAGTTATCACTGATATTTTATCGAGTGATATTGTGCAGTATCGCGGAAAAAATAAGTGATAAATATCACCAATATATCGAGTCCCGTCAAAAACTTTTAGTTTTTGCTCGTTGCTACACTAAATATATTTTTAAATCTCACAAGGATGATATCACATGCGCGCCAAATTCATAGGATTCTCTTGAGTAGAATGGAAAATAATTTATTTAAAAATATTTTATTATTATTTAAGAAGTTTGTCGAAGTATAATTAATTATTAAATGCTTGAGATACAACACGGTCCCTGTCTCAGAATTAGTGTTTGTGTTATATTGGTACAATCATAGATCAAGGTATCCGGCGCTCCAGTGGGTACAGTGGACACGTGGGTACAGTCATTGTGTAGCTTAGCCATCTACAGCATCTTAATAGGGAAATGGACTATTTTCTGTCATGCCAGACGGTCTTGACAATGGTACTGATAACATAAATGATTTTCTAGTGTTTGGTTCATTGAATCAGTCGACAACAAACAATAAAGATTATCCGGTTTTTTTACCCGACTGCGCAAGAAGTAGGTAGCCCCCCCTTTTTGTCAATTTTTCATTCTACTTTGGTACAAATGTGGTCACATTTCATTTGATACCTTACTTGACCTAGTAGGTCTCTTTTAAAATTTCGACATCCCAATTTGTATTGAAAATTTTCTTTTTCTTTTTTAACATTTTTTTTAAATTTCATGTTCTTTGCTGCTGTAGTTGCTGATATATTATGACGGAAAAAAGGACAGAAAAAGCGACCAAGGTTCCGAAACCGATCTCCGAAACCCTAGGAACATACATACAGCCGAACATAATAGAACCTCCTCCTTTCCTCGACTTCGAAGTCGATTAAAACGTGATTCTACACCTACGTAGGTACATAATCAAATCGAAAACGCTTTATTTCCATAAATATGTACATTAAATGTACAGATAGAAAAGGCCAAATTCTTAAAAATTAGACACAGACTTGGAAATAAAGTGATAGTTTTGATTTCTGTCGCTTCGGTACGTAGACTAATGTTGTTATTTTTCGAGTTGGAGCAAATCCCGTCCAAGTTTTTATCCTCTAGCTAGATAGATAATCTGATATGTTAAAGTAAGCCCTTTTGCACAGGAAGGTTTTGACAGTTTTTGTGTGATGATTTGACGCTTAGTACTAGTTAGGTCAACTTACCCCTGGTATATGGTCTACCTACCCCGGACCAGGGGCAGATTGTCTAAGAGTTAGTGTTTTGTAAAATGCTTTAAATTTTCACCAAAATAAGAACTAGTTATTATAAATTGTTAGTTTAATAGTTTTTCTACGGATTAATATAGTTTTCTTGTCTATAAATTTAAAACACAAGACGTACTAGAATCTGCAAAAAGAGATGCGTCGTCGTGCCGCAGACGCGCGACCGTGTGCGCCACGACGCGACGCTTCTTTTTTTGCACAGACCCTATTTTGTACAAAAATAGTCATCGGCCATCACCGGTATCCCCTACAACAAGTTATTTACTGGTAAATGCCGTGAAACTATGCGCAACTTTACACCAGGCCGTCTATACCCTTCTGAAAGCCAAGCAACTTACCCAGCATCCCGGTGAGGAACCCTATAGATACCACCCATGACCCTTGCTCCGATGTGATTGGCGCAGAGAGTACCGTCTCCGTCTCGTTGCGAAGCTTCACCAACACTGGCGACGGCCATGTTAGACCAACTCCCGTGCCGAGGAGGCTGAGGTTCACTGGAAATTGTTTAACAAAGGCTTCAGTATATTTTTTTTTATTTCACACCACACAGCAAAAGGCTTTGTCGCTGAGCGACTACATCGCCTAATAGGTACCTACGTACCTATTTTTGTTTGTTTTTTTTTTATATTAATCATTATTTACATACTTAGGGTGACAAATCAACATCGAGCTATGCTGCGCTGTACTGCGCTGTGCTGTGCTGTGTTTCTTAAGCTACGTTTTTTTAACAATCAACATCAAGCTGTGCTGCGCTTTGCTTAGCTCAGTATTAAAAGTAATTAGCAGCTCGTGTAGTGTAGTCGTTTATCTCGTCAAAAACGACTTTATTTTCAAAAAAACGTAAACATTACGACATAGTTGAATCCGATGAAGATGAAAGTAAAGAAGAAGCGGATAACATATCACAGTTCGGCACAGCGCGGCTCAGCACGGCGGGTAGCGCGCCTCGCTCGAGACTGCTGCGTTTTTAAACAGAGCGTAGCCTCACACAGCGCAGCACAGCATGGCTTGTTTGTATCTTCATTAAAATATTAGACGAGCGAGTTGACCAAATATAGCACAGCGCAGTACAGCGCAGCATAGCTCGATGTTGATTTGTCACCCTTATGCTACAGCTAACATAAACCGTTGATCGGTTTGTCCGTCAGCCTCAGTCTCTATGGTAACTATATTAACTAATGAATACAAACAACTCGTACACTTATCATAGGCTAATAAATACAATATGCACCCACCGCAGCGCAAGTCAGAAACTGAACGGATTTATAGGTAGGTATTTAATGAAAACTAAATAGTAATCTAAGAAACAGCATTAAGCAAGGTCGAAAATTTTGTGGGCTTCTTCAGACAATGGATTGGACAACATACTGTTACATTTGCCATCATCATACTATTTAGCCACTCCAAAAATCGTTTGCGTTCGTACACATTCCACTATGACATGGTGAACATCATAAAGGCTTTTATTATTGTGTGTTTCTCATTTCCATGATCTCGGGTTCTATAAGTGGTCCTTTGGAAGGCAAGCGTATGGCCGAAGCCAACAACTCAGATGCCTTTTAAGGCTGGTATATGGCCCAACGGCCTTGAGAACACAAGATAATTATCTGTAGCCGTATAAATAATTTGTTTTATTCGTGAAATGTTCAATTTGTGTAAAATACTTTGAAAAATATTTGAGGGAAAGAAAAATACTCAAACTCAATAGTGTTTAGAAGAAATATCCAAATTTGTATATTTCTTCTAAACGCTTCAAGCGATTTTGAGTATTTTTCTTTCAGTCAAATATTTGTTAATCTATTTTACACAAATAGAACATTTCACGAATAAAACAAATTATTTATCGGCTACAGATAATTATTTTGTAAAATCTTTAGGCCATGCAAGTTGCACGCACCGTAAGTGAAAATCCGTACCTAACAAGTTAACTATTCATTTGAAAAAAAAAACACAACCGCACTTTGTAATTTTTTTCCGTGAAATGAGGGGGCAAAGGCCTTTAAGATTTAGTGAACACTGCCATAATTTAGACGAGTGTTTTGATACCTCACCTCATTCTTCAAAATCGCTTTAGCCGTTTTGATGCTTCGGGGTAATAGTGTCCGCCAACCACCATAAATTATATACCCGCGGCTCGCAAGTTAAAACCATCCTATTTTATTATTAACACAAATTACCGCCAAAACTAATTCCGGCACACACAGAAAAGCAAACATTGCTTCCGGTTCCAGTTCACTGCATTATTCGAAATGTCAATGTCAAAATTTGAATTTTAAAGATGGGTAATTTTATCCGGCCGCCCTATGCGCGTCGATGTTTGCTACTATTGGCCCGGTGCTTAGATTCCTAACACTATTATTGTGTTATTCCAAACACTACCAATAAGGTGTTTTCTAAAAAAGAAAAAGAACACTGAAAAATAATAAAGAATAGATGGCGGGGAGAAAAAACATGAATCAAAAACTCTTTATTTCCATAAATACAATAAAAGAACATTTAGAAAGGGTCAAATTCTTAAAATTATAGTGACATTGAAATAAAGTGATAAGTATTTTTGATTTCTGTCGCTTCGGTAGATAGTCTAAAGTAAACAAGCGACGAAGAAACCAGTTAGTTGTTATTTTTCGAGTCTGTGCAAAACCCGTCCTAAGCTTTTTATGCTCTAGACTAGATAAACTGATATTTTAATAATTTTTAGAGGATCTCAAAAGGATTTCATGTCAAAATAAGCACGGTCCATGCAGGTTCCATGTCACTGTATTTTTCAGCCCAAGTAGTCTTTTCAGTGTAGTCTCAATATTTTTCTGTAAAGAAAATGCCTCGACAATTAAAAATTTATTAAAATGTTGAACCATACATTTTACGTTACTCTAGTAACACTTTAGTTTTATTGTACTTTGCAGCCAGCGTCTTGGGGACGCTTCCGACTGGTATTGTTAAGGATCAGTTGAGCTATAGCTATATATTGTTTGCTACAGTTTGCATTTAGATAAATTGTTTCAATTGTAAATACTAGTTCTATTTGTTAATATTAATTTATTATAATTTTCTTTGGTAATAAAGAGACCTTTATTAACTGAAATACTTCTTTGAATTATTGCTATTAGGTAGGTACCTACCCATAGTGCGTTCCAAATTTAATCTGACTTAAAAACTTCTGCTAGATTAAACCATATAAGTAAAAAAGTAAGTGAATTCCTAGGCAATGACTATAAACAATTTGTAATTCCTCAAAGACGAACCTTTCCTGATCTCTACATGCCTAAATCGAACCAATTTATGTACCTAATTTATACCTACCTACTTAATTATACTTGACGAGAAACTGAAACAATGTTAACAACTTTAGCTTATTATCATAGAGTTAACCATTAATATTGTGTATTTCTTTTTCAATTAATATTTCCATTTCATTTCATAATAATATCCGTTTTTAGGATATTATTAAATTTTTTTGAATATTATCGATGAATCTAAGTCAATCGTTTGTTTGTCCAGTTAGAACAAAGGCGACTAGACTGTTGGTTGGCAAACAGTCCAAATCAAGTTTATTATTATTATTTAATCATTGCTGTGCGTGACTAAAACCTAGTATAATATAAAATCTGTGCCAAAACGAATTTTTGTTTTATGAATTATCGTGAAAACAAAAGATAGGTAAGTAAGTTGGCTTGACCTGACTATGATCGTACTTGCGGAGGCTTGGCCTTGAGTCAGTGTGACTGATTATCGTGATGAGATGACGGATGACTTATGGTAGACTGCCATACCTATTTTATTTAAAACAAAGGACAATGGTTTTCTCGTCCCATAAAGTTATGGTAAGTAGGTGGTACCTACCTACCTGCATAGTAGGTGCATTCCCACTATGGAATAAAACACAATTATTGTAAGTATCTAGGAAGTTAAATTACAGAGCCCCAGACTGTAAGTCTCTAAGGTTTTTAAAGAAAGTACCTATAAAACTGTTAAAATACAAAAAAATTTAGAACAAAAGTTGATCTGCTCGGGGTTCCGAATCACTCCCTTTCGGCTTAGTACACATGTTTTGTGGCACCCTGTATACATTATTTTTAAGGTTAAGCAAAACTTTAGCTCCTTTAATAGTTTGGGAATGTCTCATATCATAAGCGATTTATTTAGAATTGTCTAATACCAATAAATCAATAATATCAATAAATCCTATCAAGGACATAATATAGTTAAGTAATTTGCTTTAAGTTTATTTTATGTAATTTTATTTAATGGATTTGAATTCATTTAACTTGTATAACTATTTAATTTAATTAACTTTGTTGTAGGTGGGTGCACTAAGAATACTATCATTTAATATAAGAGATTTCTGCTACTAACAAATTATGGATCATTTTATCTGTAATAAAAGACTTTTTTTGTTTTTTTTTTATAATGGGTATATTTTAGGATTTATAAAATAATTGAATATTTTTACTAGTTTAGTAGACCTACGAAAAAATTCGGGCCTGTTGATCCTTTGATTTTAAGAGAAGTCATACATCATCAAAGACCATAACCTGCCGGTCCCAATCAAGTGTTGCCTTAATTTGACAGGCTTCTTGGTGATCGTAAAGGAAGTGTTAAAAATACGCAGATAGAAACTGCCTCTCCTCCACTCACTACCGTAGAAAAGTATCTTAAGTTGAAGGTACCTAAGCTTTCCTATTTTCCCAAAAACGAGTACCTATCAAAGTTTTTTTGTATAGGTACCTACCTACACACAATATTTTATGTCATTTCACAAAATCGAGCAAATTGGCATTTTGTTTTAAATACTTAGGCAGTTCAACTAAGAAAAAAAAATCCCTATACGCGGGTACTTACTCACTTACCTACCTACGTATTACACACAAAACTACACTCAGTTATATAAATAATTGGAGTTAATCATTTTAAAAAAACTTTATTTTTTTAAACTACAAAACTGTCCAAGAGATCTATAATTTACCTTGGTAGGTGCCTGTAAATATGTGTCTGGCCTTTGTAAACTTTCTATTTCCTACCAAAGTAATATTAAGCCAAACTTAGGAACTTGTAGCTATAGCACTAAACAACTTAATTTAAAAAACTTACAAGCAATTACAACAGCATACTGCCGAATTATTGGTCCAAATCTGTGCAACATGTTTATCACTTCACTAGACAAGAAAAGTAAACAAGTTATTTTTCAAACGGGCTTGCGTGCAGCCCATACAAAACGACAGCTTGACTGGTAGGTTGTGCCCACTATTGGTAACTGTACGGATGAAATCAGTAATTTGCTTACTATGTTAACTCTCCTCGAACTCACGGTTGCTACGGGGTTTGTGTGCGTGCGAGTATTTTTTACAAAGTTTTGGGCAACCATTTAAAAATACAAATGAATATTCTCTTTCTTCAATACAGGCTTCGCCTAGTGGAGAATCAACAGACAAATACAATACAATAATAGTTGACTGCATATTACATACATAATTAGTTGCTCTTCTCCTATTTTTTGTGTGATAATTGTGTCTCTTCCTAAGATATAGTTTAATACATAGTTAAGAACGTGCACCTAATGTAATATAATTAAATTGCCTATGTCTATTGCTGTAATAAATACTTATTTACTTTACTTTCTTTTACTTTACTTATTTACTTTTCTTTACTTGATGGATGGAGGCGGCTCGGACAGGACAGCTATTCGTGGCGTCCTCGTCGTTTGGGGGCACAGATGACACTTCTGTCATCTGTGTTTGGGGGAAGTCTATGGTCACCTGTGGACGTATACGGGCTGATGATGAAGTACCTGCTATGACAAAGTCATTATATTATGATAGTAGGTTAAATGGACGCACATAGTACATATTGACTTACATTGTCCAGGTACATACCTAACTAGATGATAAAATAGAGTTACGTACCCGAAGGGTGTAAACGGAACCCTATTACTAAGCCTCCGCTGTCCGTCCGTCCGTCTGTCACAAGGTTCTATTCCATGAACCGTAAAACCGTAGACAGTTGAAATTTTCTGAGAGTGTGTATTTCTCTTGCCGCTATAACAGCAAATAGTTAATAAATATCGAAATTAAAGGGGGATTCCATACAAAAAACGTGATTTTTTTGGCTATTTTTGCTCTTTGTTTGTCAAGGCTTTATCTCTTGAACCACAGTAGGTAGGTAGACACATGAAACTTTCTTTAAATAAGCAACATTACAACTGAAATAACAACAAATACTAAGAACTAAAACACGAACATGTAAAAATGTTATGTTCTTTGAAAAAGGTGCCTGATTTTTACGGTACGGAACCCTTTGTGTACGAGTTGACTCGCACTTGGCGGTTTATTGATAATTTGTGTACAAGTATTTCGTTATGTGCTAAAGGGAACTGATAACAATAAGAGGTTTATGCTGGGCACTTAATGTCACGTGCGTAGTACCTAGTAGTTGCCTTTTCAACAATGTACTAGGTACTAATGTTGAAAAATCACTTCATGACAATCAGAAAATTTAAATAAGTAGATAGGTAGGTTATAGTTATAGTTAGGTTTAGTTATAGTTTTATTTTAGGTTATAGTTTACAGTTATATTATAGTTTATATTATAGTTTTATATTAGGTTATAGTTCGTAGCGAAAAGCAAGCGGCGGCGCCAAAATAAAAAGAAGTTGAAGTTGAAGTAGATAGGTTCTTGGTAAGTACCAAGAAAAGGGAGATTTTGTGAAACATTTTGTGACTTACCTACTTATTTGACCAGCACAAAAAGTTAGTGTCTTGAACTACGAGTACCTACCTGTGATTTATTATAAGGTGCATAGTTCCATTTATAGCATTCCTGCTTTCCAATGGTAGGGAACTATTTCATGTCTAATAAATAAGTAGGTACCTAGGTAATATTGGTTGATGCAAGTCGCTGTCATGTCGGTTCAATGGTGTAAGTTTATACCTACCTACCAGTTTAATAAATACGTAATCTGTCAAATGATTATACCTCTATCAATATCTTAGATACGCTATCTACATATGCATAGGTACCTACATAAATTACATTATTGACACACGAATTGACCAAGGTTTAATGGTTCATTTATTGGTAAAATATAGTATTACACGTCAAACAAATAAGTATACACATACAATATCTTACACCTTAAATTATACTAAAGTACTTACTAAACTAAAAATAATTAATTAATTAATTATAATATTTCTATTAGTAAATTATAAATTTCAATTAATATATACTACGTCTTGGGGACGCTTCCGACTGGTATTGATATGGATCAGTTGAGCTAGCTGTAGATTGTTTGCAACAGTCTGCAGTTAGCTTAATTGTGTCAATAGTAAACACTAGTTCTAATTTGTTTATATTTTTGAATTGTAATTTTCTTTGTATATATATACTTAAACTTAATATATATAATATCATTTCACAAATTCGACTATCCTGTGCAGTCTGCAGCTGCAGCAGCGGGAAGACGTCCATGCGCGACGTTGGCAATAGAGGTTTAGTGGGGCTCTTCCTGCCAGAAAGTGCAGGTTTGACACTTATGGGTAGGTACCTAAGTAGGTAGGTTAGGTACAAGGTAAGGTAACTAAGTTAGGTACATACCATGTCATTGAATCTACCTAGGTACTTACAGACTGAGTATGACTTTCCTGGTTCATTGACAAACAAAGTGCGATTGCACTGACCTCATAAGTTTTATGGTAGGCAATATTTTATATATGTAGCATGCATTTTTTTCTGGAGATAAAAACGAAGCAGTCACTAAAACTACGTAGACGTAGGTACTTGGTTCTAGAATCGTAGTTATTTTTAGGGTTTCAAAGATCGGATATCGGTTTCGAAACCCTTGGCATCGCTTTTTCTGTCCTTTTTTCCGTCTTTAATATCTCAGCAGCTACAGCAGTAAATAACGTGAAATATTTAAAATAATAATACATTTCCTGTGCCTGTATCCAGCCAGATCAAAAGGAAAAAAATAAAAAATAAAATTTCAGTACTACATATTGTGATGTCGAAATTTTAAAACAGACCTACGATGTCAAGTGGGGTATCAAATGAAAGGTATCAATTTGCATATTTCAAAACAGTTTTTTGAAATTTCGATAGGTCATATTTTGAAATATTTCGAAAAAAGTAGAAAATTTTATTGTTACCTACCCTCTGTACCTACCTACTCTGAAGTTTGCAAACCGATTCATCTGAAATGTAAAAACATCTGAACATTTAATTTTTTGGTATTCATCAAATAGCAAAGTTTTTAATCAGTACCTATATACCTATAGTACATATTGGTATACTTGACAACCGTTCGAAACCCTCGGCGCGCGAGTCACACTCGCACTTGACGGATCTTGTTTTTATACAAAGGGCTTACAAAACCAAAGAAATAATAGTGGAAAATATATTACGACACAGATAGGTAAGTACCTAATCATCGAAGTAAAATGCAGAAGAATTTTTGGTTTAGAAAGCTTCATTCATCTCTCATTTCTAATTGAATTCGAAACTTTTTCTCTACGCGTGTGCAAATTGTGCATAGCTACCTAGGTATCTACGTTAGCAAAGTTCAAGATTGTTAAGTAAAATAATAAAGATAACAAAAGGCTACGACTAAAACATGATCATTTATTTATTTTATCTCGTAAACAAAACATGAAGCATTGCACACGTATACACATACATTCTATAATAGTCCCATTAATTCATTGTCTTACCAGCCTCTACCTGGTTGTTACTGTCAACGCATACAATATTTTTTTATACTACAATATTATCAGTAAAATTTAAACAATATAAGTATAAAATATTCTTTCAATCTCAACAATCAAGCATATAAACTTACTAGGTATATGTACCTACCTACCTACTAATAACAACACAGGTACGTACCTACCTAAGTAGTATCAGAGACTAGTAAGTAGGTAGTATGTAATTGTCAATATTGATATTTTAGAAATATTTATATCAACAAAAAGATCCAATCCTACCTACATAATACAAATAGATAGGTACCTACAGAAATAATAATTAGGTAGGTACCTACTTACCAACCTAAGGTAACTTACCCAACCTAACCTAAGGTAACTAGGTAGGTAGGTGCAAACTAGGGTATTCACCTTAGGTAGGTATAATTATGTAGGTTCACATGTGTGTTGTAGGTAAGTACCTACCTATTATTATAAAGTTACCTACTAATATTTAATATAGTTCAGCATTATTTATTTATATTTATTTATAAATCCATTGAATCATTCACGTCGCTGGACATACTTCAATAATAAACACAATCACGTGGTTTATGATGATGCTCAATTTGAGAGAAGGCCAAGCGAAGGATACGTAGGTACAATATGTAGGTACCTACCTATTTGCTTCGCTAGCTAAGGAGGAAGGTCACCCCTTGGACAATTTCGCTTTATAACCTCGTAGTCTTAAAATATTCACCAACGAGTTTAAGTACCAACTACCTACATCAAACTCCTTGATCATGATTTTAAGAAGGGAAACGAGGCGTTAGGTAAACCCAGCTGTGGGCTGTTAGTAAAATAATAATAATATTAGTAAAATAATATGGGGGGAAAGAAAATTGGACCCAATAGAAAAATATTATAAAATGATAAAATTTACGATTAATTTCCCTAATGAGCTGACACGTTGTTGTGATTTTAAATGTAAGTAGGTAATAAATTAGGATATAGGTAGGTGTTATTATTGACAAATTGTATAATAGAATTGTGAATGTCCTAAGTCAAGCGGCAGGCCGCTACTAATATGTGACACGAAAATGTAAAAGAAAACCTATTGCGGGATTGAATACCTAGGTAGGTACCTACTCGTACGTTAGTGACGTGCATCGGGACGCCAGGTTGAATTTTAGATCTGGTTAAACGCTGGAAAACCTAATTCAGTCAGGCCACATGTACAGCGATATGAATAAAAGTAGAAAGATCTAGCGCAGTAAAAGTGGTGTCAAAAAAAAGCGAACAAATAAAAATGCATAACATTACCGCTCAACACTTAATAAGACAAGACTTTCGTAGTTTTTGGAAATCCACTAATAAACTCAACAGTAAACCCGGTCTCCCTGCAAGTGTTGTCGGTATAACGGATAATAAAGCCATAGCAGAAACGTTCGAAGACCATTTTACCGTGCATTCACCCCTAGGACCATCACAGTCGGTAATCGATGCGAGATCAAATGACCAGGAATTGCAAACTAGGCTTACAGCGAAAGATGTTCTTAAGGGTAAGTACCTATGTCACGAGGTAAATCTCCTGGCCACGATGGTCTCAGCATAGAACATCATAAGAACGCGGGCCCTCATATAAACAAAGTGCTAGCCATGTTCCATACCTTATGTATACAACACTCATATGTTCCGGCCGAAATGATGAAAACTGTAGTGATACCTATCGATAAGAATAAGACCGGCAATAATAGTGACAAGAACAATTATTATTATAGACACTATTGTAGCAAAGGTGCTGGACAGTTTGCTAGATGCTCAACTTAGTCGTTATCTAAAAAAAATCGATAATCGATTTGGGTTCAGACAAGGTTTGTCCACAGATACGGCTATTTTGAGTCTGAAGCAGACTGTCAAGTACTATACCGATCGCAAAACTCCCATCCACGCTTGTTTCCTCGACCTAAGCATTTGATCTGGTTAGTTATGACTCACTGTGGCAGAAGCTAAAGGAACTGGAAATTCCACCAACTTAATGGCATATTTAGGTTCGGGTATCAAATCCAGGTCAATGTAGTGCGATGGGCAGGCGTTTACTCGGAGTCTTACAACGTGTTCTCTAATAGGTGTGACTGCATATATCTGTATCACAACTAAAGGATGCAGGTTTTAACTAAATAATTATATTAGGTTAAATAATTAATTAGATTAGGTTTAATTATTCTAAATGATTGTCGCAAAACTATATTCTATTTTCTGTATTTTCATTGTTGTAATATGTTTTTAAATTATTATGATTTTAACAGTGTAATTTATATTCCTATTGATTATTATTGTTGTCTGAAATAAAGATTTATTTAATTTAAATTTAGTAATTAAGATGATGATTGCAATGTTAAGTGATATATATAAATTGGTAGGTAGATATGTACCGTAAACTGGGGATACTTTGATTAAATTTGGGGCAAAACACCTCATAAAATAACTGTAATGGTTGGCCCAAAAAATTCGAAAAATATCTCTATTCATGGGAAGATGATGTAGTACAAAAGCGTACAAAATTAAAAAAATTTAGGATATACCTACTTAAGTTGTTTCTGAGGAAAGAAAAAGAGAGCAATCAACTTCATACTTGATGTACCCTGTTTTTATTTAGAAACGAGAAAGTGACCCTTTTAACAAGACTAAATATGAAAATAAAAATTTATTCCTCCTTAAAACTTTAAAGTTATGAGGAAATTTTAGTGTGCGGGGCGACTTTGATCATATTCGATCAGGTATTGAGTATCTTATGTTACTATTATGATAATAATGATGCATATAATGCTTTAAATTATAAACACCAGTGCACCTATTAAAAATTTTTAATTTTGCTTAGCCTCACAACAGTGCAGAGGCCCATTAGGGGCTTTTGTAAAATATCCGTCAACAGTGCAGAGGACCATTTCAGCCCTGTCAGCTGACAGACACCCACTTTATGCACAACTTCACGTTTGTTTATGTTTCTATCTTGCTCCAACCTAATGAAATGCGTTCTTGTTAGAGCAAGGTAGGTAGGTATCTAGCGCTCGTTCACTTGTTGCGTAATACAAAAATTCCTAGAAATCCGTAGTCGAACTTCACTTGCCGACGACGCTCCCTGTTTTGGTCAATTTTTTTCATTGTTTTGTTGAAAAACTAGTGTTCTATTGAAATAACGTGCTTTGGAAATCCAAAAAAAAATTAAGTTTTGTTGATTTTACTACCTAGGAACCTACTCCTCACTATGTTTCCCGTACCTACTGTTTGTGTGATAAAAAAAGTTTAGAGTAGGTACTATCCAAAAATAGCTCCAAGAATTAGGTGGTTGAAGTTACAGTTACATTATTATACTTTATTTTCTCTTGTACCATTTAACGTTGATGTTTCGGAATTTCGGTTATATATTTTCAAACCTACAGGAAAATTGACCGATGTCCGGCAAATTCAGATAAAATGTCCGGATAAACTTGCAAGCTCTAGTGGTCCCTGAATGTAACGCTTGTTCTCTTTCTGTCACAAACAATACGAGCAAGACAGAAAACCTCAATACAATGTTTCTCAAAAGATAAAACAGCTGATTTCAAAATTATTTTTGTTTGTGTTTGTTTTGGTGCCGTGGGGTCGTGCTTTCTTAGATTTTCTAAACCAATTCTTATAAAAAGTAAACAATGGATGACGACGATTATTGGAACACCAGCGAAACAAAAGCAAAGGCCTTTAGCTTTGACGACGATGTTGTGAGTAGAAAATCATTTTGTTTACTCAGGTATCAATTTCTCTTCAAGTTAGTACCTATTTCTTTCTAATGCACAGCCGAACAGCTCTTATAAAGAAAGCTCCTTCAACTTTACTTTATGGGGACTTAAGAAGTGTGTTTTTACTCTATGTTTATTTCATTATTGTGTTGTGGTCCCCAAGATACAGGTGTACCCTAGTTTGGGGATCAACGATGTAGGTAATAATTTTAAGTCTCAAATATTTTTCAATAAACGTTATTATTATTATTATTTCCATCACCAGAACTTTAGTTACTTATTTTCAAAGTAGGTTATTGGAACTTAGTTAATTGTACCGTGTTATTTGTTTGTGTGTCTATGTTTTAAAAAAGATCTAAAGGTATACGTACAGGGGATTCAAACAGCTTAGCTTTTGTCAAGCAACCATGCATTTTCCAACTGCAAAATTCACTAGCCTTTTATTTTATATTCCTCCTTTTACAATATGCATGATCATCATGACATTTTCAATATTAATATTAATTATTACATAGATTAATAAACTTTCTGCCTTCATTATATATAAGATGGGTAGGTACCTTGATTGGACTATTCCAAGCTATCTCCTGCGAATAAGCTGATGAGTTAAGTTAGATGCTGTAGGTATAGATTACAATTTACAAGATTTAAACTTAGGTTTAACCAGATTCCACTTTGCGTGAAAGCATCATGTTTAATCAAACTTCTAATCAAATTTTTAAGCTAAGTACCTAATGGGTCTTCTCAAATCTTGATTTAATTTTCAACCTTATTCCTATCGCCACAGCTATCACCTCAGGAGATCCTGGCCATCGGGCAGAAGCCGTACTCAGGACAGAAAGAGGATGTTGTGTTCGGAGCTACCAATGTTGATGTCAAGACTACACTCCTGCCAATCACTAGCTTAGTCAGCCCTAAGGTTTTGGATCTCAGTAAGTAAACAGTGCTATAGCTATCATAAATACACTACTATATAAAAAGACATAATAATAATAAAAAAACAAGTTTTTTTTCAATAAAACGAAAATAATATTCATTTAGTAGTTCCTATGGCCGTCCAACGGCTCCAACATCAGGACCCTGGTCATCAACTAGGACCAAAGTGCTTGGAAAGACAAATCCAACGAACCCCAACTCGACGGAGTTACGTCGTTTCGTTTAGGAGTTCCTATGGCCACCTTCTGTCTCCATCATCAGATCAGCTCGATGGTACCATAACATTGCATTGTCACCGAATTTACATAAGTATGCCCAGCTCAATCGGTTGAAGATAAGTGGTCTAAAATTCAGTTGTAAGATTTGTCCCACACATACATAAATTTCAAGGCAATTAAAAAAAAAATTAAAATCAAATAACAGAAACAAATTAGAACTAGTATTTACAATTGAAACAATTGAGCTAACTGCAGACTGTTGCAAACAATCTACAGGAAGCCCAACTGATACACAAGTTGTAAGCATCCCCAAGAGGCTGGCTGCATTGCCTAGCTGTATGGCAATGCTGATGTGCTGCGCCAGATACATACCAGCTCAGGCAAGTTAAATAAATAATAGTCCTATTTAAATATTGCAAACAACAACATCAAGTGTATATGTAATAGCTACTGTGGAAATAAATGAAACAAAATAATTGGGTACTACCTCAAATACGTAGGGTAGCATGGGGCACAGCGGATAGGATTTTTTCAAAGTGAAATAACTCTTATTGTAAATTTTCAAATTGACTGCAATTTTAATGAAGGTCTAGGTTGTTCTATAGCTTCACAAAAAATACTGCAAAATTTACCTTATATCAGTTAAAAATTACAATAATTAATTTATTTATTGGTGATAATAAATTTATTTATACACTGTGACCCATGACCGGGTCACAGTGGATAGTAGTACCTACTGGGTCACAGTGGACCCTGTGAAAATTTTCCTAACGGAGTAATTTGGTGTTAACCTGAGATCAGAGGAGCTGAGAGGGTCATTTTGTGTTGATTTTTTAATTTTTGTTGTATCTATAAATGGTTGTATATGGAATATTCATCGTCCGAGCCACTGTTTTAATTTTTTGCCCTTCCTTTTTTTATCAAGGCCTTTCGCATTTGATCTTCAGTGTGAAGACCTTTATTAGTCTTTCTTTTTCTGTTCCGGATCCATGATTACTGAAAACAAGTAATTATTGACACTGTCATTTCATTATCCATCATCAAAGAAGTATCATACTTCAAATCTTTTACATTACAAGTGGCCAGTTTAGAATTATCAATAAAGAGTATCAATTGTCATGATAACTAAATTTTCAGTTGTACAGCATAAACTATATAGAGATACAAAGGTGCGTCATTTGTACTACCAGTTGTACTTCTTAGCACTACTACTGACATGGGGGCTTACTAGTACTACTGGTAGTACTAGAGATACAACGGTGTGTCATTTGTACTACCAGTTGTACTTCTTAGTAGTACTACTGATACGGAGGCAAATATTTTCACAGTATTAAAACATGCTTGATTGATCATATGGAACGGGGTACAGTGGATCGAGATCCTCTGTACCCCATTTGAAAACTATCCGCTGTTCCTAGCCGACAGAGTTTTTATTCAAAAAGTCGTAACAAATTAATTATTGGTTTATATGTTAAAGTAATAGTACAAAACTACAAACCCCTGACATACTAGATTTAAATCATAAAAACCTGAAGAAACGTAACTCAGAATAGGTCAAAACGTTTTTATAAAATGTACGAAAATAATACCTCTACCTCTACATTACACAAGATGCTTACACAAGAACGCTTGCACTGCGCTGTGGCTTCGAGCGGCGGCGAAAGAAAGATGGCGACTAGTACGGTGGCGGCGGGGCGAATTAATGAGCGGTCACGTAGTAGTCCATATAAGTGTGTGTGCGTTCACTACATAAAACGTTATGTCAAACTATCCAATGTAACCCAAGATGCACTGTACCCCACTTTCCCCTACTACAGTTCAGGATTAGTCCCAATGAGGAATGAAGTACTCACCTCAGGCACTTACATTTTATCTCTATCGACGACGTCTGTGGCGCAGCGGCCAAAGGTCCGCCTGGAGGCCTTGGTTGCGGGTTCGATTCCCGCCTCGTGACAAATGTTTGTATGATCGGCAGATATTTTGGTTTTCTATGTATCATAAAATATTATCTATAATTTATAATGTAATGTATTAAGTAGGTATATCAGTTATCAAGTACTCATAACACAAGCTCTTCCTAGGCTGGCTAGATGATGCTGTGTGTATTGTCCAGCATTATTCATTTATGACTAGTTTCCAACCCGCGGCTTCGCACGCGTTGTTTCTATGAAAAAGTTATTTCTATTCCATGGGAACTGATTTATGGGATAAAAAGTAGCCTATGTTTGATTCCAGGTTTAGAGCTACATATTGCAAAATTTCAGCTCAATCTGTTCAGTAGTTTTGGCGTGAAGAAGTAAGAAACATGCATCCATCCATCCATTCAAACTTTCGCGTTTATAAAATTAGTATGTTCTGTAACACTTATGGTAATGGTCTCTCAAGTGAATCTTAAAAACTTATAAATCTCCCCTATTTCCAGTTCTCCAAGCCCAATCAGGCAAAGACACGAAGCAAGACACCCGAGTCGAAGTCCTGGAGACAGTTCCAGTGACCCTGAAGAGACTACTCCTTGGCAGGAGGTGTTCCTTGCATGTCCACCGCAGTTTGAGGAGTAAGACGGAGCTGTTGGATGGTGCCTTGGCTATTAATGATGGAAATGCTATATTGACGGTAAGGATGATAAATACAACCTAACAGGGTAAAGGTTTCTTATTCACTTCTTTACGTTACCTTAAAAGTATTAGATAGATAGATAGATAATGCTTTATTCACAGAAACTTATATCTAAAACAGTATGGTACAGAAGGTGACAGAATTGGCGGCCTTATCGCTTAAAGCGATTTCTTCCAGGCAACCAAAGCTTAAAGTTAAAACAAATTAAGGTGATCACGTTATTTACTCATTTTACTTATGTAATTTTTAATTTCTGAAGTGTCCAAGAGTCCTGTAAGGTCTAAAGAAAAAAAAAACACTTTAAAGTTTGAGTTGAGTTTTGAATGTAACTACATGTCTTCATTGTATGAAGATTCCTGGCTTTTGTTTGAAGATTCCTGGCTTTTGTTTGAAATTTCGTGGCTTTTGTTTGAAATTTCGTGGCTTTTGTTTGAAATTTCGTGGCGTTTGTTTGAAATTTCGTGGCTTTTGTTTGAAGTTTCCTTGCTTTTGTTTGAAGTTTCCTGGCTTTTGTTTGAAGTTTCCTGGCTTTTGGAATACAATACAACAGAATGTTTGGCTATATCTAATATCTCAGACTTTTTATAACCGCAAATAATAAAATAGCTACTTATATAGTTTTTGATTAATGAAATAAACTCGTCCTAATGCTGGCTGTGTTTCAACATAGAACAAAAAATACTTGTAATGAGAGATCTGATCAGACCGACAAAATGTATTAAGATACATATTGTTGGTGTGATCCCTTTTACTTTTGTACCCTTTTTAATTTTTTTTTATCATAAACGCATCAATGAGCATGGTTGTCAAGTCGGATTTTTTATGCAAAAGTAATTGCCTTTTGACAAGAAAATGGCTGAACGAATCCTCGTGAAATTCGGCACATTGAATTTTTGTGTTGCTGCAACTGCCTTTGGAGACACTTGTTTGGTTTCAGGTTCCAGTTTCAGATAAAATTGTAAGCAATATATTTTATTGAAGGATCTCAGATCGACAAGTAATGTAAATTGCGTATAAAAAGACGCGGCAATGAAGTGAATTTTAGGTTAAGTATGGGTGATTTTTTTTAGTTATAAACATTGTAAAATAGGTAGTATATACATATATTTCAGTCAAATTGTTTTTTTTTTATAATTTTTTTAATATTCATTATTGACAAAGAAAATTACAATTACAATAATAAAAACAAATTAGAACTAGTATTTACAATTGAAATAATTAAGCTAACTGCAGACTGTTGCAAACAATCTACAGGTAGCCAAATTGTATGGATTTGGCTGGAATATAAATGGTACCTATTTTCGACTACGTCATTACATTACCAACTTAATGTTGTTTATTCATCCCGTACACAAGCTCTGCTTCTCTTGGGCTGGATGATGCTGTGTGTATTGCTCAGCATTATTTATTTATTCGCAGGTGGTTTTATTCCTAATAACAACTCTAAACAAGAAGTTGGTATACGAGCTGCTGTCATCACGGCCTGTCGCATTGAACCACTACATTGCCTTTCTACAGAACGAGGGAAAAGTCACTGAGCTTACGGATCTACTCACGTAAGTTATAAAACCTATTATAAACCTAGTGCGGAAGTGTGATCATGTATCCGTCTTCCGCACTCAACTGAAGTGGATCAAAAGCAGAAAGCGTCGTGATTTGCACACATTATGCCTCTTATTTAAAACTCTTTCTGATCCACTGTCCCCAAGTTATTAACTCCTTTTCTCCATTTTCATTAATACTCTTATAGGTACGGGTGTTTTCACTAGGTGTTCCTAAACCCGTACCTGTTTGTAAATATCCTTGGTATTCCGGATAGGTTGGAAGGTTGATTGTGGAAGAATGACAGCGAGACGGAAGAAATGAAGAATGTTATTTACGATATAATGAGTGATTTTAATGAATGATTTAACTAGATAGATAGGTGTACAAGTAGAAGGCAAACTAATATTACGAAAGAAATTACAAAGCAAAGTTATCAGTGAGCGCGTGAAGTTAGCAAGCTGGTCAGTCGCGGAATGCCGAAGCGAATGAATGATCAGCCGCGCGTGAGTGACCGAGCGATACCGGTCCGAATTGTAGGTTCAGTTCACTCGGGGTATGGTCCAAGTTCAAAGAATTATGCGAAATTAATATCTTTGATTTACAAATTTGGAACGCACATTTCGGATCAGTGTCGAGTGGCGCGTAGGTACGCCACACTCTTGTACCTAAAATCGGATTCTCATCTTTTCACCTGTATGCTGACGATGTCCAGCTATACCTCAGCTTTGATCCCAAGGAGATAGATCATGGTATTGACACCATGACTAAAGACCTTAGTGCGATCCATCACTGGACTCGGGAGTTTGGGCTTCTCATAAACCCCAGCAAGACACAGGTTATGCTCGTGGTAGTAACTACTACCTATCCAGATTAAACACCAACTTGTTGCCGACTGTAAAATACAATAACGTTCCGCTGCAGTACTGTCCGGAAGTCAAAAATCTTGATCTATATATCACCAACAATCTATCCTGGGATTCACATGTGGCCCAGGTAAGCAAGAGAATGTATGGAAACATGCATTCTCTAAAGCTAATGAATGCTACCACAACCAACTAGAAAGACACTAGTTAACGCGTTGCTTTTCCCTATCCTGGATTATGCAGATGTGTGTTATCCCGACGTTACAGAGGAGCTGCTGAACAAGCTGGAGAGATTACAAAATCTCTGCATCCGCTTAATTTTTGGGCTGCGGAAGTATGATCATGTATCAGTCTTCCGCACTCAACTAAAGTGGATCAAAATCAGAAAGCGTCGAGATTTGCACACATTATGCCTCATATTTAAAACTCTTTCTGATCCACTGTCCCCAAGTTATTTATCCGAATTATTTTCCCCACTCTACACTTCTGGACGCACTGTACGGCACTCAAAACCACTGCAGCTAGGTACACCGGATCACTGTACAGTGGGCTACCATAAAACCTTTGCCGTCCAGGCCACTCGCTTATGGAACAGTCTTCCAGTGGAATGTCGCGAGGTATCCTCAGTACATGTCTTCAGATCTAGAGTCTATAATCACTTTCTTTCTCAGGAATAATTCGGTACGTTGTATATTTTATTATTCATGTATGTATGTATTTTTATGTATAATATAGTACATTATATATATAAGTATTAACGTGAGTATTATTATTAATTTTTTTATGTTTATATATGTTAAATGTCACGATTTATTAATTGTATTTTCCTTTGTTTCTTGTAATTAATAACTTTTGATATCTAGCACTACCTACAATATTGTTGTCAACACTACCCAAAGGTTAGCAGGTAGAGAATGCTATCTAGCCATTATGTTCGCCTATGTACAACTTTTGTGCAATAAAGTATATTCTATTCTATTGTATGTTTTATTGTAATTTCAGTTATATTTATTGTACGTACCTAACTGTACTTGTGTGTACCTTGTATTGTATTGTCTCATAAACTATTTCATTTCAACACTTACTTTTATAATTTGATTGTTTAAGAAGACGCAATGCGCGCCATTTTGTGAAAAGGATAGGCATAGGATTTCGCCTTTATTCTTATTCTTTATTCTTAATTTTCTGTCCCGCAAGAGCGGCGCAGAGCATACGTTTTTGGAATGGTGTAAACGCCGCGCCGTTTTCTTTTAACTTTTCTTCATAACCTCACAACTTATGAAGAAACTGGTTCAAGGAACCAATAATTAGTAATAATCTACAAATCAACATAATTTATTTCAATAGACCGCAGGGTTCCTGAGTTCTCGACCAAATTATGTGTGAAACAGTGAACTTTCATAATATTTTTTTTTCGTATTCTTTTTTCTCAATCGTGTATTCACATTGAAGGAAACAAAGCAAAAAGGTTGAATTTTATGTAGTTAACTAGTTTTTTACCACGAAGATCCCGTGAGTACTGAGATCTAGGCCTAGTTTAACAACCAAACTCGTTAGGTTTAACCCTTAAAATTAAATTGAATGCGTTGAAAAAACTAAGAACCGACTTTGGAATCAAAGTCAGTTCTCTTAGTCCTAAAGTGATTTTAATGTTTTTCGGGATAAATACTAATCCCTCGGGAATAAAATTGGGAATCCTCTGTACAAATGCAAAAGCATCATCCAAATCGGTCCATAAATGACGAAGAAATCGACGAACCAACATAAAAAAAAAACATACGTAGAACCTCCTCCTGTTTTCGAAGTCAGTTATAAATACAAACTTATTACTAACTAGTCTCCGCTCGCGGTTTCGCTCACGTGTCCGTAAAAAACAGTGAGCATTACCTCTTAATCTTGATGACTCTGTTGTATTTATGTACCTATAATACATATGTATGATATTGTATGATATTAGGAACATAGATATTGTATTTTATATATTAAAATAGGTATTATAGACGTAGTGTAGTCATAATATTTAGTAGTCTATTAATTATGTTGTTAAGGATTAAACCACCTTCTTTTTCTCTATGAAAGTTAAACACACGTAGGTACCCACATAACATTGTCTCTCTCTCCCAATAAGGTTTGCTGGAAGAGAACTCTATTTAGGGTTAAGCTCGCCTTTGCCATTCCTTTTCTAGTTTTATGTTTTTATGTATGTTTTATTTAGTGCAATAAAGAATTATGTAACAGTTTATATGTCACTCGGGGATAATATAGCTATTTATTAGCAATAGAGTTTTCAAAAATCGTACCTACTAATGTAATAATTCGGGAAATTACATTTTAAACGTTTTCCTGAATTTCAGAATGCTTGGAAGAAGTACTGAAGCTGCTGTGAGTATCTACCTACTATCTATTTAGATTTTTCATAAATTATCTTATATTAGCTGCTGCTCGCGCTTTCACTCGCTTTGTTCCGGGATAAAAAGTAGCCTATGTCCGTCCCCGGGATACCATCTACCTCCCTGTCAAATTTCACTGAGATCTGTTCCTATAAAAAAATCTCTTGGGCTGTTTTCATTTCTTTTATGAATGTAAGGTAGTAGGTAGAGTGATCGCAAAGTTATATGATCTCTCTGATCTTAGGCACGGAAGCAAATATGCACAAGTACAATTAAATAGAAAAGCCATAATTCCCAACTAGCGCCGCGCCCCGGCTTCGCACCCGTGCGAAAGATAGACCTTGAAAGTGTTGATGTTAAGTCTTGAACAATTGAACCGTAATAGCAAGGCCTTAAGGTGCTATTTTCTGCAACAGGACTAACAGCTGACTACTACAAGGTTGTCAAAACTCATGACATCAAACACCATTTTTCGTGCTTGAATGATGACGCAGTACGTTAAACCGCCCGCGAGGCATATTTAACGTATATGAGAAACAGCTAATATCAGGGAATACTCCACAAAATCACAAGAACAAACTATTAAATCAACCAAAACAAACACCGAACAACCATCAAAGACTTTGCTGCGTCATTGTACTCAAACCATTAATTCGAAAGTATTGCCAGCTAGGTTTTGTTTTATTTTCAAACTTGGGTTAATTGCGTAAGATGAAAAGTTTAATTTATTCTAAAATTTAAGGTTTTAAATAATCCGTCATTGAGAATAAGCTGTTTTTATATATTCTATCAATAATGAATTGAAAAATAAATTATTGCAGAACAAAATGTGCTGGACAAAATAAAAATACGCCAAAATTCTTGCTGGGAACCCTGGTTTGACAAACAGATCCCCTCTACACCCGTTCTTTCCCCTCAACGCCTTATTTTCGGTTTAGTGCGCAGCAGTTGAAGCCAACTTCACAGAGCTCATGAAACTTTGCGCGGACTCTACTAATATTTTTATCCTACCAATCAATAACGGTGTTGAGAAGTTACTGAATAAAAAAAAATCGAAATGTAATTTCAGATGTATCAATACCAACACGTGGTCAGAAGCCAGGGCAGTGTGGACAGCCTCCTTCGTAAGATGAGCAACCTATCCAGCAATCACTTCTCTCAGGGCGACGCGCATCATAGCAAGATGCTGCAAGACTATATCAAACTACTTGGTAAGAAGGTTACATCAAACTACTTGGTAAGAAGGTTATATCAAACTACTTGGTAAGAAGGTTATATCAAACTACTTGGCAAGAAGGTTACACCAAACTACTTGGTAAGAAGGTTACAAGGTCCAATAATAAATATTTTGTAATTGGTTTTATATATTATTTACTAGCTGCTGCCCGCGGCTTCGCACACGCTTTTTAAGTAAAGCATATGTCGGTCCCCGGGATACAATTTACCTCCCTGCTAAATTTAGTTGAGATCCGTTTAGCCGTTTTGCCGTGAAAAGGGAAGACAGACAGACAAAGTTACTTTCTAATTTATAATATTAGTATAGATTTACGTAATACAGAATATAATCTTAAATATTTGTATGCCTAATTTTAAGGTTAAACAGAATAACTGAAACACATGGAAGTGACCGTATACACCCTACAGACGGAGTTTTTTATTGAATATATAAGATTGAAATACATAGATATATATAACTATAAGAACCTACCCATCCATCACATGAGTCCATCGCACACTTCCCGGTTCTATGGTGATTCCTTCACTTTGCAGGCCGCCAGACTAACTCCCTTCCTGTTACTATCCGACATGCTAAATCCCTTCCCATCTTCAAAAGTATGGTTCATCAACACTATCTGTCAACTCTTGATAGTCTTCCTGATATAATTATTTTATTTTATTTTGTAATCGCTCTTGTTTTCTTGTCTTTTTTTTTTTGCGCTATTTTGTTAATTATTGTAGTTTCTGTTTTTAAAGTACTTCTATTATTTTTGATACTACATCAAGTACGCCACCGTTAGCTTCAATACGTACTGATACTATCCATCCAAAAGTTGCCTGGAGGAGATCGCTGTTAGCGATAAGGCCGCCGATTGTGCCACATTAGATATAATTAGTATTAAGTTCTTGTTTTATAAGTGTATTGATGGTGCAATAAAGTTATAATCTAATCTACTTTAAACCCGCTATGCTAACCCTCGGTGACCTCCTACCTGAGGGGAGTAGATTTAAAATCAGCGCTGCATGTTCCTCGCATGCAGCACAATGCTGAATCTACTCCATTTGCCTCATTCATTCAAAATCTTCATTAGAAACTTTTTTTTGTGAATAATTCTAGCTTAGGTTAAGAAGTTATAGGCAGTAAATGATTTATATTGATTAAATATTTAATAACATTGAATACCTACAACTGTAAACTACATTCATCATCATGATCAACCTATCTTAGTCCACAGTAGACATAGGCCTACCCCAATGAGCGCCATAGCGCCCTGTCTTCAGCTTGCCGCATCCAGCATCTGCCTGCAGTCTTTCGCAGATCGCCATCCCACATGGCCGGAGGGCGTCCTACACTAAGTTTGCGTTTGCGTTTAAACTACATTATGTTGAAGCAAATAAATTAATCTTTATCTTGTTCCAGAATGGCAGAAACACGTGAACAAATCAGAACTGAACAACAAATCCGCTATTTTCTGCCTCGCGTATGTTTGCAAGCACCATTGGAGCGAGGGAGCCGGTAATATGATGTCGCCTCTCACTCTATGCCAGCGACAACAAGTAAGTTGTGGCATAGCTATGTATGAGCTGCATGCATTTAAGGTCATGCGTGGAAAAAATAAATAAACTGCCAAGTGCGAGTCGACTCGCACACAAAGGGTTCCGTACCGTAAAAATCAGGCAAGTTTTTCAAAGAACATCAAATTTTCAACTTTATTTTATTTTTAGTATTTGTTATTATTACAGTTGAAGTGTTACATAAATATAGAAAGCTTCATGTGTCTACCTATTGTAGTTCAAGAGATACATCCTTGACAAATTAAGAGCAAAAACAAAAAAACTTATTGTATGGAAGCTCCCTTTAATATTGATATTTATTTTATTTTTTGTTGTTATAGCGGCAAGAGAAATACACATTATCTGAAAAATTCAACTGTCTATGTCTGTCATACGGTTTATGAGATATAGCCACGTGACAGACGGACGGACGGACAGCGGAACCTTAGTAGTAAGGTTCCGGTTTGACCCTTCGGGTACGGAACCCTAAAAACAGGTTTCAACTATGTTATAGGTTCTACAAGTAATTTAGATGGCAGACGAGAAATTCTGCGCACATTGTAAGCCATGAAATAGTAGTAACCAGATTTTTATTTCACACGAGACCTTAATCTACACCTCCTCAGCACTTGTGTTACGTTCACTGCTGAACATGCCTCCCCCAAAAAGGGGAGGGTGTCACCACGCTAGGCAGTCGGATTGGTGATCGCAGTAGAGGTGTTAATAATACACAGAAGCATGCTGCTGCCTTTGCCCTGGAAAGTTCCTATAGTCGACTCTTACAACATCCATGGTTTACGTTTGTGGGGTAGATTCTTACGCCGCGCCGCGACTGCCACGGTTTTGAAATCTATTTAATGCTTCTAAATTAAAAAATTCAATAAAACCTACAACTACCAAGATTTTAACAACAAAAACAATTTAATTTAAAAAAATAAATGTTTATTTCGTCATAAGAAACGCATCCACATTTCTAAAAATAAGTACAGATTTAGTCGATAATTTGTCCCTGATATGCATTGCCTTGTATAACTAGGTTAACAAGGCAATTCTATTCTATCTATTAATTCTTTGACTGGGTAAATGTCATGTCTACCCCGATCTTACAGAATTTAATCAACCAAGGACATACAGGACCTCCATCTCCACAGCCTATATTGGTCCACTGCTGGACCCAGGACTCCTCCTGATAAGCGCCTTGTTGGCTTGTTGCCTTGTTACTCTCCCGTGAGATACAGGACCTACTCCATATTATTTTGGAGTATTTGTTGTGTTTTGAGTTTCCCGATGACTCGCCACAGTTGCATGCGCATGCGACGATAAATGACTGAACTCATCATTGATTGGAATAACAGACGAGAGAGACTACTTCACTCGATACTTAGATTCTAATTATTTGTCTTTCAGATAACTCCACTGCAGTATGACTGGGTCGTGTTGAATGTTCACGCAAAATCAAATAAATGGGACTTGGTGGAATCTTTGTTCACGAAAAAAGTAAGTAAAGACTTACGAACACTCGGGTATTATAGGGCGCAATGCTAAAAAGATATTGCGCTCCGATTCCAATCCAGTGGACGCGTAACTTAAGGAAGAGATAGACCAAACTGCCATAAGTCCACTGACATCAAATTTGACTTTATGATTCGGTTGTATTCTCTTTTTAAATGTGTAAATTGACATTTATAAAAACAAACTACAATTTTGCAATGTTTTGCTGCATTAACAACGTTGATTGCAGCGCCCCCTGGTGAGTAACACCATACAACTTAGCTAAGAACCATCGCCAATGAACCTTTTACCTTTTACAGAAAACTGTGTCTAAATATCTGCTCCTCTAGAGATAATCTGATATTTTGTAGTAAGCCTTTTTACAAAGGATACCTATGTTTGACAATTAGTTTGAATTTATTTATTGATAATTTTTTCAACTCATTTGGTAGTTTGTTGTAGAAGCGTATACATTGCCCTTTAAAAGATACATTAATCTTGTGTAGCCTAGTTGTGGGCACAGCGAGTTTATTCTTATTTCTAGTATTTAAATTATGTATATCGCTATTTTTAGGGAACCGATTGATATTCCTATGAGTGTACAACAAGTTTTCATAAATATATTGACATGGTCATTATGTTTATTTCTTTGAATTTTTCACGTAGGGTTTCTCTCTAGTTCTATTTTGTATACATAGAAAATAGGGTAAAATGGGTCTCTGTCTCAGCATATTGCATTTGCCCGATACTGCGCTGGTTTTCATAGTACACCAATCTTACCAATATTTATAATTCCAGGACTGGCTAGGCCGCACCACGGTATCCTCACACATCCCAATAGAAACTCTGCTGTCTCGACTGAACGACCTGAATGCGGGTAGTCGGATATTGGCGACGTGCGTCAATAAGATCGCTAATACTGAGGACAGGTTGCGACTGGCTCAGGTTTATAAGGTAAGAATATTTATCTTATTTGATAGATGTTTTATTTGGTTCACAAACATAGACGGTACAAAATAAAATCAAACACAGACAATAAACCGACGTGGCGCGGCGGGCGAAGGTCCGCCTGCGACGCAGGAGGTTGCGGGTTCGATTCCCGCCTTGGGACAACCATGTACAAACATTTGCCGGTTGAACAGTCTCCTTACAGCGAAGAGTAAAATGTCCCTTAGAAATAAGATGACACTTTACAAATCAGTCATAAGCCCAGTCATGACATACTCCTCTGTATTATTTGGCCAATCGGTCAACCTCCGCCCCCTCCAGGTTGTTCAAAATAAATTCCTGCGCAAAGCCACGGGCTGTTGTGAACCAATAGTAATAGCAAACCAGTACTGCAGCAAGGTAATATAAAAGGTCTTCACAGGACCATCTTTCAATTCTTCGTCATCTTCACCTTCAACGGAGTTCTCCAATCCAGCAATAGCAAGTGTGCACCTGCTCTTTCATAATAGGCCCTTCTAGTGCGATCGAACCGCAATAAGGTAAAAAAGTCTCTGTGTTTGCCAATGTAGTGTTCGTGTTTAGCCAAACACGAATTTCGAAATGTGGATGGTTTACAGAAACCGCAATGCGTTTAGCTTTTTTTTCGAAAAGAATTGAATATAATAATTTATTCATAGTTCATAGATTTTTATTCATAACAAAACAATAATAAATAATAAATAATAAATAAATAATGCTGGACAATCCACACAGCATCATCTAGCCCCAAAGTAAGCAGAGCTTGTGTTATGGGTACTAGATGACTAATAAACTTAATACAATATATAACATAGATAGATATTTTTTATTATATATAGAAAATACCCAGAACACCCGGAACAAATATTTGCAGATCGTACAAACATTTGTCCCAAGGCGGGAATCGAACCCGCAACCTTCTGCGTCGCAGGCGGACCTTCCCCCTCCGCGCCACATCGGTCGTCATTGTTACAAGTCAATTATCTAAGGATGATATACAATTCTAAAATTGTACCTACTTTAACTTAAAAAGTACATACTTTCCCAAAGAAAACGGAAAAAGATAAATAAATAACAACATTCATTAGAATTAATAATAAAACTATCATTTTGAGCTTATGAACTCACTAACTATAAAATGTTTGTTCGATAAGCCAACTTTTTAGGCGTTTAAAAATAGCATTGCCTGTAAACCCCTTAATCGAGTCTGGGAACCTGAAAAAAACATTTCATATAATACAATTATGTTATTGTATCATTGGCGTCAATGCAATACTACTAATTGGACTGGTGTAAAAGTTGACGAAATAAATTTCCACCAATGAACGTCTTCGATCTTCGAGCCTTACAATTACGAAGTTTAAGAGCTAAGTTTTAGCTTCTAATTTTCTCCAAATACGACGATTTTATCAAGAAAAGTCGTTTAAATAATTTTTTTTTTCACAGATACATTCCGTAGTGATAGAGACACTAGCCAAGCAGAAGGATCGCTCAGCACTGAACAACTACAAGATGGCTCTCAGTCCGCAATCCGAAGAGTACATACTAGCTGACAACACATTGCGGGACTTGGTTAGTAACAGACTGTTGCAAACAATCTAGAGGTAGCTTAACTGCTTTATTGTTAATGGCCATTCTTGAAAAACACAATCAATATAATGTTGTAGATTGCAATAAGCTCTGACTTTTCGTGGGACACTCAGAATAGGCAACCTCTCGACGTTCCTATTACCAACGTCTCACGTAAGACGTTGGGAATATGTCTCACGGGAGGAAAGGTTCTCGAGTGGCGACCGCGATGCAATGTAAAACGCAATATGGGAAGACCTTTGATGGACCTACGAACGACATTGTAGCGGTCGCAATAAGTCGTTGGATGGAGGCGGCTCAGGACGCTATTCGTGGCGTCGTGGGAGGCCTATGTTCAGCAGTGGACGTATACGGGCTGGTGATGATGATGATACAGTCCGATTACTTACAACAGCAAACGTATTTATTGAGCAAGTATGACGATATTTCTACCGATAAAGGAATCGGGAACTTGGCAATTATAACGACGACCTCTGTGGCGCGGCTAGCGAAGTCCGCCTGCCCTGCGACGCAGGAGGTTGCGGGTTCGATTTCTGCTTCGGGACAAATGTTTGTACGATCTGCAGATATTATATGTATAATTAAATTAAATTAAATTATTATTAATATTTATCTTGTAAAGTATTGTATTAAGTATATCAGTCATCTAGTACCCATATCACAAGCTCTGCTTAGCGTGGGGCTAGATGTTACTGTGTGAACTGTGTCCAGCATTATTTTTAATTTATTAAAAAAATTATTTAATAATAGAAGAATCGCTCAGTACCATAGATGTAAGGTATTTGCCGCCTCCGGCGAATAACCGCACAACTCTTAAGAATCCCTCCAACACGGCGCGCGGACGTCGTAAGAGTCGACTAAGGGAATCAGGGGATGGGCAGCAGCTCCCCTCTAAATATTTTTAACACATCGCCTGTCAAGCATGGTGATTATGGCAAATTCCTCCTTGCTTTGGTAGGCATGTTCAGTAGGGATAATCAGACTCCGCTCGGAATTATTAAAATAATTTAGCGGTTTTTAATATTTTCTGCGTTCTGCAAGGAACTACACTACCAAAAAAGTAGTTTTCCACAAATCGTACACCATTTTCTACGAGCCCATGTTACAACAAAGTGTGTTATAATGTAGCTTTTCATCCCATCTATTCGAAAAGGACGACTTGGTTCGCCTTTAAGTGCACCCAAAGGTGGTGTTTTCTTTATGAAACTTTTAGCGGGCAGTAGTCAAAGTCAAGGTCAAAAACTTTTTATTTCCATAAATACAATAAATGTACACTTAGAAAGGTCCAATTCTTAATAATTAAACTCTGACACGGAAATAAAGTGATATTTTTTATTTCAGTCACTTCGTTATGTAGACTAAATTAAAAAAGCGACGAAGCAAGCCTGTTAGTTAGTTGTTATTTTTCGAGTTGGAGCAAATCCGGCCCAAGCTTTTTTATCCTCTAGATAATCTGATATTTTATAGTAGGCCTTTTTACACAAGAAGGTTTTGCCAATTTGTTTGAATTTATTTACTGACAATTTTTTCAACTCACTAGGAGTATTGTTGTAGAAGCGTATACATTGCCCTTTAAAAGATACATTAATTTTGTGTAGTCTAGTTGTGGGCACAGCGAGTTTATTTCTTGTATTCAAATTATGTACATCGCTATTTTTAGGGAACCGACTGATATTTCTATGAGTGTACAATAGGTTTTCATAAATATATTGACATGGTACTGTCATTATGTTTATTTCTTTGAATTTATCACGCAGGGATTCTCTTCAATGAGTTTTTAATCCTCTATAAAAGTGCGCCGCAATTATCTTTGCCGCGCACTTCTTAAATTTGGAACATGTTAGTGTTCAGCGCCAAGGAAATCGAACTCAAATATTGTTTGAATAAAGACTGGTCTCCGTAGGTATTATATTATCTTGGAGACTGGCTGGTACTACATCTAAACAACGAGCTTCACCCTCACATTTTCCTCAAAATGAGCCAGATTCGGACATTATTTCAAACACGCAGAATATAAAATCTACAACAATCTCTATTCATAATAAAACTGTAACCATAAATTTTCATAATTGCGAAAATGTCTCAAATGTAAATATAAGTTTTTAGTTGTTTTATTATTAGATACTATTTAATTTCAATTTAGTTGTTACTCTATGTTTTATTAAATAATAATATTATATGGGGCGCCTTTTATTTTCTCATAGAGGGTAATGAAAAGTAGAGTGTATCACTCAGGCGACGTACTTTGAATCCCTCGCTACGTTCAGGGTTCTACTAAAGAATCCTTCGTTACGCTCGGGATTAAAAAAAGCGCCCTCGCCGTAAAAATATTATTTTGCTCCCATATGATACAATCTACTATTTCTGGTAGTTCAATTCCTTGCAGAACGCAGAAAATATAAAAAACCGCTAAAATATTTGAACGGAAAGCGATGTGTGGTCCTAATCTGTGCCCAGATATATTTCGCAGTCCGGAATAATTTAAGTTTTATTTCTTTTCCAGTCGATAAAATGGAAAAACTGACCAACAGCTCCAAGGAAAAAGCTCTCTTCGACTTAAGAATTAAGGACTAAATTGGTACGTAACTGTAAGTTGTAAATAAACTAAGGTGTAAGCCAGAATTTTATAATGTACTAATTTTTTGAATAAGTTTTGTATGGATTTAAGTGTATTTTATTAAAACGCTTAAACGTTACTCGGAAGTTTTTTTAAGGTAATACGGCATAAAATACTCCTTGGGACAAATAAACATGCAGAGGATTTTACTCATGGAAAGTCAAAACCAACAAAAGCAGCCAAAGTCAAAGTCAAAAGCACTTAAGGCAGTTGTATGCCTCAAACTAGCGCCACTGCCTATTCTTACTTATAATTACGTTAAGCTAAGGATTTTTTAAAATGCCATTGTACAGTTTGATCATTTTTTTTATGCCTCTGTGATGTTATTTTATTGTTTTATTATACTAGCTGCTGCCCGCGGCTTCACACGCGTTTTTTAAGTAGCCTATGTCCGTCCCCGGGTTACTATTTACCTCCCTGCCAAATTCATTGAGATCCGTACAGCCGTTTAGACGTAAAAAGGTAACATACAGACAAAGTAACTTTCGAAATTATAAAATTAGTATAGATTTTGTATAGTGTAAGGCCGCTACACACAGAAACCGTGGCCAGGCCGGAGGCGAAGGCGTGCGGGTGGTATCATACGAATTTATAAGAAAGACCAGCCGGCCGCGTATGTGTAATCTTTCATATAAATTCATATGATACAACCCGGACGCCTTTGCGTTCGACCCGGCCACGGTTTCTGTGTGTGGTGGATTTTAGGCAAAGATACAAAGTTGCTCTTGGTGGCCACCAAACTCTGTTTCCGCATCTCAGTCTAAATTATACGAAATTAAACTATTTCCGAGGGATTAAAAAAAAGAGCTCAAGATAGGTATCAGAAACTGTACAATGGATTTTCGAAAAGTCCTGTGTTTAACGTAATAAATATTTATTTATATATATAATAGGTATTATAAATATGTATTTATTTGAGGAATGATTTCGCTCGTCTTCTTTTTCTCTTTGGTCCTTACACTCGGACGAAGGAAATCACACTGGGCTTCTATTTTATCTCTATGGCTCAAAATGAAGTAGGTAGATTTTTGCTTGTCTTTGTTTTAAGCTTTGGTTAACACTAAGATCAGGGGATGTAAGTGAGGGTGATTTAGTTCGTCCAAGGGTATTATGTTCTGTGAAAAAAAATTCTAGCTCTACGGTTAAAACAGAAATGCTGTTTTAACCATAGAGCTAGAAATTTTTTGAAAGTTTTAACGGAGAGGTTTTATTCGCTTTGATTTCTGTCAAATGCTCTTAGTTCATTGTTATTTTGGATAAACATATTTATTTTGTAATTATTCTGTATTGTAAATTATCTACTATTGTCACAAACTATATTTCAAATTAACAGAGATTATCTACGAAACAAGAAGCAAAAACAATGAATAGACATACTGGTGAATGCAAGTTATCAGCCATACCCAAGAAAACCCAAAAAACTACGATTTGAAAACAAACTCATTGATTGAACACATTTGAAACTACCATTGACTTAGGCCAGTTCACAACCACAATCAGAGTTTGAAAAAGCTAGTGCATTCGTTGATATTTCAGATAAGTTCGATTTTTTAAACAGATTACCAAGTTTCATCTGAACTTTATGGATATCATTCAACAAATAAAGTGACACCTTACTTCCAATTAAGAGAAACTAGTTTAATAATCGATTTACTAGAAGGAAATCTTCTTCTCTACTTCTTACATCTAAAGAATAATTACACAAAAGCGATTGCTAGAAGTTTCAACCTATGATAATTTGACGGAAAAACTACAGTGTCTGCTGGCTAAAAGTTTTAACAAAGTAAACTTTGATCTCAAAAAGAACTTGTTCACAAAAGTGATCTGCTGGATTTTCGAGAAACCCGAATTTTGGCGTTACTTGATTAAAGTGTACTTTCAACAAACCCGAGATCTGGTGTTTCGTGATCAAAGGGTGCAGTAAGACAATGTGCTGTTGCTGCTGCTCCTCAAACGGGTGTTGTGCCCGCACCTTGCGATTTCTGTGCTGTATTTATTTGTGTGTTTGGTGTTTTGAAAAATGCGGTTTAGATAATATATGTGAAGATTGCTGTGATGATGTTGATTAACTAAGTATAATATACCTTTTTTTATTTTTATTTTTGTCAACATTCTTTATTGACAAAGAAAATTACAATTCCAAAATAAAAACAAATTAGAACTAGTATTTACAATTGAAACAATTAAGCTAACTCCAGACTGTTGCAAACAATCTACATGGATATGGATATGGATCAGTTGAGCTACCTGTAGATTGTTTGCAACAGTCTGCAGTTAGCTTAATTATTTCAATTGTAAATATTATACCTACCTACATGTTAATATGTGCAGTATTATTTATTTGCATAGGTAGGTTAGGTCGCTACCAAATTTCACCGATCAACTTTTTTCTCGTGAATAGACTGTCAATTGACTACAATCTCATGTGACAATGTGGTCAACGATGTTTCACGAAGGTCTAGAAAACACCTATTCACTCGTGTTTGAAGATAGTCAGGTTGTAGCTGGCCATGGTTCACTGCGATGTGAGCCTATGTTCGTGCGCAAACCGATCAGCTCTATCTAACAGCTTTAGACTGGACCGTCCACCGTTCCGTTCGCTATATTTATGATACTTAAAGCATAAGTGCGCAATATCCCTATGTTCAATATGTTAATCTGTACGTAGATAGGACTTTTAGGTGTGATACGTTGCGTATGGACGGATAACTTATTTATGATCAAATTCTAAATGTGCATAAATGTGCTATTTAGTCCATCAACTAAAAGAATCGTGCATAGTGTAATTTTGGAGTTATATTACATTTAAGTTGATACGTATGAAACGTGTCGTTTTGTACGGACAATGGCGCATTTTGCATGTATTTGGAAGATTTTTTTTTACAAAACTACTACCTGGAAATGTGCTATTTAGTGCATCAAGCAAAAAAACTGTTCTTTGTGAGTTCTATAATGTTTAGTCTTATATATTATTATCATTAAAAAATCATCGAACCTTATTCAAAATTAAATCTAATAAAATTTACCTACATGTCAATCCATTATCTATCTACCTATCTATATATATATATATATATAAAAGAAAGTCGTGTTAGTTACACTATTTATAACTCAAGAACGGCTGAACGGATCTCGGTGAAATTTGGCAGCGAGGTAGATGATAGACTACCTTTTATTCCGGAAAAAAGCGTGCGAAGCCGCGGGCTGCAGCTAGTTTATGAATAAAATACCTAATGAATGATAGATTAGTTCTAAAGCAGATTCGATCGTCGACTATAATAGTGCTTTGAATTGTTAGGTATCTTATACCAATTAACTATTGATTGTTGAATACCTAGGTACTGTAATAAATTAGCGATAACAGCATGTTTCAGAAATTCAGAATCTTGAAATTCTAAGGTGTCCTTCAAACGTAACGGACACAAACGAGGTTTCTCCTCCCACTCCTTGAGTAGGTAACTTTATTAAGCTCAGTAGTAGGTAGGTAAAACATTTAATCATCAACTTCAGCTTTACAACAGCAACATCGACAGCAGTTCCTGCAGTCGCAGTCTGCCTCGACCCCACACAGGTGGAGGCAGTAGGCTATGAACGTGAAGCAGAAGATGCAGCGCAGACTTCCGCAGAAGTTGCAGCAGCACATGGACTAATACAGGCGACGAGTGTTTATGTGCCTTGGATCTGGCACAGGGATCCAAAGCCAACAGCAACACCTACTTGATTTTTTGTGTTATGTTATGATGATACGTTCAACTTCAACTTTTTTATTTTTGGCGTCGCTTGCTTTTCGCTACGACTCTGCCAGTGTTAGTAAGGAGTGTCATAAACTTCAAAAATAATATGATCGGTTCAAAAAGATCGTTAGGTACATACAGTGCATTCACAGTTATTTTACCTCTGACAGATGTTTTCTGAGTGTTGGTATAACTGTCGAGTCGTCTTGAAGAGCTTACAGGTATGTAATAAAGGGTTACCCGTCTTAAACATTTTACCCAATTAAACTGGAAACTAGAATGTTGATCTGTTGTTTATTATTGATTGATATAATATTATTGGTACTTACATATTATGTTAATCGAATATTGGTACAACTGTACTAGTTTTAGGTATGGAGATAAATATTTTATTAAAAACATTACTTCCAAAATACCTGATTAAATTTTTAAGAAATATCGTATTATATGTACCATTATCACACAAAGTGTAATACTAAATCGGCATAGTTAGGTAATATTAGCAATACTGTTTTTTACATTTCGTTTAAGGGAGTCATAGAAGTTATATATGGCAATATAACGCTCAGATTGCCAACCTAACAGCTAGAGGTAAAATAACAGAGAATGCACGAGGAATGCACTGTACATATAGTGAAAGCAACAATACTTATAAATCTGTGGTTATGACTTTTAGTGTGATTATGACAAAGTCATTGAACCTTTTGGACCATAGAGTGAGGATAGTAGCCATGGTACCATGGACGAAATAAACTATAAAAGTCATTTGAAATCGGTTTACAACGGGATATATATCATGAAACTCTTTTAAGGGTTAAGCTCGCCTATGTACATATCATATTAAATTAAATCATGCTTATGTATTAAGTATTGTGTACAATAAAGAATTACAGAATGATTCAAGTTTTGTTTGAGCTGTCCAATATTTCGGCGCAGTTTCATCACGGAATAACTGAAGGCACTGCGAATGAGTTTTATTGGACACACTGATCTATCCTCATATTTTGTCTTTTGCTACAAACGTTACCACTACTACCGGTTTCATAACGAACGCAACTCGATCACGACAGACAACGCTGACGGTATCAGAACGCGCGGCCAGGTTGGTACATAATTTTTCAGTTTTTGCATATTCTCACAACAGAGCCCTCAAAGAAACAGAAGTTACTGTAGGTACCTATAATGTAATGAACATTCGACAAGGTCTAAATTGACTAGAAAAAAGTTTTTTACACATTCAATAAATTAAATAAAGAAAAATAAAAGGGTTGAAGAATAATTTATAATTGATGGTGCAAAAACCCAGAAAATATTTTAGGTTATTCTAGTACATTATTTACCTTGTCGATGGTCTGAACGGATTATACGGTTTTAGAAATTTATTTCTCAAAAGAATATACATTCACTTATGAATACAGGATTATCTTAATTTAATTTAACATGCAGAGCGGACTTACATATGTAACTAACAGTTAGTTGGTGATGATTATTCAACATTAAAAATCAATTTTTATGGAAATATACCAGATTCACTTTGTGTTTAACAATAATATTGTAAGTGCGGGTAGACCGGAGTATTGTTTCGTTCGTCGCTATAACTAAAACAATGCAAGATAACAATAGCAGTTGCTCGAGGGCGGTTCTATTACGTGTTAATTGGCAGTTGCTTTGAGAGTTAGGTTATTGGTAAGTGGTATGATTTGTACAATATGGTAGTTATCTAAGTAGGTAGGTTGTAGTAGGTATATGACAGATTTAAAAATAATAATTTGAATTTAGTATTTTTATTTTAACGTGTTAGTCAGTGTTTTTTTTTTTTTTTATATAGTTTATGCAGAGTTCTTAAATTCGGAGAAGTCTTGTAAAATATGGTGTTTTAGTTTCTTTTTAAATAAATTGAATGAGTTACCTTCTTTGATGTAATTAGGTAATTTATTGTAGAGGTCGGCTCCCTCGTATAATATATTCTTCTTACCGTAGTTTGTTCTCGGTGCTTGGAGTACTAGATCATTTGGTCGTCTGAGTGACCGTTTAATGTTGGTTTGTGATTTTTTTGTAAAAGATATTTTTGTATGTATTTTGTTATTGAGTATTTTCCGTATCAATACACATGTGTTAAATTTATATATTTGAGATAGAGTCATAAGATTAGTTTCTTTGTAAACTTTAGACGTTGACGTTAGATAATCATAGTGAAAGACTAGTTTTATTATTTTATTTTGCGATGTTTGTAAGATTTTTAGATTCGTTTTAGCAGCACAGCCCCAGACCTCTACTAAATAATTAATGTGGGATTTTACGAGGGAGTTGTATAATGTGTATCTCACGGATTTTGGGAAGCAGCGAACATTACCACGAAGCGCACCCATGAGAGATGACAATTTTGAGGAGATTTTTTTGATATGATGTTTCCAGGTAAGGCGACTATCGAGGGCTAATCCAAGGTATGTTTCCTTGTTCACTTTGTTTAGCGGTATGTTATTAATAGTGAGAGGTGGGAATTCAGCAATTCTTTTATTTTTAGAACTGAAAATCATATAATTTGTCTTTGTTATGTTGATTGTTAGCAGATTGTATTGGAACCAAGTATTAAGAATGTTGAGATCATTTTGAGCATCATCTATAATTGAGGTGATTTCGCTACCATAATAAAACAAGCAGGTGTCACCGGCATATAAAGATATGTCACCTTTAAGCCCTAGTTCACTCACATTATTTATGTATATCAAAAAGAGCAATGGGCCGAGGATTGAACCCTGTGGAACCCCATACGTTATTCGTTCTGAAGTACTTTGGGTATTCCCAATTTTGACAATTTGGTGTCTGTTAGTTAGGTACGATTCTAATGTTTTAAGCGCAGTTTCCTGTATTCCTATGCCATGCAACTTTTCTAAGAGCAGTTTGTGACTTGTTAATATACAAGGTGCCACGTTATTCATGTACCAACCCGAAACTGGGTTGTTGTGCACCCTATACCCAACAGATCCGCATGGTTGATTTTCAGAAATACGTTGTTTTAAATTTTCATAGCAAAAAATAACTTAGGTACCTACGTAGACGTACCTACCACGAAACAAACGTACCTACCTACAGATAAACATTAAACATTGTATGGTAGTTTAGAAGAAAAATGTACGTAAAACCACCGTAAAATTGACGGCATTGGCTTAACAAAAGCGATTGAAATGTCAAGCACCTTACTGATGAACAGCTGATGTTAGGGTTGTTACATGGGCTAGTTGCGATGAAAGTTTCGAGGTCTTTTTTTCAGTAAAAACTCTTGAAACCCGGAAAGTGCTAGAACAAAAAATGGTCGTTTTGTTGACCCGCCCCCCCCCTCCCCTCTCCGCTTAGTACACTAATTATTTGGCACCTTGTATAATATCATTGGATTATACCCGGGAAGGACACTGGCTACTTTTATTGCGTAAAATCGCACGCGAAGCCGCTCGCAGAATCCAGTTACAAAATTAAACAAAGAAATATATGTCAATAGACTTTATTTTTCGTAAAAAAGTCTTTATTGCTTTTAGAAGACATTTTAAATCCGGTGTCGCGAAACAACTGTTCTACGTCATCTTTGTCCAACATCAATGTGACCTGTAAAGAAAAAGGAACATTAGACGGCCTCTGAAGCATAAAGGCGAAGGTCCACCTAAAACAGGCTTTGCGGGTTCAATTAAGCATTTCCTACTGCTGGACAAATGAAGGCCCGTGTTATGAAACCATGATCAGTGAAATCCATCGGTGGATCAGAGTGGACAAAAAAGTGGAAACTGATCCATTAATGGACCTGCAAAGTGGATCAGAGTGGAATAGGGCGATCGATATATGCTTGAGTAACGCTTTTACCACAGAAAATATTTACTCAAGCATAGACCCCTGACTGAGCAAGCTTTCATAAAACACGGGCCTTAGTATCTTGGAAGCATTGGAATTTTACAAGACGAGATCAACTACATTGCACTTGAGTAGGTTCAGAGTTGGTTAGTGTGGTCGGACAACAAAGGTTAACACTTAATTATGTAAAGTACGTAGCTCAAAAATTTTATCGGTGAAAAAAAAAAAAAAAAATATTCAGTGTTTCATCAATGTTCTTTAAAATTCACGACGTCGATCTCTGGTGCACCAGACAAAGATTCGCCTGTGAAGCAGGATGTTGCGTCTTCGATTCCCGCCTTGGAACAAAATCGCGCTCTGCAGATATTTGATCCGGGTGTTCTGGGTGATTTCGATGTACTTAAAAAGTATATGTATGTTATGTAAGGTAAAAAGTTAGATGATGCTGTGTGGTGATTCTCCAGCACTATTACTACTACGCAGCATTTATTACTGAACACTTGGCCTGTTCTGTCCAAAGGTGGCATAATATGAAATTTAATCCAGATTAAACTAAAGATTCACTTACCCCAGATAAAATACGAGGTCTCTGCGAAAGCCGACCTTCCGTGGAAATAAGTAATGCATGAGCACCAGGCCTGAAACGAGAACTTGAGGTAAATGGGTTATTTTATTTATGTTAGAAAATGTAGTTTTCTCTAAATTTGTCTGTAACGTACCTCATAGGCCGATCACTGGTTTGCCTCCAGCGTTGTCTCAGATGTTCCTGAAAATGAATTTTATTAGAATTTTATTTTTATTTATTTGGAAGACAGACATATTATAGGTTATTCCGTGATCATGGCGCATGAAACTGTGCCGAAATATTGGAAACCTCAATACTCAAATCATGGTAAATATCCCGTTGTAAATGACTTTAGTGCTAGATGGATTTAAAAGATTTATAGTAGGTACATAGCTTAATATACCTCTAGAGATACAATAAGAAACTTCATCATAGATCATTAAAGTCCCCACTACAAAAAAATACACATAAAAACTAGTAAACAGACTTAACAAACAAAAGTATCGAGTGAAATAGTCACACTAATATTTAATATGCAAATGTTCGGATATTTGATACTCTTCTTCATTCATACCAAATTTGCCAATTCAAATTCAAGTTCATATATTTTGCGAAACATGGGTTAGGTACAGGGATGTTAGATTAAAATAGAATAAGCACAACAATGATCAGCTTTACAGCATGCAAAGTCACGATAAATGGACATAAATAAATACAATGTCAGTATCTAAATTAATTAATAATCAATGAATTGTCTTATTCTAGAATTTATCCATCAGATATTCATTAACATTGTAATAGGCCTTATCAATTAACAATTGTTTTAATTTGAGTTCCAAAATATTAATAGTATTGCTTACTTTAATGCTTGTAGGTTGATTATAGATACGAGGTGCCATACAAAATACGCTCTTATTAAAAAGTGCCGACATATTTGGAGGGCAATGAATTTTCTTGTCAAGGCGCATACCTACATTTAAGTTTGTCAAAGAAATTCAGATTATTATTATGAAAATAATGAAAAAATAAATTTAATTTAAATACAAAACTACTGGACGGATCGATCTGAAATTTTGCATAGATAGGTATAGATCAAAATCTGAGTCGGGTTTTTCTTCTACAATTAAGTTGTGTGTGTGCTTGAAGTAGACGGGTAATGTCTGTTTTTACCTTCTCTCTCTCTGATTGCATGGCATGTCAATTTGTGGGAGGGCGTGCGTGGCCGCGAATCGCATTATGTTGACCATCGCTGTGCATTTATGAAGTAGCTAATTTTGATAGGAATCACGGATATTTATTCCAAAAAGCATGCGAAAAAAACCCTAGGCTATGTAAAGACCCAAATAGATTGATTCTAATTATTTTAGAATCAATCTATTTGGCCCACATTTAGCAAAGTATAGTTTAAACTGCTTGGCAATGTGTATAAAAGAATATAATAAACAAGATCCGTCAAGTGCGAGAGCGACTCGCGCGCCGAAGGGTTTCGAACGATTGTCAAGTAGGTATACCAATATATATGTAATAGGTACCTACTGGTTAGATACTTTGCTATTTGATGAATACCAAAACATTGGAGTAGGTATATAGGGTAATAGTAAAATTTTCGTCATTTTTCAAAATATTTTAAAAAGTATGAAACCTACAGAAATTTCAAAAACTGTTTTGAGATGTACATACCGATAACTTTCATTTGATACCCCCACTGGATGAGGTAGGGGGAGCTACCTCCCCCTTTTAAAAATTATGCCCCCTTTTTAAAAAGTGGTCCACTCACAGACTTCTCTATATTTTTCCTGTAAAATATAGATCCATATCTACAAACGCTACATACATTTCAGATGGATCGCTCTGCAAACTTCGTAGATGGGGGGGATGGGTTATTTTTCGACTTTTTTCAAAATATTTCAAAAAGAATGATATTATAATATATTAAGTCGTCTCTTACGATATCCACAGGCTGAGTAAGAGGGGTCGATTCTTACGACCACGGCCAGTAGATAAAACAAATTTACCTCTGAAGCCTGAATAGACACAGTGGGTTCGTACTGTTCCTCCATTCTCGAGAAACCCTGGCCGAACTGCTCTTGTTCAGTACTGTAAGAGCCAGGGTGCTGCCTCGTGGCTGGCCTTGGCGTTGTTTGACGCAGGGGGATGACTTCGAAGTCTTCCTGGTTCCTGGATCATAAGGTGTTCCTATTAGCATTTATACGTCCATTGCTTAACGTGCCCACTAACTAAAAGTTTATTTCAAAAATAAAATGGCACTATTTAAAGTTAACGGATACAATTATAGTAAACTATGTAAAAGTTTTTGTATTATAACATGATTCTTTCTAGGTGTTGTTACCCGTGGTCGAGTTACTGTCCTCCGTGTAAATATAAAAGCACCCTTTTCGGGTACTACCCTTTCATGTATCCGACTCAGTTCCTGCTGGGCTGCCTTGGTTATAACAGTCTAGAGGTCAGAAGAACAAACGACCAGATCATAGCCATGCTGAAGATCTTTGAGGAAAAATTGACGCCCCGGATCTCAGCGATGAGCTCCTGCTGATGTCCACCACGGCTACCACGAAGTTGCCGCGTAGCTGTCTGGGACGTAGGTCCCAGGCAACTTGCGTTGTCACTCACTGGTCGCTGTCCTGATGCGCGTGATTGGTGGACCACGTGTGTACAACTTCACACCGCGGCTTACAGCTACACGGAAACAGGACGTACGGTGACACCTCGGTTTTTGTTGTGTGCGTAACTGCCTACCGTGTTAACAAATTTATTTATACTTATTGCTATTTTTAGAGAACCCTAGTGTCTAGATAAACCTAACGTAGGATTTAAGACGCTACTAACCAACAACATGTAATCTTTTTGACAATAAACGATATCTATATATCTACCTTCGTGGTGGAAGCTAGGCTTTTTGCGGTGCCGTACTGCCGAACTGTTGCTCACGCGCAATCTCCTATTCCACATAAGTATCTCTCATCACTCAATGCCCTCTTGGATGCGAACCCTGAATGCGGTATATTTGCGGATGTGTGGAAGCTAATGACGTTTAAATGCCTGACTTTTAGGGAGTCAGGTACTAAATAGAATTATTTATTTGACTGTACATTCTAAATTTGATCTCTATTTTATTTAATATTTACTTTGAATTTTATTTTAAAAATAATTAATTAGTTTTTTAACATTATTTAATTTTTATTACTTACATAGATAATTTATTAATACCTATTATATTGACTATGTAAGGTACCTAGGTTAATTATTTTGACACGAAACTTTAGTTAGTAGGTATCATCTCATTTATCACTTCGAATTGTATTAATTTTAATGTAAATCTTGTATGACTAGTGTAATTGGAAATTTACTTCTGTACTAGCTCAATAAATAAATAAAATAAGTCAAATACTGTGTTACGTTTTGAAGTCTTGCTCTCTCCTTAATGGTAGGTGTTAATTTATGTAGTGTAAACTTAACAACATAGTGCGACTAAATTATTTACATAAGTATACATATAAAATAAACCGCCAAGTGCAAGTCGACTCACACACGAAGGGTTCCGTACCGTAAAAATCAGGCAAATTTTTCAAAGAACATTAAATTATCACTTGTTTGGAGACCTTTTTAAATTTTATAATTTTTTTTATATTTTTTGTTATTATAGTTGAAGTGTTACTTATTTATAGATAGTTTCATGTGTCTACATATTGTGGTTCAAGACATACAGCCTTGACAAACTAAGAGCAAAAATAGCTACAAAATACACATATTTGTATGGCGCCCTTTAATTAGGATATATATTTTATTTTTTTATTTGTTGGTATAGCGGCAAGAGAAATACACATTCCCTGAAAACTTCAACAGTCTACCTCTTACGGTTCATGAGATAGAGCCCTGTGACAGACGGATGGACAACGGAGCCTTAGTAATAGGCTTCCGTTTTACCCTTTGGGCACGGAACCCTAAAAATAAAGATAAGAAACATAAATCTGATGAATGAGGGGGTTTTGCCGTAATCACCACACCTGGCAGTCGGATCGTTGATGGCAGTAGATGTGTTAGACATACACAGAAAAAAGCTGCTGCTCTTCCTTTGGTAGAATCCCTTAGATAGCCGCTTCTTACGACATCGGCGGGCCGAGTTCGAGGGGTCGATTCTTACGCCGCGACCGGCACAGCTCGAAGAAGGTGTACTCGTACTTACTAGGTACTTATCAACATTTTATATACTACTAGCTGCTGCCCGCGCACTCTTTTTTCCGAGATACAAAGTAGCCTATGTCCGTCCCCGGGATACCATCTAACTCCCTGCCAAATTTCATTGCGATCCGTTCAGCCGTTTAGGCGTGAAAAGGTAACAGACAGATAGACAGAGTTACTTTCGAATTTATAGGTAATATTAGTACGGATTCTTTGTTTCAAGGTGCATGCCTTGATGGCCCTATGTGACTTGGCGGGCCAATATGGCGACCAATATTGGCCTCCGCCTTAAGACTGGTCCAGAAATGAACCTTTGCCGAAATCTAAAAATTAATTATAAACGAAATTATAAGAATTTATGTTTGGAACCAGGATCCAGGTACACTTTACCAGTTTCCTTCACACTAGGCATAACCTTTATCGCTGAGACCAGTAATTTGAATTAACTCGGGCGACCTCTGCGGCGCAGCGGCCGAAGGCCTGCGAAGCAGGAGGTTGCGGGTTCGATTTCTGCCTCGGGACAAATGTTTTTACGACCTAAAAAATATCTTTCTATGTACTTTAATGTAACAGAAGCTCTGCTTGGCTTAAGATGATGCTGTTTAAATTGCCCTTTATTATTTATATATCTTAACCTGAAATTTCGGACTACTTATGTACTGTACTTACCGCCACAGTCCATAAGACGTAGTCTTCGACCTGGTCAGCCATCGGGACGTGTCCTCAATCATGGATCCCTTGTCCACGACCTTCTTCCTCACATCCAGGGCGTGGTCCAGCTTGTCTACCAGCACGCCTTTTGTCTTTATTAGATCATCTGGAATTAGCAGAGACATTTTTTATCTTCTCTCTTAGGATGCGTTCACAGTGGGTAACGAGCTGGTAGCAGAATTTCAATAAAAAAAAACATTTGTCGGCCATGGGCGAATATTTCTTTGAGTTACCAGGCATAATCCCGCTATCTCCTGCTGTCCACCGAAAATGCAGCATAGTCCGAAGATTTATTTAAGTATATAGATTTTTTTGTTTTCCCTGATTACTACAACCTGGGCCTATTTAACGCGTTCACTGCCAAGCTGCAGTAGATGTCCTAACGTCTGCTGCAGCTTCGGGTTCTAACGGAAGATCAGCGGTGGCTAGGCCTCCTACGGGAGCTTACCCAACATTATGCTGAGTTAGGACCTTTTTATAACAGCTCTATATATACAGTCGTGGTCAACTAATTAGGGACACTCTTTGGTTAAACCGAATTGTGAATTTATTTTTTATTTTCCAACGAGTCTAAACCATATTCCATATCTCTTACATGTACATATGTAAGTATAATTAGTCATTTATGTGCCCGATTATACAAACAATAACAACTTCTTAAACATTAAACCTCTTTACAGTATAGCTGATAGATTATCATAGTGCTATTTGTTCAAATAATGCTGGCTGGCCATTTAATTAGGGACACTGAGATATTGCGTTATATTTTCAAAATTTGAATCTCAATACTTTTTTACTTCTTCTCTTACTGTTTCGTGGTAGTTTTGGCGGCAATCCCGATATTTATTTTAAGTTTTGAAAAATATTTTGAAGAAAAATGGGCAAAAATAAAAGTTGCGATCTAACACTACGAAAAATTATCATGAAGTTTATTGTCGAGCATGGTTGGCCATTCCGAAGGATAGCAGAACATTTCAATTGTTGAAAAACTATGGTATACAATGCATTACAACATGTCAGACGAAATAACACAGCTTTAAATGTGCCCAGAACAAAAAGATCGAAAAAAACAACTCCGCAAGAAGATAGAATGATAACCAGGTTAGCTAAGAAAGATTAGTTTCTAGGCTCTATTTTAATTAAACACGAAGTGTTTGGGACAGACGAAAGAGCTGGTGTCTCAGCGAGGACCGTTCGACGACGTCTGGTAGAAGCAGGGTTGTTCGGAAGAGTGGCTCGCAGAGTACCGTTGTTGAAGAAAGAACATGGAAATGCTCGTTTGGCGTTTGCACGTAAATATGGACATTGGACCTACGCCCAATGGCAACATGTATTATTCTCTGACGAGACCTAGGTTAATTTGATTTCTTCAGATGGAAGGCAATACGTACGGCGTCCAGTAAAAGCGGAAATGAATCCAAGATTCACAAAAAAGTAGGTGAAACATGGCGGTGGAAACATTAAAATGTGGGGTTCGTTTTTTGGACGTGGAGTGGGACCTGTGAGGAAAGTTCAGGGTAACTTAGACCAACATCAATACAAGGCAATATTGGAGGAAACGATGCTTCCCTATGCTGAGGAGCATCTTCCTATTATATGGACGTTTCAGCATGATAACGACCCGAAACATACCGCCCTTTCAGTCAAGTCGTTTCTTACCAGTCAGTCAGTATCGGTGCTAGATTGGCCAGCAAATAGCCCGGACCTTAACCCAATCGAACACCTTTGGCACGAAATTAAGAAAAAAGTTGCCACTTATCGTACCACAACTTTAAATGAACTTAATGAAGCTTTTTGTGAGGCATGGGCAAACATTCCTGTCGAAACATGCCAGAAACTGTTAATGTCTATGCCACATCGGTGTCAAGCGGTAATTACTAACAAAGGTTTTGCTTCTGGGTACTGATTTTACACGTAATAAAATGGAGCTGTTAAAGATATTATAATACTGCAGATTATTAGTTTTGTTTAACTCTATTTTTCATTATAGTTTACTGTCCTTAATTAAATGTCCAGCTACAGAATTATACCTTAAAATTGAATACATGTTCAACCTTTCATATTAAATACTTTTTCTATTTATTTATTCTTTTATTTACAGCCATTTATAGCATAATAATCGGACCAAATTATGCAAATAATAGTTACTGAGAAATCAATAGGGTTTTATATTTGTATGTACATAACCGGTTATTGTTCTTCACTATCTTGCATGTCCCTAATTAGTTGACCACGACTGTATATATTTTTTTTAAATAAATAAATAATGCTGGACAATCCACACAGCATCATCTAGCCCCAAGCTAAGCTGAGCTTGTGTTATGGGTACTAGATGACTGATAAACTTAATACAATACATAACATAGATAGATATTTTTTATTATATATAGAAAATACCCAGAACACCCGGAACAAATATTTGCATATCGTACAAACATTTGCCCCAAGGCGGGAATCGAACCCGCAACCTTCTGCGTCGGAGGCGGACCTTCGCCCGCCGCGCCACATCGGTCGTCTGTATATATATGTACCTATCTTATAGCGTGTCTTGTCTTTTTAACTGTTCATATTGTTGTGGTTTTAAATAAATGTCTTATATTCTATTCTATTCTTTGCAGCGCGTAACCATTAAGCGCTGGTTAATGGTGCTCTTATGCAGCGCTTAATGGGATATAGGTAAGGTCTTTTTGTGCCAAGTTACCTCGTAGTTAGAAGACCTTCTTATAATGAGGTCGTATTTATGGTAGGTAGTAGGTAGGTACTGACCTCTGAAGGCAGCAGGTATGGTCCGCGTGGTGCGTCGCTTCGTGGTCCGAGTGTAGGGCACACTGGGAGACGGTACCTCCCCCACGTCTAAAGTCAGGCCAGGGTCAAAGTCTTCATCCTCTTCGTACACTTCCTCTGTTTCTGGCTCGGTTGGGAATGGGCGGCGGACCTGGTTGTTAAGTACTTAATAAAGTAGATAAGTACTTAAAATAACGAAAAGTATTCTCGATGACTCAGTGGTTGCTGAAATTCTGGCTTAATTCGTGTACAAAGCAGAGAGAATTGAAAAAATAACGCCACAAGACCTGTCCAGGCACTGGCCAGACAAATGCCCAAATCTCCTATCCCATCCGCTTTTGAAGAAACCGGGGACATTCCATACATTCTTGGATGAGGTCCAAACTAACTAAACAAGGATTCCTTATGGTTACAGCGCATGGCAGTTTACAAGAATATTGCGCGAAAGTTCCCTGTCTAAAACCATCTGCAAGTTGCAATCTCCTTACCGGTGTGCATAACAAAGAGAACTGCGTCCTGGGCCGTCTGCCAGTATGTACCGGACAGGGCGCCATAGGGCCCGGCGTGTACGTCCTCTGTCCCAGCATGTTGGTGTGGGAGAAGTCGCAGACCAGCAGTAGTCTAGGGTGGGAAGACCCGTAGTGTACTGCGCCGCAGCCCATCGCTTGGAGGTTCCATACGCAGAGTTGGCTGAAGTGACCCCATACTGCACCCCTGCAAAACAAATCAAAATCCGTCAAGTGCCAGTGAGACTCGCGCGCCAAGGCTTTCGTACGTTTGTCAAGTATAGGTACAAAATTAAATATGTACCATAGGTACCGGTTAGAGACTTTTCTATTTAATCGCGAGTATTAGCCTGTTATTGTTATTTTTGTGTTTTGTATATTTGTATTCTGTTTCTATAAGTGGGAACTTGTTAATAGCCACCTGTTTCTTCACACATCGCAATTATGTATATTTTGCTGAAAGATCCCCTAATATAAATAAATAAATAAATGAATAGCTAAAAATTGTACCTAGGTACATCGGTTTGTAAACTTTGGAGTATAGGGGTGATGGCAAATTTTTAGACTTTTCAAAATATTTCGAAAAGTATGTAACCTACAGGAATTTCAAAAAGTTGGAACTTACAGTAATTTTAAAAACGGTTTTAAGATGTAGTACAAACCGATACCTTTTATTTGATGCCACACTTGACAATGAAGGTCTCTTTTAAAATTTCGACATCACAATTTTTACTGAAGATTATGTACAGGAGCACGAAATGTAAGTGTATTTTATTATTATTTTAAATTTCAAGCTGTAGCTGCTGCAGTTGCTGAGATATTAAAGACGGAAATAAGACAGAAAAAGCGAGACCATAAATAAGGGGCGACCTGCGAAAGATTGCAGGCAGATGCTGGATGCGGCAAGCTAAAGACGGCGCTATGGCGCTCATTGGGGGAGGCCTATATCCAGCTGTGGACTAAGATAGGTTGATGATGATGATGAAATAATGGTTTCGAAACCGATCTCGAAACTGTAGGGCTTCGAGATCGGTTTCGAAAACAAGTCTTAAAGTAAAACCGGCAAAAAGCATGTCGGGCAGTCGCCCGAAAATTGCAATGCAACGAATGCCCTTACTAGTCAGTTAGGGCATCCGTTGCATTGCAATTTTGATGTGTGCCGACGACATGACTAAGCGATTCCACGAGAAAAAAGACCAATAACGATTTAGATCTGCGGTCACGTATTTCCCTATTCCGTGATCTGCATTCATGTACTTATTCATTTATTGAGTTGTTTCATTTGTGAATTGTGAATGATGTTAGTTAGCACATAGTGGTTTTACACTACAAGTACTTTATTGCGTTTTAGAGTCAAAAATATTTTTTTTCAAGGCCCAGAAAGATTGGTCAGAAAACCTGATGTGTAACGGCCTTTAGCGAGTAAACGGCTGGCGCGTTCCTAACAATACCTGGCTGGAGTTTTTCATTTACCTAATTGAGCAAGAAACAGGGGCAAGAAACAATGGGACCTTATTTAATAATTCTAGCTTGTTTAATAAATGTTTCTCAATCTCTATCTCTAGCTACCTCAGGTACCTACTACAAAGCCGCAATCGTTACGAAGCTGCTGATGATGAAACTTTGCAGCCTCTCTATAAAGAAGCAACAGTCATCTTGAAGGATCTCCTTACCTAGCAGCGACTCTAAATGGCTCCGTCAGCTGGTGGGGCACAGCCCGCCGCCGCTCCCCCCACCACGCGTCCAGCACGCGGCGGATCGCGCGTCGTGCTCCGCGCGACTCGGTCTCTCCTGTCTTGTGCCAACGGACCTCGCCTACTGTTTGACCGGCATAGGGGTAGCGCACTGAAATTAGAAAGGTAATTTTCACAAAACAAAAAATAAAGATTTGCAAAAATAACTGCCAATCGATTCAATCATTTACGGAACCCTAAAATAGGCAAGATGAAAAGTGAGGCAAGATGATTTCAGGGATTATCTTGGACAATCGGTGTACAAGATGATTACATTGCAAGATATTTATCTTGCAAAAATAAAATGGTAATATTCAACATGCCGAGTACGCAGCAAGCTAGCCAGATAAATTTTCTACTAAATGTTTATAAGAAATCAAATAATATCCCAAAAATTTTCGACTTCGACGAGACTTGAACCCGCATCCTCCCCTCAGTAAGAGAACGTGCTAACCAACTACACCACGAGGTCAAATAACGTCGAAAAATTTGATTTCTTATAAATTACCCCGAGTGTGAGGCCTTACGCACTATAATAATAAAAACCTTAGGTACTAAATGTTTCTCTTCAATAATTATTTTAGACTAGTTTCTGCCTGCGGCTACGCACGCGTTATTTCTATGAAAACATTTAAAGGTTATTTCCAGCCCGTGGGAACTGTTTTGTGGGATAAAAATGCCTATGTTTGATTCCAGTGTTAGAGCTACATGTATGCAAAATTTCAGCCCGATCAATTCAGTCGTTATGGCGTAAAGAGGTAACAAACATACATCCAAACTTAGTGTGATGTGAAATTACAGCCATTCTCCCTTATACTACTTTCCCCTACAACTCGAAAACTGTGCTTTTTCTACTAAAAAACTCAGAGATTGTGCAGTCTCATCAGCAAACATACTTAACTACGTGCACTGCATGACATGCCTCCCCAAACAGGGGGGAGGTTGCGTAGCGTGCTGATTTTGCCCCATAATCAGCACGCTACGCAGGTGAACTGGCGATCCCAGTGGAGAATAATATACAGAAGGAAGCTGCGGTCCTTTCTCTGGTTGGTAGATTCTCATATTATGCTTACGATATTCACGGGCTGAGGTCAGAGGGGTCGATTCATACGACGCGACCGCCACAATCGAATTTTGCTGGCTAATGGCAGATTTCTATTTGTATTTATTTTATTCCACCGTAGGTACATGTTACAGTTATGTCGTATCACTCTATTTAATTTATATTATAACAATCACAGGCAAACTTTTGACATAGGAAACACCATACCCTCCTAAGGGATTGTTTAAAGAAAAAAACAGACAGATAATCGTTTTCTAAAAATTATTGGTCAGACTAAAATGAATAATAAATGAATTAAAAGGTATGTCAAAGTATGCTGCTGTACAAGACCATTGTCAAACTATACTAAAAATAGTGTACAAAATTACATGATAAATTAATAAACTAAGAAAATAATAATGAAATACCTAATGTCAGATAGGTAACTACTTTCTATGACGAAGTTCTCATTTCCTAATCTTCAATCTAGGGTAAGTATAAACCTAGTGATTATATAAAAACGACATTCATTCCAGCATTCTGGCCTCATTGATCGGATTTACAGAATCCCCTTGCTTAAGGCTTGAGTTTGTTAAACAATAAAAAATAAAAGGCTGGTAATCAAAAATATATTTCAAATTTGGATATTTCTTCCAAACGCTGTTGATTTCGAGTATTTTTCTTTCACTGAAATATATGTCAAAATATTTTTCACAAATTGAACGTACCACGAATAAAATAAATTATTTATACGGCTGCAGATAATTATTTTGTGTTCTCAAGGCCGTTGGGCCATACACCATCCTTAAATTGAACAGATAGTCATTGCGTCACCTGTAGCTCTGCATTCGTCGTGTATGAAGTTACATTGATCCGCCAGTCTCTGAGCTAGGAATGCTAGTTCGCGGTCCCATTCCTGCCAACATAATAACATGTTATTTTATTTTACAAATAAGTACCTACCTAAAAACCGCCGCGCCGCTTAGCTACGTAACACTTATTCGGTGAAAATGCACTCTAAACCATAGATCTAAGTAAAATCTGTAGATATGGTACTTTCTCCCAGCGCTTACTCAACAACTTGTGTATTAATTTTATGTCTTAATTGTAATCTTTATTATCATACTTAACTGTTTGTTTCCTAAATGAAAACATAACTAGCCTGTGTTACAACTAAACGCAAATGATCGCTCACATTTACATTTCCAATCTTGTGCAATAATTATAATGAACAAACACGAGGGTATTGCTGTTTAGTCAATAAATCACACTAAAGTACGTCGAAGCAAGCACGCGTAACACGAATGCCGCGCCCCGCCCGGTTCGATTATGACTGAGGTAGGTGGACCTAATTGCACCTAATTTGAGCCTTCCATTTTCGAGAGGAAAGTGGTGGTGGAGGTGGTTATCCCCTTTTTACTTAAATCAATGCTCTAAACGTTGTAATTATGGCCTAAGAAATATCAATGAATCTCACACAGGATAAACTTGCCTCAAATTATACAGAGCTTGTGTTCTACAAGGTGCCACGTTATTGGTGTACTAAGCCGAAAGGGGGTTCTTGTGCACCCTATACCCAACTGGTCCGTATGGTTGATTTTTTTTGATACGTTTTTAAAGTTTTCATAGGAAAAATATTTTAAAACAAACGCTAAGCAAAGCGACAATCCTATCACTCACGAACACACACGTAAGGCCGCGCGGGCGGCGAAGGCTCTGCTGCGTCTGCGCGATGCGCGGCGTCGGGCGGCGCGAGGCGCGGCGGGCGTCCGAGAGCCAGGCGTCGGCTAAATATGGGCGGTGACAACTGAAGGTCAGCTGTTCATCAGTAAGGACTGATGAACAGCTGATTAGAGTAGGGCGGTAGGGTTTTCTCTTACATAAAAATGAGCTAGTTATGATGCAAGTTTCGAGGTTTTTTTCAGTAAAAATCCATGAAACCCGGAAAGTGCTAGAACAAAAAATGTTCGTGGGCCCCCCTTCCGGTTAGTACACCAATAACGTGGCACCTTCTATATTGGTTGCAGACTGGACATAGAGATGAAACTTTCAAACATTTGCGGGAATCGAACTCGCAACTTTCTGCGTCAAAATTAGTTAATGTAAGTAGTAAGTAGATTACTTACAACATACATCATGACCTCAGGTTTTGGTAGATGGAGACCCCCGCGCACTCTTTCATTTCCAGCTGCTAGCTTTTGACGACGCCTTTAGAATAAGCAAAAAAACTGTAATTGAAGGATAGCATAAAACTATCATCATTAAATCCAATTTTGTTTTTCATACATAAAGTTGTTGCACAAAAACTATTTCAGCCTAAAGTTTCCCATTTGCAGGGCTATGGTCTCTCTCTTCCATTCATTATTTTCAGTATTCTGCAAGAAGGTACCTACTATTTAAAAGAGATAGCTACTCCCTGCACCTCAAAAGGATTAGTCATCTTAATTTTAACAATAACCTCCAGTACCGCACTTCACCTCCACAGCCTATATTGGTCCACTGCTGGACGCAGGCCTCCACCTTTAAAGCGCCTTATTGGCTTTTATCTCACGGGGATAATGCCCATAATCCCCTGCTGGGCATGCGGGTTGGGGATCGCATTCGGTGGTAGAATGGTTCTGCAGGGGGCGCTGCCTCCAGTACAACACAGTACCTACTTAGTAGTAGTAAAATAAAATGATCCGAATAACTGCCCCTAAGGGTCGTCCATTAATCACGTGATGTTTTTAGCAAAGTTTTGAGCCTGGTGAGCGGCCGCATGGTGATACGTATTAGACTCCTTGTAGGTACATATTAAGAAAGTATCTAAAAGTTTAAGAAAATATGTAGGTATTGTCTCCAAATATAACTAAGGTTAGTGCACTAATGTATTATCTATTTACCTTTCTTTTAATACATTTTATTTATAACAGGTAGAAGTACTAATAAACACCGTGATTAAAATGTATGTCTGTCCGTTTAACGAAAAATAAATGCATATGATATCTCACTGCCCCCTTGTGATATTCGTGGTTTTCCCCCCCCCTTCGAGGCTCACGTGATTAATGGACGATGATGACGCTGTCTGTAGGTTTCGCAATAATACAATTGACAATTGATATTATGTAAAAACTTTTACCTGTTGATGTAGAACAGTATGAAGTTTTTCATGTCGTTGGTGAACTTGATGGTGGAGTAGTTCTGACACGACGCGCCAGGGCCTGGCTGGAAGATTACTAGAATGTGTCAGAGGATGTGTTCAAAACGGATGCTCTTATTAAGATTATTAATAAAAAAAGCCTTTTGTCAAGGTTAACTTAAAAATTACTAGGTATTTTAAACTAATTGGCTGTTTGTGAATAACATAATTCGTTTTCAAATTAAATTTATTAAGTAGGTAGGTACCTACTTAAATAATGATAGATATCAAAAAAAACTTGGGACGAGTTTTGCTCCAACTCGAAAACTAACAACCTAACAAGGTAAAGGTTTCTTGTTCGCTTCTTTGATTTACCTTAAAAATATTGAAGTGGACAAAAAATAACGAATCTTTGATCATAGTCGCGAAATTTTTGAATAATTAAGTACCTAATTATTTGTATTTGTATGTAGGTAGTTAGTCTAACACTGTCTTATTTTAATTTATCTAATTAGTTGTTCACATGTTTATTAAAAGTCGTATTAAAAATGTTACGCTGAAGGAAAACAAGTAAATATTAAGCAAAATACGTCATATTTTATATTTATTGTTATTCATTTTCCGAAGAAAATTATTTTTTGGACATTTTTTTTCTATTATCCCACTACCAACTTTATTCAATCAGCTTCATTTTATCAAAAAAACTAAACAATACAACTTTATTTCCTAGTTTCACTTACCTACGTAATTTGAATTTTGTGACGTGTCCAAGAGTCCTGTAAGGTCTAATGGAAATAAAGCTCTTTGATATATGAAACAGAAATGGTAATAGGTAGGTATGAATTTTTGTGGGGTTTATCCATAGCTGGATAAAGGCCTTCATCTCTTGCCAGGGTTTTCCACTGGACTTTGTAGAACTTTTCTATTCCATGTTCCAATAAAAATAAATAAAGAGGTGCATAATGCTATACTTATTGTATATTGTTTGCCCCTTCCAGTTGTGCTCGCTCGCGTAATCGCCGAGCTGCTATTGTTTTGTTTATACGCAGAGACATTCCATCAAACATTACCGTGATTACGGCATGTTCTTATTAAGAGGGCTATTACAAAAAAAAACGAGAAATTGCACGGTTTCGTCGTCAAATTGTATGATTTTCGTTTGTTGCTTGAAATAATAATCACTTGTTATTAATAGTTCGTTTCCTCTACGTCGCCGTTTCCAATAATCATAAAACAAATTTTCCTGTCTGCCTGGGTAGTCGCGAACTGGTTAGAGTAAGTCAACTTAAATATGAATTTTAATAGTTTCTCACATCAGGAAACTCGCAGGCCACATGCCGGCCCTTGCCCTGGCACAGTCGTTTGTACCGCACCGCGCAGTACGGCTGGTCGTCTACAAGCGCCAAGACGATTGCCAACAGGAGCGGCCATAGTATCCACAAAGACATCTCTTCGCTGAATAGAGTTTAAGTAAGAAGTAAAGAGACTTCGACTTCTATTAACTATTATACCTAAAACTGCTGGGTATAGTGCAAACAATTCTGCTAAACGAATTGCTTCACTATGGCAAATGGTATCGATGGACGATACCATTGTCGGAGTGATTTAACAGAATGGGGCCCCAGAATAATTTTGCCGGTCTGGTCTTTGGTTCTGTCTGCACCAAAGACCATTTAGTCTGGTTATATTCTAAACTAGCTTCTACCAGCAGCTTCACACGCATTCTAAGTCGACTATTTATTTACTGTGACAGTATGGGGAAGTCTGAAACCTTAGGAGATACCTACAGGTAAAATGTTTATACATATTTTTTGTCAATTATTAAAGCAGTCACTGCCCATCCTCTGCGGCGCAATCCACAGGGGCCGCAGTGGTACATAATTTTGCGTGTTCCTCGTGGGCACCAGAAGTGGCAATAAATCTGGGCTGTAGTACTAGGTACTTCTTTTCAGATACGATAGTCTTATGGACTGACTTACCATAAAAAACATTATTAAAAACACATTTTAAACTGCTAAAATATTGATGAAAATCTAGTAAACTTTGAAATCATAATAGGTAAACAAAAATGTAAAATTCTGACAGAGATCCGCTGATTTTGACAAAATAATAATTCTGAAAGAAAGAGGGCACAAGACATCATCGAGAAAAAAATCTAGTCTATAATGTCCTTCACAAATAAAACCTCAACGTATTATGCGTTTTCTGGGAGGACCCCAAACCACCGAAGATATAATTAATTATCCACATTATTATTTAGCTCTTTGCCCTAAATCTTACCCAAACAGATCCAATAATCTGTCCTCTCGGTTTTTTATAATACATGTAGTATATAAACAAAACCTTAAAAATTCTGACTAATCCGATACAGTTTTATTGTATAATAAAAGAAATATCTGCAGATCAAATATTTTATTATGAAATCCAATAATTTATGTTCTCATTATTTACATCGTTTACGCTACAACTATAAAATAATACATCAACAACACATAACATAAAAATGCCCTATTCTAGAACTCAAAAGAAAAAAAAATCAACAATTAATAAACCCAAACTAGATGAGAAGACATTGATTGAGCATTTTTATGCTCAATCAATGTCTTCTCATCTAGTTTGGGTAATCTGTCGATTTTTCGACAGATTTCTATTTTCTATAAGATCAAATCAGTTATTTCTATCATCGTCATCATCAACATATCTTAGTCCACTGCTGGACATAGGCCTCCCCTAATGAGCGCCATAGCGCCCTGTCTTCAACTTGCCGCATCTAGCATCTGCCTGCAGTCTTTCGCAGATCGTCATCCCACCTGGCCGGAGGGCGTCCTACACTACGTTTGCTGAGTCGTGGTCTCCACTTGAGAACACATTTACCCCAGCGGTTGTCGGTTCTTCGCGAGATATGCCCAGCCCACTACCACTTCAGCTTGCTAATTCTCTGATCTATGTCGATAACTTTGGATCTCTGTCGGATGTATTCGTTACGAATCCTATCCGTCAGAGAAACTCCGAGCATAGCTCTTATTATTTCTATAAAGGTTGTTATTTTCTCTTATTCTCCCCTTTATAGACAATAACTTATATGATCTTATCGAAAATTGACCGGCGTTAAGGGGAGTAACGTAACGTGTTAAGCCTTGGTCTCTTGATCACCACGCGTACGCTGATGTGCATATGTAGTGCCGGTCACAATCGTATAAAAACGTCCAGAGTGGTCTTTTGTTCCTTCAAAGTTTGCGTCAGTAAGGGGTAGTACGCAGTACGCAGCGCACTGCGTACTAATTAAGAGACCAAAGTTTTACACTGCGAGCGGCGTGCAGTCAGTACGGGGAAAGGAGCTCGCAATGAGCAACGTGACTGATTTTAGCACACGGCGCGCGGCGTAACGTTTCATGCTCGCTGCGAATGGTACATTATACCCCGTAACACCCCAGTCTGTACCCGGTTTTATGTTACTCGAAGAAAAATGTTTTAATAAATTCGTCAAGCGCATTGAACATTTTAAATTTTACACAAATTTTAAGTAAAATAAAACGGCACGGCAATTCATCAAAATTAAATAGATGAAAAAGGGAACGCGTCAAAATCGGTCACCACACAGTATATAATTTTTTTTCATAACCATTTCTAAACTGCATAGCGTATTTAGTATTCACACTGTCGTTTAACCGTGAAGGCCATATAATAGATTTTTTGTCGATAGGTTCTTGTAACTTGTTTTGTATTTATTTTTGCTTCCCGTAACAGCTTAATAAATAAATAAATATCCGCGATGGCAGTGCAGAACATGATACTGCAACAAATTTTTGCCTTTAACACTCACTGTTGGTAGAATTTTCCTAAGGAACAACAAAACATAAAACCTCTGCCTCTATTAGAAGGGTTTTATTTAATTTAGTTTTTTTTACTAAAAACATAGCACAGGATCGTAGAGTTCTAGAATAGAGCGGTCATATATAGGTTTCACTGTGACTTGAATGTGTGGTGAGGCTTTACACGAATATATTGTTTAAAAATAACACAGTACATAATAATAAGGTTCCAGAGCTAAGCTGTCTCAAACACAGCCAATATGAACGCTTAGCTATGAAAATCGAGCCAAGCTTTAATAGATAAATCTTCTTGTTTCAGTGGTTTTTTAACAAAGCCCCTCCATAGTCGCGGCCTGTGATGGCGGCCAGTAAAATCTGCAAGCGAATACAATGCAGATTACTGGACACATCATGCCGGGTCTGTCTGGTAGAGGCTTACCATCGAACACTCAAACACAACTTAGATTTAGGCAAGTCTCAAGTCGTGATTTTTTGACACTTCAATGAAAAGTTCAATAAAAAAAAATCGCGACTTGAGACGCTTAATTCTGAGTTTGCGTATTCAAGAATTAACTAGCTGAATGTGTCAAAACCAACCTATAGCATCGCTTGATTGTCATAGCTTAGGGGTTCTGAGAGCTCTTATAAACACACTACAAAAAAACGAGTGAACATTTTATAGCCATTATATATATATATATATATTCCTTCTTACTGCAGAACAAAAGGAAAATCCGTAAGTATATTAGATAATATGTCATCGCTTTTGAAGTAAAAAACCTCACCATACAAAAATGAAATAAACGAGTTAAGAAAGAGCTGCCACAAACTTGTCATGGTTTTGAATGAATCATATTATTATTTAAAAAGTTTTTCTTAAAACTGGCAGTGTCATACAGTTTCGAATTTTATAAATTAGCACACCTTTTTTTCTTGTTTTTGCTAATTAACAGAATCTTAGCAGATTTTTGAGGTTTTCTTTAGTTCCTCTAATACTTCATTGATTTTTAACGGTTTATTTTTAAAAGCTGGCAAAAATTCATTAAAGAAGGGCCAAGGCACGTTGAAAGCGATTAAAAACGCATTTGCGAGCATTCCTTCGGCGGAGTTCTTAAAAAAAGCGCGCATCTGAATGCGAATATTTTTATCTACCAAGAAATGTGTGACTTCATTTGTGTAAATAGGGTTCAAAACGTTGTTTAAATCTACAAAAGTTGCCTTCGATTCCCATTTAATGTGCCTTGACCATAAGAACAACTCAGCTAGCAAAGAACACAATGTAGTTTTTTTACTTTAAGTATATAAAAACTACATTTTACGGTAGTATTTTCTACAGTAACTGGCGCTCTACTGTAGAGAAGTTCGTTGTTCATGTCAATCAAGATTATTTGTTTTAGTTTTACTTTGTAAATTGAAAACCTACACTTTGTATATTGCTCTTAAAATATTGCTTTATTGGCGTTTTTTAATTTTTATTCATTATCTAACCAAATTCTTTTATGGAAATATAATTCAATCTTTCATTAGATATCGTGTTTTATAACAATTTCATAATGCAGCAGAGCAAACAACAAAAGTAGGCTTTTTAAAAAGTGCCCGTTTTATAAATTGGCAACATTTAGAAATATAAATGAGATCACCACAAGAGTTTTAAAACAGTTTAAAAGTCACTAATGTATTCAATTGATCGTATTATACTAAATTTTATAATAAAACTTGCAGGACGCTTAACTAAAAAGCAAATGGCAGTACATTACAAAACCTTCATAATATTTTGTAGCAGCAAAAATAAGCTTAACCCTAGATAGAATATGATTTTATTCAAAATACTTTCATTTTCCTAACTATAACTACGTGTACACTAAAAACTGTAAATGTTGAATCGAATCAGACTAAATGATCAAATTATAAAAAAATAAATGCAAGAAAAAAAAACATTACAAAATGTATCACGAATTTAAAAATGTTTTCTCTAATTTCTATTCGATTCGACACAACACTTACAAATTAAATGCTTTCATACAAAAATCTTTTTTACATCATTTACATATCAGTCATAAGGAAATTTATTACTTAAAGTCTTGTATAAGCTATTTACATCTCTATATTTTTACATATTGTAATATTTTTTGCAATATCTGTTTAAAAGACTAGCAATACATTTACTAGCTATCAAAACATCTTTTACTAAACTAACTTTTCATAATTTGCTCGGGATTGAAAACGCTTAAAGACAATTTCATGTCATGATTTCCGCAAACTTAAAGCTTAATAATTATTATTGTGATGATATTATACGCTATTAATGTCGAATTAGTATCACTTTTATAAAATGTCCATAATTTAAAATTAAAGCATACAAAACAAAGATAAACAATACCATTTTCATAAACGAATGAAATTCATAGGTTGAAATCTATACTTATAATAATAACTATACAAAGACGGATAATGCAATACCAATAAATAAATAAAACTTATAGTTGCCATTAAGTTCGAATCAAATAAATTAATAAAGTAAATGTATGTGCTTTATCTTACATCTTTACGTCTTATGTTACGTGGAAGGCTTCCCTTAAGTGATGTAACAAAGCTGCCTAACAAGACATTACTACAGAAAACGTCAACTTTCTAAAACTGACTGTGACATACTAAAAAGTGCTGATGTAGCAATATTTGGCCACTTTTATCGGAAGTGATATCTTTACTAATCTTAAAATTCATTAACATTTTTTACATTCTGATCTCTAGTCAAAGCGTTATTGCGTATAAGACATTTCACACCAATATCAGAAAAGCCCTGATAAGCCTATCAAAGGTTAAAAAATAATTATGAACAAAATGGAAACTCTTTTAACACGTTACTTGCATCTGACAATCACTGACGCCAGATTTTCACAGAAGCTTCAAGATGTGTAAAAACAACGTAAATTGCAACCATTTTCTATGAAAACATGGTTTGTTTATGCAAACTTCCATTTAATGCTACTTTTGGAGCATTTGGAGATTTATTACTGAAAATCAACACAAATACTCAACTATTTTCTACCCGCAGCTTCGCACGCGTTATATCTTTGGAAACGTTTTATGCTTATTTCTATCTGGGAACTGATTTACGTGATAAAAAATATATTACGTCTATAAACTTGCTATGGAAAATTTCAGACCGACCCGTTCAGTAGAAATAGCTTGAAGTAGTAACAAACAAATCCTTGGGACAGATTTTTGTAAGATCTACAAATATTTGTTCCGGGTGTTCTGGGTTATTTTATATGTATAATAAAAAAATAACTATCTATGTGTATTGTATTGTATTACGTATATCAGTCATCTAGTACCCATAACACAAGCTCTGCTTAGCTTGGAGCTAGATTGTCTGTGTGGATTGTCCAGCATTATTTATTTATTTTATTTATCTTTCCATCCAAACTATCGCATTGATAATATTAGTGTGATGCTATATTAAATCGAAATTCTGCGAGAATCCGCATCAGAATCCAGCTGAATCCAAATCGACCCCGATTTCGATCGAATTAGAATACATTGGTTATTTTTACACTTCGTTCCGCTTAGGAGAAAAATGGCCGCCAATTGATATCAATAAATATATAATTTACTCGCATTTGAATCTGAAAATGTCAGTCGTATTTTCATTAGATTAAGGCTGATTTTTTGTATTATGTTACAGGGGTCATTCGTACTACATTGGTGGTTGGTTTGACTTTTGGACTATTTTTGGTCTAATGAAAGTTTGCTTTTACAGGGTTTTTTGTATCTATGGCTAAAATCTGATGAATCAATGAATCTACGGATTGGTTTATTGCTCCTTTGTAACGGCATGGACATGCCATTAAAAAAGCAAAAAGCCCACATGACGCGGTCACCCATCCAAGTACTGACCGTGCCCGACGTTGCTTAATTTCGGTGAGTGATTTCACCCTTCGGGTATGGAACCCTAAAAAAATACCAAAACAGGACAAAACGCTTCGATAGTTAGCAAGGAACAAATCAAATCAACGCACCGAAGCCTACCTGAGTATTACAAAACGTGAACACTTTGAGCAACGCACCGCCCCGCCCCGCCCCGCCGCGCTATATACAGTACCTACCTACTTACATTAGCTATATAATACATCGCCTGTTAGATTCTGGAACAAGTGATAAAATAATTTATTAATATTTATGAAGTTAAATTCTAGGAGACTAGCTCGTACGCTTTTGTATCGGCTGGTCATAGTCGCGCGCGTCGGCCGGTAGATGGAGCTAGTAGTGACAGTACCTGTAAGTATAGAAAATAATTTGATTGTTTTGAAAAAACTAAACACCGTCTTCAAATTTCTTAATATCCTTCCCTTCTTTCTTTATCCTTTTTTTTCCTTTTTGGCCCCTTATGTAACACTGTACTTATCTGTTTTTTTAAACTATAATTTTATGTGTTGCTTGTACCTGTATATTATTGTAATGTGTTGTGTTATGTATTCCATATGTGGGTCCAAATAAATGTATTTTCTTTCTTCTTTTCTTTCTTTAATATTTACAGTTATTTAAATTTTGTGGACCATTTCTAATCATTTTTATGTTTTGTGGGACCATTTCTAATCCCTAGAGAATCATTTTTATGTTTTATGGGACCATTTCTAATCCCTAGGGAAGAATTTTTATGTTTTGTGGGTTCATTTCTAATCACTCGGGAAGAATTTTTATGTTTTGTGGGTTCATTTCTCATCTCTCGGGTTGAATTTTTATGTTTGTGGGACAATTTCTAATCCCTAGGGAATCATTTTTATGTTTTGTGGGACCATTTCTAATCCCTGGGGAATCATTTTTATGTTGGAGAATTTTTATGTACAGCCGAACATAGCACTACTCCTTTTTTCGAAGTCGCTTAAAAAATACTTGAAGTATGTTGTATGTAAAATACAAAACGGAGGTGTAATGTAATGTGGCGTTTTCTTAATGTCAAAAAATTCCCCAGACTGAAAAGATTAACTTACTTAAAATTAAAATTACATAGACCCAGCACAGGTTGACATGACCGTCTACCGCAACTTTATTCTTCCGCGCCGTATCCCTGCCATCTATTGAGTTCTAATGTTCGATACTTAATTGTATTTACATTTATAGAATGTATTCATAATCTTAAAAATTGCCGAGCGCCTTTTCAGAGTTTAAAAAGCCGGCAAGCTATTGCACTTCGTCCCACCTACCTCCAGTTACCATAATATTGCATAGGGTCTGCCCAACACCAACACCCTGTATAACCTACAATAAACTGTGATGGTCCTATTACGCTGTTTTGACCCCGAAGTACTTTTGGTTATTTGCAATGACAAAGATACATTTGTTTGGCCACAGGTTTGACAAAAACTAATAAGTTCAAGATACACAGACACAAATACAAGCAGATAGTAGGTAGCAGATGATGACATTATAAAGAAGAAAAAATAGATCAAACACATAAAAACATTATAATGAGAAATAAGAACGTCATCAATTATAATTATTAGTCACAGACATTCAATGGAGAAACTAAATTAAAACGCACCTATCAAAGTAAGAAGTAAGTAGGTACATACTTGGACGCTTCCGATAGGTATTGATATGGATCAGTTGAGCTACCTGTAGATTGTTTGCAACAGTCTGCAGTTAGCTTAGTTGTTTCAATTGTAAATACTAGTTCTAATTTGTTTTTATTATTGAATTGTAATTTTATTTCTTTTTATTATTTGATAGTAAATTTTTTTGTTAATAAAGGCCACATACTTAGTACCTAGAAGGCAATTCTCGTCAATATAAATCACTCGATAAATATCAAAAAGACTGTCAAATATGACAGTTCTTCTATATAAAAAGTGTCAAATTTGACAGTTCTTTTGATATTTATCGAGTGATACATTGGCGAGAATTGCGCCACTGCCCACCTGCACACCGATCTATAATTAGTGACATAGAAGCGAGAATACTCGATCTACGGCCACTGCAGCGTGTATCTACGTGTCGTTCTGTGATACAGATAATACCTGCAATTGGCATCTTCGCATATTCATACTTGTACATATATTTCCGCTCAGCTGTTGCGGAAACTAGCTCTTAAACTAGAGTTTAATACGTTACATGCCTGTATGTTACCTATGCAGAGAGTCGTGATCTCGCTTGCCCTCCTTGTGCGTCGGGTGGTGGTGGCCTAGAGGCCACGGCCAGGCCTCCCAGTGGCCTCCAGTAGGCAGCCATTAGGACTAAGAACATGGAAAGCTAGATGCTATAATATTACCTATGCAGAGTGTTGTGACCATGCCGCTTGCCTCCTTGTGCGTCGCATGGTTGTGGAATGGAGGCCACGGCCAGTCCTCCCGGTGGCCTCCAGTAGGCAACCATTAGGACTAAGAACATAGAAGCTAGATGTCTATAATGTTACCTATGCAGAGTGTTGTGACCATGCCGCTTGCCCTCCTTGTGCGTCGGATGGTGGTGGCCTAGGGTGACGAGGGCGGAGGCCACAGCCAAGCCTCCGAGGGGGGGTGCGCGGCCAGTGCCGCCCGTGGGCAGGCGCACGAGGAGAGAGAGGACGGCGGCGCGGGCTCCTCGGCACGGTTCTAGGGCTACGGGAGCTGGGACGCCGTTGCCTGAAAATACATATAAATCAGCTAGATAATAATTGCAGTAGAGTGAGCGAGCAGCTTCTGTAGTTCAGTTAAACAGGTTTTGGGAGGGGCGGTGGTCTCGTTTCGAGCTCACAGGCACTTGATACCGAAAGTCTAGTTGGCCCACTCAGGGTTCTATTTCCACTAAATGAATCCTCCACAGCTTATATTGGTCTACTGCTGGACCCAGGCCTACCCTTGATAAGCGCCTTATTGGCTTTTATCTCACGGGGGGTAATGCCCATAAGCCCCACGCTGTGCATGCGGGTTGGGGATCGCAGTTCAGTGGCAGAATCCTTCTGCAGGGGCTGCCGCTGCCCACCCCCAGTGGATATCCTTTAGTCGCCTCTTCGACACCCGCGGGAAGAGTTTGCGTGGTGCAAATTCTAAGCCGGGACCACACATCAAATTAGTCGTGGTGGACACAACAATGGTATCGTCACAGAATTACACATTTTGACATTTTACTTTTGATGAAAGAAACCACAGATGGAGGACGCGTGCTAAAAGTGTTAAGGTTGGAACCACTCTATCAATCTCTCCGTGCAAATAGCACCACACGCAGTATCTAGAGACTTTATTTCGTCTCGTAACGTTAATCATTACATTAATTTCCGTAATAACAGTCTTCCAGTGGAATGTCGCGAGGTATCCTCAGTACATGTCTTCAGATCTAGAGTCATTTTCTTTCTCAGGAATAATTCGGCACGTTATATATTTTATTATTCATGTATGTATATTTATGTATAATATAATATAGTAACATTATACAGTGGTGGACACATAATTAGAGACACCCCCTAATTCACTACAATAAACATGATTTTGGCACTACCATTAGCCAAAGTAAGTTTTAAATTTAATGTAATTGTTACTAAATCATACATGACGTTGTATTCTTAAAAATGGGGGACAAAAAAGTTGTGTTGTTTGGTATTTTAGACACTGCTCACTATCCGAGTCTAATGCAAACTTTTTTAACGTACCTGTAGCTGGCCAGCTAATTAAAGACAGTGAACTCTGTGTTGTGAATTAAAAAAAAAAAAAAGAACTACATTCGGGTTTTCATTGTTTTGCCGCGTATTTGCATGAAACGTCGACATTAATTATAACATTTTACTTTTTGTATTCAAATTAATACGTTTTACACCAATCGATATGGGAAAAAACAAGAGTTGCGATTCGTCCACTAGAAAAATAATCTTGAACGTTCATAGCAAAAGTTTGTCATACAGAAAAATCGCAAACCATTTGAGCTGTTCTTAGGACATGGTTATGAATTATATAAAGCATTTCAAGAAGTATAATACGACCGAAATCGTATCCAGAAAACCGAGACCTAGAAAAACTACTCCGCGGGAAGACTAGGATTGTGTTGGCAAAAAAGGAACCGTTCAAAGGATCAGAACTGATACGCTCGGAATATATGGGGCAGGAGGGTCGACGGATGTGTCTGCAAGGACAATTAGACGGAGACTATGTGAGGCAAACTTGTATGGAAGAGTGTCTCGGAAGGTGCCACTTTTGAAAAAGCAAAATGTTAAGGCAAGGTTAGCGTTAGCTAAAAAATATGAACACTGGACTGAAAGAGAGTGAAAAAATGTGCTTTTTTCGGATGAAACAAAAATTAATATGATTAATTCTGACGGAAAACAATATGTTAGACACCCCCCGAACAAAGAAATGGATCCGAAGTACACCAAGAAAGTAGTGAAACATGGAGGAGGAAATATCAAAGTGTGGGGCTGTTTTTCAGGACTTGGTGTCGGACCTGTCAGGAAGATAGAAGGCAATATGGATAAATACCAGTACAAAAATATTTTAGAAGAAACCATGCTGCTCTATGCTGAGCATAATTTACCGGTCATTTGGACTTTTCAACAGGATAATGATCCGAAACACACCGCAAAAGTAGTTAAAGATTTCTTATGGAACCAGTTTGTGACAGTTTTGGATTGGCCCCCGTACAGTCCGGATTTAAATCCAATCGAAAACTTGTGGTACCAGGTGAAGAAGACAGTGACGGCAAAGCATACATCAAACGTCGATCAACTTTACACAGCTTTTACAGAAGCGTGGGAATAAATTCTGGTACAAGTTTGTGCAAAATTGATCGCTTCCGTGGCTAAGAGATGTCGTGCTGTTATTGCTGCAAAAGGACATGCGACCAAGTATTGATACGCATCGGAATGCTCTATAAAAATGTGTTAGAAATCTTACGTACTAAGATAATTTCAATGATAACTCATTTTTTTTATATTTCTTGTTACGAAATAAAGTGTCTTTAATTATATGGCCAGATCTTACTAATCTTATCTTTTATTTACACTGCTTACATTTAAGTTTTACCGAATAAAAGGCAAGTTTTGTTGTAAATGTTTCGTTTTAACAATACACAATAACAACACAAATAATAATTAATTGTGCAGCAAGTTACAATGGCAGTCTGATAAAGTATAGACAGGAGGAATTGCTTAGTTATTTCAATAGGCTTCCAGTGTCTTTAATTATGTGACCACCACTGTATATGTATTAATGTGAGTACCTAATATAATGTTTAATGTATGTTAATGTCACGATTTATTAATTGTATTTTCCTTTGTTTCTTGTAATTAATAATTTTTGTTATCTAGCACTACCTACTAAATTGTTGTCAACACTACCCAAAGGTTAGCAGGTAGAGAATGCTATCTAGCATTATGTTCGCCTATGTACAACTTTTGTGCAATAAAGTATATTCTATCTATCTATTTAATAATTTTTAGTAAATAATTTTGTTACAGACAGTGCTTCTCAAATCATACGACGCGTGTAGGATCACGCTATGATCATACAGGTCACGTTTCGCTGCTGCGTCGTAAGATCTGCCGCTATTGGTCGCAGTGATCGCGCCACCTAAGCTAGTGTGCATCCGTAGTAAGCCTCAGACTCGATCGTGTGCGTTTACACAGAACAGTTAAATAGCAATTTAAAAAAATCGAGTAGATCAGTATATATCTCGGGCCCGGCAGTGTACAACAGACTACCTGACAAAATCCGGAATGCCACCTCCACCGCGGCGTTTAAAAATAATATGGTTAAAAAAAAGTGGTTGTTAAAAAAGGTTTTTTTACAATATGTGTGAATTCCTGGAAGTGCCTGAATATTGATATATTTAATTATAATAACGGAATTAAGAAATATGCATAAAATTTAGGTATATACCTATTATATTTAAAAAGTGACTTGTAAATAAATTTTTATTAATAAATTCTTGTATTCTTGACACGCAGCGGCCAGACAATTCCACAATAAATTTTCAAAAAGACACACGTCTATCGCAATCATTTTACCTACCTATCTAGGTAACCTAGAATTAATGGTGATTTAACTCTGATCCTTCGCGCTTCATATGATTTGAGAAGTACTGTCAGTAACAATACTTCTCAAAATATATATCTACGCGCAAGCACCAAGGACACATTTGTACGCTACTAAAAATATAGCATTGGTGTGCGTGTGTACTCTACACATTCATCGTAGCGTACATCTCGTGCGCCTGCGCGCAAGCACGCACACCATATTAATGACATATTTTTGGTAGTGTTCAAATGTATCCTTGGTGATAAATGTGTCGCATTTCAAATGTGGCGGTACAATTATCGTAATACCAGTGAATGTCTGGTGTGCGACCTCACTAACATCTCCCATGTTTTGCAAATATTACTTTTGAAATAAATAAAAAACTATATTTTTATATAATTAATACTTACCAGCGCCAACTTTCTCCAGCTCCACTAAAACCTGGCTGAAAGGCCGCGACGCCATTTGCTCCATCTCCACGAATAGCCGCTGCCTTCTTCTGTACAAGTCGTATCGCTGAATAAAAAAATTATACGTTAAGTAGGATTTCATTTACTTAATGCTATATGTACTGTACAGTGGCGTTCATCGTTAGCTGACCCATGGCGATTCCCAAGTCTCGTAATTAAATCAGTTATGGTTTTATTTTATATACGCAAATATGCAGGTCTCGACAGAGCCTACATATTTGCTCCCTTTGGGGTCGAGACCCTAGGTCCGTGGGGTACCGAGGCTCTCCGGGTTTTTAAAAAGTTATCTGAGCGTCTGGTCGACGCGACGCGTGACCCGAGAGCTGGCGGATATCTGGCGCAGCGCATCAGCATTGCCATACAGCGGGGCAATGCAGCCAGCGTCTTGGGGACGCTTCCGACTGGTATTGATATGGATCAGTTGAGCTACCTGTAGATTGTTTGCAACAGTCTGCAGTTAGCTTAATTGTTTCAATTGTAAATACTACTTCTAATTTGTTTTTATTATTGAATTGTAATTTTATTTTTTTTATTTTATTAAATTTGTTATTTATATTTATAATATAATTTTTTATACGAAACAGCTTTCTAATTTAGAATTTAGTTTATTTATTTATTATTGTGCAGTTGTACCTGTTTGATTTTCCACATGGCCGCCGCCACGAGCAGAAGCAGTAGGAAACAACTCGAGAATGTTATGAAGAACTGCTGGAGATTTAGTTTCGGATACTGTGAGAACGAGATCTGAAAATAACATTAGGATTTTAAATATGAGCCAAGATCACGAACGATGATGAAGATTTTTTCACTTATCACGGTTGAGAAAAATTGAAGTGAAGAGAAACAGAAAGAAAGGTTAAGATTAAGCTACCTGTAGATTGTTTGAAACAGTCTGCAGTTAGCTTAATTGTTTCAATCGTAAATACTAGTTCTAATTTATTTTTATTATTTGATTGTAATTTTCTTTGCTAATAAAGGCCATTGCCATTAATAAAAAACAATTAGAGAGCTATAATTATTCATTATACACTTTATTTCTTATTTGATAATATTTCGTTTGTATTTTGTACACCTAAATGAAATTATATCCTTGTGGCTGAAATTATGCCTAACTGGTTCAATGTACCCCACCTGGTTCAATGTTCCCCACGTGGTTCAATGTAATCCCCCTCCTGGTATTTAACCTATGATTACCAACATACCTGTATCCATAGGGGCGGCTTGAATTCGTACACGTAAACGAAGAACGTCGTTAACGTTACGTTGTCTTCTACGCCAAACGCGTGTTCGGACTTGGCAAATCTGTGGACAAATTGATTGTATTTCATTTAAGTTTTCTTCAGTTTTTTGTTCTATTTTATTTCAATGTATTTAATTTTAGTTTCAAAAGTTTATGTTGAATGATTCAGATTATCTTCCGAAGACGATAATAAATAATTAAAATCTAAAAATAAGCAAGGTATTAACAAAGATTACATTAAGTACAGCACACGCGAAACTAGAGTCGGCAAATACACCATTTCTGATCAGTCAAGTTAGTTTAGTTTTGTGCCATCGGAATTGACACCATTTACTTACTTGTATCTAAAGTTAGTACAATAAACGTCTTGAAAATCGTCCTCTTATTCGGATCATTCAAGTTTCAAGGTTTATTATCCGCGTCCGCACAGTAATGTTCATTCTCGCATGCGCAGAACAAGTTATACTGAAAAACTTCCAAATCCAAATCCTGATTGTTTTCTTTTTTGAAATGTTGAAGGTGAATTGGAATCAATGTATCCTCACTTGGTTCAATGTTTACTCAACTGGTTCAATGTATCCCCACCAGGTTCAATTTCAAATTAGTATAGATTATTTATTTTAACAATTAGGTTAGCCTAAAGCGAGTACACCATAAATTTCAAGGTAGGTACATAATTTTTTAAATAAGTGATGCAAAGTGCCTCTTACAGGCCGACACAGCTTGCATAAGATTTTAACCACAAATACTAAATACATAACAATAGATTAGTTTTGTACCATCTGAATAGACACCAGAATTGTATCTAAAATTAGTACAATTAACGTCTTGAAATTGCGTCCTTTCATTGATCGCTCCGCGTCCGTACAATAAGGTTCATTCTAGCGCGCGCAGAGCAAGTTATACTGAAATCTGCGTCTACATCCGTATTGTTTTCTTTTTGAAAGGTTGAAGGTGAATTGGAAACTACCTAGTTCAATGTATCCCCACTTGGTTCAATATATAGTCATCTGGTTCAATCGGCAACTGGTGGGGATACCACCGGGTTCAATGTCAAATTAGTATAGTTTAGTTTTGTACCATCTGAATTGACAGCGTATTACTTACTTGTATCTAAAATTAGTACAATTAACGTCTTGAAACAGCGTTCTCTCATTGGGATCGCTCCGCGTCCGCACAGTAAGGTTCATTCTCGCATGCGCAGAGCAAGTTATACTGAAATCTGCGTCGACATCCGGTTTGACGGGCGCGTTCCGGAAGTTGATGGCGGAAAGATGGCGGTCTTCCTTTTTTGAAAGGTTGAAGGTGAATTGGTAGTCTACTGCTAGGTCATCTGGAAGGTAGATGATGGATTACTGTACAGGGTTAGTCTCCTATGAAAAAAAAAACAATAATATGTGTCTACAAGTTATCTGGCAAAATCGACCGCATCAAGAACAAAATTACCTGTTAAATCAGGTTTGGTGATATACAAACACTGAATTTTTTTATTTGTTAATATAAGCTCATTTTTTGCTCTTTTTTAATGTATCCCCAACAGGTTCAATCTATAAACATCTGGTTTAATGTATCCCCATATGATTCAATGTATCCCAATTAGTTCAATGTATCCCCGCCAGGATCATTGTATCCCCATGTGGTTTAATGCGTACCCACCTAAATAGAATAGAATATTTATTTATTTCGAAAGTAATACATGTCATCAATGTTGCACCATTAAACCAAAATAGGTTTGTGCTGGTGCTCACACTCGTCTTATACATAAATGTACAGTACATTGCATTTAGATCACTTCTTAAATCAATCTAGTTTCATCTATGACTTACAGTAACAAGCTCCTTTATTATGCAGAACCGCGTGGTAATGGTTGGTGTTGTCGCATTTGTCGCAGCGGTCGCCGGCGAGTCCTTTAGTACTGCAGCAACAGCTGTACAGTACATTGCATTTTGGATCACTTCTTAAATCAATCTAGTTTCACATATGACTTACAGTAACAAGCTCCTTTATTATGCAGATCCGCGTGGTAATGGTTGGTGTTGTCGCATTTGTCGCAGCGGTCGCCGGCGAGTCCTTTAGTACTGCAGTAACAGCTGTACAGTACATTGCATTTTGGATCACTTCTTAAATCAATCTAGTTTCACATATGACTTACAGTAACAAGCTCCTTTATTATGCAGAACCGCATGGTAATGGTTGGTGTTGTCGCATTTGTCGCAGCGGTCGCCGGCGAGTCCTTTAGTACTGCAGCAACAGCTGTACAGTACATTGCATTTTGGATCACTTCTTAAATCAATCTAGTTTCATCTATGACTTACAGTAACAAGCTCCTTTATTATGCAGAACCGCGTGGTAATGGTTGGTGTTGTCGCATTTGTCGCAGCGGTCGCCGGCGAGTCCTTTAGTACTGCAGCAACAGCTGTACAGTACATTGCATTTTGGATCACTTCTTAAATCAATCTAGTTTCACATATGACTTACAGTAACAAGCTCCTTTATTATGCAGATCCGCGTGGTAATGGTTGGTGTTGTCGCATTTGTCGCAGCGGTCGCCGGCGAGTCCTTTAGTACTGCAGTAACAGCTGTACAGTACATTGCATTTTGGATCACTTCTTAAATCAATCTAGTTTCACATATGACTTACAGTAACAAGCTCCTTTATTATGCAGAACCGCATGGTAATGGTTGGTGTTGTCGCATTTGTCGCAGCGGTCGCCGGCGAGTCCTTTAGTACTGCAGCAACAGCTGTACAGTACATTGCATTTTGGATCACTTCTTAAATCAATCTAGTTTCATCTATGACTTACAGTAACAAGCTCCTTTATTATGCAGATCCGCGTGGTAATGGTTGGTGTTGTCGCATTTGTCGCAGCGGTCGCCGGCGAGTCCTTTAGTACTGCAGTAACAGCTGTACAGTACATTGCATTTTGGATCACTTCTTAAATCAATCTAGTTTCACATATGACTTACAGTAACAAGCTCCTTTATTATGCAGATCCGCGTGGTAATGGTTGGTGTTGTCGCATTTGTCGCAGCGGTCGCCGGCGAGTCCTTTAGTACTGCAGCAACAGCTGTACAGTACATTGCATTTTGGATCACTTCTTAAATCAATCTAGTTTCATCTATGACTTACAGTAACAAGCTCCTTTATTATGCAGATCCGCGTGGTAATGGTTGGTGTTGTCGCATTTGTCGCAGCGGTCGCCGGCGAGTCCTTTAGTACTGCAGTAACAGCTGTACAGTACATTGCATTTTGGATCACTTCTTAAATCAATCTAGTTTCACATATGACTTACAGTAACAAGCTCCTTTATTATGCAGATCCGCGTGGTAATGGTTGGTGTTGTCGCATTTGTCGCAGCGGTCGCCGGCGAGTCCTTTAGTACTGCAGCAACAGCTGTACAGTACATTGCATTTTGGATCACTTCTTAAATCAATCTAGTTTCATCTATGACTTACAGTAACAAGCTCCTTTATTATGCAGATCCGCGTGGTAATGGTTGGTGTTGTCGCATTTGTCGCAGCGGTCGCCGGCGAGTCCTTTAGTACTGCAGTAACAGCGGCCGGTGTCGGCTGCGCATGCGATTGCTGCGCCGTTGCATTCGCAAGCTGGAAATAAAACTAAGTCATTACAATTTGTTGCTAATAGGTAATATTATTATTTTTTTTATTCTCCCATTTATTATATTATTTCTTCTATGTATGTACTGAGTTAATTGTAATCTTGTAGGTTATCTGTTTACTTTGCTTGTTCACACTTTTTATGTATCTCCTATCCCTATCCTATATCCTAGTATGATCTTTTAATAGCCCTCAGTTTCTATTTTCTTAATTAAAAATTTTTGTATGTGCTGCTGGTTTTCTTTTATTAGATATATAAATAAAACCGCCTCGCTGCTGCGCAGAACATAGAGGAGTACCAAACTCATCCTACAAGTTGTAGTAAATAAGTTTGTTTCGTAGGTGAAATACTGCATTCAACAGGGTCATACTCTATAGACTCCTTACCTCCTTAGGGCGATACTCTTTTGAATGACTGCGAACTCTAAACTTTGCTCATATTTTTGGTTTTTGATAATTTTATATTATTTACGGATACAATTTAGGTCTGCGTTAATAAACAAACTTTTTTTATTTACTATCGTCATCCTTACCGAAGATTATTTATCGAGAATTTAACGTCCGGTTTGTGATTTTATTCTCCTTCGTTAAAAATATAAACTTTAATCAAAAATTTAAAAATCGCGAAAACTATACAAGTTACATGCTCAGCAAAGTTTGCTTGTCTGGTCTGTTGTCCTTGTTGCCCGTCTCGTTTATTATATGTATGTAGGTAGTTGCGCCATCGTTCACCCGAATTTACCACCAGGCGAGTTACCGTTAGATAATCCGGCAAGACAATCAGTGCTAAGTGCGAGTTTTTGGTAGTGAGTGCCGCGATTTCGTGTTTTTCACATTCCAAAGAATGACGATCCACTACTCACCCAACATTGATGATGGTCGCTAGTTTAAGTAACGTTAATTTATGTAATAACTATTAAACTTATGTGCAGAATAAATTTATATGAAAAAGTTTTTATCTGAGCCTAGCTTGCTGCTCAATGTTTGCGTCCCTACGGGTTCAATGTGTCTCCACCTGGCTCAATGTATACTCCACATGGTTCAATGTGTCTCCACCCGGCTCAATGTATACCCACATGGTTCAATGTGTCCCCACCTGGTTCGATGTAACCTTACCTAGGGGTAAGGACAGCGCCAGCGTGAGTAGTCTAGGGACTACTCACGCTGGCGCTGTCCGCCTTTGAGCGGGCTGCTCCAGTAACCCGGCGCGGGCGTGGCATTACGCGCCGAACGCGCGGCCCGATTAGGGCTGGATGCAGCGCGCGCCCGCGTCGCATATTGTGTCTCCACCTGGTTCAACGTCCCCGTACCCCTAGACTACTCACGCTGACACTGTCCGCCGTTGAGCGGGCTGCCCCAGTGGCCCGGCGCGCAGACGTGGCAGTGCGCGCCGACCGCGCGGCCCGCGCACGGCTGGATGCAGTGAGCGCCTGCGTCGCACACCGCGTGCCCGTTGCACTGGCACACTTCGCACATTGTGAAGTGCCATCTGGGGAATGAAAACATAAGGAATCAGATTTTGGAATTGCTTATTAGATTCGGGAGGGGGATGAGAAATTACATTTCGAAGCAGCAGTAATTTCTGAAGCTTGATACAGAAAATCACCGATTACTAACAGTTGAAATCAAATTCAACTGTTAGTAATCAGCTGTAAGAATTTAATATTTAAATGACCATGCTCACAATTCTAAGTGCCGCAAGATGGCGATGAATGATCACAGATTCTGACAAAACTTAGACGCAAAATGTCACGATCACAATTGACTTAGTGCGGCTAACTTGGTTATTTGTCATGTTGTCTATACAACATGGATATCAAAAATATAACCAAAGTAGACACAGAAAACTTAAGAACATTGCACGACACGATAAATGAGAGTCTAGAAGCACTAAAAACTCAGAATGTTGATACCACAACCTGGGATCCCATTTTATGCAGAATACTAAGCAGAATTTGGGACTCAGAAACAGATGAAAAATATGAACAGCAGCTTTTAGATCCTAACAAGCCCCAGAAATTTAAGGAAATGATGGAATTTTTAGAAAAACGTTTTAAATGTTTAGAAACAACAAGTTCTAGCAAATCAGAAAACACCTACAAATCACGCTATAACACAAACGAGTACCGCAAAAAGAAAGCGAGTGTTGGTTTTGCAACAAGAAAGACCATACAATTTATCAATGCACTGAATTTAAAGCACAGTCAATAATAGACCGTCAAAAAACTGTAAATAAAAAAGGAATGTGTAGAAACTGTCTAATGCACACTCAATCTACTAAGTGTTTTAGCCAAAGAACATGACGTGGATATTGTGGAAAGAAAGGGCATCATTCTCAATTACATCAAGATAATGAAAACATGACAACTGAGAAATCAAATGGAGCTAAGAATGATGGGCCAACCACATATAAAACAAAAATTACCGTACATACAACAACCATACCAACAGAAATACCCAAAACAACATTACTAGCAACAGCTCTAGCGCACGCAGGATCTTCTGATAGCACATCGCACTTATTAAGGGTATACGACGACCAAGGGTCAGAAGCTTCATGTTGCACTGAGCAAGTAGCGCAACTATTGGCACACCCCCGCAATAGAGTTCATGTAGACGTCGCCGGGATTGCTGACGAAAAACCAAAAACAGCTAGTCATATTGATGTGAAGATGCAACCAAGATTTACCAGCGAATTTAAGCTACCACGTATGCTCATAATTCTTCCAAAACTAACAAGAGCACTACCAAATACAACTATACCACAATTAGAGGCTAGATTATATATATATATATATAAAAGAAGGCCTATATATATAATATTAGGAGGTCAAGAGTACAGCAAACTGTTACTTGAAGGACTGCAAAAGTTTCCCGACAGAATGATTGCACAGGACACTGAGTCCGGGTGGATATACTCAGGAAACTGCAGTAATCAAAATGAAAATGCTATGAAAATACATAGTATGACAACTGGAACTAACGATATCGATCAACTAAACAGATTTTGGGATTTGGAAGAGGTCCCAGAACAATGTAACCTAAACCACAATGACCAAGCATGCGAGATCTATTACCATAAAACAACTGTAAGAGACACGGATGGAACCTACACTGTAAGGATTCCATTCAAAAACCCAGAATTAGGACATTCACGTCAAAGAGCAGCAGCAAGACTGTTGTAATTAGAACGAAAATTTGGCAAAAATAAACTACCAAGACTTTCTGTTAATGTAATAATGTAACAACAATAATGTTAATTAATAAGTACCTATTGTGCCGTCACTCTGTAAGGGCCCTAACTGAAAACCAGAGCAGTATTGGGCATATGCCTAATACTGCAAAATGCTGAGTTAGGAACCCCTTTTTACCCTTCCTTTTAATATACCTATACACTTTTTTTGTTATGTTATTGTGTTTTTTTGGGTAAATAAAATGTATTTTATCATTTATCTTTATCTTTCTCAATGAATACCTAGAGATGGGACACATGAGAAAAATAAACAAACTAAAAGACTACAATTTGGTGGCACGGCCCGCAGTGGCTAAAAACAAATGATTTAACCACTACCAAAACTGTGCCAGAACTATCTGAAGAAATTAAACGCAAGTATCAGACATTCACAACTACCACTACCGAATCACAAATTGGGGTATGGGAAAAGTTTTCAAGCTTTCAGAAAATGGTTCGGGTATTCTCATACTATTTTTGATTCAAAAATGCAACACTGTAAGGAGTAACGAACCAATTCTCTTCTCTTCTCCTCTTCTTCTTCTTCGTACGGTTAAGTGTAGACTATCACGTGTACAAGCCGCGATGCTCGTAACGACACTGTGCCAGGGTGGCAAGCCCCGCTATGTGCTGGTCTAGCATGCAAAAAACGTTTCACGTTCTCGACTACGGTTGCGTCCGAGGTAGAGCCTAAGCGATTATTACCCACCTGTGTTGTTGGCACACTCTCGGCGCGTGGGGGCCACGCGCGCCCCCCGGCAGACAAGCCCCACGGCCGGCGCCCGCGCCGTCCGCGCACCATCCGCACGCCGGCTCGGCGCGGCACGCTGCGCACGACACGTGCGCGGCGCACCCGAGCGGCGACGAGCACGAGTGTCCGCCGCCGGAGGACGTCGACCACGCGCGACACCCGCCGAGAGGGAAGGACGCGCCGTATGCGTTCTGGAACCAATGATTAAAATATAAAGGCTGTGCCCACAGACGCGGTGAGGAGCGAAATCGATCAATCAGGAACTTGCTGGACGGTTTTGTGAGTGAATTTAAAACCAATATATCAGTGGCTAGTCAACGCATCTGATAGCCTCAACGTCCCAAAGTAGCAGAGATTTAAGCACAAAAATATTACGGTTATCTTCGGCAAGCGAGTCAGTTAGATCTGAATTCTACTTATTTATTTAAACATCGTAATAAAAAAATTAGATACAAAAACTAGTAAAAGAAGCCCGGAAAATAGCCCTGACATTTAAATTATGAAGAACCCAAACAAAAGCGGGCCCAGTAGCTAGAATAAAAACCAAACTTACTTTATCCACACATCGGCCGGCCGACGCGCACCAGATACACTCCTCGGCCGTACAGTTGGCACATGTGTTGAACGTCGAACAAGGTGGGCTGCACGGTCCCGTGGTCGCTACGCTCCTGTGAAGGTGGTTCATTGTATACCATAAGCAGTCCAACGTATCTGTATTTTGTAGTGGAACATAACTTTAAGTAAATAAATAAATTGTATTGAAAAGGGTGTCCCTTCGATTTATTTAGCACATAGAAACAAAAATAGCTACAACCAGTATTTACACTTATCAATTTAAAACTCTATGCCGTCACCAGAAGGCAGAGTGCCTAGAATGTTGGCAGCATTGCCACATTGAATGGCAATGCTTATCCGGTGACCGAAATATTGTATTAAAATAACTTGTTTTTAGACCGTTCTCTCAAACAACGGTATAGTTTAGTGTACCTATATTGTCGGTAGTTTATTGTATGCCCTTACTGGTTCAATGTTTACCACCAACGGTATACATTAAATCTTCTGTCTATCTCAGACGTTACGAAAGTTTCTTTTCTTACCTAAGTTCCTCAGTAGAATTGGCCGGGACACATTTTATGTGGTCATAGTCCCAATAGCAAGCACGTTGACTCAACTCTTCTGTACCCTGCAAAACATGGGTTGCATTATTTATTTATTTATCTTGGGGAAACAAAAAGCTTTAGAACTAGAAAATTAAACACAATAGAAAAATTTGCATTAGCAAAAGCTGAGCAGTTTCCAGTTTTCCACAGATACAAAGAGTTATTCTCTTATCCGAAAATATTATACGTAAACACAAGTTACAAAAACTCAAGATTATAAAGTTTAAAGAGCCATATCAATCGTTCGAGAAGGAAACTGCGAGCCCAGTTTATGTTAGAAGAACACCAACTTTGGTATCAATACCCTTCCAAGATCATAAATAATATAGATGCATATAAATTGTTACTATAAAAAGGAACGTAGTTTGTTTGTCGCTAGGGATCAAACGTTGGTGATCTTCCTACATAAACAAGGTTCGTAGTTCATCCGCTTACATTCATAATGAAAGATTTTCGAAATGAATTACAGTTCAGAGAAATATACTTTGGCCGAAAAATTGGGAAATAACTTTTAGGTTTTTTTCTATGGTAATTTAAAAGGCTTTAAACTACCATAGAAAAAATACTAAAAGTTCCCATGCCAGTTTTTTAACAAAACATTGTTAGAAAACATAAATTAGGGGCGTAGCCTAAATGTTTTGTCGAGCAAAAACACTCGAATGCGTTTGCCGGAGTTTGTGGAACATATCCCCCGCGTTCGTCAGCGGGAGGAGGGAATCGTTCATTTTGTGAACAGAGCTCATTTTTCAAATGTGAAGATTTGTTAAAACACTTTGCTCTCTGAACATTTCTGGAAGACACAGGACGGGAAATGTTGAATCTAATGTTAAAATTTTGGCGCAGCGAATACGTCTTTAGACAGGAGGTTTATGCACTTGTCTATTTATATTTATTTACATGCGTATGATGATGCTGGTGAGCGTGGCAGGCCGCGCACGAGTGGTAGCGTCCGCACGCTTCTTTACTCGTGTCTGTTTCTGTACCGCACTCCTCTATTGATAACGCCATCTGTTGAATGAAAAATTACAAAACTATAACGGCAGAGTACGAACTTTCTTGGCGGGGAGTCAAATATTGGTTCCATAAAAATGCATGTCACCTCTGCATAGTTTTCTGTAACCCAAGGTAGGGTGGGTTAACTGTTAACCATTCATCTACCAAGTAACTTTTCTGTATCGTTGACAGACTTAGCCGACTTTGCTCCTGCTCCAAACGCGGACTGATGGCGGGTTTGTGTAACAACGTGTCATTCCATTGCAGCGAGCGGAGCGATCCACAAAACCTCACAGCGTAACGAGCAAAGCGAATTCCGCTGTGTAACGACAAATTTTCGCGGCGCGTGAAAGCCTGCCTATGCTTGCCGTGCCTGTACTTTGATATTGTTGTTAGGGGTTGATCCTGATAAACTTAAGATGGGAGTTAAAATGACCGAACGACACGGAGGTTGTTTGCAGACTGAATTTATTGATATAAGCACATAAAAATGCTGATCATTGCTTACTACTAACGCTATGGCCGCACACGCAGCACAGTACAAAGTTGTTACGTACCTAAGCTGGCCTATGTGTGAAAGGATGACTCACGCTAGACCGTGTCGGGTCCGAGCCGAGCTCGGTCAACTAATATTACATATATTTAGTATGGCCACACTCACGCTATACCGATCGGAAACCGAGTGACGGCCGAGCAACGGACAACGGTCGGAAACAACTCGGTCCCGGCTCGGCTCGGCTATCGGGCCGTTGCATGAATACAGTGCCGCCGAGCTGCGCCCGAGCAGTCGTTATTTGTGTAGGGAGGTCGAGTCTCGTCGAGGGCGTAAGTCGGCACGGGACCGGCTCGGTGACCGTGCTACGGCCGACACTCGGCTAATAATGTGCGGGTTGGCCCGTACACTCCGTAGCACGGACAAGACGTCGTTTCAAGTACTGAACTGCGGCTGCGTCTCTGATACAGCCCACCCGATGTATAAATAGTGTAACTGCAACAGCCAATAGTCTAACCTGGTGCGCGTGCCTTGTGCAGTAGTGGTGGCTCGGCTTGCAGGCGCCACACCACGCGCAGCCGGCCGCAGTGCACGCGCCACATGATGCGGCTAAACTGCAACGGTTCTCATCTGAAAAAACATACGTACGTTATTATCAACAAGGTATTCCAACGAGGCATTTGGCCCTGCAGTGGGAAAATAAATAAATAATATTCGAAGGATTGCGTCAATTTTCCACCAAATCCGACCACCGACGTGAGCTTAGTGTTCAAGAGGGTAAAGGTATTGGAACTCTTTTCAGTCAGTCGAAGTGATCATCAACGCTTACCAAATAATGGTTCATTCACGCAAGCGTTCATAGAGCCGTCGAAAGATTCTGTCCATCCAACTTCTTCTAGCTGAAACAAGGGTACATATTCAGTTGTAAGCGCATGGTAGAAATAAAAATTTTAGGTGTTTATAAACAGCAACTTATATGAACCCTCAAGTACGAGTAAGACTCGCGCGCCAAGGTTTTGTATTTTTTCATGATAACAATATAACTCAATTAGAGACTCCGTAATCATCATCATCTCAAATACAAATACAAAAATAATTAATTAAATTAATATTATTAAGAATAGAACTTAATGTTTAAGGTACAATTGTGGCCACTTATGCCATCCCAGTGCGACGAGCGAAGCGAGCCGTAATCAGCGTGGCAATCGAAGCCAGCCACAAATTCTTTCTCAGTGTGGCGAGTGAAGTGAGCTGCACTCCCTTACTCCCTGTGTGTATTATGTGTGCTCGCGAGGCAGGACGCCTCGGTACTGTGTGTAGAGCAAGGTTCTCCAGCAATGAACATTAGTTAGTGGTACATACCGGTGCACATATACTGAGGTGGTGCCGCCACACGCAGGCCTGCGCGGCGCGTTGTGTGCTCGCGAGGCAGGCCGCCTCAGTACTGTGTGTAGAGCAAGGCTCTCCAGCAGTGAACATTAGACCGTCTGAACGGAGGCGTCCGTCGAAACTGGAACAAACGTTTATTTTTAATAATTAACCTAACTATGATATTTTTAGGCTTTTATCCTATAGAAAGACATTTCGGGGGAAAGTATAAAATTGACTATACCACCGAAATGAAAGATTTTGCATTGCCTTCGTTAGCTCGGTGTTTTGGTCAGAGGATTCCACGTTTTTATTTAGGGCCGAGACATTCTTAGGGTCGCTGACACTTTGGACACGAATAGGGGACGACTTTGCCCACTTCCCTTTAACTTCAAAACCAGTGTTTGGTGGTTTTGTTCGTAGATGGCGCTGTTAATCAAAGAACCCAAGTTGCCAAGGGCACGATAACAGATGGCGCTGTCTTCAGTAAAAACGTTGCCCTACCCTGGTGCAGATCGTGTAGTTTTTTCCTTTTCGTCTGCGCCGATCATTTTTTACAATTTATTAGACGATTGAAATTACAGCATTCTGAATTCATATTACTTTATTCCACGTGTAAGCAAAAAACAATTTTGCTTACTGTTTTGGAGCAGCGAGGTCACCGTTTTCGAGCGAGTGGTGAAAAAAATATCACCATCATCAAAGGCCTCCCCTAATGAGCGCCATAATGAATGGTAGCCCGAAAAAACTTCTTACCCTCCATGTATAATGACTGTAGGCCGTTGAGTATTGAGCAACTTCGCCGCGGCGTGAGCGGCCCGCGCCGCTCCTGGCGGCGGTGTCGTTTCTATCCATGATTGACATCTGAAAGATGTTATAAATAAAATTTGTATCAAAGTGCTCCATCTGTAGTTACTTTCGTCTAAGGTAGAATAATAAAACGTGTTTATGGTGGCGATTCTGCGATGATACCATTGTCATAGTTAAGCGATTATCTTAGCAGAATAAGGCCCCTGGCTAACCCCCGAAAACTCAAACCAAACGCAAATCAAAAAGCACGTCTCAAGTCAGGTATTTTTTTTATACATTTTCATTCAAAAACTACAAAAAAACGGCGACTTGAGATCGCCCCAAACATAGCATTTGAGAATTCGGGCATACAGGTCGTGTACTTAATGATTGTAAAAAAAAAATAATTAATATTGTGTTTGAAAATTTCAAGCCACGTATCAAATTTGACAAATATGATCTAAGTGGGACATCATGACATTTTTACTCCAAATCTACACCTCTTTTACGATACCTGACATCATGTCACGGTCTTACCTAACGTCATACAGCATGCCAGCACTGCTGTAACACCTGGATCCAGCCGGGTTCGTTACATGGGCAGCGGCGCTGTCATTGTGAGCGTTACCGCCGAATACTAGCATTACACCTGCAATACAACAAGTGATGCAATGTGATTTATCTAGTTTTACTCAATTTAAGTACATACATATTACAAACAACATTGTTTAACTAAGTGCCTTTATCGAATAGTAAGTGATTATATTATTTAATATTTATAAGTATAGATTAACACTACTGTCGCCTGAAAAACAGGATTACCTAGTTCAGGCTAAATTTTTATACTTAGCGTTTAGTGCACTAATGTGTCTAATTACGTTGCTTTGAATAAAATGTATTGATTTTTTTCTAAATATAAATAAATAAATAAAACAAAATGCATGTATTTCAACACATTATTGTACCACATACACATGAACATTTTCACATAAAAATACAAAGCAAGAATTAATATTAACTATTCTTATACAATTTTAAAATTAAACATTACTAATATTATGTACATACAATTCCAAAAATTAATTAATGAATATAAATAAAAATAAGAAATGTAGCCTAGTTCACACAGCGTCATTGCCTGTCACGTGAAGCTGCCACAAGCACCACAAAATAGGGCAGTCGTTATTTTTTTATGTATTATTTAATTAGCTTGATCTGGCTGACAAGGCGTCTGAGGAAAAGCTATCGGGGTTGAGTTACTTTTGTTATTTATATTATGTTATATGAATAAGGGGTGAGATTTATTATATAATTTTGTATCTGATTTGATTATTAAGGTTTGACGATTTTTATGTTTTAATATTATGAAATTGTAATCATTTTGACTCGCACTTTGTCAGATTTTTATTTTGTATTATTTTATTGTTTCTAAATGTTTATTATTATTTTTTCTTTCATGTATTTATTATTATTATTAGTTTTTAATGGTATTTTATTTTTGCAAGGAATGTTTAAATGTTAAAGAATAGTCTAGAGGTAATCTATTCCATTGGGTGCCTGCGCCTGTAAAGATAGAGTACATTTGATGATGAATAAATAAATAAGTTTATTGATAGTCAATAGACCTTTGTTTGACCACAACCTGACCTGATGGCAAGTGACGAAGTGACCGATGATGTATCACGAAGTTCTAGAAGACACCTGTTCATTCTCGTCTTTAAGAGACCCAGGTTGTAATTGGCCGGAAAAAGAGAGATTTTAGAGCGACCGTACCTATCTTTTACGTACGGGGTTTTGCGATAATCACCACGCATGGCAGGCGGATTTGTGATCGCAGTAGAGGTGTTAATAATACACAGAAGGATGATGCCGCCCTTCCGATAGTAGGTTTCGGCCAAGTAAAGGTAACCGATATATCAAAGCTGTTCTAAATCTAACCTGGGGAAACTAATGTAGCAGTGTCCCGAGGATTGGCGCAGGCGGTAGCATCTTCTCTAAGTCGTATTGTTTATTCTACTCTTCATAGATTCTGCAGTCAAGCCTTACGCTATTTTTATTCAAAAAAAACATGCGAAGCCGCGGGCAGGACCATAGTCGTGCCGCAGCAAAAATCAAATGGACAGTTTGAATGTTTGTTGTTAAATGACGTTTCAAAAACGTAGTTTGATTACTGAGGGCAGCCGATGTAAGAAAGCCTTTTCGAATGAGACGGCATGTTTCTGTGGCTAACTTCACATCGGCCCAGATAAATCAAAGCTGTAATAAAACCAACCTGGGGAAACAAATGTAGCGGTGTGCAGATATCTAGGAATGGGCGCGGGCGGTAGCGGCTTGAAGATCTTCTTCTCTACGTCGTATTCGTACAGCGCTGCTGATGGGGCCTGCAAGTTAAAAATGTTTAAGAAAAAAAAATATTCTAATTATGCACTTTTATTTATAATCATAATAAGGATATATAAAGGGTGAAATAATAATAATAAATAATAAATAATGCTGGACAATCCACACAGCATCATCTAGCCCCAAAGTAAGCAGAGCTTGTGTTATGGGTACTAGATGACTGATAAACTTAATACAATATATAACATAGATAGATATTTTTTATTATATATAGAAAATACCCAGAACACCCGGAACAAATATTTGCAGATCGTACAAACATTTGTCCCAAGGCGGGAATCGAACCCGCAACCAAATGAGGGTGTTTTTCGCATAGTAACAAGTTAGTTAAAATAATTCCAATTGTGATCCCATCAAAACTGTAGGTATTCAAGTTGGGTTTGGGATCAAAATTGGAATCAGAAAATAAATGAACTTCAATACAAAACTCGATTCTGTAAGACTTTGCAATCCTAACTGCTTGGATAGCGTAAGATTTTGTTGAACGTCGACTTATTTTGCTAGATTTAGTCGATGTCGAGATGAAAATTATAATTGAGTTTATTTCAGATAATAACAGAATAAAACAATTACAACTAGTATATACACTTAATATCTATTTCTTAAAAATCTAAGCCGTCACCAGAAGGCAGAGTGCCCAGAATGCTGGCAGCATTACCACGTTGAATGGCAATGCTAATTCGTTGACCGAAATAGAAGCCAGCATTCCGATCACCTGTCGACTCTACAAGAAGTTTGGTAATATCTTTATAAATGGCGTGTGCTCCAGGTCCCCAAGGACCAAGGGTTTCAACCCCAAACGGCTCAAATAGGTAACCTCGGTCAAGATTAGCGTATTTTCGCCGTTTGAGGGACTCCGCTGATGTTGCTGCGGAGCCGGCCCTTACCGATGTCCCTGCAAGATGTGAAGGCGCTAGGGTATCTACACACGTGGCATCCCAAACTAAAGGCCGACCCATCTTCCAGGGAATCAGAGTCATACCGTCAGGTCTTTTACCATCATCTCGCATAAGGCCACGTGGTTCGAGGGTAGCTGCCACACTGACACTGGTAAAAGCCCGACGGATGATGTCATTAATAGAACTATGACGGGGCACACGTCCTGCACTAGAGACACATGCCAGTGGATGGTGACCAAACTTATCAACGGTTTCACCACACTGACAACGGTGTGCAACTAGGCAAGGAGAACCTAAACGCAAAGAGGTGGCCACCCGAAATGAGTTATTATCTAAAAGGGTACCTAGATTTTTGGAAGGCAGAACCTGTAACCAAAGTCCTGATTCCCACTCGGAAACGGCGAGTAGACGAGCACGTTCTGATGAGCTAGTTGACGTATTAATAATATCTTTCCTTACTAGCTCACATAGTGGCTCATCCCACAGTCTCTGAGAAGAAAGGACTTTGGGCAGATTCTGGTCAGGACAGGCTATTTTCCATGAGTCTAAAGCTTCATTGATACCTGTGATTTCATAATTTTGACATTTAGCCAAAATGCTATGAACAAGATATGATGAAAATTGAGTTTAAGTTTCGGAGTTTTAGGCCTGTATTATGAAAGCTTGCTCAGTCATCGATCTTCACTTGAGTTTGGACGATTTTCTATGGCAAATGCGTTACTCAAGCATAGATCTATGACTGTGCAAGCTTTCATAATACGGGCTTTAGAGACTATAGACCACCATGGTCGGTTTATCGATTACAAATTAAAATAGCCAATGAATGTTGTAACTTCGAAAGAGCCGACTAAGGAAACCTCCCAGAGAAGGAACAGCAGCTTCCTTTTGTATATTAAAACACGATCACCAATCCTTCCAAGCGTGGTGATAATTTTTTTTCTAGTAAGTATATAATATTTAATATTAGACGACCGATGTGGCGCGGCGGGCGAAGGTCCGCCTGCGACGCAGAAGGTTGCGGGTTCGATTCCCGCCTTGGGACAAATGTTTGTACCATCTGCAAATATTTGTTCCGGGTGTTCTGGGTATTTTCTATATATAATAAAAAATATCTATCTATGTTATGTATTGCATTAAGTTTATCAGTCATCTAGTACCCATAACACAAGCTCTGCTTACTTTGGGGCTAGATGATGCTGTGTGGATTGTCCAGCATTATTTATTTATTTATTTCATAGTCTAGCCCCAAGCTAAGCAGAACTTGTGTTATGTGTACTAGATAAGTGATACACTACATAGATAGATATTATATTATATATAGAAAACATCCAGAACACTCGCAACAATTATGTGCAGAACGTACAAAAATTTGTCCCGAGGCGGGAATCGAACCTCCTGCGTCGCAGGCGGACCTTCGCTCGCCGCGCCACGAAGGTCGTCAAATCAATGAACACACATCCCCTTGTTTGGGCATGCATGTCCAGCAGTTGAACTGTGCTGAAGGGTATGGGTACCTGCGTCGCTTCAGACTCTGAGACCAGTCCGCCGTGTATGTACACTCGGCGAGAGAGTTCGTCCCAGGCCGCGCTGTGACCAAACCCGGCACGTGCGACCCAGCCTTTAGTGTTAGCGACGCCCCACTCGCCTTCTTCTACGTAGTACTCCTGGAAAAACATTTTATTAAGACCACAAGTAAATAATAAATAAAATGAAATAAATAATTTTGGAGAATCCACAGAGCATCGTCTATCCCCAAGCAGAGCTTGTGTTATGAGTACTAGATGACTGACATCCAAACTAATATGATAAATTCGAAAGTAACTGTCTGTTGCCTTTTCACGCCTAAAGGGCTGAACGGATTTCAATGAAATTTGGCAGTGAGGTAAATAGTATCCCGGGCAAGGACATAGGCAACTTAAAAAGCGCGTGCGAAGCCGCGGGCAGCAGCTAGTACTTTAGATATATAATAATTGAAACGTCGATAAAAAGATTGACGGATTTTTTGATGCTTTTCGGCTTTCCCTGATACACCCATCAGGGAAAAGCATCAAAAAACCAGTCAGCTACCCCAAGCCCCGCTGGATTGACGAAGTGTAAGCCGATCTGCGCCAATTCAACACTAGTACTAAAAAAAAACACTAGATATGGCGTTTTTTTTTTGAATAAATATATATTCAATTTATGAATATTGTCCACTTTTCCAACTCTGATCCCCTCATCGACAGGTACATAATAAGCGTTGCCCTGACTCTCTTGGGACAGGTCTTCTCGAAAGTACCTATTTAATTTCTCACTTTTATATTTATTTTCACCACTACTGTCACAGCAAAGTTGAATAATATTTATTAATCTTATGTAGTTTTGAATTTGAGTATGTACATTAACTACATAACTATAATATTAATTAAGGATAACGTAGGCTAAATACTTTTATGCAAATAATTTTTATCTTTTTCATCCTGTCCAGAGGGCGATACTAAACGCGACACAGTTTTATACTTTTAGCGTCAGTATCGTTGCATTGTTTTAGTTTTAAATATGTTCATGGTATAAACGTATTTTGTATTTGTATTTTGTAAACATGACAGAAATCTCATGAGACCTGGAATATGATCGGATGGTTTACTAACATCGCCAATGACGCCATTGTCTACGACGAGGGGGCAAATTCTCGCCAATTTATCACTCGATGAGTATCAAAAAACTGTCAAATTTGACAGTTCTTTTGATATTTATCGAGTGATATATTGGCGAGAATTGCCTTTCTGGATTAACACGGTCTATATTTCTAGCCTTCTAAACAATATCAAATCTTTTGAATTGATAATAAAAAGGACTAATAATCCATACCTGTACTATATGCAAGTACCCGTAGTGCGGAGAATGTCCAAAGAAGGACAGCATCACGGGTTTCCTCGTGGCTCCGATGTACACTAACACTGCCGTGTGACCGGACACATGGAGGCCTCCTGTGAAAAGAAATGAGGTTAGCTTGAATTTATATGTCACCACACTGTGCGATATTAAAAGAATTCGACTTGTCTATTGGCAAATTTTGTAAGCCGAAAGTAATAAAAGATTTGATTTCCTTTGGAAACTGGCAATAAATCGCGTTTCACTAAAACTAACGTGGAATTCTCAAAGTTATGGTATAAATTTAAATTTTTTTTAACCCTAAATTTAAAAAAAATGTTTCATCTGACATTTTTATCGCATAGCTATCAAGTAAAGTAATTAGCCTGGGCAGCGTTTGGGAAACTACGTCGAGTCTTCTCGTCATCCATACCGCAATGCTTAAAAACGGAAGTTTTCAAGCATGCAAGTTGACCTACGGAGCTGAGACGTGGACACTCACGGTAGGGCTAGTCCACCAGTTCAAAGTCGCTCAGCGAGCTATGAAAAGAGCTATGCTCAGAGTTTCTCTGAAAGATAGGATTCGTAACGAAAACATCCGACAGAGAACTTAAGTTATCGACATAGCTCAATGAATTAGCAAGCTGAAGTGACAGTGGGCCGGCCATATCTCGCGAAGAACCGACAACCGCTGGGGTAAACGTGTTCTCGAGTGGAGACCGCGACTCGGCAAACGTAGTGTAGGACGCCCTCCGGCTAGGTGGGATGACGATCTGCGAAAGACTGCAGGCAGATGCTAGGTGCGGCAAGTTGAAGACAGGGCGCTATGGCGCTCATTAGGGGAAGCCTATGTCCAGCAGTGGACTAAGATAGGATAATGTTGATGATCAAGTAAAGCAGCTAGTTTATAAGTAAAAATAGCAGTAATCATTCCAATAAAATATAAGGTAAAACTGCGGATAAAAGTCGCTCCGCGAGCTACCGAATGAGCTATGCTCGGAGTTTCTCTGAAGGATAGGATTCGCAACGAATATCAGACAGAGAACCAAACATAACTCAAAGAATTAGAAAGCTGAAGTGGCAGCGGGCCAGAAATATCTCGCGAAGAACCAACTACCGCTAAGGTAACAGCGACTCTGCAGTGTAGAACGCTCAACCAGTTGGGATGACGACCTGCGAAAGACTGCTGGCAGATATGCGGCAGTAGACTAGGCGCTATGGCGCTCATTAGGGGAGGCCTATGCCCAGCAGTGGACTAGTATCGGCTGATGGTAGTTATACTCACCGCACCGCTGTTGTAGCTGTTTTATCTTACGTGACGTCGCAAACGGCCCTGTCGGAAGATCAGCGCTGGTTGCAAACGCGACCACTTATGCTGAGACAGGGACCATTTTGTGATTCAAGCAAGTTGTTTATTACTGTCTTTTTATTATGTATTAATGTATGTTCCTACTTGTACGAGTGACAAATAAAATTTTCTATTCGATTATTATATTCTATTCACCGCAATGTTTCAACGGCGCAGGCCTGTGCGGGGAGCAAGCAGTGGGCGTGGCGTTGTGCCACTGAGGACGGTCCGTGTCGAGGCGTATACGCCATATTTCGTTTGTTACTTCGCCGCCTCTGCCTTCTAGACCGGTTAGTCCGCCCCTGGAATGGACAGAATTATATATTATGAGGGCGCAATGCGCGCCATTTTGTGAAAAGGATAGGCATAGGATTTCGCGTTCATAGGAGCAGGACAGAGCATACGTTTTTGATACGGCGTAAGCACAACAATCAAGTTATAGCTTATGTACAAGAAAACTATAAAACTTTTAAAGAAATTGGTTCAAGGAATCAAATAATTACCTACGAATCTAAACATAAGCCATTTCAATAGACCGCAGAGTCACTGAGATTTCGACCAAAGTATGTGCAAATTATGCTTTCACATTCAAGGAACCAAAGAAAAAATGTTGAATTTAATGTAATTCGAGTTTTATACCACGGGGATCCCGTGAATAATGAGATTTAGGCCTAGTTTGACCACCTACCCCGTTAGGTTCGCCCCTTAATATAGATGATACTTCGATAATAGAATAGATAGATTCATTAGACTGAGACAATTAGCAGAAGCCTCGTTATTTTAGCAGTTGATTTGTACGTTTTGCGAGCATGATCCTTTTTTGAAACAATGTTTTTCTATTTTAAAGAAGCAAAAAAGCGGTGAAGTTGTTCCTGTATGTGTTGCAATCGTTTTCGTTCATGATTTTTGTTTTTTATTTTCCTTTTCGCATTTTTATGGACAAATATAAGACTGCGGGTCACTCAATTTTCAGATTTAGTGGTTCTAAGATTAAAATTATTATTCATTTGCTTTATAAGGACCTTACCCTCTCTCAGGGTCCATAGAATGCACCACTCCACCGTACACTATAAGCTCCCTCCCGTGTAGCACCGCGGAGTGTGCGAATCGTCCGAGCGGCCTAGAGTCGTATGTCTTTATAGGCGACCATGTGCCTTCCTTTACTTTATACCTGAAACAAATAAGCGGTAGGTAATTTTTTTAAAACTGGTGCGGTCGTTTTTTGTTTCTTCATTCAATTAACCACGCGAACGTTACATATCTGTCGATACTGGAGGCCTACTCTACTAACGGAGGGCGTCCCGTCCCGCCACGCCGCGCCCTACCCCGCAGCGGCTGAGAACCGACTGAAGCCTACAAACCAATACACTCTACTGACCTGTATATAAAGTCGTGTTCTCCAAACGTCTCGCCCCCCACAATGATGAACTCCTCTCCATAGTTCAGCAGACTATGTGCCGCGGCAGAGGGCGCCCCGTCCCGGCCCGCCCCGCGGCGCCTGAGGACCGGCTGAAGGCTACAGACCAATAGACACTCTACTGACCTGTATATAAAGTCGTGTTCTCCAAACGTCTCGCCCCCCACAATGATGAACTCCTCTCCATAGTTCAGCAGACTATGTGCCGCGGCGGAGGGCGCCCCGTCCCGGCCCGCCCCACGGCGCCCCGTCCCGGCCCGCCCCACGGCGCCTGAGGACCGGCTGAAGGCTACAGACCAATAGACACTCTACTGACCTGTGTATAAAGTCGTGTTCTCCAAACGTCTCGCCCTCCACAATGATGAACTCCTCTCCATAGTTCAGCAGACTATGTGCCGCGGCAGAGGGCGCCCCGTCCCGGCCCGCCCCGCGGCGCCTGAGGACCGGCTGAAGGCTACAGACCAATAGACACTCTACTGACCTGTATATAAAGTCGTGTTCTCCAAACGTCTCGCCCCCCACAATGATGAACTCCTCTCCATAGTTCAGCAGACTATGTGCCGCGGCAGAGGGCGCCCCGTCCCGGCCCGCCCCGCGGCGCCTGAGGACCGGCTGAAGGCTACAGACCAATAGACACTCTACTGACCTGTATATAAAGTCGTGTTCTCCAAACGTCTCGCCCCCCACAATGATGAACTCCTCTCCATAGTTCAGCAGACTATGTGCCGCGGCAGAGGGCGCCCCGTCCCGGCCCGCCCCGCGGCGCCTGAGGACCGGCTGAAGGCTACAGACCAATAGACACTCTACTGACCTGTATATAAAGTCGTGTTCTCCAAACGTCTCGCCCCCCACAATGATGAACTCCTCTCCATAGTTCAGCAGACTATGTGCCGCGGCGGAGGGCGCCCCGTCCCGGCCCGCCCCGCGGCGCCTGAGGACCGGCTGAAGGCTACAGACCAATAGACACTCTACTGACCTGTATATAAAGTCGTGTTCTCCAAACGTCTCGCCCCCCACAGTGATGAGCTCCTCTCCGTAGTTCAGCAGGCTATGTGCCGCGGCGGAGGGCGCCCCGTCCCGCCACGCCGCACCCCACCCCGCGGCTCCTGAAGAGCGGCCGCAGTCTGCGCCTGCGCGGGAGGCGGTGCAGACGCAACCGGTGGGGGTGCAGTGGCCGGCACCGTAGTCGGCGTTGCAGTTGTCTGGGGGGAATAAAACATAATAAATAAATAAATAATGCCGGACAATCCACAAAGCATCATCTAGCCCCAAAGTAAGCAGAGCTTGTGTTATGGGTACTAGATGACTGATAAACTTAATACAATACATAATATTTTTTATTATACATAGAAAATACCCAGAACACCCGGAACAAATATTTGCAGATCGTACAAACATTTGTCCCAAGGCGGAAATCGAACCCGCAACCTTCTGCGTCGCAGGCGGACCTTCGCCCGCCGCGCCACAGCGGTCGTCAAAACATATTGTTAAAGAAAAATCCCACCAAAAAGATAAATGTGAAAAGAGCCAAGTTTAGTAGACGTTTCACTCAATAAAAGAGTTGAAATCTAAATGGGTGCCGAGTTATATAGCAGTACCATAAATCATAGATAGGAATATACAACGTTATTCAATTGATTTAAAATAAAATTCGTTCTATTGAATTTATAGCTTTGCATTCAGATTCTTTGTGTAAAGTCTCAGATATAGACGGGGCCATAAGCGTGCCCAATGGTTCGTGTAAAGATACTGACTGCTATTGCGTCGCACGTCTCTTTCCAAACTTAGCTGGACGCTCTACCGCGCGTCTCAATAAGAACAGACTTGGATTGGATAATTGAATTCAACGGAATTAAGAACACATTTAACACAAGCTCTGCTTAGCTTGAGGCTAAATGATGCTATGTGAATTGTCAAGCATTATTTATTTTTATTTCAGCGCGCTACGCGGGATTTGCATTGAAAATTGACAATAATCTGTTCCCGCTCCCCACCGAAACCGCACCCTAGGACATATTTAAAGCATGGAAAATTACGTACCTGGACAAATCGGCTCGTCACAGGCTACGCCGATCCAGTCAGACTCACATCTGCAAGTGCCATCCTCGCATTCGCCATGATCTGAAACAAACATCATTTCATCAGGACCCAGCCTTAATTAGTCCAAAGCATTGACGAGGCTGTGTGGTGGGGGGGTTAGATTTTGCACCACTCCAACTCTTCCCGCAAGCAGCGGCGCAGAAAAATTCTACCACCGAACTTCGATCCCCAACCCGCATGCCCAGGTGTAGGGATTATGGGCATTATCCCCATTACATAAAAGCCAATGGGGCGCTTAGGAGGCCTGCCGTGCACCAATATGCTTGCTCCAATATGCTAGGCATGCTGTTGAGGATGAGGATTGACGAGGCGCGCAATATCGTGCACTCAAACTCTACCGAAGATATGTTGCGATACGGAAATTTGCAGCATCCATTAGTGTCAGTGACTTAAACTCACTTGAACAGTTAGTCCTATGATCGTTGGTGGGGCAGCTATAAGCGGCATAAGTGACATTGAACCCTTCCATCGCGAAGGCGTCATCTGAGAAGAAGTGTATAAGCGCGCTGCCCGAGCGAGCGATGACCTGCCGCGTCCAGGATGATTCCCGCTCCATTACACCGCTGCAATAAGAAAGACATCGTTATTTTGTGGCTGATAAACACATAAATTGCGTCCGACTGCAGGTTTGCTTCGTGGTAGATTAAACGCCTTTAACACGCCGAGAACCTGCCTATCAGCTCTCATGCGTCCACTGCTGGAAGTGGGGGAGGCATAAACAAGGGCATTTTGCCATAATCACAGGAACTTGGAACAAGGGATCCTACCAACAGAACACATAACTAAAGAATCGGAACAGACCGTGACCATTACGGTCACGGTCAGACAATCAAGTGGAGAGTGGTGGATGGAACTTCCGGAGGCTAACACCGAGCAGTGTGTAAAACCCAATTGATAATGGTAGTATCTTTGAAATAGGGGTTTGCGATAGAGATTGGAACAGTCCAATCTCAATCCCAATTCCAATCTCAAGATTTGCCAAAGTTTTTTTTTTTTTCCTTTTTTCCGAAATCAGCTGTTTATACATACATAATGAGATGTGTTTTCGGGTGGAATATTCTGCCTGGTCCAGTAGTTGCCATTCCAGTGAATAGCACCACACACACTTCAGTTTTTTTTGGTCGAGTGCTCGAAATTCGGCTAGTAGGACCTCATCTTGTAAGGCGTTTTACAAGACGAGAGGTTGGTCTCTGTCTTGCAGTGGCCCTGGAGCAAGTGTGTTGCTTAGCTTTTCCAAGGAATAAATCGATAAAAAGTCAATTTAAATCCCATTGTTCTAGGTTTAAGAGTGCCAACTAGTTCAACACAGGATAAATTAGTTATGATCAAGTCTCTCTATTCTAGTGATCAATCATTAATCATTAAAAGTACAAGCCATCGTTGGACCAGAGCCAATTCACCATGCTTGGCAGGCAGATTAGTAATAATATTAACGTTTATTGAAAAAGATTTAAGACTTAAAATTGAGGACACCAGTCTCGTAAGAGTCTGGACAGTAGGAGTGTGTGTGTGCGTGTGTTAGTGATACTAGTGAAGTGATAATAATGCACTGACAATCCCGATCATTGTGTGATGTTGTCCAAGACTTCAACTCGGATCATGGACCTAGTAAAATCTACTAGTAAGCCAAGGGAGCCATGGGAATCGACTCAGCCCTTGGATGTCGTAAGAGCCGACTAAGGGATCCAGAGGAAGCGTAGCAGCTTCCTTTTGTGTATTATTAACACCTCACGGCGATCATCGATCCGGCCTGCCAAGCATGGTGAGCATGACACCCCCCCCCCAACCCTCATGTTTGGGGGAGGCATGTTCAGCAGTGGATGTATATGTACTGATGATGAGGAGCCAAGGGGTCTTCATTGAAGTCACAAATTCATATAATATGTGATCTCAGAATGACAATAATTTTATAATTATTATCATTATTAGTACGAGTACATCAATCACCATGAGATCACCACAGACTAATATTGACAAACACAAATATTACCATTGTTTGTAAAGATTAATCAGCGAAAGTACCTAGGCACCGATCAGATTTTGAATTATTTTACCTAAAGTTGATAACATTATCTCTGACTGCTATTAGGCCCGGACTCCACGAACATGTAGACAGTACACGACATGTAGTGTGTGTGTGATGTATGTAGACAGTGGATATCACCAAGCGGAGATGTATTATATTGAATCGGAGATGTGAGCTGTGCCTAGCCGAGATTAAGCTGGGTGGTGGTACAAAGCGGAGATGTGAACTGTGCCTCGCAAGCTGGCGATGGCACGCAGCGGAGACGATAACGGATGTGAGCGACGCCGCCAGTTCCCTCCGCGTCACCCAACCCGCCAACTGCGCCCGTCATTCAGTTACGGTTTAGCCAGCACACATCTCCGCTTCAGCTTAGCCAGAACGCACCTCCGCACAGCTTCGATGGATACACCCTAGCTGAAAAACGTATCTTCTCGTCTCCGCTTCGGACATCTCCGCACATCTCTGCTTTGGTGGGTGGAGTCCGGGTATTTATACATTTTTGTGTTAGTAATATTTAAAGGTACAATTTACCAAATCTGTCGCGGCGAAGAATCGAACCTTCCAGAGCAGCCCGTGGTATGCAGCATGTTGTAAGAGTCGACTAAGGGAACCTACCAAAGGGAAACACCTTCCTTCTGTGTATTTTTAACACTGTGATCACAATAGCGTCTGCCAAGCGTGGTGATTATGACAAAATACTCCTTGTTTGGGGAAGGCACTTTCAGCAGTGAACGCATGAGTGCTGAGGATACTTGATTAGGATGAGGCTTATCAGAACAGGTCTGTTTCTGGTTATGTGAGTTTTTTGACAACAACAAAATGCTGACAGAATTAGGTTCTTACGGATTTTTGAAAGTCTGTGTGGGTGTGTGGGTATCTCTTTGTCGCTGTAGATGTCTGTGGGTGTGGTGGTGTATGTATTTGTGTACGTATATATATACTTACAATACCACCTTAGCACATACCTGTAAACAGCCAGCAGCTTCTCAGCCCGCACGCTGTCACCATCATACACATACAGGTGGTCCCACCCGCACTCCGTCGCGAAGGTCTCCAGCCTGATGCGGAGGACTGGAGTGGTGGGGCCCAATCGGGGCGGTGACAGCAGCCAGGAGCAGGCTGTGCTGACACTGTAGTTACCGGGGCCGTCGGTAATGAAGCCCATTGTGTCTGTTACGCTGGAACGGTGAGGGTAATGTTAAAAAAATAAAAACTCAAAGTGCTTTATTTCCTTCAGACCTTACAGGACTTGGACACTTCAGAAGTATTTAAGTATAAGTACAACTAGGAAATAGAGTGGTACTCGAATTCTTTTATTACTTCTTTATTTTTTAAGGTAAAGTAATGAAGTAAACAAGAAACCTTTGCCTTGTTAGGTAGTAAGTAAAGAGAAAGAAGCGCTTCACGTGTTTAATTGTTGAACTTGCACAAAACAGAAACAAAGACATCTACAAAGTCAGCAACCTGCTCTCTTGCAGCGTTAAAAATGAACCGCCCAGACCGAACGTACCGTAGGTAACGTACTTCGTACCAGCACAAAAAGTGCCAGAAAACATTCTTATAGTCAAACCTGGGAAAGAACCGAACAAGTTACATCTTACCGCCCAAAATACTTGCTCCCAATGGCTGGCCTCCAAACTACTTGCAACGCTATTTACGAGAAGACTCATACTTAAGGTAGCAAAAACCCGGACGATCCTTTCTCACCAATTTGGCTTCCGCGCCACCTATGGGGCAATTGAGCAAGTCCATCGCTTGCTCAGTGAGATAAATGTGGCATTCGAAAGAAATAAATTCAGCTTGGCTGTCTTCTTGGATGTTTCTCAGGCGTTCCATCGCGTGCGGCATTAAGAACTCTTATATGAAATCTTTAAAACCCTGCCAATTAACTTTTTTCTATTCATAAAAACTTACCTAGATCACATGAACAGAACAACAACATTTATGTAAAACAAGGCGAAGAAATAACAGGACTTCATAATGTACATGCCGGTGTACCACAAGCCAGTGTCATGGATCCAATAGTTTAGTTTGGACCTGCCAATGACGACGGAAGTTGGAACATTAGCAGACGATGCAGCTTAGATTCCTACCCATGAAATCCTAAATCCTTCAACAGAAAGTAAACGACATCACAAGTTCACAACCTAGCTAAGAGACTGGCGCATCAAAGCTAACAAAACCAAATCGGTCCATCTTACTCACATCCTCCGACAAGGCTCGTTCCAGAAAAACAAAGACTTTAAAAAATGTCATACTGGTTTATGAAACTATCTGTCTATAAAAAATTTAATACTAACATGATTGAGTACCTACCTATTTATTGTATTAACTCGAGAATTCAGGACATTTAAAAAGATTCACAGACACCGAAGTAGAAATTTGTTTGACATTTGTAAAGTATAGGTAATGTTTCTTCATAATAATTTTTATTTAGCACATTGACACAAAAGCAGCAAAAACCACAAGTTACAACTAGTATTCTTATTCTTAGTGGGGGGATCTGAGGTCTGCACTGACATCTCGCATGGGAGTGTATTGTGCATTGCCCCTTGTCTAAACAGGCCCTAACCAGCCCAGCTCCTTGAAGTACCGGAGCAGGACCTTTGGTGACTGACAGCTTCTCTGTGGGTGTGGACGGGTTTGATGCCTCAATGAGACTCTTCAGCCCCGTCTTGTGTCTGGCCTCCTCTGTGGCCATGCAGTGTACCACAACGTGTTCCACAGTCTTTTTTTTTGGAAACAGCCACGACACATGCTGCTGTCTGTGGCTCCAGTCTTGAAAAGATGATGGTTCAGTTCGCAGTGACCTGTGATGATACCCATCATCGTTCTTATGTCCTCGCGGCTCATCTTGAGCAGCGTGTTTGTGGCTTTCCTATCTTTGGAGGGGAATATAAATTTAGTATGTTTAAGGTATGTTCGACGCTCTCATAGTTTTTGGTGTTCTTTTTCTGAGTTAAGTTTTTGTCTATTTTTGACTTCTGCTGTAGGCGGGTTCGAGAGACCCATATCTTGCTGTGTTGGAATTTGTCTTGCTCCTTCCTTTGCTGGTCTGTCTGCATTTATGTTGCCTGGGCAGGATCGACTCTCTGTTCATTCTATGCAGACTTTGCTGTGTTGAGAAAGTACTTGCAGAGCATTGTGGCATTCAACAATTGTTTTTGATCTTTTATCTGTTCTTTTGAGTGCGTTTATTAACGCAGCGCTGTCTGTTTTGAGGACCAGCTGCATCCGTCTGGTTGGCTCTTTGATGGTTGTTTCCTGAAGCATATCATCTGCTGCCAGTTGGAGTCCCAGTATCACTAAGCTTAGCTACGACGGCCTTTCAGGCTGGGCTCTTGAGAGTCCGATTTCGGGACAAGAGTAGCCACAGCCAGCTCCTGCTTTGTGTTAGCCCCTAAATGCAAACAAAAAAACAGGAGCTGGCTGGCTTCTGTGTAGATGTGATATGTAGTGAGGTCATGTGAGGTGACCGCTTCAGCGTTCTCTTCATGCGTTATTACGAAGGTCTGCACGGTTAATTATGAAGACGCTACTCTGTCGGTGCCCTTTGCCGCCTCTGGAATTGCACCAATGGCTTTGCGTAATATTCTACAGTAGTTTGTTAGGCCTGACTCGCCTTTCCACTGGTTTTTTGATTTAATTCTTAGGGACGCTGCCATTGCTTCCTGCTGTATGTGAATATGCAAAGGCGTTAATCGTAGTATTATGTCCAGTGCTGCTGATGGGGTTGATTTCCTGCATCCGCAGATGAGTGTACAAGGCAGTCTTTGATCTTGCTGTAATTTATTTATGGTGGTGACTAAGTTTGTTCTAGGCCACCATACTATACCACTGTAGGTTAGCACTGGGCGGACCTTGACTGTATACAGCCATAGGCACAGCTTAGGCTTGAGGCCCCAGTCCTGGCCCACTGCCCGCTTATATTATTATTGCTCATCACTTCCTGAGTAACAGAGTAGTGCACAATTGGAACCGGCTTTCTGAAGACGTAGTAACTGCTCCCTCTGACTACGAACTCACAATCTGACCACTAAAAGGGACAAACTAATGTAGTGAAAAACGTTAAAAGCACTGTGATATAGACATATCAGCTCTCAGCTGCTCGTCTATAATTACACTAATATTAATAATAGTAAAGAACTATTATTGGACAAAGGATGGTAACTACTACCAAAATCAAATTTAAGAATTAAGTCTTGGGTTCTGTTTGTGATGATGGGTAGAACCTGCAGCTCACGCAATGTCAGTGAATTACCAGTAACCCTGTATATATCAGTTATTTAGTACCCATAACACAAGCTCTGCATACTTCAGGCTAGATGATGCAGTGTAAAAAAAATTGTCCAGTTTTGATTGAGTTGAGAAAAAGGTCAATGCACTGTTCAGATTGAACCACTAAAGGGAGCAGAGTCATTGTTTTATATCCACATGTGTGAATCAATTGCTACTTATTTCATTCAGATTCATGACTCGTATCAACACGTACACAGACAACAGAATTACATACAACAGAATTAGTTCATAATACACTTGAAAAAACCTACTTCCATTGTTATTGTTTTGATTCTTATCTATAAGTTAATATGTATGGCATAAGTTTTTTAGCAATAATGAGCATATTTGATTGATTCTGTTCAATGAAAATGTAATGTAGGTATACCTACCTTATTACATTTGATACTTTATAGTAACAAAAGAAAACTTTTAGTAGATTGTAAGTATTAGATACTTAGAATAATGGCAACTAAAGTTAAAAAATAAATAAGCAAAGGATTTTTAATACCTACTAAGCTAATTTAAACAAACCGCCAAGTGTGAGTCGACTCGCACATGAAAGGTTCCGTACCATAAAAATCAGGCAAGTTTTTCAAAGAACATCAAATTTTCACTTGTTCGGAGACCCCTTTTATATTTTTAACTATATTATTTTTTAGTATTTGTTGTTATTACAGTTGAAGTGTTATTTATTTAAACAAAGTTTCATGTGTTTATCTATCAAGAGATACAGCCTTCACAAACGAAGAGCAAAAATAGCCCAAAAAATCATGTTATTTACATGGAAGCCTTTTTCTTATTATCTATATTTATTATTAAGTATCTGTTATAGCGGCAAGAGAAATACACATTCTCTATAAATTTCAACTGTCTGCCTATTATGGTTCATGAGATAGAGCCCTCTAATAGATGGACAGACAGCGGATGCTTATATGACGCATAATAGGGTTCCATTTTCACCCTTCGGGTATGTAACCTTATAAATGAGCTACAAAATCACCCTAAGTAAACTTCTTCCCTATTTTTCAGCGTTAACTTGTAAGGATGTTTCATGCTTTAACGAGCATGTAACATTATCTTTATGGTTGTTTTAAAGCCATTTGTGGCCATTTTGACAGTAAGTTTGAAGAACATTATAATTATAAAATTAAATGATCAATCTTTATTTGTTCGATACAATTTTTGGTGTATGTCACATCGAAAATACGACTTTCTAGGACTGTAACATAGCATTTTCTTTGAATTTTTCTTTAATGTATGTACCTATTGAAATTTATAGAAAGGTATGAATCTTGGCAGGTACCTATGCTGAATAGAATTTAAAATTTGGATCATGTTTTTATCCCAGCTGGCAGTAGCATGAGACATGATTAGCATTTCATTGGTCATATACATCTGTGGGCGACCTTCGCGACAGCTCAGGGTGTAAAGAAGCCAAACTGTCGGCATAATTGGATAATCCTACTGCTTTCTCTCGCTAACTGCCCACTGGCAGACAAGGCGCGTCTGGGAAAGAGGTCACTGAACCATCCCAACAAATCACTTTATCACACACAAAACACACTTACTTGATTTTCCCACCGCAATATTGACATTCAGGACCCTGCCAACCCTCAGAACACACGCAAGTATCATTGTTACATACACCATTTATACAGTTATGTTCATTACACTTAGAAAGAACTCCAACACACAACAATAACACTAGAAGACATGAACACAGATATGGCGAGAACCACGTGTATTTTCGTCTGTACTTGGATTTGAACAGGAATAGAAACATTTGCAGCGATTCTACCATTTTGATGAATGCATTTTCAACGAGTTTTGTTAGCGCGGACGTAAAAACTGATCGGACGTCGCGTAATTTCGTACGGTACTAAAATTCGGGGAGGCCACCTAAAAATGAAAATTGTGCCCGTAGTAAAGTTTAAATGTCTCTTGCGGTGGATGGCGGTTCATTGGTGTGAAATTAAATGTAAAGCAGCGGGTAGACATCGGTGTCCACCAATATCCACCGGTATATCCACCATTAGGCTACCAGTAAAAAGCGGTAGTAACCCGACTGTGGAACGAGGAAAGGTAGGTTATGAATGACAATCGTTCTGGAATGAGTTTTTACGCGTACTGGGGGATTATTTGTATGTAATATACATTTTTGTTTAATTCAACTATGTAAACACAATTTAATAAATAAGAGGCGATAATTTTAAGATTACCTAAAATAAAATTTCTCATACTATTTTCACCGCTTATTTACGTTTTCAGAGTTTTGTGATCAATTACGAAACTCGGCTTGTATTATCACTTTTTGCCTCTTGAATATCTCAGCAAATACCGCACCTAATAACTTGAAATTTAAAATAATAATAAATTTCAATGTGGTGTGCGCCTGTACACATAAAAAATAAATAGTTTATAAATACAAATTCAAATTTTCAGTCGGTACAAATTGATTTCTAACCTATAACTTCCAAAATCTACCAATAATAATTACCTTTCACACATAGATCAAAGTAAAATCTCCATTTTTACTTAGATCGATGCTTTCACAATAATAATAATAAAACTTGACCGCGTACCGTTCTAGGATGACAGACAGGACTATTCTTGCGAATAAGCCTGACATTGTACTGATAGATCGGTTAGAACGGAGGGCGGTGCTCGCTGATATCACCATACCACATGATGTTAACCTCGTTAAAGCTGAGAAAGATAAACTTAGCAAATATCTTGACTTGGTCAACGAGGTTGTCAGCATGTGGGATGTTGATTCAGCGACCGTCGTCCCAATAGTCGTTTCGGTTAACGGCGGCGTAATAGCGAAGAGCCTCGATCAACATCTCAAGAGACTCTCGCCAGGAAGTTAGATCAAGGGTCAGATTCAAAAGGCGGTACTCTTGGACTCGGCACGCATCGTCAGGAAGTTCCGCTCTCTGCAGCCCTAGTCACCGGCCGCTTAAGGCTAGCTTCGCGGCCGGTGATTCACCGTTTTGATATATTTTTTTACTGTAGAATAGTTTTATAATATATTATTCTCCGTAGTAAAAAATGTATTTTATAACGTATATATATATATATTATTAAAAAATGTATATATTATTCACTTCATTTATTTTAATACTTAAAATAAATGAAGTGAATAATAATAATAATACCTAATAATCATTTATTTAAAATAACTAAGGACTAAAAAGATAACAAAGTTCATCTAAAATCCTAATGGAATTAGATAATGCATGTGCCTGAACTAGGTAAAAAGTTAAAAACCTGTTTTTCAGGCAAAAATAGTTCTAACAACAAATAAAATAATAAAATAGAACTTATTAATTATACAAGGCGAAGATGCATACTATAAAATAATTACATAAGCTAACTACACTAAATTAGTTTTAATAATAAAGATGCAGCAAAAAAATTTTTTGGCTTTCTTTATAACACTCAATAAATTTTCTATGTCAGCATTATGACATACATTGCAATGTATCCTTAAGTTTTTTCTTACAACTATTATAATTTAAAGAATAAATATTAAACAATGCATATAATATTGGGACAATACATTGTTATCCTAAGATTGGATGATAATAAAATGTATGATTTATTTATTTGTTTATTAGGACTACCAACTAAAAATAACACAAAAACAAATTAAATAACATTGATAGGGTTCTTAGGTCTAGCGCTCTCTAATTTATAGGCGGCCGCAGCTTGCGCATAAATCAAGGCTGTTAACCAACGCAGCGTTATGATTTCACGCAAAATCAATAATAATTCATAACATAATACGTAAGTAGGTACTTAATTCCGAACGTAGCCTGAATCTAACCTTTCAGTAGTTTTTGCGTGAAAAAGTTACAAACATCAATCCATCCACCAAAGCTTTCGCATTCATAATTAAGAAAAAACGTACCTTTGAGCTGCTTTCTTCCCGAAAACAATGCTTACATAGCCGAGGGCAAAAACTAGTTTATTAAATAATTAGTGAAGAATAAATTATGGATTAGAAATACCCAAGGTGAATTAATTTCCATGAAAAGAAGCAGTAGGTTCTTAGTTGGTAGTACTTTCTTGACGTTTGTTTGCTGTCAAAACCACAGATTAAATATCGTTATGTAGGTTAAGTAGGTAAGACACTCCACGGTAAAATAAATCAGTGATTTCGTTCGTTCATGATGGTCAAACCCTTGTCAATCCATCAAACAAAGTTGTCAAACTTGCACCACTTGAATAGCTAACCCTCGGACGAAGGAAATCAGCTCCCCCGGGGGTAATCAAATCGCTAACTGCTCGTATGCTTCGAAAATTTTAAAACGGAAGCGTTAATACAAAAAAGACTACCTAATTATTTATAATGTACTGCCGCCATATTCAAGATTTTTTAGTTCATTTGTAAAGGCGAGTTTGTTTTTCTACACATTATGCAACTTAATCGACTGATAACATCTAAATCTGATATATGTCAAGAGATAGTGTAATGCGTACATAAATTGATAATAATTATCTAGAATATTCGGGTATTTACCTGGTTATATTCCAATTGATGAACTCTGTGGCGTAGCGGGCGAATGTCCCCCTGCGACGCGGAAGGTTGCGGGTCACGTGAGCGGTATAAAGTTTAGGTTTGAGATGAGACTGTAAGTAAGCACTATAATAACAAACAAGATCCGTCAAGTGCGAGTGTGACTCGTGCGCCGAGGGTTTCGAACGGTTGTCAAGTAGGTATACCAATATGTACCTACTTTATATACTGGTTAGGGACTTTGCTATTTGATGAATTCCAAAAAATTAGAGGTAGGTACCTACATTTCAGATGTATCGGTTTGCAAACTTCGGAGTTCAGAGCGTAATAGTAAAATTTTCAAGTTTTTTCAAAATATTAAAAAAAGTATGTAACCTACAGAAATTTTAAAACTGTTTTGAGATGTTACAAACCGATACCTTTCATTTAATACACCACTCGGTGAGGTAACCCCCCTTTTGAAAATGATCGCCTCCCTTTTTGACCATTTTTCTAAAACTGTTCTTCTTAGGTACAGACTTCTCTATAATTTTCCTATAAAATATAGAACAAACGCTACATACTTACATTCAGAGAAAAAAGTTGATAAAATACCCATTCCCCTATCTCCGAAGTTTGCAGAACGCTAGGTACATACTATTATTTAATTTTACAAACGCTACATACATTTCAGATTCAGATACCTATTTCAAAAAGTACGATTCCTACAGAAATTTCAAAAACTGTTTTCAAATGTACAAATTAATACCTTTCATTTGATACTCCACTTGACATTGTAGGTCTCTTTTAAAATGACGACATCACAATTTGAACTAAAAATTTCCATTTTCATTTTTCATTAATTTTTTTGTCTTTTAGTCTGTACAGGCGCACGGAATGTATTATTATTTTAAATTTCACGTTATTTGCTGCTGTAGTTGTTGATATAATAATATCAAAGACGGAAAAAAGGACAGAAAAAGCGATATGGGTTTCGAAACCGATCTTCGATCTTCGAAACCCTAAAAAGGACGTTTCTACAAAAACTTGGAAATGGAGAAAAAAAAATTTAGTACCTATTTATAAACAAAAAAAATCGCTGTTTGTATTAGAATAACGAAATAAAATAATTATTATGCTAAAGTGTGAATTAAAGTTCGATCTATTGAAATACAGATGCAAGTTTTATTGAAAACAATTTTATTTATTATATAAATTACATTTTCTTTTTATTTTTAGTAAAAAATATACTAGAAAATACTTAATATTACTAAAGTACTTAATAGTACTTAAAAATATATACATAATAATACCTACATAAAACGATTGTATTCATTCTAATTATATGTAGATAATTAACACAACTTTCTTTGCGAAGTAAAATCGCAAACAACCTTCTTGTCTTCATAAACTTGAGTAAGCTCAACACTGCTTTTGTCAGTAAGTAAATTATACCAAAATTATTTTCTGCTGTCTGGCATTAAGGGTGTCAGTTTGTTTAAGATCGTCGACTTGCGCTCATTAGTAATGGCTCATCATATTATATTCTTTGTTTGGCTTTGGAGGTGGTATCCCAGATTTAATATTTCTTAATCTCAGAAAGTCAAGAGTATATTATTATATTCCCTTCTATTACAAAAGCCAGTCTTGTAACGAATGACGTGGGTACCTCTCAGAAATGTTACTTCGCACATATCAGCTAAATATGCTCGAGGAGAACAATTTTGTAGTTTATACGATGAAGAACCGTCTTCAAACTGACAAAAATCATCTACAGAACTCATTACTTTTACGGTAATATTTGCTCTAGTGCTCAATACTGCTTGGTGAAAGTCTACAAAATCTCTTCAAAATGTGCCTCGCAAAAGTCAAGGATTGCCTTGAGTTTTGTGAGGCAAACTCAAGGCAATCCTTTAGGCCATTAAATATTTCGAGTATTGACTCGAAATATTTAATGGTACTCTGTAATAAAACCTAAAATAAATTACCCCCATATAAATTGAAACTGAACATATTTTATAGGTATGAGTAATGTATTAGGTACTTAAAACAAAATACATTAACCGAGAAAAAAAATTTGTTAGCTATGTTTGATTACTTATTATATATTATAAATTATCATTGCTGTTTTATCCATCTCTCTTAGTCGGGGGTTTTACTAAAATTATTTATTAATTTTTTAATTTCAAAGTAGGTATACGTCGTGTGTTTTGCAAGCTATAGTTATTTTAAACTTTTATGAGAGATCCTACGTTACCTACTGCCTGATGTGACGTAGTAGGTAACGTAAGTGACGTCAATTCAGTGGTGTGTGTTTCCGTATTATTTAAAGTTAAATAAATAAATTGAATAGAAATTGTTAAGCCGTTGGGTTTGCGCCTGACCTCTCCCAGGTCGTTTCAGTCTGCCGTCCCATCGGATTATAAGAGAGAGGGAATAAAGAATGCACCTGTGTTTGCGCACACATTTGGGCACTAGGTATAATATGTCCTGCGCACCTGGCTAGTCTCCGTTGCGCTTAGCCGCCGGCCGAAGATTCGGCTAGGAGAACATCATTATCACCTATGTGTGTATCTTGGCTGAGTTCCTCACGCTGAGGTTATGGTGCATCAGCAGAGCACCAGCTGCTCTCTGCTCATAAGCAAGTGCTACTCACCAACACTATCACTTACACAGTAAACACATAGTATCTAAAAAACGTGACTTACGGCGCCCCCTGGTCAGTAAACACTATAGAACTTAGCTAAGAACCAGCGGCAATGAATTTCATACCTTTTACAGAAAATTGTGTCTAAATTTTAAAAGGTTGATTGCGATGACCCCTGGTGAGTAAACACTATACAACTTAGCTAAGAACCATCAGCAATGAACCTCAAACCTTTTACAAAAAATTGTGTCTAAATTTTAAAAGGTTGATTGCGATGCCCCCTGGTGATTAAACACTATACAACTTAGGTAAGAACCACCAGCAGTGAACATTATACCATTTACAGAAAATAGTGTCTAAATTTTAAAAGGTTGATTGCAGCGCCCCCTAGTGAGTAAACACTACAATTAGCTAAGAACCGTCAGCAATGAACCTTATACCTTTTACAAAAAATTGTGGCTAACTCGATCAAACTGTTCTGGGCATATATGGGAACATTGGTTTTCATTAAAACGTTGATTGCAGCGCCCCCTGGTGAGTAAACCCCATACAACTTAGCTAATAACCATCGCCAAGGAGCCCCATACCTTCTACTGAAAACCGTGTCTAAATCGATCTAATGGTTCTGGAGATAAATGGGAACATTGGTTTTTGCCAAATATACGCGCAACAGCGCCCTCTAGCGAGTGACCTCCATAGCACCCAGCTAAGAACAATAAATTGCCAACAAATTTCTAACCCAATACAGAAAACTGTGTCTAAATCGGTCAAGCCGTTTTGTAGATAATTGGGAATAATATGTGCAAATGCACACACCCACACACACACACACCCTCATCCTCACACACACACACATCCTGACACATCACAACCAAAACTCTTAAACCGTCTCTGTTCCGTCGCGGGTAAAAATAAAAAAATACTGGTAGATGCGTCATTTTTACTGATTCCGATGACGTATGTAACTCAATATTGAAAAAAAATGTCAGAAACGTCTCTTTTCCATAGGACGGCAGTTTATAAGTACATGTCTTCAATCTCTAGTACAGATGATGTTAGGTTATGTAGGTACCTTCATGAATAAAATGAAAAGCATGGTGAAACATTCCCTTGGAAAAACAGATTCAAAAATTGTACTTTTATGTTCCGTGTTTCTAATCGAATATCACAAACGACGCCACCTGTCGGGTTCTAGGGTTAACACGCTTTACGCCATCTACTGGACACTTGCGCTTACTTATTGTCTAAGGTAAAATTCACATGATTTGCAAGATCGTCAACAGGTGGCGCAGCTTGTACGCAACGTTATTTAATTTATCAGTTCATTTTACTAAAATTTTGTTCCGTCGCGTCTTCGTCTTCCAACAACTTGGCAGCAGGTAGGTATTTAATTTACCTACATTTTTGATAAGGGTAGTTAATGTAGGTGGTACCTATGGAGCTTGACGCTTCTGTTATAAAATAATACTTGAATTCTATGTACATACATTTATCTTTTAAGAGCTACCGAGCGACGTCCTATTAAAAATATTTTCTTTTGCAATGATTAAAAGATAACGTCTATTATTTGCACTCAGCTTGCGAAAAGTCATTGTTTTAAGAAATGAAACGCCCTGAAATTACTCTACTTTTCTTTTGTCTTTTGTTGCATTGATGATGTTTTATATTACTTAGGTAAGGTATCTACCTACTTACTGATCCCTCTTTAAAACCTAGGATGGTTCATACTTCATATAGTCTGGCCAACGAAAGCTGTCCACGCATTATTTTCAGAAGTTTTGACATCGCATAATTCAAGACTGTCAAAATTGACACATTACGAACACAAACGAACTTGAACCATTCTTATTACATCTTGGGGACAGTAGCAGTAGCAGCGAAGAAAGTAATGAAGCTGATTCAATATTATCAGGTGTAGAGTTCTTGGATTTCTTGGACAGCTTTCGTTGGCCAGACTATAGGTGCCTGTCTATTAAGAGTGCGGGAAATTGCGGAAATGTTGAAGGTAGAAAAAAACCGTACATAATTAAATAGGTACCTAGGTAGGTAATACAAAACTCTTACACCATAAACGAAATACAGCATAGGCACTTGTTGAGTTACAAAAATACATTGGGTGGCCTTATCGTTTAGAAGCGCTCTCTTCCAGGCAATTTTTGGATGGTAGTTTTATGAGAATGTAAGAAATAATAACGAATCTCTACTCACGAATATCGCCAAATATCTCCATCTGCGTAATAAGATAGATAGATAGATAGATAGATTATCACTTTATTGCACCATCAATACACTTATAAAACAAGAACTTAATACTAATAGTTAATAATAGTCCTGCGTGGAGAATCTAACCCGCAACCGCGATTCAAGCGGATCTTCGCCCACTGTGCCACTGGTCCATCTGAAACGGACATTCTTGTTCGTTAGAGTCGGGTACCTATACAATTTAAACATTGAAATTCTGTTTTTTTTGCTAAAACTAAGCACGCGCTGTGATCATAATAATTAAAATAAATGGGATATGGATAATGCGAAAGGCCAATATTATTGGCGTAAGAATGTAGGCCAAGCGCCTCCACTGTAGACGATCTTGAGATATCGACATCCAAGCATGGTTTTCTCGCTGTCAGATGTCTTCACTCCGTCTATTATCCGGCTTCAAAAATGAGGATGTTCTTAATTCAGCTGTATTTTTTGGTTATCATGACATTTGCGCGAGAGATACTTGCTTGACGGACGTTTGCACGAGTTTTGTGATATTTCGCGCAAGTGTCCGCGCGAAAAAATATCACTAAACTCCTGCTGCTGTCAATTCAGATGTCACCAAAACTAAACTAAATTAGATAGCACTCACTTTTTCATAGGGATCGAAATGAAAAGGGTGCCATCATTTTATAGGACTGTCAAATTCGTTTCGTTTAGTTATGGCAGCATCTGAATCATGCCACCAGTACTTCGGCACTAAAAACTGTAGAGTTGTGGATTTCATGGGCAGGTTTCTATCAAACTCAAAATTCTCTTGGAATGGAGAAGTAGAGGAACTGAGGATATCGAGGAAAGAGGGCAAAATCTGGTACACAATAATGAAATCCGATTAAACCATAGTGTAGGAGATTTTGCCTCACTGCCTCTTCTTTATTTATTTATTTATTGGGCACTACCAACACATACACTCACACACACAATATAAAACGCGTGATTTCGACTAAAAAATGGTTGGTAACAATGTTTTTACACATTAAATGAATTCTTCGCACGTATATGTAACTTTATTTGTAAATTTATTTGTTCGTGTTATTTGTTATCAATTTACAATTATTTTCATTTCTAACATTTTCATTTAAATTTATACAATATTATTTTATTTTGTTTGAAGCGAATGTAAGCGCTAAATATTTTTACGAATCTTTAAATTGTATTTTACTTGTAAAATATTGATACAAATTATTGTTTGTTTGACATGTAACCTCCTAAAAAAGTTAAAAAATAATTCAAAAGATAAAACAAGTCTCAAATAAACCGCAAAGTGTGAGTCGACTCGCACACGAAGGGTTCCGTGCCGTAAAAATCAGGCAACTTTTTAAAGAACATCAAATTTTTACTTGTTCGGAGACCCCTTTAAATTTTCAACTATATTTTATTTTTAGTAGGTATTTGTTATTATTACAGTTGAAGTGTTACTTAATTATAGAAAGTTTAATGTGTTTATCTATTGTAGTTCAAGAGATACAGCCTTGACAAATTATGAGCAAAAATAGCCAAAAAAATCAAGTTTGTTGTGTGGGAGCCCTTTTAATTTTGATATTTATTTTATTTTCATTATTTGTTGTTATAGCGGCACAAGAAATACACATTATCTGAAAGTTTCAACTGTCTACCTCTTACGGTTCATGAGATATAGCCACGTGACAGACGGACGGACGGACGGATGGACAGTGGAGGCTTAGTAATAGGGTTCCATTTTCACCCATCGGGTACGGAACCCTAAAAAGTAAATAAATTATTGATGGGTTTAAGAAAAATGTAAGAAAGAAAAGACGGTAGATTCTCTTAGGTTTCTCATTGGTACCAAGAGTCGTTCGAAAGATGAAAGTGTCCTATGGTAGGGTCCCCAGTCAACCACCATGTTGTTTTTTGACCCTATGAGTTCCATGATTTAGATTTTTTATTTATATTTTTCTTTATTAGCCATTTTGTTACTTAGTCATAATCATAACATAGGTAAGTCATAATCATAACATAGGTAAGTCATAATCATAACATAGGTAAGTCATAATAACATTTTGATTATAGTATAGATAGTAAATTAATTTAGAATTATCACACGTCATTAAATACCTAAAATAAAAATTAAATTAAACACATTTTTAACTTAATTATTGTTAGTTTAGTTTGCATAAAGATTAGAAAATGAACATGACATAAATTCGTTGGTAGGGTAAAATGGATTACATTCAAAAAAGTTTTTATGATTGTGTTTGAAGTGACTCAGAGGGAGCTTTGTTATTTCTAAAGGCAATTCGTTGTACATTCTGAGTTTTATGCTTATTCCTTGGTTTATTGTTTTCGCAACAATCCAAGATTGGTAGAGTCTCTCTCTACCGATTAGTAGAGACTACCAATCATGGAACTCTCATGGTCAAAATCAATCGAACTTTACCGTCGAGTTCGTAACATGAAAGAGTTGCATTAAGATCTTCATCATCGCATCGGCATCTTAGTTCAACTCCGTTTCTTGATTAAATTTTGATCCAAACAAAATACAATTATAGATTAAACTTAAAAAATAAATTGACTGTATGAAGTTTACGTGTTCTTCTTTCAGAGCCGCCACCTGCCTAATTATGTAATTAAGAATCAAATTAAGAACCCAATATAATAGGTACTATTATCTTATGAATGTAAAATAAAAGTTAAGTACTTAAGTAAGTTATTCTATAAAAATTATTGTGCTTAGTAATAAATGATTATTCATTGTAGGTACATATTTATTTAAATGAATGTTTATTTCAAAATATAAAGGAAAATGGCTTTCAGTAAAATTGGCTTCATTAAAATTGGCTGTCTTGAATATTTCGGGTAGCTGCTCTTCAAGTACCGTTCGTACCCTGTATATAAAAACTTAATTAATTATTTTGCTTATTATTTTTTCTTTTCAAAATATGACCAACATTGACGATGATTAGGTATTTGTGTAGATTATTTAAGCTGTAATGATAGCTGTACAATATTTTAAATATTATTTTAAATACAATAAATAAATAAATACAATACACAGACAGAAATCAAGATAAGAAACTCAATAAACCGCCAACATAGATACAGTTGGGCGTCAAATACAGATAGATCCAAATTATCAACAAAAAATACGCCTGAATAAAACCTGCTACAGTTCCTCAGTCGGCGTAAAATCCCTAATTGTACAAAACGACGCTTTCGCATGCTAAAGTCCCATCAAAAATCATTTAAAATAATAACCATAAATTCGAATTTCAAACACCGAAATGCGCGGGAACATCTAGCAGCTGCAATAACCAAGGTCAGTGGCATTGTCCCGTGAAGTGCATTGCCCAAAGTGCACGCGGCGAAAAAAGCACACCAGAACATGACTCGAAAATGGACGCACACTACGAAGCGCCTCGAAAAATTACGCTCACACATTAACATTGCTTCGAAAAATGCACACACTCATCCATATAAATATAGTACCTATTATGTTTTATGTTATAGTGAAATGAAATTGCACGCACACTAGTAAAGACAATGTGCTCTGTCCGACTGCGCCGGAGATCGCTGACAAAAAGTATCCGAATCGAGCGGCAAAGATGAGGTTGTGAGGAGACAGTATGCGTTGAACTTCAGTTTAGGTACCTACAACATCAGGGATTTATTTATTTATTTATCACACAAAACACATTACAATGCCAACTAAAAAATGAAAATACAACAAAAATTGTTTTAATCTACATTGTAGCGTAAACGTATGTGTGTACAGCTAAGTATGTATGTACATATATACTATATAATAAAACACTGGTTATAAGTTTGAGTTAAATAATGTTATGTATGTACGTGCGCAATGCACACCGCATAGCTATAAGACCCGGCAGCTCCCTATTTTATTCCATCACTAGGCTGAGTGCTCCAGCATGGAGGACCAGCTATATCATTGTCAGTGTTAGAGATGTAGAGGTAGAGCCGTAGAACGTTTAGGTAAGTAGAGACTAGAAAAAAATTTCAGAAAGCTGTAGGAGCGTTTGCTAGACCAAAAAAAGAGTTCCATGGTAAAATTGTTCTGTTCTGCAGGCGCATCCTGCAACCAACGAAATGCAATCCCCAACCCGCATGCCCAGGAGAGAGAAAGAGCGTGGGGTTTATGGGCATTACCCCATATGGCCTTTTTGGCCCCATATGTAACATACTGTATAATTGTAGGTACTTATCTGTTTTTTTTCTTGTTTTTATCTATAATCTTGTGTTTCTTGTAACTGCCTATTATTGTAATGTGTCGTGTTAAGTATCCAAAAGTCTTTATTGACAAAGAAAATTACAATTCAATAATAAAAACAAATTAGAACTAGTATATACAATTGAAACAATTAAGCTAACTGCAGACTGTTGCAAACAATCTGCAGTATATAGTACTAGTCTAGATCTGCAGTATCCAAATAAATTTATTTTCTTTGTTTTTTCTTGCTAAGTGCTAAGCCAATAAGGCTAATCTCATACCTTTGTTCAATTATAAATTTTATGTTTGCTTTTCGTTATTTGATTTCAATAAGCTAAGGTTTATCCGCAATAACAAAAGATTTGATACCTAGTGCGGATGCACCTTATCTGTGCCACTTTCGCTCACCACAAGTATCAAAATTACATAGCCACACATGCACAAGTAAGTCAAGAGCAAGAGGGTAAGGTCATGGTCTCTTTTTGTTATTCGTCTGTTTTCGATAGTTTTCGGCTTTGCTCGCCGCCGGCGCAATGTCAGGGTTGGTCGGTGATTTATTTGCCTTTTTTTTCTTTGTTACCTGCGGCCCTTTGTGCCGGCTTTTTGTACTTGTTTAATTGATTAAAAAATGACACTCTTTAAAATTTTAGAATAGAATAGTATATAAAATTATTTATTGCCATAATTTTAAAAAATATACACGATTAAGTTAGACATACACCTATTTAAATGATAAAAATAAACCGCCAAGTGCGAGTCGACTCGCACGCGAATAGTTCCGTACCGTAAAAATCAGGTAACTTTTTCAAAGAACATCAAGTTATCACTTGTTCGGAGACCCCTTTAAATTTTCAACTTGATTATATTTCTAGTATTTGTTATTATTACAGTTAAAGCGTTACTTATTTATATAAAGTTTTATGTGTCTACCTATTGTAGTTCAAGAGATACAGCCTTGCCAAATAAAGAGCAAAAATAGACAAAGAACACGTTTTTCGTATGGACGCCCCCTTAAATTTTGATATTTACTTTATTATTATTATTTGTTGTTATAGATGCAAGAGAAATACACATTCTCTCAAAATTTTAAGTGTCTACCTCTTACGCTTCTTGAGAGCCCTGTGACAGACGGACGGACGGACGGACAGCGGAGGCTTAGTAATAAAGTTCCGTATACACCCTCCGGGTACGTAACCCTAAAAATGAAGACAAAAGGAGTAAATTCAGCATTTTGTTGGAATGCATTAATATGCAAGCAGAGCTGTTTTTCAATTTACTCCTCTCGAATAGCTGGCCACCGAGAGGTTTATCTAAACGTTATGAGTTTGCCGATATCTGTAGTCAGATAGAATCACTAGGTGCCTCATTGCGCAACATAAATTAGCCTCAAATAATTAAATGTAGATAGGTATAAACTTACTAAACAAACTTTTATTTCCAGCAAGTATCTGATAGTACAAGATCAAGTATCAAGATTAATTAGGCACAGTACAAAAATAGCCGCCAAATGAAAACCGCAAGTTAGTTTTTTGAATTTGTCGAAACCGGCTTCGCCATTTTTACTTTTCTTTACTTTTAATAAAACCTTTGAACGGTTCGTAAGTGGCTTGTCGCTGGAGGCCTCTGTGTAACCAAAATTAGCCTCATTTTGTGGTGCAAAGCTTTATTTGCTCCTTTTTGACATTGTTACACATTTTCCTTTCAACAGAATATAATTTGTTTTGAAAATGACATTTGGTTGATGAAGGCTGTCGTATTTATTATTTTCAAGGGCATTTTATTATGGATCATTCATGTGCTTATTTATTTTCTTCTTTCCTGACTTTAATGTTAACCGCTTTTCGGTTTTTAAGCCATATACCTTGGTACCGTCTGTGACATTGTTCCTTTTAGTGAGTTGTAAGTACTTAGGTAAACCCGGCTTTTACTTGCTCTTTATTCTGAAGGAAAAGCTCATTTACCTACTATATAATTTTCAAGTTACTGCATACCTTCTCCACAGCCTATATTAGTCCACTGCTGGACCTAGGCCTCCCCCTGATAAGCGCCTTGTTAGCTTTTATCTCACGGGAGGTAACTGCTTACCTACCTAATGTAAAACAGTAGGTGTAAGGTTTGGAAAATTATGTAGGTAAATAAAACAAACAAATCAACAAATGAAAGAAATTTATTGTATACAGGTTTTAAATATTCTCGCACGTTCTCACACCTGCCTAACCAGCCATTTCATTAAGAATAACGTAAGATATAAAGTTCCTAAAGATATAAGGACATTATGAAAAAACACTTCACTCCATTATGAGCCCACCAGGTTCAAGGTTCAAGAAATCATCTACAATTCCACAATTCCAATTTTTAAGTCGCCAAGCGACTCTTTTTGGACGTCAATTACAACTCTTTTATCAAAAGTCAGTCAAATTGTCGTAAGCTTAGCTTTATTCAATTTTTCCCGGTCTAAATTTGACTAGATTCAACACGTCATGCCAATCGCCATCTCGCCAATTATTCGAGTTTCGCCGATTATGTATTGTGAAATTATAACATTCTTGCGTGAAGTGGAACATAATATAATCATGTATTTATTTATATAATTTATACCTAATAAAATAATTAAGAGTCGCTTAAATCAACGCGATTCAAATCTGTTTATGATAAACAATAATAATAAAAACTAAAGGAACAAAATAACAAAAATAAAGAGGCGAGTAAGGTATATTGAAAAAATATTCATTAAAACTTGTACTCAATAATTAAATAACAATATTATAATAATTTGATCTGATTAGCTCACCGTGGTTTGTTATTTAACCTGAGCTTCCAATCATTAGGAGAATAACAGTGCAACTATCATTATATTGGTCCATTACCTGGTTGATTTCAATCACAAAATTCCAATTTACGGCAAAAGTCAACCCACATGGGGCAACCCCGCCTGTGATGTGAGTTTTTTGTAAGCGTCAATCGAAATAAATACATAAAATAATCAAATTAATAACTAATCCATCTTTCAATAAAGATAACATTATATTATATTTCTAAAATTAAATGCTTCATATTGTACATATGTAAATTTTATATGGATGTTGTCCCCAAACAAAAACAAAAATGTCTAAGAGATTTATAAAAATCTTTCATTGATATTCTATACCTTTCCACGATAACTCTAAATGTCAAGAAATACAGTTATTGTATATTAATAGTACAATAATTATGATCGTTTAAAGTTATTCTAGAAAAAGATATACAGGGTGTTTAAGACAAACAGTGACAATAAAGAAAAAAACAAGAAGTGACAATAAAGATGAACCTTACATTAAGGCATTACTTTTCAATTAATGCGAACATAACGAATTTTCCATTGAAACTCACGTAAAAAAGCTATAGGTATGTATTATGTAGGTATATAAATAATTGGAAAGTAAATAACGAGAATCACACAAACAAACAATTATAATTGTGTTCACAAAACCATTTTTAAAAGATCTTACAATGAGTTAAGTAATTTTATGTAAACGTTAAGTATATTATCAAGTAATGTTTTAGTAAGTTTGTAAATTGTTATGTGTTTGCACGCAAGAAACAGTTCCTACAGTTTTTAATTAAACGATTTCGTCATTTTGATAATCCTTAATTAAGGAAAATTTACATACTTCTGATTAAAATTATATAAAGTTATCAAAAGATTCACTATGACATTTTAATAGTCAATAAAACACTGGAGTTCCAGTGTGACATTTTCTGTCACTGTTGGTTTTGATTTCAAGAAAAGTCCCATTCACGTTCCATTCGCGCATCAAGTGGAAGTTTCTTATTTTTTATTAAAAATGCAATTTCCCTTCATTGTCTTTTTGATCCAGGGTCATTTGACCATCCGAGTCTAACCTAAGCTTACGGAGCTTATTACGAAAAGAATAACAAAATTAAAGAATTACTACCGACTACCTTAGTGAAATTACGCTACACATTTAACTAAAATACTTAAAACTATGTGGAAAAATGATTGAACAATATACATTAAAATGATTCACTATAACCCAGCGGCCAGCCAGCGAACGATGCCAAACGTCGTCGGGGTCTTTAGGGTTGCCATTGCCATCTATAGAATAATATATTTTCATTATTTAAATGAGGTATTTGAGTAGAGGCAGATTTCTCTATGTCAGACTGTTTGATGTATCGTTCGCACAGTTAAAATATTCAACATTTTGGAATCAAAATTGCCAGCAAGTTGAAACCACGAAAGGTCATGTATTTTGCTTCTGAATGTTGAGTATTTTGGTTTGGTGGCCGCTGGTGATAACATTTTAAGTGTTAAGGCGGCGTATACCATTTGTACAGACCGAGCCAAAACTGACAGCTTTCGGCAATTTTCCTACTGCTACAATCAGTCGCAATTCTCATAATCCCGGGAATGCATTATCCCCAAACACTGCACAAAACAATGACATCTATAACATCTCTATATAATTATAACTATAAATGTATCGTTAAAAATAAAGCCACTTAAAAATAACTAACGTTACAAAATAAGATTAAACAACATAATGATTTGTTCCCAATGAAAAAAGTATATTTAAAAAATCTAATAACATTCTAAGCGGAATGTCAATTATTAACTAAATTCTCTTTGCAAAATGTCCCATCCTATTCATCTGTACAAACTTACACAAAATAACTTTTTAAGCTATCAACAAATGTCAGGCATAACACACAGATTGATGTACGTATTTTAAAAATGTTGATCGATTTCTTTTCAATTTTAAAATAAATCGAAATGCGGTCTGGTAGGGCTGTCACTGTCAACACGACGACGGTAAATAATTATTATATTTTTTTAATATACAAAAGTTTTAGATAAATGCACATAACGTTTATAGAGATTATTTTAAACACTAAATGCTAAAAAGACATCGAAAATTATGCACAAGAAACAAAAAGTGAAAAGACATGCTATCGACTAGTTAAAATTTTGAATATAAAAATTTTAGTTTTCTTTACAAAGAGAATGTTTTCGACATCTCGGCACTCGGGATATGTATTCATGTTAAGATATTTTCCTCTTGAGTCAAATATAGATTCTTTCTAAGTTTTATTATATACTTAATGATTTGTATTAAGGTCCTGGTTAAGCGATAACAATTTAAATGATAAATGTATGTCGAAATGTCGAGTCCAGTCTCCATTTGTCTATTTTGCACGATATCATGGTCTCTGAAGAAAAAGTACGACATCAATATAGTTTAACTTGTATATAATAATATGTATATTTTATTTACATACATAATACAAAGACTTCTTAATTTCCATGAGGCGCACATTTACACATAACTTACATTTAGTATATTATGATAATTTATATCCAAATATTTTCCTAAATTTATTCCGTGAGAGCGTATACATTTTTTCCACCTCGTAAATTTAATAATTATAATTTTGATTGAACACCAAAAATGTCACAAAATTTTTAAGATACCTTTTGAGGGTTTTTGGGCTAAATTTTAATGTTGATAGAGTATATAATAATGATTATCCGCATTCTTGTATAGTCGATAAAACATTTAAAAGTTGGACCATGAAAAATAAGAATTTATTTTCTTAAGATACAATAATAGTACATAAAATATATAAGTTTACTAGATGTATTTAATGTACGTACGTGTATAACGACGGGGCCGAGATGCTCCTTGGGTCAAACAAACCGCACTGTAACGCCTAAATATCACATTCAGTAATATGGAAATCCAAGTGTTAGCTTAGACACAGTTCACATTACTATTTTATACAAAATAATAATTGCACATAAGTCCGAACGTGGCTTCGTATACGTCGAAGCTCTTAACTCGAAAAGATGTCCCCCAGTGCTTTCCTTCCCTCCAGTTAGAAGACAGTACCACAACCGCACTACCTGCCAATAGCGCTAATAATTTCATTCAATATATTATTACCTATCTAATTATAAAAACATCGCACAAAATCCGCAATAGTTCACTTAAAAATCGATAACATTTACACTCATAGCTAGCTTTATAATTAATTTGTTACATTGTTTTTTTACTTACACATTAATATATTTAAATAGTTAATTTTATATAACATTAACTTTTGGTTGTCTTTTGCAATGAGGCTCTCCGGGTATGAATTTCGGACAACCCTAGCGAGAGTTCTAAAACTTGGATTACAAAAACTTTAAAACCCAAACGTCTTTGAGAGAAGGTTCTTCCGATTGATTACTTTCCTATGAACACCACTGACATCCATACACTAGTGATTGTATCTGTAAAGCTGTGTATACCGAACGGCTGTGACATTAGGTAACTTTTGTGATATTTGGTGGCTTTAGGGGAAGCGAACAAAACCTGACTATATTGCGGGAAGTATGGAACTACAGCTTTCGTGACATAATTACCTGCCAAACAAACTAACTATAATGTTAAGTAATCATTTGAAAAAGACAGATGACCAATCCAAAAAAAAGGCAGCCCATAGAAAGGCAGAAACATGTCCCGAAACTACTCAGTGCCAAAATAGCTCTACGTAGTTTCAATTATCTATCTGTATAGAGTTGTTTTCGTACTCGGTTTGGAAGGTAGATATGTCGACAAAGCTCTTTGTTGTGTCTACAGTGAACGGACGCTAAATGCACTAACGGATGACGGTAGACCGAAGCACGGCTGTCCCCAACGGAATGTACTTTACTATTATCACAAAGACTGAGGTTCGCAAGCCGACGGTCACATGACAGCTGTCAAAGACGTAAGGTCTGTCATCGCTCGCACAGACCTACCAAGCTATCTTGATACTTTCCGACTACACACAACTGCTACAGGTTAGTGAAGTCGGTATGATGGTTCTTGGATGTCTTGGTAGATCTGACGTCTGCCTGCGAAAGCCTGGAGATCAACTCGCCTAAGAACGGTCAGGGGGAGCCGCGGGCGCAGGTGGAGGTGACAGCGGTGGGGTGGGGGTCCCATTCCGAGGCCGCAGCTTATCGGCGCGCAGCCGCTGCACCGCCTCGCGCATCTCCGCCGCCAGTTGACGGTCGGAGCTGTCTAGGCGCGGACGCCTCGCAGGTGGACCGTCTTCGGGCGACGTGTTACCTGCCAATCTCCGAAGCAGACTCGGAGAGTCTTGAGGAACGCCGGGCGCGCGCGGCTCGGCCGTCAACCGCTGCAGAAGCGCCGCTCCAGGGCGCTCCAAGCTGGATCTGATGATCCCTTCAAGGAAGGATCCGTTAGCCGGTGGCGGCGCCTCCTCACGAAGTCTCCGCATCATGTGTGACGCGTATAGATCAGGCGTAGGATGCGGCGCAAAGCTCGCTCCCGGCCAGAAGGGGTAACCCGGAGGATAGCCTCCAGTTTCAGGACCGTTCAGTCCATTTGTGAACGGTTTCATCGGTGGTTTGGGAGGTTGCGGCTTCGGAGGCTGCGGTTTTGCGTCCGGCTGGGGCTTGGGCTCACGCTTCCGTGGCCGCATTAGATGCCGCTCCTTGACTTTATATTCTAGAGTCGAATGCGGTACGCCGTAGTAGGAGCCGGCTCTGTGAACCGACATTTCTCCCCTCTGTACCGCCTTAACAGCTTCGACCAAGCTATCTCGGTCGTAGTTCCGATATTTCCCTCGTTTGGGTCGTGTACCTTTGCCACCTGCAGCCGCTTGGCCGTTGTTGTTAGAAACCGCTCGAGAATTGCTCGGCATCTGGTAGTTCCTTTGATGGTTCTCTGGAGGAGTTTTGATCACAGAGACATGTCGGTCTGGTGCTCGCATGTACTGCTGCATATCCTGCGGTCTATCTAGGGGCTGCTGGAACTTTTGGCTGATACTCTTCGCTATGACGTCGCTGAGAGATGTGAAGAGATGCTGCGTCGGGGGGTCTGCAAAGACTGATGGCGGGAGTAGGAGCTGAGTTTGGCAGGTGGAGTTGTGTGGTTGGTAGCTTGGGGTCATTGGTGTGATGGGGGTGACAGGTGTCGCTGGTGACGGGGATTTATCATCTGGAGGTGGGAAGGTGGGGATTTTGAGGATGACGGAGGGCGGGGAGTCTCGTTCGGGGTCGCTGTCGGGGTCGGAGTCGTGCTGGTCGGGGGTCAGGCCAAACTTGTTGACCTTGTTGCGAAGGGTAGAACGGGGTATGCCGTAGACGACGGCGGCGCGCCGCGTGCCGAGGCGCCCGGTCTGGATGTCCCGTAATGCGGACTGTAGCTCGTCTTCCGTATAGTTGCGCTTGCTTGTACTGTTGCAGGGTCCGTCTGGGGCTGAGCGCTTCAATCTGCAACAACGGTTAAATGTCGTTACGGGATGTAACGTTTGTGTTATTCTAACAAAATCAAGGTTCATATTCAACCATCATGAAGGTTGCAATGGGAGACGGCCAGATACGTTATATAACTTTAACTACTAATTTAATATGAAAGATAAGCACCTATGTCATATAAAATTAATGCAAGATTTCAATTACAAGTCACCAAAAGTATCACTTAAAAAATCATTTAGTTCGTAGTAGCCAAGTAGACAAGGTTGCCTCCTAATAAGAGTGAATAAGGCGTTTACTAGGGAAGGCCTAGGTCCAGCACTGGACTGATATAGCCTGGTGTAGGTGTTGGAAGGCCAGTTACGCTCATTTTCACTCAAAGCGATGTGTTGAAACAACGGGTTCTCTCTCACTGTCCCGCTCAGATCGGATTCAATCTGAGCATGACAACATGAGAAATGACGTCTTCTCAATCCAATTCTATAAGTACGTTATACAAGATTTTAGGTTTATTGAAATTGATTTGTTTTTCAGAGTCTAAATTAGCAAAACTGTGTAAGATAATGCAAATGTGATATTTTTACTCAGGGGGGAAAACTTGGCGTAGACCACTCGTAGACCACATTTTTGTTCTTAAGTTTGCTACAAACTGTATTAAATATCAGTACCAGCATTCGGTACCAGCTACCAGAAGTAAAAAAGAAGCGAAAAACTAGACACATTTTTACCTCCCGGCCACAAAAATAGAAATCGCATTTTTGTTTCAAAAAAGTTCACATTTCCAAACTGAAATTCGCATTATCCATTCGATAATAGAATTTGCGGGTGTCGATTCCTGTCTCGTGTTTTTTGCTTTTTACACAGGAGAGTTCCGGACTAATCTAAATTCTAATAGAGTTCGCAGTTTTTCTTATTGTTCTTTATTGTGTAACTATTTTAGAATTGTTATTTGTTGTGATTGGTCTCGACGTACGGTTGACCAAACCAACAACTTCGAAAAAAGAGAATCTATGTTTGGCTGTAGATATGTTCACCGATTTCTCCGTCAATTGTCTCTGAAGATGATTTGGATAATTCTTTCGAATTTTTAGTTTTGTATTGTATTGTATTAATCAGTTTATCTAGTACCCTAACATAACCCGTAACCCAAGCTCTGCTTACCATGATCTCAGGGTGGTCCCAAATAATACATATATTTTATTCCCGAGTTATTACAATTTTTCCCGTAAAACTTAAAAACAGTGTTAAAAAACATAAAAAACAAAAGTTTTTATAAAATACATCGAATTTTTTGCTTGCATTGTCAACAAAAAAAGCATACCTCTCTTTTTTATTTTTCTTCTAGTTAATTCTCTCATAGAATTTATGTAGGTTACTTATATTTAACCTAGTGTACCTTATATTTAACCTAGTACCTACATATACTAGTAGATTTTGTAGCCTTTTTCGTTTCCTTCTAAACTGTTCTTATTTAAGGCACTACCCCTACCCACACTTGCGCCGCTATATTTTTAAAATCCATTGGGCAGTTTGTGATACCTATCATTAGCTTTTTTTTAATGCCTCTTGAATAGTTTTATTTTGTATAGTTTAGACAGAGATGTGAAAACAGAGTTTGGTGGCCACTAGGGCTTCCAATACCGGGATCCCGGTATCAGCCAATACCGGGATCCCGGATTTTTTTTCGAGATTTTTAATACCGGTATTGAAATGTTCATAACCGGGATCCCGGTATTAGTGATTTTATTTTAATTTTAGTACAAATCACAAAATAATAAACTATCACTACCGCACATTTTTACAAGACATTTTTATCCATTTATTTATTTTGGAATATTTTAAATCGGACTTCCTGGAAGTCCCGCGTTGCTCTAAGTTTTAATACAGTGCGGAAGGCGACGGCGCCCGCCAGGGGTGAGGGGAAATTCCCTTTACGCCCCGGCCGCTCCGCCTCCCCTCAGGTGCATGCAACGCGAAGCTGTTATAGACACTGTTATTATATCTTAGATAATAAAACCCAAATAACGTTGAGATTCCTATTACTTAAAAAAATGTTGTTAGACAAATTTGTGAGATTCTATAATAATAAATGTGATTAGTCATAACTTTTATAACGCAAATTATCGTAAAAAATAATACTGATCTAAATGACACTTATTATTATTGTCATATAAAAAGATAATTGTACCTACATGTAAATAATATATGATTTGACAAAAGTATACTTCCAAAAAAGAATAAAATTGAAAGTCTGGTAAAAATGTTTTTCTTTTCAATACCGGTATCCCGGAATCCCGGAAAAAAACATTCGGTATTAATACCGGTTTTGAAAAAATCCGGTATTCGAAAGCCCTAGTGGCCACCAAGAGTAACATCGCATCTTTGCATAAACTATACAAAATAAAACTATTACAGAGGCATTAAAAAAAAGCTTATAATAGATATCACAAACTGCCCAATGGATATTAGAAAATTCTTTTGTTTAACGTAATAATAAGATAAACTAGGTGGCGGCGCTGTTCTGGGTCAGCAAGACTATTAGGTGCGTCCATATTATGTAACATGTTACATAACATATATACACGTCCACAATATTAAAATGTTAATTTATTACAAGTCTACATGTTAAATAACAATGTTATTTTATAGCATGTTATGTTACTTAATCTGGACTTACGTTTAGATATTCATTTAACGGAATTCTGCCAAATTCTTTCAACTATTCTATAGTCGTGCATGAAATACAAATCTAACAAATTCCCTACAACCAAGATCAAAGAACACTAAGCGCTTTCTTAAAATCTCTGCACAAAAGCTTTTGAGATATCTCGATATCATCGGTATAATATCTCGATAGTTTCGATATTAAACACAATGTCCAATCGATAACTGAATAAATGCATTCGCTCGATGTGGGTCGCATGACTCGCCAAAACAAATAAAAATGCTTCCAGCTAGTGCATTGACCTTGCATCCTCTACACAAACACGCAAAAACTGTATCTACAACAACGAAATAAAGCTGAAAGTGTAATGACAGAGCTTGCGAAAATAAGAAAGTCAAAGATGATACCCAAGACGCGGGTTAAATTCGAAGAAAAATATACTGTGCATCTTTTAAAATAGAGTTGAGTTTTAGTTTGAGGGGCAGATAAGGGCGCATTCATAGCCTGTTATCGCAGACCGATGGTAAATATTTCGCATTTTATCTTGGATTAATAGTGAAGCGATCGGCACTGGCCAGGTGTCGATGAATCAATGTACTGTCAGCTTTATCGACTATTGACATATCGATACCTCGCCTAACTGGAAAACTCTAGTTAATAGCATAACCTGTTATTACAATATTCTGATAATTCATTCTCTAGAATTCTAGATTGTCTAGAAAAGCAATATAGACCTGGATTCGCTCTGATGAACTCCCTCGTTAAGGGATGACACGTTGGTGTTCTTCCAACACCAACTAGGTTCGTAGTTACAATCATAACTAGACAAACTAAGTATGTAACTTTTTATAGGACTCCCTTATGTTATATATATGTATATATATTATACATATTACTAGCTGCTACCCGCGGCTTCACATGGTCTTTTCCGAGATAGATATGTCCGTCCCATGATACCTAACATCTATCTCCTTGCCAAATTTCATTGAGGTCGGTTCAGGCGTTTAGGCTGGAAAAGGTAAAAGACCTGTCCGTCTATTACCTTTTCAAGCCTAAACGCCTGACATACACATACAGAGTTACTTTTGAATTTAAAATAATAATATGGATATAACAAGCATGTTCATACAATGATTGTACCTTTGGTTTTTACACAACTTATAAGCCGACATCGACGACTAAATATTTAATATGTTTGTTAAACGGGACACCTAGAAATCCCGCGCATAAAAACTTTATGGGAGGACTTCGAGAACAATCTCCATACAAAAGATTAAGAGTTATCAAAATCGGACTACAATAATTGGCGAAGTAACATACATGTTCATATGTATGTATATTGTAGGTACATCAAAAACATACAGCCGAATTGAGAACCTCCTCCTTTTGTTTCTCGACGGTTGAAAATAAATTGATTTATGTGATAAATCTTAAGTTCTACTTAGATATTTGGGAACCCGATGATGCCCACTGAATTGCCGACTTGATTATTAACCGACTTCGAAAAACGGAGGAGTTCGGCTGTAGGTATGTATGATTTGTTTATAATAATAATAATTGTAAGTCCATCGATTTCTCCGTCATTTATTTGATTTGGATAATTATTTTGTAATTGTGTAAAGGATGATCCCGAGTTGGACTCATAAAATTACTTTCCGAGGGATTAGTATTTATCCCGCAAAACTTAATAAACAGTTTTAAATCTAGGGATTCCAAGTCGGCTTTTAGTTTTTTCAAAACAATCAAATTATTTTAATTTTACTTACTAAAGAAACTCACCACCTTTTAACCAATGTGTTTACCAAAGCACACAAAGCGTGTGTGTTTGACCGATAGTGGATTTTGCAATGCTTGTAAAAACTGGAGCAGTGACATCAAGTAACTCAGAGTTTATTTACGAACTTATATGGACGCAGTTTTCTAAAATTTTTGCAAAATACTTGCACAGTTTATGCGAATATTCACACTTGGCTTTTTTAGGTTTTGTGAGGTACAGTTAGCTTAATTGTTTCAATTGTAAATACTAGTTCTAATTTATTTTTATTATTTGATTAATTTTCTTTGCTAATAAAGGCCATTGCCCTTAATCAAAAACAATTAGAGAGCAATCATTATTCATTATACACTTTATTATTTCTTATTTGATAATATTTCGTTTGTATTTTGTAAACATAAAAGACATTGTTGCCTATTCATTTATATATAATTTATTTTTATAAATGAATATATAAATAATATAAATATATATTAATATATTATAATAGGCAACAATATAATATAAATATATATTACATATATATTTAATTTATTTTGTATTAGTAATTTAGAAAAAGAAAATGTAATATTGAGTAATGGAAAAATTAATATTTGCATGCCTATGTTAGGTAGAATATAACTGGACCTATATCGTTTTAAGACCTACATTGTTACATATATTTTGGCAAATAAACATCTTTAATCTTTAATGAAAACTCTTTAAACTCGAACCCCGTTGACTCGTAATTCTCTATAAGACAAAGTAATTAAATATTTCGTTGAAGTACAAAAAACCCTATGAGCAATATTACCAAGAAAATTACAAATAATAAAAAAAATACAACTGTATAGTCAATTTTTACACAATAGAAAAAGTTGTGCTACCTGCAGACTGTTGCAAACAAACTACAGGTAGCCCAACTATTCCAAATCAATATAAATCGGAATAAATAAAATAATAAATTGCTACCAGTTTCTATTACCTTCCCATTTTTAACAACTAAACTTCCCCCAGCCAGCAAGTTTACCCGCGACTTCGCACACGTTTGACACAATAAAAAGTAGCCATTCGTTTTTTTTTTACTTAATGGCCTTCTACTCCTACAATCTACAGGTAGCTCAACTGATCCATACCATTACCAGTCGAAACCGTCCCTAAGACGCTGGCTGCATTGCCCCGCTGTATGACAATGCTGATGCGCTGCGCCAGATACCCACCAGCTCTCGGGACACGCGTCGCTTCGACGCTCAGATAACTTTTCAAAAATCCGGAGAGCTTCGGTACCCCACGGACCTAGGGTCTCGACCCCAAAGGGAGCAAATGTGTAGGCTCTGTAGAGACCTGCATATTTTATAAACCAGGTCTAGATCTACAACTATGCAAAATTTCAGGTCGATCTGTTCAGTAGTTTCGGCGTAAAGAAGCAACAAATATGGAAAAATCCAAAACTTCGCATTTAAAAATTAGTGTGACCAACTTACAAACATTATCTATCTCTGTCTTTCAAATCAAATAATATCCCTAAAAATTGTCTACTTCGAGGGGTTTTGAACCCACGTACTTCCCTCAGTACGGGAATGCGCTAACCAATTACACCACAAGGTCAAGTGACGTAGGAGTCGAAAAGCATTGGGACTTCCTTCGGACTCTATCGCCGTTAGCTACACCCACAGGGGAAACATTGAAGTTTATCCAATCTTTGAATGTTCAAACTTTCAAAGACCTTCTCTCTATCTCTCTTAATTTTCTATCCATACAAACGTTGCCTGGAAGAAATCGCTTCTGAGCGATAAGGGCGCCCATTGTATCTTTCTATTTTACGTTAATGTTTATGTTTTTTATTTAATTTTGTGGTGTACAATAAAGAGTTATGTTGTATATATTATGTATTGTATTGTATTTATGCGTAGGAAGATATAATGAAATAGCTACTGAAAAGGAAGGTAGGTATACCTAAGTAATTTCTTTAGTATTTTATGATTGGCATAAGTTTCAATAAAAATAACTCTATGCTTAATCTAGGACTAGTTACGCAGGTTAAGGTGGCAGAATCATATTAGTCTACGAACTGGTGTCCAATTTAACCATCTACCAAACATTAGGGTCAAAACGACCGTTGCAGCGCCGCCGTGTCAAATTTTACGATTGAAGTGTCGAATTGTCATGGCGTCCTGTCAAAAGTTCATTAAACCCGAGTTTAGTTTATAATGGGTCTATTCGCTGCCATTGTTATTGTAACATGAGCTAGGATGGATTTACATAGAAAGCTGGCTCAAGAAAATTTTGTAGCCTTTATCAAAGTGTTAGTTAGGCTTTATAGTAAAAAAAAATGAAGGAAAGAGAAAAGCAATAGCACCTTTTTTCTTAATTGATAATATATGTATGGTTTAAAATTTGACTTGTCTAAGTGCTTATTTTGTAAATCTAAAGAAATAAGGTTATTGATATCTGTAATCTGTAAAACATAGCCTTCCTTTTTGCGCAGACGAGTAAAAAGACAACTTCTGCATTGAAAATTGATTTTACCGTGATTGGTAAAAATCAATTATTTGTATTATCAACGATTAAAAAAATTTAAATTACAACATTAGATTTAATGGCGTCGCAAGTGTGTGGAAATTGGAGCCAGGGCGCTAATAATGGCGCTCATTAGCGGAGGTCTATGTCCAGCAGTAGACTAATCTTGGCTGATGATGGTGATGATAAGATTGTAAAAATGGTTACTAACAATATTTTTTTTTAGGTGACTGCAATTTTTCTAATTGCTTATCTTAGACTTGTGCTTATAGCCAGTTTTCGGTGTAAATGTGTGCCATAGGAAGTGCAACCGTAGTGAATGGTTATGGGCCCAGCTCACATGGCGTGGCCAATTCCGATTTATCGATCAGATTTGTTGATTTTCGTTTAAAATCAATATTGCTTACTTGCAAAATAAAACTTTGAGTTCTTCCACAGCCAATTAATTCATTCAGTTTTAGATTAAGTATTTAAAATCAATGATGGGTAGCTTATTTTAGGTACCTAAGTCCAAATTACTTTTATTCTTACCTAAGTGTGTATACCGGGTGCGGCGATTGAACTGTCCGTATGTGAAAATGAAATATTTCTGTTAATTTTCAATATTTATTTATACACTTTTGGCATGTGAAAATAGAAAGTTCAAAGTTTTATTATCACTTATTCCGAAGGAATAAAACCGCCTTTAGCCTTTACTACAAGCTGAAGTCTCTTTCTGAAAGAAGCGCAGGCTGCTCGAATGACATTGTCACTCAAACAATTCCATTCTCGCGTAAGAGTAACTTTGAGCGCTTCCAGCGAAGTGTGTTTTTTAGCACAGGCCCTGGCCTGTAAAACACCCCAAATACAAAAGTCCAACGGATTCAAGTCGGGTGATGACGACGGCCACATATCTCGGTCGATCAGCACTGGAACGTTTGCTTTTAACCAATTTTGCGTTCCAATTGCTCTGTGCGATGGTGCCGAGTCTTGCTGGAAAGTCCAACGCTCAAAACCGAATGTGTTGCGTGCCCACGGAATCAGACCTGGTCGTAAGACTTTATCTTGATAGATTAGTTGATTTATTTTGACTTGGTTCCGACCCATTGGAAGAAAACAAGCGGAGAACGGCCTTTTTCAGACACCGCCGCCCAGACCACGATTTAGTCGGCTCCTTGGCGTCGAGTGACTTGCAATTCGTCTGAATGGTCGCTGACACGTCCCTTCAACCAAACACGGTCATTTTGTTTGGTTTAAAAACTGTTCAACGCAAAAAGTTTTCTCATATGAAAACACCAAGTTGGGAAGCTCGCCAGAGTCGAGCAAGCGAATCAGCTCTTTCGATCGATCCAACCGTTTGCTACGCTGTAAAGCAGTGAGTTCCTGAGAAAGGTTTTTTTTTAATGGTTTGACTTTAAGCTTTTCCTTTAATATGCTACGAACGCTGCGATCGCTCACCTTGAGATCCTTCGCGAGCTGGTTTGCTGAGCGCGCTGGATTTCTGTCTAATCGATGACGCACCTTTTCGACAACTGCTGGCCCTGTTGCAGTACAGTGTCGTCCGCCACCGTAGCGTTTCTTAACGCTACCAGTCTCATTATATCGTTGAATAGTGCGATGCACAAATTTCTCGTTCAATTGAAGATTTGGCAGCGCTCGACGTATTTCAATATTCGATTTTCCCCCCAAATGAAGAGCAATCACTAAATTTCGTTTTAAATTCATTGTTCTAAATTAGAATGTGTTTTTCTCACAACAAAACCACTTCAAATGATGATAAAGAATATGTCAAAGACCAACATTTGAAATTTTGGCGGCGTTCGATTCAGTGGTTTGAATTTTAAAACAGTTAGATAGAGACGGACAGTTCAATCGCCGCACCCGGTAGTACCTAATTAGTGTTTTAATTTTAATTTATTTCTGTGTGTTACGTAAGTAATAATGTACATGTTATTATTTTCATAAATTTTTACTGTGGTGACATCTTATTTATTTTTACTATTCTTATGATTTGATTTTATAAATTACTTTTTAATTTGTACTAACTTATTATTTGTAAATATTCCGACACAAATTTTCTTGTTTTATAAAATGTAACTTTCACCTGTTATTTGCCACAATTCTGCCCATATCGGTAGGTTTGCATTCTAGTGTAAAATTTAGACATACTTGTATTCTTTAAGTTTTAAATTGCCATGACTGCTTTAAAAAGTTATAAAATATATATCAGTAGACATGTTATTATTATCCATATTTCACAGTAACCAGGAAGTCTCTAACAAAAGTACTTTCTTATTTGCTCATAATGTTGGACTAAAAATAATAAAAAAACACAGTTTAATGTTTTTCCAATTACCGTCCTACGTGTCACGTTCTACCTTCAAATCGTTAAAACTCTAGTAAGTCCTATTTAGGTATTATTTACTCTAATTAGTGAACATAAAAATATGTAAAAACCATAATCATGAAACTATCATTAGGCAAATTTTCCAGAGCCGTTTTTAAAAGCAATTTATTACCTTCAAACGCCCCAAACTATCTGACATTTTTATCAAGATCGTAAATAACAATGAAATGACTGCTGATCAAATAAGTCCATTGGCAGCACACATTTGGGCGCAATTTTTTTTGGGGTAATTTCCATCGTTATTTTAAAAGCCATATAAACCTTTTTTGCTGCACGTGTGGTGCTGAAACAGTGCCCACCGGCAGGTTGATTATCGGTCTGTCGTGATTGACGTCTACTTTATCGTTTTGGTCAAAAATTTACAATTGCAAAGCAAACGCGACAGCAATCGTTACGGGATAGACACCCCGGGCATGGCTTATTATTATTATTATTTATTATTAAAAAGACGGAACACCGGTAGAGCGGACGCGCATGTAAACTCGAGCAAATTCCACGCTCCGGGGCCTGCAAAAAAATTCTTGGCTTTCCCGTGTTGAACGATAGTCTTAGAGAATCCACTTAGCTTTACCTTAATTTTTTAAAATCTTATTATGTTTTTTGAGTTGTTTATTTATTATACATATGTCATGGATTATAGTCATGTATAAATTTCATTCTCAGACACTGGACTGAGACGCATGTGTTGTCTTGTCACTCTATGCGTTGTGCAAAATAAACAAAATATTGTAATATACAAATAAAATATAATATACCTACTGTAACTTAATTTAATTTATTCTAATAATTTGAATCTGTAATCTAATTTATCTAATCTTATGTTATTGACTGTAATTATGTATTTTTTTTGACTGTGTGTATGTGTAATATGGATTATTATCTGAAATTAATACATACAATACAATAAATTGTAATTTTTTTTGTGTACTTTAATGCAAGTCTGTAAGCCTTGTAGACACGCACGCACCAAAGGTCCTGCCAGAACAGCGTTGCTCAACTTTCTGTTGAGCAACATTAAGCTGAGGCAGTACCTTTTTGGTTTACATAGAATTACCTATTTTTTATTATTGTGTATTTGATGTGTAAGCCAATAAATTGATATTCTTTCTTTCTTTCTTCTAAATTCGCAGGCAAAACCGTGCAAACTAAATTTCCGCGCTCCAATCTTCAGCATGTGTACGATTACAAAAGGCGCTTCCGGTCTAGCGCGAGCTACCGTCTTGTCGTCGCTCTGCGTGAGCGTGTGGCCGGACCATTATGGAAACCTTATCTATACACCAGCCAAGCTCGATGTAGAATGTTTGTAAACAAGCCACGACACAAATAACTCAAACTAGCTTGCTTGGCGTTGAGTTTCTGATATAATTGTAAGCAATATTTAATGAAGAAAGGATCTAAAATCTACAAATAATGTAAATTGCGTATAAAAAGAACGCGGCAATAGAGTGAACTTTAGGTTAAGTATGGGCGGTTTGTTTACAAATATTCTACGAGTTTGGCTAGTGTATAGGTACGTTTTCGTGAGCGGGTTGTTCCCGGGGACGACCAAAAGCTATTAGGCTATGTGCAATGGCCGCTGATGGATCCCATAAATACTTAGATCTAGAAAACTCCTATTTACTCTTGCCCTTGAAGGGTCTCTAATCATTAGTCCATATTAGTCCACTGCTGGACATAGGCGCCTAATGAGCGCTATTTCGCCCTTGACGCATTTGCCAGCAGTCTTTCGCACATCGCCATCCCACCTGGCCGTAGGGCGTCCTACATTAAATAAATAAATAAATAATAAATAAATAATAATGCTGGACAATCCACACAGCATCATCTAGCCCCAAAGTAAGCAGAGCTTGTGTTATGGGTACTAGATGACTGATAAACTTAATACAATATATAACATAGATAGATATTTTTTATTATATATAGAAAATACCCAGAACACCCGGAACAAATATTTGCAGATCGTACAAACATTTGTCCCAAGGCGGGAATCGAACCCGCAACCTTCTGCGTAACATTACGTTTGCAGTGTCACCCTCTTCACTCAATAACACGTTTACCCAGCGGATATTGGTTCTGCGGGATTCCCGGCCCACTGCCGCTTCAGCTGGCTAATTCTTAGGGCTAAATCTTAGGGCTAACTTTTAGTGCTATATCTTAGGGCTTATTCGAAGAGTCTCTACCAGCTTTATATTTGTTATTACCTGTTATCTAAGCCCTTGGAGTCAGGCGGGGGTGTTCCGCTGGTGCTGGATGTAGACTTGGCGCTGAGGTCCAGCGGTTGCTCTGCTTGCAGGGGAGGCGAGGGTACTGGCTTCTCGTCTGCCGTCCTGGGGGAAGAAGGGTAAGTTTAATCACCTAGTTTATAGATTAAGTAAATATTCAGTAATGTGGGATGACGGTCGATACACCAAAGCAGTTACAAATTGGTACCGGTGCGGGATGAATCGTCCTGAGGACCACCTACCAGATGGTCGGAAGAAATCGTCGTGGTGGCCGAAAGACTGTGGATGACGCTCGCAAAAAACCGAGTGACCTGGCGTATAAAAGAGGAGGCCTATGCCCACCAGTGGGTTTCAGTAGACTGATAATGATGATGATGAAATAGTAATAAGTTATTTGATGTTTATGGAGGATGAAAGTGACTTATATATGTTTTTTTTAATAATACTGGACGTTTTCACGCAGCGTTATATCTTCCTAATGAAATCAAGTAAAAAGTATTGATATGATCAGTTAAGCTACCTGTTTGCAACAGTCTGCATTTAGCTCAATTGTTTCAATTGTAAATACTAGTTCAAATTTGTTTGTATTATTTAATTGTAATTTTCCTTGTTAGTAAAAAGGAGAACGCATTTTTTTTCGTAGGTTTGATTCAATTTTAACTTTAGCATGGTCAGGAATAATCAAAATATTTGATTAATTTATACAATATTTAAACTCATTTCCAGAATTATAACTAGATGGAGCTACTTTTCATCAAAACCTTTACTAGATTTTGTCATAAGATTTTTGAAACATGACTTAAGGAATGTTATTAATAATGTTTCCATCTGTGTAAGATAATGTCCGCAACATCGCGACGGCTTTGCTTCAGAAATAATTGCAATAAAAACTTTTTTATGACTGCTGAATATTCTTCAATAATTTTTTAATCCTACCTTAAAAAATAACCGTAGAAATACTCGTAACAAGGAATCATGACACACAACTTCACTATTAAATTAAATAAAAATTAAAAATGTATATGTTCAACATGAATGCACCATGCAATGATAATGGTGCAAGTATGATTTTTATTTATATTTAACAAAATTATTTGACTGGGTTATTCTAAACTTAATTTGTTTTAATATTGTGAAGATTAAATGCCTTATCTCGCACGTTTTTAATGTAAATGATTAATAACCCCTTGTTCTTTTTATGACGAATCCGAGTTATGCGTAAATTACAGGGAATGTGTCATGCATGAAGTATCTACATATTTTGTGTATCTACGACTTAAACAAATGTACATCCAGATTAAGTAACATGGTTATTTTGTTATAAAAATGGTCCACACTGATAAAATATGTTATACTAATAAGTTTTCGAACATTATTTGTTTGTAACTTAATATGAACGCACCTATTTTTTAAAAAAAAAAAGCACCGGGCTTTTTTTTTACTATGATTCAAAATTTTAGCCATTTGTGATAAGAAACTTTAGTCCTTATTTATTTGGCATAATTAAATCAATTTTTAAAGTAAGAATGACACTAAGCTGTGTTTTTGAAATATTAAAAGACAAAAACTGATGAAATGACGAAAACTAAATTTTAATGTCCTATCTCTTTGAAAAATTCGTAGAGATACAATTTTTATTTAAATCTTAATAAAAACAAAAAACTCCTTTAAAAAACTTGTTTTTTTAGCTAAGCATTAGCGAATATCCCAGCACTCAAAAATTCTTTATATTTCACAACAATTTCATTCCATATTTAAAAACGTGTAACTGTCAAAGCATGACATTTACCCAGCTGCGCAGAGTGCAATGCTCATGGCAAATATTTGCTCGATTTGAATGTCGAATTTTTCAAATAGGTACAGTCAACGACCGTTGCTGGTTTGATTAAAATAAAATTATGTACCAACACCCATGTTATAATAATATACTTCGCCGGGTATGGCATTCCGAGACATCACGGTCACGTGAGTGACACAAGCCTTACGTCATCGACGCCATCGGCGAATGAGAAGACGAATATGTTTTCTAAAGTTACCAGTTGCGTAAGATAAATTAAATTTACGAATCTGATAAAACTATGTGGTTTTATACTAACTAATTATTTATCACTATTACTCGTGTTTAAGTACAACTGTTTTGACTGATCTAACAAACAATATTGACGATTGTCATTTTTATGTATTTTTTTATGTTTAATGTTTTGTTGAAATAAATGGCAGCTGGCCAGTGACGTAACAAGTGTCACTCTCGGAGTGCTACATCTTGTTTTCTTGGACCATGCAACACGGAAACAGGTGAAATAGGTTGATAGAAGCAGCTTGTACTTGCTATTTACCGAAAGAAGAAAGGGAGAAAATGCATATATGTATGCACAGAGCAATTAAATAATTAGATAAGCCTTTATTGACAAAGAAAATAACAATTCAATAATAAAAACAAATTAGAACTAGTATTTACAATTGAAACAATTAAGCAAGAAGAACACCTACTCTTAATGTTATGTAGATACCCAAAAACGGTAAAAGGTTTTGGATCTCTTCAGTGACTTTGGTAGTTGACTGTACGTACCTACTAGCAAAATGAGTCTTTGTTTTATAATTCCTTACTAAATTAGAGAGATATGTACATTGAATAAGAAATAGGTTCCTAATAAAAAAGGTTCTTGTAAAAACTTTTAAAAGTAAGTATTATATTTATATTGATTGTAAGATTATAATTGCAACTGAATTTAACTGATTATTATAACGTTTTTTTCGCATTTGTTGATAGTTTAGTTAGCTAGTATTTATTTTACATAACAAATGATTCACTTGTTATATTTACAGTGAAAAATATGTTTTTGGTGCCCTATTCGTCCTAGTTGTTTAAATTTATTTATATTAAAGACAATACATTTTCTTTTATGTAGCTTGCGGTTCAACGACTTTTAGTCAATAAAATAAATTAAACGTTGGAAAAGAAATTTAAAATCTATAGACACGTAGAAAAAAATTGTTTTGACTTATTAATAGAAGCGACTGAACCCTATAGGAGTCGACCTGCTTTTTTAGGTACTGTATGCGCAAAATTCGCGTCATGCCTAGTCCAGGCAGGACGCGAATAGGTAAATTTTTTGATTGTCTCGTTGGTCTAGCGGTTTCCCGCTATTATAATATTCCATACTAATAAGATAAATTCGAAAGTAACTCTCTATGTGTCCTTCTGTCTGTTACCAACGGATCTCAATGAAATTTGGCAGGGAGGTACGAGTAGATGGTAAGCCGGGGACGGACATAGGGCTACTTAAAAAGCGCGTGCGGAGCCGCGGGCAGCAGCTAGTATTATAAATAACGTTTTAATTCCCCTTGGTGTGTCATACCTGAAACTTGATAAGGATGAAGGTTTTCTGGAAGTCAAAGTCGTATCGCCTGTGCGATAAGGCCACCCATTGTGGGTACTATGCTGTATTTTATTAATAAAGCGTTATTAATAAAGCGTGTGTTGTGCATGTGAGACATGTGGCGCGGCCGCCTGCGACGTGGGGTTGCGGGTTCGATTCCCGCCTCGGGACAAATGTTTGTACGATCTGCAGATATTTGTTCCGGGTGCTCTGGATGTTTTCTATGTATAATACAAAATATATATCTATGTTATGTATGTTATTTAAGTATATCAGTACATACCCATAACACAAGCTCTGCTTAGCTACAGGACTATTTATTTATTTATTATATTATGATGTCATCCTATAGCCGAATTTCGGCCACGACAGCCAGTCTCAACGGAGACTAGCCAGGTGTCTAGGTCATGTTAAAGTGCACAAATGTGTCCAAAACCTATGATATCGATGAAAACAAAACGCAAAATATGCGAAACTGTTCCCTATTTTCATGTCAAAATAAGACTCCAAGTTGCACTGCCAGTTAGCACAATGTCTTATTTCCATCCGCACAACTTGTGCCCATTTTAACGGCCTCGATAATAGAGAATTGTCGAACTGGGCAGGTGACATGCGCTGAACAGGTGCGTCGTGATAGAAACGGTATGACAACGGTTTATTCAGTGAATAGTTAGGGAAAACGGTTATTGCGGTTATTGCTGACCTTTGTTGCGCAGCCGGCGAAGGTCCGCTTTCGACGCAGGAGGCTGTGGGTTCGATTCCCGCCACGGGACAAATGTTTGTACCATCTGCAGATATATGTTCCAGGTGTTCTGGATGTTATATGTATGATAAAAATATCTATCTATGTAGTGTATTATATTAAGTATATCAGTTATCTAATACCCATAACACAAGCTCTGCTTAGCTTGGGGCTAGAGATAATGCTGTGAGAATTGTCCAGCATTATTTAATTCAATTGCCAAAACGTTTCTAAAACAATAACATGTCTCATGATTTTTGAAAAAGTTCTAGTTACTTATTTGGAATCACTTTTTACAATTCCGACTTTGTAAAATTAGATTTTTTATATTAAAAAAAAAAATTATGCACCTCCACAATACAATTTTACCTATAATCTTTTTATCATCTACCTTATATAGTTATTCTGTTAATTATATGTATTTACTCCTTGAGTGACCATAACAAGCATGGCGTAGTTGTGCACCGGGCGGCGGCGCGGCGTGCTCATGCAGGTTGTACCTACCGCGGCTGGTCAGCGCATGCGTTAAAGCATCTAACTAAACGAAATTTTAATCTGGACTAGATCAAGTAGCTTCAATGAAGTTTCCAGGTTCACCTATAAAATGTATGCTAATCCGAAAACGGTCCTATAATCGTTCTCACACCTGAGTTTCGTAACCGTTTTCACACCGTTACAATAACGTTTCGATACCGATGCAATACCATACCTCACAACCGTGTGCGCAACGAAACTCAAATGGTGAATAGACTGAGAGTGACGCCGCGACAAAGGCTTCTCTCTATTGTGCTGCTTCTTGAAGGATAGTTCGTTTGATTGTCTGTTAGCCAGATTTTAAGGTTCAATTTTGTTTGAAGTTGGTATTGATTTATGGTTGGTTTGTTTGAGGTTATGATTTTGTAGGCACAAGTAGCTTGTAGCTGTGATCTTCTTTCTTTAACATGCCATTACGACAGGTCTTAACTTTAGACGACCTATAGCTTAGATACTGTTTAAAATCAAACAGTATATTTTATAAGCTATAGTCTAGGTAGGTACTAATTGTTGTATTTTGTATGTGTGTCTGGAGATGCAAATAAAGAATTTATCGATCAATCTATCTAAAGCTTAGATCATTTCTGGCCAGCATACAAATACACTCAAAAATATTTTAATATTTTTGAGTGTATTTGTATGTAATTATGTTTGTAATTATAGTTTTAACTATAATTAATCAATAAATATTTTATTATTATTTTTTTGCCTTATTTGTCGTACTGCTGGGCAAAAGCCTACCCCGCACACACTTCAAAACATATCGGTCTTTTCGGACTCCCAGTACTCCGGACAAAAGCTACGAAATCGTCCCTGCACCATTTACGTGGCCGATCCCATCGTATATGATAATAGCAAAAATAGAGCCCTCTTGGATTTATAATTTTGGAGTTTTCGGAATAATCCCTTTCGACTCAGTACACCCATTTTGTAACACCTTGCATAGAACAGGATCAACCCAACAGTAAAATGATTCGATACTAATAGGTACTTCTTAATTGAGAAAATTCAGTTCGTTATTCTGCAAGTTTTTCACATCAAAAAGGCTGAACGGACCTTAATGAAAGTTGTCATGTTTTTTAAAAACGTAGGCAACTTATTATCCTTGAAAAACGACGGTATTATAATATATTAGCTTCTACCCGCGATTTCTCACGCACTTTTCCGGGATAAAAGTAGCCATCTCCTTCTCCGGGATTATTAACTATCTCCCTGCCAAATTTCATTGAGATCCGTTTTGCTGCTTCGTCGTGAAAAGGTAACAGACAGAGAGACATAATTACGTTCGAAATTATAACATTAGAATGGATTTATGACTATAGATAAAAAAACTCATAAAAACGAAAATTGAAGTTTCTGATTCGTTTTTGTGCAAACGCTATCTTCTGCAAGTGACATAAAAGTTGGTTAGATAAAGATATATATAAAGATATATTTATTCGGCTTTTCAACAGCACAGACATTTTAACAGACATAGACAAGTGAATACAAGCTTATTTAAATAGGTGGAAGTTAGAGTTACAATCGAGGAGTATGTATGTACTTAGGTAGATGCATACGTCATGCCAGCCTTAACGACGTCATCCGGCGGGCCTTTGTCACCGCTAACGTACCAGCTATTCTCGAACCGAATGGTCTGTTGCGTGACGATGGTAAGAGGCCTGACGGCATGACACTAGTCCCATGGGAGTTGGGGAGGCCCATTGTGTGGGACGCTACATGCGTCGACACACTTGCGCCTTCCCATCTTAAGAGGACATCCGTAAGGGCTGGTGCGGCGGCAGATTTGGCCGAGGATCTCAAGAGACGCAAATATGCAGGTCTCGACAGAGCCTACATATTTGCTCCCTTTGGGGTCGAGACCCTAGGTCCGTGGGGTACCGAGGCTCTCCGGGTTTTTAAAAAGTTATCTGAGCGTCTGGTCGACGCGACGCGTGACCCGAGAGCTGGCGGATATCTGGCGCAGCGCATCAGCATTGCCATACAGCGGGGCAATGCAGCCAGCGTCTTGGAGACGCTTCCGACTGGTATTGATATGGATCAGTTGAGCTACCTGTAGATTGTTTGCAACAGTCTGCAGTTAGCTTAATTGTTTCAATTGTAAATACTAGTTATAATTTGATTGTAATTTTCTTTGTTAATAAAGGCCATTGCCGTAATTAAAAAAAACTTAGGTAGATAGATGACAGAAGTTGCTGGAAGAAGTTTGACAAAGAAAATTACAATTCAATAATAAAAACAAATTAGAATTAGTATTTACAATTGAAACAATTAAGCTAACTGCAGACTGTTGCAAACAATCTGCAGGTGGCTCAACTGATCCATATCAATACCAGTCGACAACGCTGGCTGCATTGCCCCGAAGTTGATTAATAAGTAGGTTAAGCAGGAGAAAGTGCACAAACAGCGTAGAAAAACAAAAATTATACGTAAAACAGAAATTACATAGAATTACATATATCTAACTCAGGTAGGTACCTAACAACCTATCTATTTAACATAATAATCATAATAAGGTTAAGAACGAAAATGAATCAGAAACTTCGGTTTCCGAGTAGGTCCAAAGGTTCAAAAGACCGTCGTCTACCCTATTCCATGGGCACGTGTATCTGTGAACGGAAGCGGCTCCGATCATTCTTCCGTTCACAAACCTATTGCAGGCGCCTGTTGCATTTTGCTTCTTTTTTTAACTTCCTTTGAGACAGACGAGGAGAGTTCGAACGGGCCTGGGCTTAGACAATACAAGGTCTAAGAGCCTAGGTTATAAACGACTGTGCTCTAATAAAATCGCATAGGCTTTACCCACTCACGTACTACCTCAATCTAGTTACTCGACTGACTCGCAAAACTATTTATTTATTTTTATACCTTATTTACTTTATTGACAAAGAAAATTACAATCAAATAATAAAAAAAAATAGAACTAGTATTTACGATTGAAACAAATAAGCTAACTGCAGACTGTTGCAATCAATCTATAGGTAGCTCAACTGATCCATATCAATATCAGTCGGAAGCGTCCCCAAGACGCTGACTGCATTGCCCCGCTGTATGGCAATGCTGATATACTTTATTGCACAGAGTTTTGAAAAGTACACGAATGGTGGGCATATTGCCAATGGCATTTTCTGCCTGCCAACCACAGAAGGTCAACAACAACAAAAAGGCGTGCTTTAGACTTAGATAAGATAAAAATTAAGTCTTAATCACAGAAGAAAATAAAACTAGCAAAACTTCTTAATAACACTCCTTTACAAAACTTTGTTTGTACTTGGGTGTTGTTAATATGAGTTGTCTTTGTATAATATTTTATGTTGGTATCTCAATGATATAACATAATTTTCATCACTCCAGCTCGAAAACGGTGTCTTTGCTGCTCATACACAGTAAACAAAATCGGGTTTTGCACTGTACTTCTGTATTTATGCATTTGTACTGTCATCCACGGTTGTTAACCAAAATGAGTTTCTGATATTCAACCTTTTTTATAAATTACAAGATATTTTCTCGTGGCGAAAAGTTGTATGTATGTTTAACTCGAGAGCAAATATTTTTAGTTTCGTGCCTTTTAAATCCCTCGCTACCTCAGCAGTATACTTTAGAGCTACTTGCTACGCTCGTGACTCTATATATTCTAGACTGCTTCGCTAGCTCGGGATTTAACATCGGCACGTTCATCAACAAATCGTTTTGCCCACTTGTTGAACAAAAATCTATTTTTACTCCTCTATCCGTTGTCGATATAAATACACACCAAACAATACATCTCCCATAGATATCAGACCTGCCTCTCACTATTCAAGAATAATCTAACAAGGCCGCTAAGCTCTTAGAGGCAGTAAATAACATAATAAATCAGTTAGGTCTTTATCTTAACATCTTCCGAGAATTTATGCGTTACCATCTTTTTATACTTAGACGACTTCAGAGGCGCGGCGGGCGAAGGTCCGCCTGCGACGCAGGAGGTTGCGGGCTAGAGTCGCACCTTGGGACAAATGAAAGATTTTTGGGACGACCTCTATAGCCCAGTAAGCAAAGGTTCGCCGAGACGACGTACATAGGTTGCAGGCTTAAACTGTTGCCCGAAATAAAATATTTCGGCCCTAGGTGTTTTTCATTTGGTACGTATTCATAAAACTGCGAATACTATGTTAATCAGTCATCTCGTGCATACCTTCATAAAATATTCTACTAAAGCTCTACCTACTTTCTTTGGGCGCTGGATGATGCAGTGTGAAACAGACTACCTATATTTGTTTTATTTTATGCACAAATCAACGTCAATTGTAGTTTCAAAGAATGATCCCCTTATTTGACCATCTCAAACGTCAAATTATAAGAAAATTCTGCCAAAAATGTATATGATGTATTTAGTGGGAACCTCAGGGCTAAATACTAATGGCTCAATAAATCAATAGAAATAAGCTAACAAGATAAATTTCAATACATCACCATTAGCAATACAATGTCTTGTTTGGCCGCCTGTGATCGTCATTACGTACTCTAGGAACAATAGCGTCAATTCCGTATGCATTTAAAATTCAAATGGGCCTAGCAGAGTACCTTGTGGTACGCCACATATTAGTGTATGCGTGTGAATGTATTCTATTGCAGTCAAGGTTAGTTAAATGTGTTTTTTATCGAATTTGAATTCATCCATCCAACTAATATTATAAATTCAAAAGTAACTCTGTCTGTTTGTTACCTTTTCACGCCGAAACGGTTGACCGGATCTTAACTAAATTTGGTAGGGAGGTAAATGGCTGAGATGAACGGAGATCATCATCATCATCGTCAACCTGTATTAGTTCAGTGCTGACATAGGCCTCCCCAATGAGCGCCATAGCGCCCTGTCTTCAGCTTGCCGCACCCAGCATCTGCCTGCAGTCTTTCGCAAGGCGTCGTCCCACTTGGCTGGAGGGCGTCCTACACTACGTTTGCCGAGTCGCGGTCTCCACTCAATAACACGTTTACCCCAGCGGTTGTTCGCGAGATATGGCCGGCACACTGCCACTTCAACTTGCTAATTCCTTGAGCTATGTCGATAACTTTGGTTCTCTTTCGAATGTATTCGTTACGAATCCTATCTTTCAGAGAAACTCAGAGCATGGCTCGTTGAGCGACCTTGAACTGGTGAACCAACCCTACTGTGAGTGTCCACGTCTCAGCTCCGTAGGTCATGACGGGTAGGACGCACTGATTGAAAACTTTCGTTTTCAAGCATTGAGGTATGGATAACGAGAAGTCTCGACGTAGCTTACCAAACGCTGCCCAGCCTATCTGGATTCTCCTCTTGGCTTCCTTCTCGAAGTTGTTTTTACCCAATGCAGAATCTGCCCAAGGTAAGTATACTCGGAAACAATTTCGAGAAGGCGGCCATGTACGATCACCGGTCTTGGATCAATGAGGCCATTGATCATGTCTTTGGTTTTATCCAAATTCATGCCAAGACCGATACATCGAGAGGCTGAAGCTAGGCCGTCCAGCATCCAGTTCAGCTCCTCTAGCGACTCCGCCATTAAGACTATGTCATCATCGAATCGTAGGTGTGAGATGTAGTTGCCGTTTATGTTAAAGTCCCTACCTTTCCAGTCCAGCATCTTATATCCTCCAACGCGCTCGTGAACAGTTTCGGGGATTTGACGTCCCCTTGTCTCACTCCTCTGCGCAATTGGATGGGTTTAGACTGATGGCCCTGTACTTGGACACTTATGGTGGCGGCTTCCGGGCGGATGAACATAGGCTACTTAAAAACCGCGTGCAAACCCGCGGGCAGAACAAGTTGTAAAGAATTTAAGGAATGTTGAAAGGTAGTCAAAATGTTTTATTGGTGCTGTTGATCGGATTTGTGTTTTATGCAAAATTTGTTCTGATTATCTGAGACCTTTCTGAGACTGTTAATATTTTAAACTGCTTGATTTGAGTATTTTCCATCTAAATCTCATCTATACCACAGATTAGATAATGTTGTTGTTATTTCTTTGAAACTTTTCGAGATTTCTCACTTGTCATACAAGTTTTATGGATTAACCTACGTCACAAATTTATACAACTTTATAAGTTCGAGTTTGTAGCACCGGTGATTGCAGCGATCTTTGTGGGAAGCCTTTCTTTAACCAAGCAGAGGCCTTTGTCCAGCCGCGGACATACGCTGATTATGAACCTTTTTTGTCTTGATGATGATGATGATAATTAAAAGGTGCCTCAAGACAATTTTGTTTGGAGGAGCTATGTTTAGCAGTGGAAGTACCCATACTTCCACACTAATATTAAAAATTCGAAAGTAACTCTGTCTGTATGTCTGTTACCTTTTCACGCCTAAACGGCTGAACAGATCTCAGTGAAATTTGGCAGGGAGGTAGATAGTATCCCGGGGACGGGCATAAGCGTGCGAAGCCACGGGCAGCAGCTAGTATTGTATAAGTTGAACAAATGTTTAAGAAAAGAGCTGATTCTAGACCTTAGGGATCAACTTTTCGTCTACGATATTTTTTTTTTCAGTAAGTATCGATTACCATGGCTTTTACAGTAGCACTGTACATTTATAAATATTTATTTTCTCACTTTACTTTAAAGATATTAAATGCAGATTTTTTTATTAAAGTTCCTTGATTGTTTTCCTATCTTGTCTACTTCATGGCTTTGAATAATAATTTAAGCACCTTTTATTCTGACTTAAATATATCGTAAAATAATTGCTGCCCGCGGCTTCGCCCGCTCTTTTCCGGGATAAAAAGTATTCATATATCCGTCCCCGGGATACCATTTACCTCCCTGCCAAATTTCATTGAGATCCATTCAGCCGTCAGACACAGTTACTTTCGAATTTATAATATTATTATGGATTGCCGTATTATTGAGTTCCTACGGCGAATAAAGAAGTACTACATAACAAAATGTCTCTTAAACCAACACTATATCAAACACATCACAGTCCTTAAAAATAGCGAGAACCGATAAGTTTCCCGAAGCGTTCAGCATCGTTAGCATTTATGTGACCGGCGTGCGATCCAACGCCGGATTATCTAAATCGATTGAACGAGCTTCGGATGGAATCTTTAATCGGGTTCTGTTTGCTAGCTGTTTTTGGTCGCCTTATATTTGACTCTGCTTGGCCAGAAATTAATATTTATTGAGGGTTTCTAATTTAAGAACGGAATTATTTAATCAACGATGTTACGGGGTGTAATGTGCCATTCTCAGCGAGCATGAAACGTTACGTTACGCGGGGTGCTAAAAACCGTCTTGTTGCTCGTTGCAAGCGCCTTCTTTCCTCGTACTGACTGCACGAACGCTCGCTGAGCCGTTGTGTAACAGATTAATTACACCCCGTAACGCTGGTCAGTAATGGCCCCACCCCACCCACGTTCCAAAGGACCATGGACAATAACCATGGAAAAATTTTCGTCTTGAGCGTGATTAAAACTTTCTCGTACTCAGGATTCTAGTAACTCCCACGCTTCTCTCGTGACTTATTCCAGAATCCTGAGTTGCGTTGGGGATTCAATGACACCCGTGACGTAAGACACTGCTTTCTCGGTGCATAATCTACTAGTAAGATTACCTACTCGTACTTGTGAACCAAACTTGTATAGTTTTATATAACATCAACTCTGATCAGCATCGCTTTACCTTCAAGCAAGCAGGAGGCATAGAGAACAAAAATAAACCGCCAAGTGCGAGTCGACTCGCACAGGAAGGGTTCCGTACCGTAAAAATCAGGCAACTTTTTCAAAGAACATCAAATTTACACTTGTTCGGAGACGCCTTTAAATGATCAACTTTTTTTTTTAGTATTTGTTGTTATTACAGTTGAAGTGTTACTTATTTATAGAAAGTTTCATGTGTCTACATTACTACAGTATTGTTATTCAAGAGATACAGCCTTGACAAAAGATGAGCAAAAATAGCAAAACAAAATCAGGATTTTGTATGGAAGCCCCATTTAATTAGGCTATTAATTTTTATTTTTAATATTTGCTGGTGGCGCCAAATGAAATTCACATTCTCTGAAAATTTCAACGGTCTACCTCTTGAGGTTCATGAGATAGACCCTGTGACAGACGGACGAACGGACGGACAGCGGAGGCGTAGGTTTTAGGGTTCCGTTTTCACCCTTCGGGTACGAAACCTAAAAACAAAACAAACCCAAGGATCGACAAAGGTACTTTTAACTTTATTTAAATTGAGTTTCGATGCGCGGATTCAAAGCATGTCGTTCTTTTATGACGCTTCTATCTCTACGGCTATAGCAAACTTTAAACAAACATCCAGACACACTCACAAAAGGTATTTAAGACCACCATGGTGTCGGAATCAGCATGAGGCAGTAAAATTAATTCCCAGCCTGCCACGTTCCGGCTAAATCGGCCCTTTAAGATGCTTGCCAGAGTCTATCGTGTTTGCATGCAGACAAATATATTCATGATTATTCTGGACCTTTGTCCTTGTGATGAAGATGGTTAGGGATCTTCGGGATCATTTTTTTATTTTACTAGCTTTTATCCGCGGGTTAACACGCGTTTTTGTTGCATTTTCTTGAATAAAAAGAAGCCTATTTCAGGTTTAGAAATTAATTTGAGGTACAGAATTTTTCGTAGTTTACGAAAACTATGAAAGGTTTCGTTTCTTTCTTCGGATAGAGAGAAACTACTAGGTGATACAATAATTTCATCTACCTCGATCAGAGTTTTCGAATAATTTGTTATGAGTAAAAACCAACGTGATGTTAGTCACAAAAAATCACTATAGCACTTTAAATTTTCTATGAATTCTAGAATGTTTCGGACAATTTGTCCAGTTTAACACGGTCAAGTCGAACATAAAAAAAATAACCCAGAAACAGTGATGTGTTTACGACACAGAATATTATTTTTTATAATGTAAAAAAATATTTGATATTGCTATTATGCAAGCTTCACACGGCTCCCTGTAAGGAAGATCTTTTTGTTATCTATTCTTATCTGTGATCAGTCTTCTAACTTTGAGCTATGGGTTTGAAGAGTATATTATGGTAACTTATGCTACCACCATGATTTTTTTTTTTCAAAATGGCCGCGCACAATGGTTGTTATAATATGTATATTTGGATAGAGGACACTTATAAAAATAAAAAATGGCCTATAACATAATGTCCTAAAGCGTGAGGTTTCTGAGATATTCACTGATGAAAACACCTATCGCTCTTTTTTTTTCCGAAAAAAAAAAACGGTGTGGTTTGTTGGGACCAAAATGTTCAAACCCCTTTGGCGTAGCTCACCTACGCCGCCGTTTCAAGGAATTTGTCCAGCGATCATTTCCTCTTTGTTTCTTTTTAGCACATGTCGCGATGAACACGTGTGTGTTCATTGTAGCCATGTAGCTACAAAACAAGAAATAAAGAAAAATTGCGCTTACCTACTACTAGACTGGTAAAAACACATAAACACGGTTTAAGCCTAAAGCTTGGTTATAACAAGTTACCATCTAGAAATAACTCTACTTCCGTTTCAGAACTTTAAAGAAAAAATAAAGACTTTTTAGAATGTAATCCATTTTACACTATTAATGAATATCTAACATGCTAATTTGCTAGTTTGTGATTTAATGAATTCATAGCGCACATTAACTAAATGACTTTATTATTGCTTATTGTTAGACATACTTATATGTACATAATCAAAATATAATATCATATTATAGTAATTAGGGTTAAGTTTAAAATTATTCTTTGTAGGTAAAGTAGTATTTGGGGCTTGATGATGCTGTGTGTTTTGTCCAGCATATTTGTTTGTTATTTGAAATGATTATTATTTATCTTAATTAATCCTTATTTATTAATTATCTTTATTTATTTGAAATCTCGTTAGGAATAAAATATTTTTTTCTATTGAAAATAAAATATTACTAAAAACGGTGAATCAACGGAGCGAAGCTAGCCTCAACCGGCCGGTGACTGGGGCTTTTTAGGGTTCCGTACCCGAAGGGTAAAAATGGAACCCTATTATTAGTAATAGAGGTCCATTTTCACCCTTCGGTATCCTTCCCAGCGGAGGCCTAAGCCTTCGCTGTCCGTCCGTCCATCTGTCCATCTGTCACGTGGCTCTATCTCATGCACCGTAAGAGGTAGACAGTTGAAATTTTCAGATAATGTGTATTTCTCTTGCCGCTATATCAACAAATAATATGGATCAGACTGGAATAGATTTAAGCAGTGGAAACTAATCTACTCGACCTATGGATCAGAGTGGAATAGATTTAAACAGTGGAAACTGATCCACCCGGCCCATGGATTAGAGTGGAATAGATTCAAGCAGTGGAATCTGACCCACCCGGGACATGGATCAGAGTGGACAGAAAAGTGGAAACTGATCCATTAGTGGATCTGCAAAGTGCATCAGAGTGGAATGGAGCACAAGTGTGCGCGCAAACACAGATGCACACTCTATTCACTCATGCTGGAGCATTGGTAAAGCTAGATAACAATAAAAGACTTACGTCTCGCCCTGCTGTCTGTTCTGCACCATCCTTGGCAGCATCCAAGCAGCAGCGTTTTGTGCAAACGGAGGAGGCACCAGCCCCGTTCCTAGCGCTGCTAGGGCTGCCATCATCTGCTGGAACTGAAAGAGAGGTTGTTTATATTCTCAGAAAAGAGCATAGTACTTATACCAAGGTAGGTACATTTTTAAAAGGTGGCGCGGTGGCGCGACTTACTTATTGTTCGCGTATACTGGTGGCTTGGTTTTGTGACATCAGCATAATATTTGTATGAAAAAACAAAAGACAACCACGCCATCTTCTAAAATGTATGTATATTTCTTTGTTTTTAAGTGACTGTTATTCAATTCCGATGTGTTATTGAATGTACACTCATTCTATTTTAGCCGCTCATCGGTTAATTTTCTTATAATTTTTATTCGTAATCAAAACGCATGCCTATGAGCTGCCTGAATAGTGTGAGTACTACATTCACGAATCCATCTTTATTGACCACCTGGGCGAGTGGTTAATATATATAGAGCAATAAAAGTGACAAATTAGATAGGTATCGATTATGTGGATAGGTACATTTCTATTCACATATTTATCAGCCTCTCTCAACTTTAGGCAGCTAAATTCGCAAATCAACTCTTTACAGTGCTTCTAAAACTGTGCTTTTTAGATGGGTTTTATGAAGCTGTGCGTAGTTCGACATTGCACGCACTTGCCGATTTAATTAAGGAGATAGGTACTGTGGGTACCAGACAATAATAATTTTAATTATTTATCTTATTTCAATGATGATAATCAGCGTGTAATATAAAAATTCCACGTATTATTTTTCCTGACCCATTTGTCTTTATTAACGATGAAGACAACCTCATTTCAATAGCATTTATAGAATCTCCAGAAGGAGGTTACTATATTTACATAGATACTCATTTGTTTTTTTCACATGGGTAGAAAATATCTTTTTACAACTTCCTATTAATATTGCCTCCCTCCTTTCCTCCTTAGACCCCTCTATATATCATTTCTTTATTTAATTCCCATATTATTCCTATCCTAACTCGTCTGATCCTGTATCGTTTCGTAGTAGGTTTTCAAATAATAGTAGTAAATGTTTCCCAAATTTTTGAATTAAAAAAGAAACTAAAACATATAAAAACTAAATATGGCAAATGCTAAAACTAGCGAGTCCAATAAAAAATAAAAGTAGGTTTGTGGCTTCTTGTGTTCTGTAGATTATTAATTTGCGGTGGTTTTCCAAATATGTGCTTCCGTAATGATAGATACCTAGTTATTAATCTTAGTTCCCTTTTTGACCATTTTTCAAAAAGTGTTTTACATACAGTCTTATCCATATTTTTCCTGTAAAAAATAGATCCATATCTACAAACGCTACATACATTTCGGATGGATCGCTCTGCAAACTTCGGAAATGGGAGGGGGGTGAAATGGGTATTTTGGTATTCGACTTTTTTCAAAATATTTCAAAAAGTATGAAACCTACAGAAATTTCAATGTACAAATTGATACCTATCATTTGACATCCCACTTGGTATTGTCTCATAAAATTGCTGCTGTTGTTGCTAAGATATTAAAGACGGAAAAAAAACCGATCTCCGATCTTCGAAATTCTAAAATGAACTAAAAACGTATTTCGAATCCCTTTATTTTACAGTACGGCCATCTTGGGATCATTTTATATATAGCGAGAGAATTTTCAAAATCGGCAGAGCATAGAACCTCCTCCTTTTTTCGAAATCGGTTAAAAATGTATTTATTCACAGCAAAAGCTACATAGCATAGTTAGACATGACATCCATTGGGTTGTCATTGGACAACCACTATTCCTCTGCAAAAGCTCCACACCATCTTTTGAACTCTACCTTAAAAAGTTTTTTTCTTTTTTGGCACATCTCGATAGCTCGGTGAGCTGCACCCCTGCAGCTCACCGAGCTGGTTGCTGTGGCTAGACAGTGTATGTATTAAACGCACGCTTCTAAGGGTTCCTTGCGCGGTTGCCTAAGACAGTAGGATGTTGCAGTTGTGCATAAACCGCATGGTAGGGTTCCTTATCTTGGTGCCTGGTGCTTGTTCTGATCGTTCTGAGTTGAGATAGAGATCCCGTGTTGAACAGGTAATTTTTTTTATATTTTTCCGTGGTCTGCCACCCGTGTTGACACGCGCCAAAGGTCCTGTCAGAAAGCGTTACTCTACTTTTGTGGAGCAACATTTGTAAACTGACATTGGCTGACTGAGAATTGTGTCAAAACATGATGCAGAGCCAAGGATTAAAGAAGAAGACGTGGAGCAACAATACGCTGAGACGGGACCTTTTGGTTCACTGCGTTTCTTTTAATTAGAACTAGGTAATTTTTATTTGTAATGTTCTCATTTATATTGTAATATTTGCAAGCTGTTCTTCATAGTGAACTAATATTTTTTTTTCTTTGTTTTTCTTTTTTATCTGCACGATGGCCGGACAGGGACCTGCTGTCTGACACTGATGGGTTAATATAATAATGATGGTTCTACGCAGCTGGGCTTCATTACCTGCGCGATGGCTTGAGGATTCTGCGCGTGCAGCTGCAGTAGATTCTGCAGCAGCGGAGGCGCCGCCGCGGCCGGACTCTTCGCTCCCGACACGGAACTGCTGTCTGACTCTGATGCAGGACTCTGAAACGAAGAAATTTTTTGAAAATGCGTAACTTCTGCATATAATTTCAGTAAAATGCGTAATTAAATATTTAGAAGAAATGAGTGCGAGCTTAACCTTCACATCCGTTTTGTTACATATGCGAACGCTTTCGAAATTCTCAAAAAGTTAATTTTTGAAATGAAAGCTTTTTTAAAGCCTAGGTAGTTGTTTTTGATAGATTTGGTTTGACCTACGATACAAAAACAGATTTAGGTGGTATAATCGAATAATTTGCTGCACTGTTGCGCGTAAACTAAAAGCAATAAAAAAATAGGTCTTATTAGGTTCTTTAGGTCTCAAGATTCAAGCGCATAGTACTTTCAGATTTTCTTTTTGATAGACTTTTATATAAGAGGGTAAAACGTGGAAGCGATTTGGCTAGCTTTGCTCATAAAAAAGATAAAAGTTTAATTAAAAGAGTTTTTGTCTATGATCATGAATTAGATTCGGTCTCTGAGTGAGCTCTGAGTAAAAGAGGAGACGAGATGAGATTCTATTTAGCTTAGAACCTGTTTAAGACAAACAACAAACACAAATACTAGTTTACATTTGACTGCTAAATAATCGTGCAAACTGAATAAAATGGCGCCAGCCAGTTGGAATACGAGGTCGATTGTGATATTCCTTGTTTTCAGTTCGTGTTCTATGACAATTTGATTGATCTATTTATTGTCAATTATTGATTGGGCAATTTTGATCACAGTTGTCACTGATTGATCAATTTCATCACAGGGTCTTCGCTTCCGTAAATTAGTAAATGAGGAAATTGATAATTAGAAATACTAAGTACTTAATTTCACTGTCGCTTAGTAGTTATTTAGATTCGTAGATATTATTTATAGCTTTAGTAAAACCACGCATAAGTTATAAATTATTTAACTTTAGGATCTAAAGCAGGAACAAAGGTATCATGGCATCAAGAAAATAGTTTTTTTTTATATGCCTGTTATAATTCTTACATAGGTACTTCTCTACGATGGTAGAGAAGTACCTATGTAAGAAGAAGACAAGATGTGTCCGCCACGTGGGAGCTCAGCTCTCACTCAAAATTCAAAATTCAGAGTGCTTTACCTATTTCCTTTAGACCTTACAGGACTCCTGGACACGTTACAAAATTCAAATTACATAAGTAAAACTAGTAAATAAAGTGATCACTTTGATTTTTACTAACTTCAATATTTTTAAGGTAAAGTAAAGAAGCGAACAAGAAACCCGCCAAGAAACCCTTATTAGGTTGTTAGTTTTCGTGTTGCAGCAAAACTTGTCCCAAGCTATTTTATCCTCTAGATAATCTTACCTCATCCTCTAAAATCCTAATCCTCTATATAGACTCCTTCTTCCTTCCCTTTTCTCTGTTATTCGTCCTTATTTTAAGCTCAAGTCAACCAAGAAGGTACCAAAATACGCAGTCAAATGTAAAGATTAATATTATGCATTAAACGTTCCGGCACACAAGGTCGTCCGGCCATCACACGTGCATTATCTCGCACTGGACAGATTTAACAACTCGTAAATAGTACTTAATGAGTCATTTTATAACACAAATATTAAAACTATCATGGTTATTTATATAAAACATTAATAACGGGATTAGATAGATGCATGATTTTTAAACGACTTCGAAAAAAAGAGGAGGTTCTATGTTCCGTTCTATGTTTTTTTTTTAAGTTCGTCGTTTTCTCCGTGTATTATAGACCGATTTTAAATATTATTTCGCTATTGTATAAAGAATGATACCGATATGGTTCTATTAAAAATATATACCCAAGGAATTGGTATTTATTCCGCAAAACTTAAAAAACCGTTGATTCGAAGTCGGTCTTTCGTTTTTTCAAAACAATCAAATTATTATTAAATGAGTTATTTTAATAAAATACGTGAAAGTCTATAAGTAAATTTATATTATTATAACGTTAATCTATTTAAGTGAGTTTAAGCTGTTGATTTTCCAACAAATTAAATAAATAAATAAGCTATGAAAACTATCATGGTTATTTACACAAAAGTCATTAATAGCGGGATATTTACCATGATTTATGTTGTTTTGAGTTAATTTCGGCACAGTTACATGCGCTTTGTGGTACCGGCTAAGGGATATCCACCAGGGCTGGGCATCAGCGCCTCCTGCTGAATAAAACTCTCCCACCAAACTGCGATCCCTAACCCGCATGCCCAGGGTGGGGTTTATGGGCATTACCCCCGGTGAGATAAAAGCCAATAAAGCGCTTATCAGATGGAGGCCTGCGTCCAGCAGTGGACCAATATAGGCTGTTGAGGTTGAGGTACTCGTATTCTGGATATACCTCGCTAACGCTACGCTCGCTTTTGCTGTGATTTCAATCATGTTGCATTTGAAAAAAATTGCAGATTTTCTTAGGGCAGTAGATGAGTCAAGAACAAATCCATAAAAAGAAAATAGCGAAACTAATACAAACTCAACAAACTCTTTGCTCTTTTTTTTCAAACTATGTATTTTCAACCTTATTGGTTACGTCGTAGTAGAAAAAAAAAACACGAAAGCAAAAAACTAAAAATTCTAAATTCAAACATTGACATAGAACGTAAAACAAGTACAGTGTCATACGGTAACCAGTTGGGCTCACCTTGACGATTCGATAATCACGTCTACCTTGAATATTAACTAACAGATTGTTTTGCCACACAGTACGTCATGTAGGTAGGTAACTACATTAGTGCATAGCTATGTCAAATGCGCATTCAAAATGCGCCAATTTTAGACGAGGAATTTTGACAGCTCTATCCATGGACAATATTTTTTTCTGACGAAGCGTACGTAATTTCTTTTTGGTTGTAATTTTCAAGTGGGTTTTCCAGTCGAGTTAAAAGTACTGGTTATTGTTACTTAAGTATAATTTTTTAACATAAAGTAACTAGTACCTAGAAGAACGATGGAAATAAAATTTTATGGGCTTTTAAAAGATGGGTGTGGTGAAAAGACCGACATTTATGTTTCAGTTTTGACAGCCGCTAATCTTTTCCATGTAGTTCAGTGGCCATATTTTTTCTAATAGCCACTGGCAACGCAACGGCTGATGACAGGGCGTCATGGCAAGCAGCTGCTCCCATTTATTTGAACTTGGACGTAAAAAAACTTGTAATTTTACTGTTCGCCAAATGGTGGGGTCTACACATTCTAATTCTAACTCGCGGCCTCGACCAATAGCGGGCGAGGACGAGTCAACATGGCGCTCGTGGGAACCGGTTAATGGGCCGTTTGAATTTAGAATAGTATTTTTATTAATGTGTTCAAGAACAATTGTTTTTTTTTTATTTGCTTCGCCGTTAGATGTATTGCATAAATTTTGAGTGATTTGAATAATAACAACATGGCCGTAAAGAAGTAAAGATGTTCACGTATAAAAGGCACCTGCTTTTTGCCTATTAGTATGTATGTTTAGGTACTAGCGGTAGAAACAGCAAGTTAGGTGTTTTTTTTCTACCAAGTTTTTTTGCTGGATATAAAGCAGTTTATAAGAACTTTACTTCATTATATTTCATTTGACGTCATGTTGTTTCGGTATGCAAAAAAAGCGTTAATAAAGTTTTGCAATGCCACTATTATACCTATGATTCATGAGAATAAGCGTGTACGACATGAAAAATAATGTTTCCTTTGTTAAGTTTACTTTCAAACGTATAAATTTTTCAAACACAAAATGTCACAAAAGCGCTTATCAGTTACAGAATGCGATTGAAAAAAACGTTCTTATTTGAAAGCAAAAAAACTGCACGCAACCGTAACTTAGAGCAACACTAGCATTTTTGCCGCGAAAAAAAAGAAAAACATCGTTTTCATGTACGAAACTAATAACGCCAACTAACCATGAAATCACATGTTTTTTTTTTTCCATTTCACACTTTGAAAAAAGTAACAAAGAACAAAGTAACAAAAGTAACAAAGCTTTCAGTGTTTCCGCTTTTTCACAGTGGTGGGGTGTCAGAATTAAAATATCAAGAGGCTTGTGATTAGGCTGAATGACTTCAAAAACTTTTTTTTTCAAAGCAGCGGTTATAACGGTAAAAATGTGTTGCCAGCTTTTTACAAAGAAAAATGGCGGGATTACTCTCTTTCGCATTCAAAACTACATAACAAAAGCACGAGGTTTACAAAAAACCTTCAAGTTATGAAGGTACCTAATAAAAGCTTGTTTAAATATAATTATTATGGCGGGACCGTTTTATTCTGAATTGAAAATGACGTAACATGACGTAGGTAACAAAAACTTACAAGTAACCATTAGTTAAATCTCTTAAAAATATTGATAAAATATGAAAAAAGATATGGATTTTGTTTTACGTTACGTTTGTTGTTACATTTTCTAAACGATAACAAAAAAAAATTAAAAAATCTTACCATCAGAATCAGACGTTTCAGCAATATCCTCATCACTCATATCCACTGTTTCTCATCATCATTATGGCTGAATTCCAAAAATCTTACCAGTGCAAAAAACAAATATTTCAACATGACAACACTGACCGTAAAGCTGTCAGCCCGAATAAAGCTTCCAATTTCGACAATAGTTACGTAATTTAATTCCAAATTCAAATTATCATTCCGGCATCCGAGAAACGATAATCCCGTTCGAAAGTCGAATAAACCGCGCACTGTTTCGTTCAAAATTCGTTTGTCTATGGTTTAAATCTAGGTTTTTTTTCGCAAGCCGGCAATGATAAGTAAAGGCGTTCGTTCCGCGAGGCTATTTGGCTGCACGTGTATCGCGAGGGGTGGGTCTGAGCACGTGAATTTTCCGAGGTTTCCACCCTCTGCGGACCGCCCCTATAGGCTTTTCTGTCCGGCCTATGCTGTTTAACCGATCGGCTTGGGAAAACTATAGAGTAGGCACGCACTAATGTTTATTATTTTCAGCCATTATTATCCTACTGGTCTGTCTAATACTACTGTGTCCTAGGAATGTGTAAGAATTAATATTTTAAATGCATGTACCTTTAATTTGTTAATTTTTTATTCAATATAATACAAGGATTATTAGTTAATACTCCTTGTATTATATGCCCTACTGGACAAATTACTTTTCTCATTCCAGTAGTGATTTTTTCTTGTTCGTGTTCAACTAACATAATATGCAGATAATTAGCATTATTTAACAAAAATAATTAGGTTGGTAACTGTTATAAAGAAAAAACTTGCGTAATTTAAGGAAGCTTCATATCACTCTTTAACTTAACTCTAAAGAACTTACTTTTGTAATTAGCTCCGCCATCCTTTGTCTCTTTTAAGCTTTGGTTGCCTAGAAGAAATCGCTTTAAGCGATAAGGCCACCAATCCTGTTACCTTTTACCATACTGTTTTATATATAAGTTCTCTAAGTAAAGTATTATCTATCTATCTACTTTTACTATGCTAAAGCTCAGGCTTGTTAATAAAAAAGCAATTAAAAACAATCCATCACCTTTAAACATTCTAATTAAATAGAAACTAGGTGATTACTGCCATTTATATGATTTCAAACGTACGAAAATGTACTTACAGCCTAGGAATTACAAAAATAACGTAGCTATCTCATTTTACGCTCCAAGAAGTTGAGCTATGTAATTATGGGATATTCATTTTAAGTTTTAACTGCTAAACAATTGCTGGGCACGTATCACGTAAATGTTAGAAATAATTTTACACTCTAGAAAGTTTTTTTTAGGTTGCAGTTGAATACGGACTATGTGGTTTTATGAGGTCATTAATGAGATTATGTATTATAATAGTCGTTCATGGATTAAAACTTATTACGAACACTTTTTTATGTTTAGTTCTTTGTTACGTCCATAAATAGATAGAAAATACTTTTATTGCACACTTAAAACTAAGAAACAATTAACAACAAAAACAATAATAACATAAAGTAACAATTAGCGGTCTTATCGCTCAAGAGCGATCTCTGGCAGACAACCTGGTATAAATGATATCGACCTCAAAGTACTGTGTAAACGTTTATGTTTAGTAATTACATTACTACATATCGCGGTACTTACAGTACCGCGATTTTATGCATAAGAGTTTAAAATGCAAGAACTTGTGAATATATTTAATAAACTGTTATTATTTATGCAATAATTAGTTTATTATTTCCACGCACAGAAAACTATAAATGTAACCTACGCATAAAATCAAGTTCAACGGAAATATAATTTATTTTTAAGAATTTTCTAGAACGTACCAAGACTTGTTTAGCCGTAAGCGACAAATAATTACAGGTAAGCCTTTCTCACTACGCGATGGTTAGATTTATAAGAATAAGAAAACGAAGGCTCTATCGAACCTGTTTTACAATTCAGATGAGTGGTTATAATCGTTAGATTTTGAAAAGTTAAATATTTACAGATTAAGTATCAAGGGACGCTTTTTAAAAAACAAAACAACCTGTGATGGTGTGTTGTCACTATATGTTTAATTAAAATGAAATATTGATGATGCGAATACATCTCTATGACTTACTAATATAAACCTAAATTACAAACAAAACATAATCTGAATCATTCATCCAAAAGCTACGACTGAAAAATCCAACGAAAAGTCAATTCTAAAAGCGCTATCGCTTACTGAACCGGTCCAATCACTCGCACAAAATTAGCAGCCACTCACTCCTAACAAAAGATTTAGCAACAACGCCACTCTATTGCTCTCTCTATCCCAACACTGCCTACTTTTCATGCACTACGCCTACGTATCCACTATTTCAGAACACCGCGAAAACCAAAGCTGAAATAGACTTTATGCGTGTACAATACAGATGGAAATGGATCGTGGTACTACGCACCCTCTCTCTCGCGTGTTAATCAAAATACTAGTTTTCCTTCTTTGACATGGAATCCTAGAATATGGATAAGGCATTTGGCATTGTTTTCTAAATTGAAACTGGTTGGTGTCCGATCTAAGCTGAGCTATCAGGGCCCGCGATTTCTAGGGTTGCCATTGTCAAAATATGCTTTGGTGATTTGCTTTATTATAAAGTAAGAACGCGCATCTCAATCTCTCGCGTATCGCGTCTGATGCACTAGCATCAGCCAAGTTCGAAAAGAAACCGGCGAGCGGGCGACGACGCAATAGCAGTATCTTTACACGAAGTTTTGGGCACGCTTTTGGTCCCACCTTTTGGTCCCACCTGTATCTCAGACATTATACCTCCTTACATGTGCATAAGAAAGAAGGCAGTATAATTTGAATGGAATAAATAAAACCGGCAAGTGCGAGTCGCCTCGCACACGGAGGGTTCCGTACCATCATACTTTTTTTTTTTTTGTTTTTATAGCGGAATTAGTAAATGTACATACACTGTCAAAATTTCAAGAGTCTAATGTGGTTCAAGGCTTGAGAAACAAAGAGTAAAAATAGTAAAAAATAAACATTTTTTGGTTAGAAGCCTCCTTTAATTTTGATATTTATTTTATTTGATTATGTCGTCAGAAATATGCATATTTTCTAAAAATTTCAACCGTCTACCTCTTACGGTTCATTAGATAGAGCCCTCTGACAGACGGACGGACAGACAGCGGAGGCTTATAAGGGTTTCGTTTTCACCCTTCGGGTAAGGAACCCTAAAAATGTTACCTAAGGTTTCGACTATCACAAAACTAGGTCCAGCTCGTGGCTTCGCGCATGTATCTCATCAGCACACAAAGGTCCACTGCTGAACATAGCTCCCACAAACAAAGAGGTTTCGTTTCGCAATAATACCCACGGTGGCAATCGCGTTGGAGTAGGTATGATAAAGCAAAACATTACTCAGGAATAAATTTAGCTGAAATATTTTGTCTGAAATAATTTAATGAGGAAACGATTGGACCCATGGCTTTTACAGAGCAACACATTTTCTAAATTGGTTGATAGACCTGAGGCCAGTTGACGATAGTATCGTGACGTGATCGTGACGTCTCATTTTATTTATGTATTTATTAAAATAGGTACACCAACAGTATACCTCAACCTCAACAGCCTATATTGGTCCACTGCTGGACGCAGGCCTCCCCCTGATAAGCGCCTTATTGGCTTTTCATCTCATGGGGGGTAATGCCCATAATTCCCACTCAGGGCATGCGGGTTGGGGATCGCAGTTCGGTGGTGGCATTGTTCTGCAGGGGGCGCTGCTGTCCGCCCCCGGTGGATATCCCTTAGTCGCCTCTTACGACACCCGCGGGAAGAGTTGGGATGGTGTAAATTCTAAGCCGGCAACAGTATACATATTATGCATATGCAATAAATGTTAACATGAGACATATACTTATAAAAGGTGGACACAACATTCGATATTTATGTACCTACTTAGGTATTTACCAATAATTAACAATTTGAGATTAATTTTACTAAAAAATCTCATTTTTGTATAGGATTTGCGTAGTTCTCTATTCGCACGATAGAGCGCGCACTGTACCAAATCCTATAGAAAAATTTGACGTCACGATCACGTCTCGAAACTATCGTCAACCGGACTCGGCTCTGGTTATAAAACGACCATAATTTGAAATGTAAAACCTCATGTGCCTGTGATTTCACAGGCAACAGGATCCGATCTAAGAACCAATGGTTTTTTATATGGCTGCCTACTGTTATTACGGGTTAAATAATATTTTTATATAAATAAAAACTTAATTATTTTCAATACACTCCTTCAAGAGGAACAAATTATTCGTCTTACAATAGGACGTTGTTGTTCGGTTTAACTAGATGGTAAGGAGACATGGTCCAAGGCAAAAACTTAGCAGGTAAAATAATAAAAATATGATTAAACGAGTGTTCAAGTTTAAGATCTACATTATTTTAAGATTTTTTTTTTTTTGTGTTTGCAATATTTTGTGCATCATAAACAAAATAAAAATAATTAAGAACATAAGGGGTTTCCAGGAGAAAAAAATCCATATCGCTAAATATTTGTAGAACCCGATATTCACGAACAGGCTTAGGTTTTAACGTCACCAGTAACAATTTTTTTGCAGATTTTCATTGAACTTTACTATAAAGACTTTTGAACATGTAGGTAGGTACCTATTTATTTTGTTTAGCCCATTTCTTCTTAAAGTAAACACTTGAAATTAAGGAACTTGAATAGTTGTCGTGTTTGAGTGTAATTCAAAATATCACGATAAAATCAAAACATTTCAGGCATTTTAGTCGAGGTAGGTTCCCAAAGCTTAAAGGAACCTACTAAGGGACACACACAAACACTACAGTAGCTTCCTTCTGTGTATTTTAACACCAGAACTGCAATCACCAATCCGCCTGCCAAGCGTGGTCATTATGGCGAAACCCTCCTTGTTTGTTTGGGGAGGCACGTTCAGCACTGGACGTACGAGTGCTGAGGAGAGGTTCCAAAAAAAAGGTTCCAAACCACGGCACTATACAGTATGTTCTCAAAGCTCCACCTACACCGGTCGTCTAGGCATGCTTTAGACAAGGTATAATTGCGAAGCTTAAAGGGCTTACAATATCTGTAATTATAAGGAACAATAGCTACGATACAGATGCAATTTTATAATTAAACATAATATCTAATAATGCCTACAAATCTAGTTTATTAATTACGTGTCTAACTGTAGACGGGAGATAAATTTGGAGCATGTTGGATTTATTTAACGGAATATTTATAAGTCAAATTGACATGCTTGGAATTGAGATACATTTTTAATTGTTAATAAACTTTATGGCAGAAAGATTTTCATATCATATCATATCGACAATTAAGTACTTTAAATTGTGTTTAAAACTAAACTATTTACAAGAAAGTTAATTTTGGGTTATGTACTGCAGGATTGTTTGTCTTCTTTGCAGGTAATTAAAAAACTAGACTATACTAGCTGCTGCTTGCGGCTTCGCGCGCTCTTTTCCGAGATAAAAAGTAGCCTATGTCCGTCCCCGGGACACCATTTACCTTCCTGCAAAATTTCATTAAAATCCGTTCAGCCGTGTAGGTGGTAAAAAGGTAACAGACAGACAGACAGAATTACTTTCGAATTTATAATATAGTATGGATTATCCCTGTTTTGAGTTCGGGATGTTGCGAGGATGATTGCATTTTGGAAGAAATAATGAATAATTTATTATAACTTACATAATAAAATAATCTAGGTGAAGTAATAAGGTACATACAAAAGCCTAATCTCTGAAGGGATTTCTCCAAGGAGTCCAAAAAATGAATCTGAGAATCTGAGCGTCTGGTCGACGCGTCGCGTGACCCGAGAGCTGGTGAGTATCTGGCGCAGCGCATCAGCATTGCCATACAGCGGGGCAATGCAGCCAGCGTCTTGGGGACGCTTCCGACTGGTATTGATATGGATCAATTGAGCTGCCTGTAGATTGTTTGCAACAGTCTGCAGTTAGCTTAATTGTTTCAATTGTAAATACTAGTTCTAATTTGTTTTTATTATTGAATTGTAATTTTCTTTGTCAATAAATATGTATTACAAAATAAGTACCTAATACCTAGTTTTACAAATAAGTTTTTACAAATGAAATAGTTGAGCTATCTGACGACTATTGAAACTATGTAGTGGTAGCTCAACTAGCTTAATAATATGGCATGCTACCGTGAGGTAACTTCACAAACCTGTAGAAGATGGTGATGATGAAAATGCGTGTTTTAAGTTTTCCTCTGACTCACAGATGACCCAACTTCTAGCTAGGTTGCTAGAGATGAATCATAGACTTCTGTTCTAGGATTCAAAGGCCAAGGTCTAGTGAAGAATCTATGATGGTATTTACTGTTGCATCATGATCTATTGTTTAAAGTTCAGCTTTATATTGGAGTGGAAACTTTTCGATGACTGCTTTAACAAATGGGCTTTTAAATAATAAATAATAATAACGTTTATTTGTTTACAAATTGGTTATTGCCTGCTATCATCTAGTTCTATCGATCGATCATATCAATCGAAACATTCAACGTTCACCAAAGATCACCTTTATCTCGATTTCGACGGAATAATCAAACAGTGGCAAAACAATTTGATAGGTAGGTACTACCTATTAAATTTATCAAAATTCTTGCCATATGTCGTGCAGTGATCTCATCGACAAATCAAAATTTAATATCTGATAAACTATTAGACTGGCTTAATGGGCATTGCGCCCTATTAAGTCCATTCGTTAAAGTCATTTTGTGAAAAGGATAGGCATAGGATTTCGCGTTCATGGGAACGGGACAGGGCATACGTTTTTGGTACGTCGGCGAAAGCGCAAAAATCAAGTTTATGCTTATTTACAAGAAAACTTCACAACTTATGAAAAAACTGGTTCAAGGAACCAAATAATTAGTAATAACCTACGAATCAAAACTCATTCCAATAGACCGCAGGGTTCCTGATATCTCGACCAAATTATGTCCTTCATGTTCCTTTTTATCGTATTTTTTTGTCTCAATCGTATTTTCACATTCAAGGGACCAAAGATTTCTTTTGAATCTTATGTAAATCGAGTTTTTTACTACGGGGATCCCGTTAGTACTGAGATCTAGGCCAAGTTGGCACCAAACCTGTTAGGTTCGCCTCTTAAATCGCCGAAAGTTGCAAATTTGATTACACACACACAAATACCACATGTCTGTATGATATCTATATTCGTTCCCGTGTTTCAAGTTTAAGTGTGGGAACACCCAGACACAAACAAAGAAAACATTCTATCCAAATAAATCGTCGTCAATATAGGTTGCTGTCATGCCAACAACTGACCGACATTTCTCTTATTCCTCTCTTTTATTATTGTGGTAACTCGTTTTACAATCGCTTTGAGATTTTCCGCCTTAGTCTACCATGTGGTTTTCACTTACGTGCGCGGGTTTAAGATTAAAAAAAAAACTACTTACCGCTGCCCCCTGGTTCTGCGAACTCTCCACTACTTCCCCCTTCTCATCAGTGCAGAAGTAGCACTTATCAGGTGGTTTCCAATCCGTGGGCTCCTCAGCGAGCTCCAGCTTCGGCTGCGTCGCTGGTCGCTTGATGAGGCTCTCGAGGATGGTCTCTGGTCGCTTCGGACCATCGTCCTCGTTGATCTGCTCTATGGTCTTTATCTTTAGCCCGGGAGGCTGGTCGTTGGAGGGAGTGGAACCTGCAATAAAGGTAAATAGAGGTCAAAACTTTGTATTTGTATAAAAAAAAAAAAAAAGAGATGGTTAAATACAAAAAAAAAACTAGCTCTCTAACAGAGAAAATATTCGATTATAGCTCAGATCAGAGGCAGGAAAAAATTTGCATCTCGAAGTGAGTCTGAAGTTCAGCGATTATGACTTAAATTGACGTTAAAAATATTGAGGATCTGCAGACCTTATCCAAATACACGTTTACAACCGGAGCACCTAATCAGTCCGATGCTAAACGTGCCTCCACCAAACAAGATAAATAATATTATCAAATTAATTTCATTTAATTAATTAATTAATTTATTTATAATTATTTTTACTTTGTTTTACATAATTTTGAATCTTCAGTAACTAAATTGTAATAGGTTTATGTTAATCGTGTTAGTTGCTAAATAAATAAATAAAATAAATAAAGAAGGGTGAGTTTGCCATAATCATTACGCTTGGCAAGGGGATTGATGAACTCAGTGGAGGTTTTAATAATACACAAAAGGAGGGCTGCCATTCTGATAGGTTCCCTTAGCCCTTAGACGGCTCTAACATCATATACAGTCTTCTGGAATGTCGCTAGGTATCCTCAGTACATGTCTTCAGATCTAGAGTCTATAATAATTTTCTTTCTCAGGAATAATTCGGTACGTTATATATTTTATTATTCATGTATGTATATTTATGTATCATATAATATAGTAACATTATATATGTATTAATGTGAGTACCTATTATTATTATAATTTTTATGTATATTTATGTTAATGTCACGATTTATTAATGGTATTTTCCTTTGTTTCTTGTAATTAATCATTTTTGTTATCTAGCACTACCTACTAAATTGTTTTCAACACTACCCAAAGGTTAGCAGGTAGAGAATGCTATCTAGCATTATGTTCGCCTAGTGTACAACTTTTGTGCAATAAAGAATATTCTATTTATCTATACTCTCTACGGACTGAGTTGGAAGGATCGTTTCTTAAGCCGCGACGGCTAACCTGTGCTGGCTAACCTGTGATGCTACTAAAATGTTACATACCTTCGTCGCTGGAGTCCCCTGGTTTGGTCAACGCGTCCTGGTATTGCTTCCATTTTCTTCGACCCATCAACTCCTCGGCCACTCGTTCTAGACCTGGATCAAAGAAATAAATGCCGTTATAGTACTATGATGGTTGCCTGGGAGAAATCTCGGTGAGCGATAAGACCACCGCACGCACAGAATAAAATCGGTTTCATAATTTACGTATTACGTAAAAATTTACGTAAGAAGGTTAACTAAGCAGGTAACCTTTAAGTAACTTGAGATACTAGGGGCACATTTTATGCTAGGTAGATACTAAAAAAATCAAAATCAGATTCAAAGTAAGTCAGTAAGAATCAGAAACAACTTTAGCTGTGATTGTTCAGTTTGTAATGTATTGCGAATATAATACTTTGCTAATGTAATATAATGAGAATAAAGGAAGCTCGGTAGGTAAGCGTCATGGTCCAAGGAATCAAGGTCTGGGACTCAGGGAGTAACACATGCTACGTCACTGTCAAGTTATGGAATGCCGCGATAATGGAATGACCCTTAATATAATTTTCTATTATTTTTTTATCACGTTTTTCCTATCTTGATGCCTTGATCTTTCGTAACCTTTGAACCTCCTCTTGTACTTATAAATAAATAAATAATGCTACTTTTTATATGTCACATCACAATAAAATATTTAGCACGTCCTTTAGAGTTACTAAGTATAAATATTTTGCTTTATGTGTTAGTGTATATTTTAGTAAGTAGGTATTATGTGTATTAGTTAGTTTAAATAGTTTGAATTTATGTTGTAAAGCACCGCCATCCTTTATTTTTCCCACCATTGTTTTGGTTGCCTGTAAGAAATCGCTTTAAGCGCTTTAAGATAAGGTCGCCAGTTCCATTGCTGTTCCCTATAATATGTTTGATTAGTAGGTACTATCTGTTTTATAGGGTGATGAATAAAAGTATTATCTATCTATTTATTCGCCGTTGGAGCACAAGGCACACTTGGATACGTCAATTTACAACAATATAGGTGATAGGTGAAAATGGCGCTTAAATTAATAATTCAAAGTATAATATAATATGCCAAAGGACCTCAAATTGTTTAATAACTATTTATGTAAAATCAAATAGTTCAAATGGCTGAATAATAGGACTTTTTATGACATAAATGATTTTTTGAATCTTAAATTGTAGGTAATTGAATTGAATTGAATTTTAAGATCTTAGATTATAATTTTATTGTATTATTGCATGCTAAGTCCATAGCGAAGACATGAGCACTATATTTGTAATTGTACCACCTGTATACCATGTTTGAAGCAAATAAATATTTGAATTTGATTTTATAATTGTATCTGTTTTTTTCGTTTTCTATCTATTAACTTATGTGTTTCTTGTTCCTGTCTGTTATTGTAAAGTGTCGTGTTATGTATTATGGGTGCAAATAAATTTATTTTCTTCCTTTCTTTTTTCTGTGCGGCAGTCCAGATTTGCAACCACTTCTAGCGTTGCCTCGTCTTTTTTTCACCATTATTTTTATGGCGATTGTGAAACACCCTAAGTAATTTGCTGCCAGTGTAGAAACCTACTGCTCTGCGATATGTTCCAACTATTTAGACTCGAAACAGCTCTAGATTTCATAAGTAGGCACGATACAGCTGACCTCTAGAAAGGGCATATCGATCATTAGTTATCTATGTATAGCAGTAATCGATTGCGCAAAAATATCGTTATTCGGACCTTGGCATCCGCTTGACGATATCTCGATTTGACGATGGTCAGTAGAGGGCGTAGTGTCAGCGATTAGCGATTTATATAGTTTTCTGACTTGTATGAGCGATTTTCAGAGTTCAATCTCAAGAAAAACTCTTCGACTATTTTTTTTTTAACATTTGTACTGTTGTTTAAGTCTTACGGGATATATAGTACCTAATTTTTATGAGACCACCACGAGATCATGCTCTATACAAACGTGAAAGAATTATGAAAATCAGACAACGATTGGTGATGATATCGAGTAACATACATACATACATGCGAATTGAGAGCTACCTTATTTGATTTTCGTCGGTTGAAAATAAATAAAAATTAAAAGCTTCACGGGACAAAAAAGCCTGAAAAAAGTTAGAGAGAGAGAAAGGCATTTGACCTGCGGTAGGATAATGCGTGGTGAAAAAAGAATAATAAATAAATTGTTTAAGTTGGTAGGAAAAATTTAACATTTTATAAATATCACCCCAATGTTTTCCTGTCGAGTCATGTCAAGTTTATCATAAATAAATTAGATAATTTTCATGACCTAGTTAACTGTAACACCGACAATTATTTTGGCAACAGTTAACAGTTTACTTCTAGTTTGTTTTTATTATAAAATAGTAATTATCTATTTTGGCAACAACAAATATACCAACTACCGAAAAATAAATCCCTGGCACAGTGAACTATCTTGGTGGGACTCTTCAATTTTTCCCGATTAAAGATATATGTAGGGAGATGAGAAATACTTATATATAACCGACTTCGAAAAAAGGAGGGGTTCAATGTGTGTATGTATGTTATTTTTTATGTATTTTCGTTTTTCTCTGTGAATTACGAGTATATACCGATTTTAAAAATTTTTCGTTATAGTATAGAGAATCGTCCCGAGGTGGTCCTATAAAAAAATATTCCTGAGGGATAAGTATTTGTCCCGCAAAACTTTAAAACAGTGTGAAATTGAGGCATTCAATGTCGGTTTTTAGTTTTTTCAAAACAATCAAATTATCATTACAAAGTCTAAAATCGATTGAGTTGGAAATAATGTTTCTCATAACCGCTAGCCGCTACAACTACGACCATTTAAACCGTGCATCGAACAATAAACTTTATCGCCTCGTAATAAATAACATAAATCAATATTTGATAGCCAGTACGAAAACAGAATGGTTGGGTTCGTTCACACTGTGAAAGTACGAGCGGTTTTAGGGGTCCGTATTCAAAATCTAAAGGGGCATAAAATAATATTTTTACTTTGTATCAAATTGACAAGTAAGCATGAAGACATGAAATCGTTGCGGCCATTTTCTTTCGTGTATTCACCGTCGTTTTATCACAATCTTACATGATGATAATGTGGCCGACGAAATATGAGGAATATCTAGAAGACACTGAAGATATGTCTTGAAAAGTCCTTGAAAAGTTGTATTGGCCGTAAGTGCCGTGTAAGGCCGGCAGCGAGTTCCAAACCTAAGCGGTAGGTATGAATGGTAAGGATAGAGATTTTGGTTTTCTCTACGTATTGTAGGTAGTAGCTATACCTATCTAGTTCTCAGTGGCTAATGTAGAAGCGACATTTGTTGACCTTGGTGTCACAGGCACAGGGGGTGATGGTCCGCCTGCGTCGCAGGAGGTCGCGGGTTCATTTCCCGCCCCGGGATAAATGTTTGTACGATCTGCAGATATTTTTTTATCATTATTATGTATTGTATTAAGTATGTTATGTAGTACCTATAACACAAACTCTGCTTATATTTTTATATATTTTGAAATTAGTTGGAAACCTACGGAACCCGCAGCGAAATTTCTCTCTTAACGACCATTAGTTGCAATTTTGAAGTCGTGAAAATAATGAACTTTCGATTTCTCAGTTTATTAGCCTCTCAAAGCATCGAATAGGCTCTAAATAATTAATAACCGAGAAATAAACTTTGACACATCATTTAGATGATTTATAACAATTTGTTTATTTATATTTAACTTGTGTCTGTGATAAAAAGGCTAAGTACTTTTTATGAGAGAGGTTAAGATTTTATAATCGATCATTTTCTTTATATATATACAAACATTTTTACCATCCATAATAAATCCCTTAATCTTTATCACGTCACTTTCCTGTGACTTCACTTCCTGCATCTAGTCAGTCTCCTTATCTCGTCTCGTGCTTTATTTCGTCTCTTTCCTACTCGTCCGACGCCTAATTACAATCAGTAACCACATCGTTAGTACAAAATGTTAGGTATCATAGTTGAAAAAGTACTAGGCAAGCATAAGTTCATTGGATGTATGAGAAGTAATATTGTTTTATTAATGAATTGTAATTTTCTTTGTCAATAAAGAATTATTTTTAATACATACTTATACTATTAATAGGCACAGCAAATTATAGGTAGGTAAATGATATAAATACAATACAATACATTACAATATCTTTATTGAAAACACCATGTTATAAGTCAAGTAGGTACCAATGTAGGTACATATTTCTTTTATAACAATAATCTATATTATAATTATAATAAATTCAAAATAAAAACATATTAATTATTGATACACACTTATTGATTTAACTATAAGCATTACTATTACTAAAGAATTGGCAGTTCATAAAACTCTTTTACAGAGTAGAACGAATTTTCGAGAAGCCACTTACGTAGCCTAAATCTGAAGGCCGTTGTGGAGGTTGCATCCCCTCGGATTGTGTCCGGCAGCCTGTTATATACAGAGGGACCCATGACGTAAGCATAGACCTAAGAATAGGTATCAGTCCAGATAAAATTGACCCTGCAATTCGAATGCTATCGCAGTGATGTTCGAATACAGTGCCTTAACATTGGACTATCCCATTTATCGAACAATGAGCTCAGGATGCTGTTGGAGCTCCCGCGCCACCTGCTCAGCAGTGAGGCGGTTTTTTTCCTTATACAGGCGTGGAAGCCGTCGTCGGTGCGGATAATGCTGGACATTCCACACAACATCATCTAGCCCCAAGCAAAGCAGAGCTTGTGTTATGGGTACTAGATAACTTATAAACTTAATACAATACATACAGTACCTACATAAATAGATATGTAGCCGACTGAACATAATTTGATTGTTTGATAAAAATTAAACACTGACTAATTCCTTAATAAATTCATAGATTTTTTTAATTTTACGGGACAAATATGCTAATCTCTCGGAAATTTAATTTTATTGGAACATTTCGGAATTATTCTCTATACAATAGTAAAATAATCTTTAAAATCGGTCCTTAATTGACGGAGAAATCAGAGAATATAATTAAATAAATATACCATACAGCCGAACCTAGAGACTCCTTCTTTTTTTGAAGTCTGTTAAAAAGTAACAATTACACATTAGATAAAAATCAGCAGCGATCAACCGTTATGAATTATCATTCAATACCTTCTTAGAAATACCTGCAAAAACTATGAACTGTCTGTTGCAGTCATTGCAGGGGTGTGCAACCTTTTCCTTAAATCTACATTTATATTTCTTAAAATAAATTAACTAGTAGCAGGTGAATATAGCAATCTACCTACTCCACAATGTTGATGTATAGAGAATCCAGGTTACAATTCACCAACGGCACTGTATAGCATACTTATATATTTTTATAGTAACTACTTTCAAATTATGGTAGGTATGTATATTTTAACTTTAAACTTAATTTAGATTCAGTAATATTTGCAATAAAATAGAGCTTCTTTGTTCTTAAACGTTTTATATCTCATTAATTTACAATCCGGCTATAACATACAATGTGTCCTAAGCTCCCATTAAAAAACAAATTAGACCAAACTACCAGACGAACTCAGGCGAAGCCAGCAACGTTACTATAGCAATTAATATGTTCATTGAACTCCCAGCAAGGAGTAATAAAAAAAATTATACATTAGACAGGTTTCCGAGTAGCTAATGTTGTGAAAGAGATGGTTTGTTGAAAGGCCTGGCTGAAAGAGAAAGCCGGATAAATATGCCCAGTGCACGGAAAAGCCGGAAAACCAACAAAAACATTGAAAAAAAATTTATACAGAAGGGTTTCTATACACTTTATCATTTATCTGGGTTAGAATGTTCTGTACCTACTAGGGATATTTGCATATCCGAAAATTTTGATATTCGAATATTCAATTTTTTTTTAGGTACTTTTCGAATAATTCTAATAATATGATTCGAATAAAAGAAAAAAAATTATGATTTTGTTATAATGACGACTTCTTTTATTCTTTTAAGTGTAATTTGCATGAACAAATTTAAAATATCAAATTGAAATAAAATTAACAAATGTTTGTGTCGTCGTAACGAGACATTGGCGATTTACACGCACAATCCCAACGTAAAAACCACAAATTCTTTGTAAAAAAAGGCTTCAAAATCTATGTTAGTAGGTATTTTAACAATATCTACAATAAAATTTTACATAGTAACATAGATAAATAAACACGATAAGTAGCTGTAACACGGTAGTAAGTAGATTGGCATTTTATAAGTTTTATATTTTTTTAATAATTAAAAATTCATGAAAGTGCACTTTTTCGCACATAATTTGGTCGAGATCTCAGGAATCCTGTCATCTATTGAAATGACTTATGTTTTGATTCGTAAGTTATTACTAATTATTTGGTTCCTTGAACCAGTTTCTTCATAAGTTGTGTGACTTCCTAGTTTTCTTGTAAATAATCAAAAACTTGATTTTTGCGCTCATTCCCTTTTCGTATCTCTGCATAAAAAGGCTACACCAAGAAGTGCAACAATTACCGGTTGATATCTCTTATATGCCACGCAAATAAGGTGCTACTACATGTCGTTAAAAGAGACTGCAGTCATATCTATCACCTGAAATTGCACATGAACAAGTTGGCTTTGTTATGGGTGAATGAACGAGAGAGCAAATTCTGATACTACGCCTAGTCATAGAGAAGTCGCGAGAATTTAACAACCCTCTGTTTATTAGCTTTATAGACTTCCGAAAAGCTTTTGACACTGTGCGATGCGCGATGGCAGAAACTCGAAATTTTAGCAGTAATGGGAGTACCAGAACACCTAACGTACATCATTAGAAAGCTCTATGAAGATGGCACAGCAACAGTGCGCGTAGATGCCCGAACGACGTTAACTTGTATTGCCTTGTATGGATATATCGCGCGAACTTTTGTGTGGCATTTTATGCACATCAGAGTTTTGGGTTTGGTGTTATTGAATTTAATCGAATATTCGAATATTGCAATTTCAGTAATCGAATATTCAAATGCAAGGCCTAGAACCTACTGACAATTTGTTATTTGGTCCGTTATTTCGATGGTTATATTATGGCTGAAATAATGTTGCATTCAGATAGTGCTTCAATTATTATAATAAAACTTATAAGCTTTAAAAGTTTGGAAGGGTCACAGTTCGTTGTTGTTTACCGTTAGTTTTAACGTCCATGTTAACTTTGTATTTTGCCTACTAACAAAACCTAAAACCGGGTACTGACTGGTGTTACGGCGCGTAATGTAAGTACCTTTCGCAGCAAGCATCAAACGTAAATGAAACGACAAAAATCTGTCTCGTTGCTCGTTCATAATCATAATCACTTTATTGCATTATATTAGGTATTATAAAGGTCTTAAAATAAGGTCACATAATAATAATTCACCGGTAAATTCGACATGCAAAATAGACACCAAATATAAATTTAAATTGAGCAGAATACAAAATACATGTAAATTAACTTTATAAAAAATATGTTAAATGAGTTATTATAATCTTAAAATGTCATTAAATGTCGTTGCGAGTGCTTTCCTTCCCCGTACTGACTGCACAAACGCTCGCTGTGTAATATGTTACATTACGCCCCGTAACGCCGGTCAGTTTGAGTTCCCAGTCCTTTTCAAAATAAAACCGGAAGGTAGCAAAAGACGGACACATAGGTACCTACAGCTGAACCTAGCAAGCTCTAACTAACAAATGTGTGGTTTGATGCACCCAGTGATTAGTGCTTTGTGCCTTTTTACAGAGGATATTATGGTAATTAATGATGAACTGTCATACTTAATGACCGCCCGAGTTATGCATTTGATGAATTACTAACTAACTAAATAGGCCTTTATTTTATTCTTTGTTACAACTGTTTATGCCTAGTTAAAGATAAACAACTTAATAAATATGTTGATTAAAAATAATTCAACTAAATTGTCGCACGTACTACGTTTAACATTCAATGCCGCTTATATTAAATCTAGAAACAGCGCCTACCTAAATCTAGAAGTGACATTGATTACATTATCAAGCAATCTAGGAAATAAATTTTGTCTATCTTACCACGGAAATCTGGACGGTAAAAGATGACCTTTGATAAGCTTAATAAAAAAACAGAAAATCTGAAACTGTAAGAAAATGAACGCAAAACTTGACGGTAGTTATAGTTACCATTATTCAATTAATTAAACCGTCAAGGAACTACACAATTTTGATCAACAATAGACAATTGACAATTAATAACAGTGAATTAATGAATTCTTGAAAAGTTGAAAAACAAAATGGCGTAACAAAACTAGATAATATAACAAAGGACGAAGAGACGCGTGCGGCGACTTCTGATTGGCTAAAACTGCGATTAGACGGGTCTGTTTCAAGGTCGAAGTGACTCAGATGCATTTGTGTATACATGTTTGAATGTTTGGCGCAGTTTGTAAGCGATAGCGGGAAGATCCAAACCAACGAATTTCTAGACTTATACTAGATTCATAAGTTGACGCGACGCGTGACCTGAGATCAATCTGGCGCATCAGGATTGCCATACAGCGGGACAATTCAGCAAGAGTATTTAGGGCGCTTCCGATTGATATTGATATAGATCCTCTAGATTGTTTGCAACAGTCTACAGTTAGCTCAACTGTTTCAACTTTATATACTATTTAATACATTGATTTACTATATGTGCATAGAATTCACCCAGAACACCCGGAAAAAAAATCTGCAGACCGTACATTATGTCCCGGGTTTGGAATTGAAGGCAGAACTTATCCCGCTACACAGCTGAGGTCGTAACTTTTGAAATGCTTATTTGAAAAGCCAACTCTTATACTCTAAGCTGAACCATTTTAAATGAATCAACGCGGAAACGTACGATGTCCTTGTTTGGCACATCGCATATTCGCATCAAATCAAGCAGATTTCAATTAACTTTATTAACTGCCATTTTAACTATTTATGGTTATTAGCATTCTTCAGTTATAAGTAATCTCTTGCATAATCGAGAATGTTCTAGTTTTCGTAGACACTGGTCTATTGGTTGGAAACTTGATAGAAAATTCATGTCTAAATTCACGTGGTGTGTTAGTAATTTGGTGTTTAGGCCAGATTTTGCGTTTTACAAGTAGTTCCGTATATTTCCAAAAATATATATGCAAAAAATCATTTTCTACGTTTTTAAACTTTCGCGATGTATTAAGCGTAAACGTAGGGGAACATAAAACAAAAGGTATGTGATAAATAGCCGATAAATAATCTTTAATATATTTTCTACCGTTCCCATGACAGTGAAATAGGCTCATGTAAGGAATTTGGAAAATAAATAATACTGGACAATCCCAGCCCTTACTTTGTAAGCAGAGCTTGTGTTTTGGGGTACCAGTAACTTGATATACGAGTATTAATACAATTTCTATTTTATTAAACATAGAAAACACCAGACCCGGAACTAATAACTGCAAATCGTACAAACATTTGTCCAGGGAAATCGAAAATGAGACCATGAAATGGAGCCACATCTCTGCTAAAAGTGTAGCTCCAACTCCTCCACCTCCACAGCCTATATTGGTCCACTGCTGAACCCAGGCCTCTCCCTGAAAAGCGCCTTGTTGGCTTTTATCTCACGGGGGGTAATGCCCATAATCCGTACACTGGGCATGCGGGTTGGGGATCTGCAGGAGACGCTGTTGGCCACCCCCGGTGGATATTCTTTAGTCGCCTCTTACGACACCCGCGGGAAGATTTGGGGTGGTGCAAACCTAAGCCGGCACCACACAGCAAAAGTGTACTTATCTTCGTTAATTTATGATTATATGACTCGTTTAACCGCTTTACTTTTACCACGCGGGAGTGGCCACAACTCTGCCAGTAAGTTTATCTACTGGCAGAGTTGTGGCCAAATCAGATCTTGTTTTTAAGGAACTGAACTGAAACTTTACAGCTTTTAAAACGAAGATGACGAAGTAAAGCTCTATCAAGTTCAATATTCCTAGAAGTTCGCTTTACTTCTATTTTCGGCTTTCAATCTTCTACTCGTGTTACTTTGCGTGGGTGAAATGCCAGGGAAGCCTGTCCTTGAGCAACAGTCACCTGAATTGGATAAGTAGCTTAAAAGATGAATGACTAGTTTGACTAGTTAAACATAATATTAGCGCTTTGGAAGCTTCTTATTTAATAAAAGTAATTTCTACAATATGTTCCTTTATGCATTATCATGGTCCTAGTACTTAACCTATTTAAAACTGTTTGCTTAGCAATATTGTAGCTACCTGCCATTTGTAAAATATCGGATCAGTCAGTGGACCAATTCTCGCCATTAAATCATTCGATAAATATCAAGAGAACTGTCAACTCTGACAGTTCTTCTATATAAAAACTGTCAAATTTGACAGTTATTTGGATTTTTAACGAGTGATAAATTGGCGAGAATTGCCTTCCAGTTGTTCCTGAGAAAACCTACCCACTACAAACGAAGTTATATATAGGTTTGTTTGTAATTTTTTATGCAATAAAGCAATTCGTACCCTGTAACTATTTCATAAAAAGGGCCATACCTAACTAAAAACTTCGAATTTTATCTGACCGGCCATGGTCAGATAAAATTCGAAGTTTTATCTGACCATGGCCTAACATTTAGAGCATGATCAATGTAGGTCAAATAATGTTATAAAAACAAAGGTGTGCCCTATCTCTAGCATCTGAAATCTGACAACAATAAACAACCGGATGCTGTGTATCTTTTGTGACCTTGGAGTAACCTCGATGACTTTAGCATTGTTTCGTATTTAATTATGCGGAATTTAACTCTATTTTATGGTATTGCGAGCTTTTTATGAAACTTTATTTATTTATTTCGATAAGTCCTGTGAGACGTAACTTAATGTACCCCTGTAGGTATATATTAGAAGCACAACTAGTTTCTAATTAAATTTATACTGTGTACCTAAAGTTTAGTATTATTTATTTAATATCTTTGAGAAATAATACTAAGATGCCTTTTTATGTAAAAAGTTTTATTTTTTAATTAAAATATTGCCCGTAAAATATTGTCAGTTGCTCATTTAATTTCGCTCTGTTGCTATTCTATTTTGTTATTAATGAGTGCTTTGATACGCTTAATTGAATATGATTGGCTTCTATAGTTTTGACATTGAACAAAACATCTGGATGTAAACCAACTAGGTAAGTATACACGAATATTACTGTACGTAAAAAGTTATCTTTTCCATCACCGTTCACGCAATGCGAATAGCACGGCCATGGAAAAAATGAAAGCATAGATTAAAATCTATGATAAAAATAATTTGCGTTCATACCTTATATTATACACAAAAAAATTAGCAACGGCCCACACAAAATGCTCCAAGTAGTGGTTTAATGTAAAAGGTTTCGCTCCCCTGGAATCGAACGTCTATTTGAATGAGGAATTAGAATAAGGCAAAAAATATGAGCATTAGAAAGAGTGTGATCAGCGGTGTGCGAAAGGGACGGATGACCATCGCAGGACGCGATTGGCTGACCGCTTTTTATGCCTTAGTTCCCCTAATCTTCATTTCGAGCAACATCTGCTACGCTAATGTTTATTCGAAATAGTTCTTTAAATTTATCGCTATAAGATCTCATTTGCAATTCACAGGGTCCGTCTTGTTTCTTTTTTCTCTATCTATCGCTCGGTCGTTGCTCGCAAGTAGGTAGTTATTTCAATTTTTAATAGTTCTCACCGAAGGAGGTCCATATAAGGTTTGGTATAGGACCAGGTAATATTTTAGTCGTTTTTTGTTGCGTCTCTATTGGTCAGTTAAATTATGGCCATTGATGATGCTTCCATGTTTGAACACCTTAGGGGCATATTTTTTTGCCTACCTACCTACTTATGTGTTTAATAGGTAGTACATAGGTAAACGACTTGATAATAACAACTTAACTTTTTATCCCTTCCGTTTGGTATTTATTACAACAGCTATCGATTTAAATTTATTGCATGTATTTATTAAATAAAATGTTTACAACGTTTTAGCGAAGCGAAAACGTTATCAAAGTACAAAGAACTAATTATTTTAATTATCGTTTTAATAAAAACGAGGAAACCGACATAATTGGTCAATTTAGACGTAATGTTGGCTACGTCAATAAGAAGAAATACGACCCTTTAAAAGTCTATAAAAACGACATAAAATAACAAATCGGTAAATCATTTCTCATCAGTAGCTGTCGACATGACGGGTAATAAAAAGCAGTAAAATATTTTATAATTAAATTAATTAAAATTAGGTAGATCATAATTATTGATGGTGCTGGTGATATTTATGAACTTTTTTTTAAACATAGTGAAATAAAACACAATCTATGTACCCTATAAATCTTTATAGGGTACATAGATTGTGTTTAGTGTGAAGTAGGTACTTAATGATCTCATTAAGTACCTACTTATAATTTAATTTATCCCCAAAAATTATAACGTTAGAATGCATTTATTGGGAAGGCGACACTTTTCAACGGTTTTATCGCCTACGAGCTGTGTGATGCCGGCTTAGAATTTGCACCACCCCAATTCTTCCCGCGGGTGTCGTAAAAGGCGACTAAGGGATATCCACCGGAGGCACGCAGCAGCGCCCCCTGCAGGACAATTCTACCACCGAACTGCGACCCCCAACCCACATGCCCAGCGTGCCCCCATGAGATAAAAGCCAATAAGGCGCTTATCAGGGGGAGGCCGGCGTCCAGCAGTGGACCAATATAGGTTGTTGAGGCGAGGTACGAGTTAGATACCTAATTATACTCGGTTCTAGAAACCAAGATATTTTTTTGTAAACAATGTATTAAAACTGGTAAATAATATAAAAAGCTACCACTAAAAACAAGAAAAAAGCTTTAAAAACGCATAAATGCACATACTCAGCGAAAAGGGTGGACATTCAAGTTCGCAAACGGACGAGAGACTAATGTAATGATGAACGAGAGCTGACAAAACCAAAAATTATTTCGAATTTCTGCGTTTGATCCGATGAAAGTCGTAAAATATAGTCGTTTAGTGTCGTCAAATATTATGACACAACATTTTTTTTTTGATTCCTGGGTTACAAAGAACTTTGTTTAGAAAAAAATCCAATAATTAGTTACGTATTTATAATTCGTATTTATATGTAAGTATGGTTCACTGGGCGAGTCAGCCCGTGTGAATCTAGCCAGGAATTTTAAGACTTCCTGGAAAGTAAAAAATGTAATGGAAAACCAAATGGATAGCTACAATTTCTAAAATGACCATCAAAACTGTAAAATAACTTTATTAAGTATTAACATGAAAATTCAAATAATAATTAAATTTCTGTTTCATAGATCCTACATTAGCACTACCTACGAAAATCGTAGGAAGAATATAAGTACACCTGTGGCCTACCCATATGTATATGGTACCCACATATATGGTATACCTATGGGCCTATGTCCAGCAGTGGACTAAGATAGGTTGATGATGACGATGATGATTTATGATCGATCCAAAATAATAAAAATGTTAAATACATCTTTGAGTAAACACGTCCTAAATCAATAATTAAATAAGTACAATAAGCACCGACTCTCAGTAAAAAGAGAGGACTAGTTGCTAAGAGTGTTAGAGTAAGCGAGTAACAAAACATCTAAAACATAACATCATAATAAAATCTGTGATGTAACTAAAACGGTATAAGTCTAAAATTCAACAAAACAAGATGACTCGTCCACAGGTGTACTAATTACATAACCTCCGAAGTATTTTAATAACCCTACCCATTGTGTACCCTCAGGCTATCGGCTATTGGAAACTATTCTCATTTAATGGCAAAGTATTTCTCTCGGACCTTGGTTTCGTAATTTATGTAAAATAGTTTCAGACTGGGAAGTTAAAATTGTTTACGGGTTGGACAGTGGGTTGATTGGAGTTTGCTGCTTAGGCTACTCAGGCAGGGGAAGATAATTAATAAGTACATTGTTATTAACTCATTATAGGTAGGCTTATTTAATTCAGTTTCTGGCAATATAATATTTTTCACATATTTCTAGAGGGTCTATCAAGAATATTTATAGTCTGTGTGTGGCCATTTGAAAGATGGATAGTCGACATGCTGAATGTCAAAGTGAACGATTGTTAAAAATGACAATTTTTACCAGTGTAGGTATGATAACATAGGGAATTATTCGTAGTTTCCTGTAGAGTTCTCGATTCTTCTAAAAATATACAAATACTGATAGAGTCACAGTAGAGTTTTCACTTGACAAATTGCACAGTGCGGAATGACAACTCTGAACGCCTGTTGCTTTCCAAAATAGCCCTAAATTGCTTTATAAAAGCGATATAATTAAGTAGTCATACCACACAGGTACTAAGACCCTATAATTTAATAGCTGAACGCAGCGGCAACTTGTAATTTCGCGAAGTTGGCATCACTGCCTAATGACAGTTGGAAGCGCGCGCAAATTCCAAAATGGCGGACGCAATCAGGGTTGCCAGATTGAAAAATAACTGCACCTAGATGACATCGCATTATTTGTGAAAAATCGCGCAAGTTCTGTGAACAAAGACGTAAGTTACTTAATAGGAAGTCTTCGATTTTAATCCATTCAGAGATGGAGCTTTCGTTTGTGAGCAAATATTGTTCAAATTTGATTGCGCACATGTAAGTGCTAAATACCACCTGGTTCTAAATCTAGTTTGTATGTAACAATAAAAACCAGAATAATAGTACAAAGGAAAAATCATTAATTCAAACGTTTATAACTAAGAAAAAGTTACACCAGCGGGAAATGTTATCCCCCATTGATGAAAAAGCTCATTTCTTAGAAGGTAAAATCTTCTAATTATTTCATACCAATCTTTAAAACAACACTGTGCAATTTTTTTTTCCCAAAAGTCCCGTCATATCATACGTCTATATTTTGATTTCTCGCAAAGAATATTTTAGATTTCTCGATAGGTGCATTATAATGACAGCCCTGCCATAATCAAAATGATGATGCGTTACGAATCGCACAAATTAACTTCTTTTGTTAACGTGAACTTGTAAAATTGTAGGAAATCGTCTTTCGAGGCAGGCCGGGAAATCTTACCTTACATTGTGAAGAAAACAATAGTTTGCCATATAAAGTGAATGTTATTGTAGTTTTTTCTCTCACGGTATTCAATAAACAATCAAAATGGTAACATCTACATAGTTGTTATTCAAATTGTGACGGGGGGAAGCATTTTCCCGTTGTAGTGGGAAGATAGCGAATTCCTGGTCTTAGGAGCCTCTTGACGTAAGTGCCTTACGGCAATCGGTTGGTATGTTACAAGTTTTGTTATTGTTTTTGTACCTGGTTTGATCCATAAAAAATATGTTTTTTGCGCACATACAATTGCCAAACTGTGTTTTTTTCTCTCTCTCTCTCTGACGTCATGTCAACAGAAGAAAACAAACGATTCTTAGCTATTGGCTAAGTTATGAGCGTTTTAAAGTAAGAGGGTAGTCTTGGATTTGTGACGTCATCGTGGATAATTGTATGAAAAAACAAAAGAAAATCACGCCAGCTTTTAAAAATGTACTTATATCCTATCTTCAGGATTACTTAACTTTATAACTAGAAATAAGAATAAACTCGCTGTGCTCACAACTAGGCTACACAAGATTAATTTATCTTTTAAAGGGCAAGCAATGTATACGCTTATTTGGTATTTTGTTGTAGCAAAATACCAAATGAAAATGTATAAATAAATTCAAACAAACTGTCAAACATACCCTTTGTAAAAAGGGTACAAAATATCTAGAGGATAATAAAGATTGGGACAAGTTTTGCGCCAGCTCCAAAACTAACAACCTAACAAGGTAAAGGTTTCTTGTTCGCTTCTTTACTTTACCTTAAAAAGATTGTAGTTTAGTTTTCAAAAATGAAAGTGATCACTTTATTTCCTAATTTTACTATGTAATTTGGATTTTGTGACGTGTCCAAAAGGCCTGTAAGGTGAAAAGGAATTAAAGCACTTTAAATTTATTTTTTTTTTTTTTTTTTTAATTGCGGCAATGGCCTTTATTAACAAAGAAAATTACAATCAAATTATAACTAGTATTTACAATTGAAACAATTAAGCTAACTGCAGACTGTTGCAAACAATCTACAGGTAGCTCAACTGATCCATATCAATACCAGTCGGAAGCGTCCCCAAGACGCTGGCTGCATTGCCCCGCTGTATGGCAATGCTGATGCGCTGCGCCAGATATGCGCCAGCTCTCGGGTCACGCGTCGCGTCGACCAGACGCTCAGATAACTTTTTAAAAACCCGGAGAGCCTCGGTACCCCACGGACCTAGGGTCTGAATTTGAATTTATAATAAAAGCATTACTAAGTGAATTATGGTTATTTATTTATTTAAATACTTTATTGCAAACATTTAACAAAAGTACTATACAAAAGGTGGGCTTAATGCCGATGGCATTTTCTACCTGCCAACCACACATGGTAGAAGTAAAACAAAAAGGCGTGCTATAATTAAACTAAGCTAGATAAATGGTTAGGGTACAATGTAGATTTAAATAAAATTAATTAATCACGAAAAATTCTGTTTGTAATGTTAAGATTTTCATTCAATTGAGATTATAATGCTATTAAAATTCAAACGTATATAAATGATAGTAAATCGATTTAGGGTTAAGTCAACAGTGGTAAACATTTTTTGTTAAGCATATAAATCAAATACATATTCACATTTGCGTTGGATTTTCCAAAGAATTTCCGATAGTTTTGTTTACAACATCCTCGAGCTTAATATCAAAATACCTACCTTCATATTAGTTTATTGCACATATAAACTTGAGAATTACCAACAATTTGAAAATTATCACCAGTCGACGGGAAATTGTCAAAGATTAGAGGTCAGAGGGTCCTCACTTTCTACGAACTTGGAATTGCCTACAAGGGAGATTATTAGCCATTGGTTCTTCAGATTTACTCACAAGACTGGTAAATCTTATATATATAAAAGAAAGTCGTGTTAGTTACACTATTTATAACTCAAGAACGGCTGAACGGATCTCGGTGAAATTTGGCAGCGAGGTAGATGGTATCCCGGGGCCGGACATAAGCTACCTTTTATTAGTAATAGATAGTAATAGATAACCATGGCTGTCAGTAATAAATAATAAATTAAAGTTTCAAATAACTTGAAGTATTTGAAAAAAATCTGTATTGGTTTATTTATGTAATCCGATTTGTGAAAAATATTTAGTATGTAAGAAAAGAGTTGTTTTGTTTGCCCTTCTTAATCTCAGCAGTTGCGGGTTCGATTCCCGCCTCAGGACAAATGTTTGCACGATCTGCAGATATTTGTTCCGGGTGCTCTGGATGTTTTCTATGTATAGTAAAATATGTCTAGGTATGCAAAAATAATCCTATGCAGTACAAATAATACTTGATAAGAAAATAAAAATTAAACATCTGTGATTTTAGTTTATTTGGAGAACTTTAGACTTATCTAAAGAACGATTGTAGGTATGGAATGTTTTAATTATCTACCAATTATAGCATGTAGATTGTTTGCAACAGTCTGCAGTTAGCTTAATTGTTTCAATTGTAAATACTAATTATAGCATGCTTATTGGAATTCTAGGCTACCACTTAATAATAATTTAGGTATAATATTGAATTAGGTTTTAATTTCCTATTATTATACCTCGTGTGTTCATAAGTCTTGAGACACAGTAAAACTAAAATATTTTTGGAGCTAAGTTGAGTATTCATTTATTGGATATTAAAATTAAAACTACTGACTTCTAGATCTGTATTTAAAAATAAATCATTCAAAATGGCCGCCTTTGCATTCAATGCAGGCCTTCAAACGCGTGCGCCATTCATCTATGGCGGCACGAATCTTTTCAATGGGAATCCGTTTCGATTCTTTAATAAGGGCTCGCTTGAGAGAATCCAGGTTTGGGTGAGACTTTCTGCATGCCCTCAGCTCCAATTCCGTCCATAAAGAATAATCCAAAGGATTCAAGTCAGGGCTTGACGAGGGCCAATCTTCGCTCCGAATGAAGCCTGGCAAATTGGCCTCCAGCCAACGTTGGGTAGTCTTAGCTTTATGGGAGGGAGCAGAGTCCTGTTGGAAAACCCAGTATTTTCCAGCGAATAGCGTATCATTTAATGGTTTAACCACCGCTTCCAATATGTCGGTTTGGTAATTTTGTGCCTTCACCTTGACACCTTGCTGGCAAAAATGAAGCAAAGTGACCCCCTCGTAGGAAACACCCCACCAAACCATCACACTTGCTGAATGATGAGTGAGCTGGACATTGCGTACAGATGGCTGGACGTCCTTTGAACTTCTGACGTAAACCTTATTTTTCTGCCGGTTAAACTTTTCTTCCACCGTGAAGATCTTTTCATCGGTAAACAGGATATTTTTTGGATCGTGTCTCTTCAATAGGTTCCGACATCGTTCCAGTCGCAATTTACGAAGACGCTCGTTTAAATAATGCACTTTCCTTCGACTGTAGGCCTTTAGTTTAAGATCATATTTAAGTATCCTGTTCACCGATATTCGCGAAATGTTGGTCTGCAGAGCTAATTTCTTTTGAGTCCGGCAAGGGTTGCGACGAATTCGCTCTCTGATTACTTTGATGCTGGCGGGCGTCCTTACAGACCGCGGGCGGCCACATCTTCCACGGTCTTCTAAAGAGCCGGTCTCCTTGTACCTCTTTATGGTATAATACACAAAGTTCCGACTACATCCCAAACTTTGGATTTCACTAAAAACTTGCATTGGTTTTTTTCCTGCTTGAAACAGTGAAATTACAGTCGCACGCAAATCTTTTGTTGGCGCCATTTTCACGGAGAATGAAATAAATATTCAAATGTATATTTTTTCTGATTCAAAACATTCGAAATTTAAAATTTTAAAAGTTTAAAAAAGGTTGCATGAATTACTTTCTTTTTAAATTAATTAAATAAGTTCGTCTCAAAACTTATGAACACACGAGGTAACTTAGAACCGGAAAAATACGATGTTTAACTAAATAACATTCCCATTGCATCATCTAAAGTTTTCCGTTAGTTTTACAAATTGGATTTTATTGTATAAATATTTTATTAACTTAAATCGTATCGTGTCTTGCACATTTAAAGTAGGCATCTATATTAAATTTCTTAAAACGATTTTGTAGATGACTGTACGTAGTTACGTCAGATTTCACAATGCCCGCGAGTTGACGACAAAAAAATAGGTAAAATCGGAATCGGGTGCCAACTCGCGGCTTCACGCCCGCGAGTTGACGAATAAGTCGAATTTCTAAGAAAAATAACTAATGTAGGTACAGTCAGCAGCATAGATATGTGTTTACATATCTATGCTGCTGACTGTACCTAAGTACTCCCAAGTTTTCACTATTATTTTAGGTACTCGGAACGTTTCAAATATTAGTCCACTCGCACATTTTTCGTACAAAGTAGGTAGTCATCGTACTTGTCAAAATGCAGTATATAAATTTCATCACAATTACTTTACACTGTATATTGGATAACTTTATTACCTAACAAAGAAAATTACCACCAAATAATAAAACAAATTAAAACTAGCCTAACAATACCAGTCGGAAGCGTCCCCAAGACGCTGGCTGCATTGCCCCGCTGTATGGCAATGCTGATGCGCTGCGCCAGATACCCACCAGCTCTCGGGACACGCGTCGCTTCAACCATACGCTCAGATATTTTTGAAACCCGGAGAGCCTCGGTACCCCACGGACCCACGTCTCAAGTTCTCGACTCCATATGGCATTATATACAATAGGGCGAGATGCTAGAACGCCTGATAGCCCAACGTATACGCATTGCATTAACATCAGCTGTCTCCTATCAGGCCATACATACCTACATACATACAGACATATGTATATCGTTCGGCCGTGACACATAATTCTGCTAACATAACGCACGCTACGTTGTTACCGCGTTGACATGTGTGTGGTAATTGAAGTGCATAGCGACTGGCTCCTATAGTTGCTTTGATTTTATTTATTCAACTGATGTTTTTATTGTAATTTTCAGTCTTGTCTGGTTTAGTATATAGTCCATTTTTATCCAATCCTGGGTGCATAGTCCAGGCTAATTCGATATGCAATGTTTAAACCACAGCGAATAAACATAAATTCACATGCTTGAAGCTGAGTTACAGACATAGGTAATTGTTAGCATTATTATTTGAAGTATTACAATCGACTAGAAACATTCCTTGTAGATTGTTGCCGGGTATTTTTACAGGGAATTTTAGGTTAAGTATGGGCGGTTTGTTTATAAAAAAATGACGTCGCATTTGGCTGGAGAGGTAAGCTGGCTACAAGCTTCTGCCGGTAGCTTCGCTTGCATGGTACCAAGATGATGCAAATTGTAAATCACGATGCTCTGGCTTTCGTGAGACATTGGGAATACTTGTTGTGATACGTTGGGAATAGGCTCGTCTTGCGGGAGACGTTGGGAACAACTCGGTTATTTAGGTATCGCGAAAGCGAAACTGATGTCAACTATTTTAGTCCATAGCATGGCACTCAGAAATCTACCTAGCTGCCTGTTTTACAAGCTTTTATACCTATATGGGGCGAGCCTAACTGGTTTGGCTGTCAAACTAGGCCTAGATCTCAGTACTCCCAGGATCCCCGTGGTAAAAAACTAGAAAATTCAACATTTATCCTTCGGTTTCTTGAATGTGAAAACACAAATTTATTAAGAAAAAATTACGATTTAAAAAGAACATGAAAGTGCACTGCTTCGCACATAATTTGGTCGAGATCTTAGGAACCCTGCGGTCTATTGAATTTAATTACTAATGTTTTGATTCGTAGGTTATTATTATTACTTATTATTTGGTTCCTTGACCCAGTTTCTTCATGTTGTGTAGTTTTCTTGTGTATAAGCAAAAACTTGAATTTTGCGCTTACGCCTTTCCAAAAACGTATGCTCTGTCCCGCTCCTATGAACGCGAAATCCTATGCCTATCCATTTCACAAAAACGCGCGCATGGTGCCCTCTTAATTTGTCCTGTTGTTATGTATGGGACAAATCGTGCAACTGAATTTAAGACCAGTTATCCTCAACCGATTGAGCTGAAATTGGGGATACATAACGTCGCTAAACATATTTAAAGCTAGGTTAAAAGAGCACTTCCTAGTATCATAAATATTATCTATATTTATTGGGTTTATTTAGTAAAAATTATTTTAATTTATGTTTATTATATGCATATGTATTGTATACAGCTCCTATTTCTATTATACCTCCTATTACTTTAATTGTCAGTTTATCTTGTTCGATTCATTGTTTTTGTACACATCCTCTACCTGTTCCATCGCCTCTCCTATAACTCTAAGGTACGCTGGAAGAAAACTCTTTTCAGGGTTAAGCTCGCCTATGTACATATCCTATTAAATTTAATCATGCTTATGTATTATTGTGCACAATAAATAATTACAGAATACATAAGTAAGTTCGGTGACTATGCAGTGTTATGGTATCATCGAGCTGGTCTGCTGATCGTGAGAGAAGGTGGCCAAAGGGACTCCTAAACGAAACGACGTAACCCCGTCGAGTTTGGGCTCGTTGGATTTGTCTTCCCAAGCACTTTGGTAAAAGTTATTTTAGAAAAAGTATTTATTAAAATATAAATATTAGGAACCATTTTATAGGACCAGTTATTTTAGAAGATCTACTACAAAACGATACAAAAATTAACAGCGCATCAGCATTGTCATACAGAGTGGCAATACAGCCAGCAGCGTCTTGGGGACGCTTCCGACTTGTATGTGGATTAATTGAGCTACCTGTAGATTATTTGCAACAGTCTGCAGTTACCTCCTCCTCCACCTCCACAGCCTATATTGGTCTACTGCTGGTCCCAGGCCTCCCCCAGAAAAGTGCCTTATTGGCTTTTATCTCACGGGGTAGAATTGTTCTGCAGAGGGCGCTGCTTCCGGTGGATATCCCTTAGTCGCCTCTTACGACAGCCTCGGGAAGTGTTGGGAGTTGTCTGCAATACCGCTGCAGTTAGCTCAATTTGTAAATATTCGTTCTAATTTGTTTCCATTAAATGATTGGAATTTTCTTTGTAAATATATTTCTTTTTCACAGAAATTTAACTTAAAATATTCGATCCATTCGTCTTCTGCGTTATTCGACATTAGTGTCGTCCCTTATCAATGTCAAAGTCAAAAACTCTTTATTTCCATAAATACAATAAATGTACACTTAGAAAAGGTTTAATTCAATTTTAATTAAGGTAAAATTCTTAATAATTAAACACTGACACGGAAATAAAGTGATATTTTTGATTTCAATCGCTTCGGTAAGTAGACTAACGTAAAGAAGCGACGAAGAAACCTTTAGCCTGTTAGTTGTTATTTTTCGAGTTGGACCAAATCCCGTCTCAAGTTTTTTTATCCTCTAGATAATCTGATATTTTATAGTATCCTTTTTACACAAGAAGGTTTTGACAATTTGTTTGAATTTTAAACTGATATCAACATTAGCTAGTGTTTTAGTGATAGACAGGTGTACCTTAACCCTGGTTATAGGTCTAGAGATTACCAGAAACTGAATTATATCACGTATGAACGATAAGCACTTCCTTATTGTTTTTTTGTTCATCTATGAGTCAGGAACTGAATCAGGTTTTCTTTGTCAGTCCTTTTGGTGGGGTCGATGACTCAAATACTTTATTTCTCGTGTTACGTCGTGCCTGCTCTTCCTTTTTTGTCTCCATACTATGGTTGTCTGTAAGACAACATATATTTAAGCTTTAGGCAATGAGACTGCAGGAAATCAGAAACCAGAAACTAAATTTCAGCTGACTGCTGCTTATTTTTCGACCTGGCTCTCTTCACAACAAGAAGGAATAGGTGTTCTTCGTCGGCCACATCATCACTTACCATCAGGTGAACTTGGAGTCAAACGAAGGTCCATCATCAACCTATATTAGTCGACTGCTGGACATAGGCCTTCCCTAATAAGCGCCATAGCGCCCTGTCTTCAGCTTGCCGCATCCAGCATTTGTCTGCAGTCTTTCGCAGGTCGTCGTCCCACCTGGCTGGAGGGTGTCCTACACTACGTTTGCTGAGTCGCGGTTTCCACTCGAGAACACGTTTACCCCAGCGGTTGTCGGTTCTTCGCGAGATATGGTTGGCCCACTGCCACTTCAGCTTGCTAGTTCTTTGAGCTATGTCGATAACTTTGGTTCAAAAGGAAGGTCCATTGATTATTAAAAAAACAGTTTTTGTTTTGTACTTAGGTAGGTACTACTTCCTGCTTTTAATATTTTCGAACCAACCAAGTCTTCATTGATCAAAATATCAAGTAGTGTTTTATTTTGTTCTGTCTGACTGTACAGGTACCCTAGTAATCGTTTAAGCGTTTCCCAGATTGGCGCGGTCAGCGGTGGCAGCCTACCGCTGACCGTAAGAATACACTGCCAGGCTGCGGAGGCGGCCTACAGCACCATTTAGTGCAGTGTCTCCGCTATAAGTTCTGCGTTCGACGTCATTTTTCGACGCGGTACGTGCGGTCATTTGTAAGTTTGCAAATGACCGCGCGCTGACTCACACATGCGCGGTGGAGGAAGGGGCAAGCTTGCGGTCGCGGTGTACCGCGCTCTGTCCGCGTCGAAGTCGCCTCAATGTGAATACTTCACAACTGACCACCACCGTGACCGCCACCGCAGGCCGCGTCTTTTTGTGAGACCCTTTGAATGGTAATGAGAGTCGATTTGTATAATGAAAACATCTCGGATGAGACATTAACTTCCTTGAGTCCTAGGTACAAAGTTGAAATTGTGTTAGGTTTTTCTATTGTTTCAAAGAATGTTTTTATTACAGGTATGTTTATGTTCTAGCCACGCGTTCTGACTGAGTCAAGGCGATCTTTAATGGAATTACAGTAGGTTAAGTAGGACGTTGTTTTTGCATTTTTAACCGCCTTCAAACAGGAGGAGGTTCTCAGTTCGTCTGTATGTTTTTTTATTTTTTATTTTTATGTACCATAAAAATAAAAAGCGTAATATTAAGCGGAGATATCAAGTAACATACATACCTATGTATGTTACTTGATATCTCCGCTTAATGGGTAACCGATTTTACTGATTCTTTCACTATTGTATAGAGAATGATCCCGAGGTGGTCCCATAAAAATGTTATTCCCCAGGGATTAGTATTTATCCCGTTAAACTTAAAAAGCAACATAATATTTTTGGAGAATCACGACTAGCTACAACAGTTTTGGTGATATCTGCGCCAATTGTTAATAGATTTTGATGATTGTTTCGTTGTTGCATAAAAATTGATTTTGAGGTGGTCCCCTATAAGTTTGATTCTCGAGGAATTGCTATGTGCGCCATAAAACGTAGGTTTGTAAAAACTCTTCAGAGTCTAATTAAAAATTAGTTAATTTTTTTTTTTTTTTTTTTTTTTTAATTAATTAATTTAGTCTAATTTAAATATCACCTGATTTATGGTTTTCATGGCAACGAGAGTCAACAGTTTCATTCATGTGTCATCAAACTAAATTAGACTTGAATTATAACTAGATGTCGCCAGTGTTTAACTAAATTATTTGCACGTGAACACAGACCTTCGGTCAGGGAAAGTAAGGGCCCTCCCATACATGATTTCATTCGTCCGAGACATAGATGAATGTTATCTATAAACCGGAATTTGAAGTTCGTTTATCGTTTTTTAAAACACGCCAAATTATAAAATAATTGTTTCAAACCAATCATTGAAATTTTTTGCTCGCTCACCTATGACCCGCTACGGACGCGGCCTACCACCAGGCCTACCCCTGGTGGTAGGCTGGGACGAAATCCTACCACCAAAATAGTGTTGTCATAGTACCATTTTACAGAACACAATTTACTAACCATACGTATTCCATGATATCATTTTCTTTTTGGTAGTTTGACTGACAATCAAAAAGTCTAGTCATAATGCTTTACCGATTTTTTATGACAATCGATTTTGTTTATGAAGAAGTTGTAAACGTTTTTTCATTTTGTTTTATTTAACAGACGTTTATCAGTCGTCTAAATGACTCTATTTTTGGAATCAGAATATTCAATAGAAAAAAGGAAATTCTTTACTGACAAAAGAAATTTCAATCAAATAATGAAAACAAATTAGAACTAGTATTTACAATTGAAACAATTAAGAAGTGCAGACTGTTGCAAACAATCTACTATAGATTTTACCGGTGAATCCTAATCAACTCTCTATATCTCCACCCAACTTCTGCTCTCCTGGTACTTTGGGCACTTGGCTAAGACTCTTTATCTTCTCAAAGCTAGAAAACTAAACCGATTTTGAACCGATTTTGGGGTATCAAAACACTCGTCTGAATTTCGAGTGTTTTTATCATTGTGAAGATCTAGGTCCACTCAGTTTGCAAAAAAAGTGAAAACGCCCGACCGAGTCGTGTTTTTTGAAATTCAATCTAATTACTTGTTGTTAAAAACCTCCACATATCTATTAATTTTTGAACCAACAGAAAAAATAAGAAGAAAGAATAAGTAATGTCATAGGAACCGGAAATACCTACATATTTACATTTATTTATTCAGTACCTACGTTGTAAAGTAAAATCATTCTACATTATGTTGGTACCTAGGTAACTAATAACTTTTTGCAGTCCAACTATCAAGGTAGTAAGTACTTACCTACTTACCGAAGTAAGTAGGTAAGTACTTAATTTATATTTTAGTATCTTTTAAGTACGCGTATCAATAAAATAGTTAAAGCTAAATCTAATAAGTATCAATAAACTGAGATATCAAACTTCCGCCACTAGCCATAAACTTTTATGATAAGTAATGAATGAATGACTTTAAAATAACATATGTATAAACAAATCTATAAATTAAAAAGCGACAAGTTTTTGTTGTGAGGGTTAAAATCAAAAAAAATAGGCAACTTAGTGAACTGGCGCCCGTTTTAGTACAGTCTTAGATTACTTAAGTAATTTTTATTTGATAGATTGTAATTATTTAATACGCAATTGCGTGTTTCGTTTCTGCCAATTGGATACTCTAAAACACCGAATCAGAGTACCAACTCACACAAAATAATACGAAACACGCAACTTCCTATTCGGAGAATTACCAGTAAACTGTATACCTGCATAGGTTTTGTGATAATGACACTTATATAAATTAATTTTGTTTATGTATGTTTTTGTAAAATAAAGCAAATAAACTGCCATTCGTAAAATAACCTTGTATCAAAAATATTTGTCTAAGGCCAACCAATCCAAAATTATAATTATCCTATGTAATTCTATGAAAATAGAATACCGCCCATTCCACCACTCCAAAACCGACCAATACCATGTCAAGTTACAAACCCACCAACCTAAAACCAACTCTAAATACACAGTAATAAAATCCTAAATAAACGACAAGATTTATCGCCAATTCAAACCACTCTAGCTATAATAAAATAAACGTTAACACGAGTCGGTAGAGTTGAAAGTCGATCTATTGAGTTCTAATGTGTGAATGAAACGCACACAGATGCAGAATGTCACGAAATCCAGTCGTTTCTAGGTTAGAGTGTGCGCGGGCGCGGGTTCGGAGACCATGTTGTAGGACTTTTTGGGAAATTTAGGTCACGTTTTTGACATTATTTATGGAATATTTTAGAAATGAAACTGGATCATGCATGGTAGTTTTTATTTTCTTCAGGGCTGTTCAGTTTAATTTGTAAAATTAAATTCTCCCACGAAGGTTTAGTAACACGCAGCTTTTGTGTATTCATGAGTGAATTTTCGTCACGTAGTGGTTTTTTTTTTTTTTTGTACTCAAAATGCAGCCAATGGGCAGTGAAAATAGAGTGCGTCACTCACGAATGCACGTAAATAAACCAGCTAGCGTGTATACAAAGTTTCAGTCCGATCCTTTAAGTATTTTTAGCACAAAAAGGTAATGAACATCTATAAAAACATTCAAACTTTTTCCTTTCGAATAGTACCTGAGTGTGTGTGGCGATTTTCACATCTGGGACGAGTCACACACCTGGTACTAAGTGAACACTTGGTTCGTACAAGTTACAGACATGGGTCCCGTTACACACGTGGCTCCAGCTACATTGAACTCAGCCATTCATGTTGTGAGTTGTTTGTAAACAGCACAAAAACTCAAAATAAATTTTAGTGTCATATTAAATAAAATAAAAACAGGATTATGCATTGTCGGAAAGAACTCAAGAGTTTGGCGGGAGTATGTTAGGTACTATTTATTAGGTAATGGGAAATTAAAACACATGAAGATGCAAACTGACGGAGTCGAGACCTCCATCATATCATCTCCTCCTACCATGCTGTGCATACCATCGTGCTTTGAGTCTAGGACCCAAAGCACGATCGTCCAATGATATAAAACTGGTGCTGGCCAACAGTGTAGTCTCCACGACTTGTCTGTCGGCCATGACAGAGGAAAGAAGCATATGGAGAATATTAGACGAGGCATATATCCGCTATTGGCGTAATAGATGCTGACAATGATGATGTGGATTGTTAGGTACTGCATTATCTTTATCCTACATTTCCCGCACAGATGGTGCACTCAGCGCGACCTTGCAGCGAGTCGAGCTCTGTCTACGATTCACTATTTATTTGATACTAACCTGTTACAACGCGGCACAGAATGCGAACACTGTGCTAAGGTCTAGTTCGAGTGCCGCTTTTCATCGCGGGCTGGATACTGAGCTTTTCAAATAAATGGGTATGAACTTTGATAGTTTTTAAAGTAGTTTTACAGCAGGCTTAGAATTATATATTGATTTGTATGGAAGGCCTTACAGCTTGTATAAATACAAAATCATCATAGGTCATTTAAACCCGTTTGCATCCACTGTTGGGTGTTCTAACTCTCGTCTATATAGCCCGTCATTGAAAAGTAACGAAAATGTATTCGTGCGCGTTTGTTCACTTCACTTTGGGCTTAGTGTTATAAAATCTGTGCTTTGGGGTAAGGTACAACTGGCCCGAACCAAAAACCAAGAGCTTTATGATTCGGGCGAGTTGGCCACAATGCTTTTTAGATAACTCGCCCACAGGCGAGTTTTACCGCGCTACCTACTCACACTAGCGCCGCCACCTATTTTATCTTATTATTACGGTAAACAAAGAAATTTTCTAAAATCCATGGGGCAGTTTACCGTACCTATCGTAAGCTTTTTTTAATGCCTTTGTAATAGTTTTATTTTGTATAGTTTAGGCAGAGATGCGAAGTTGCTCTTGGTGGCCACCAAACTCTGTTATCGCATCTCTGTCTACACTTATGAAAAATAAATCCATTACAGAGGCATTAACAAAAAAGCTTATGGTAGGTACGATAAACTGCCCTATAGATTTTAGAAAATTTCTTTGTTTAACGTAAAATAAAACATGTGGCGGCGCTGTGTGTCGGGGTGGCGCCTTAATATTGGCGTCTTAGATAGGTTTTACATTTATTTAGGTGGGACGTGGGTACGTCGTAGGACAACACCACGCTGGCCAGTAAATTTACAAAAAGTTACAGCTAGGGATTTTAAAAGTCTAGTAGGGAGCGAGCGTTGACTCGAACTCTTACAAAATATTAGGTCCTTACATATGAAATTGGCGTTTTGTATGGGAGGAACAAAAAGTCGAATATTTTTTAATATAATATATTTAATTAATCAAAGTATGAACCATTATTTTCTATGCACTTTTGCCATCTTATAGGTAGTTCATTGATCCCTTTACTAAAAAAACCAGTCGGACGGGAATCAATAAAATCTTTGAAGGCGATTTGGACTGCCCCATCGGAGTTGAATTTTTTCCCTTGCAAGAAGTTATCCAAATTTCGAAAAAAATGGTAATCTGTTGGAGCAAGGTCCGGGGAGTACGGAGGATGTCTTAGACTTTCCAATTGAAGCTCTTCTAATTTAGTAGCCGTCTGTTGCGCAGTGTGTGGTCTAGCGTTGTCGTGAAGCAGCAGTGGCGTGGAGCGATAGACCAGCCTAGGTTGTTTAGCCGCTAGCTTTTCCATCATGGTTTGCAATTGCTGACAATAGACATCAGCCGTAATAGTCTGGCCAGATTTGAGAAAACTGTAATGAACAATACCGGCACTAGTCCACCAAACGCTTACAAGTAACTTTCTTGGGGTTAATTTTCGCTTGGGGCAGGATTTGGCTGGCTGGCCAGGATCCAACCATTGCGCTGAGCGCTTCCGATTATCGTAAAGAACCCATTTTTCATCACAGGTAATGATTCGGTTTAAAATACCTTCATTATTGTGCCGGTTTAGTAATGTAACGCAGCAGTCGACGCGCGTTTGCCGGTTTGCTTCAGTCAATTCGTGAGGTACCCACCTTTCAAGCTTTTTAATCTTCCCAATTTGCTTCAAGTGAATTAAAACAGTTTTATTACTAACATCGCAGCCTGCAGCTAACTCGGACGTGGTTTGCGATGGATCCGCTTCCACAATAGCCTTCAACTCTTCATTATCAACTTGAGTCTCAGGCCGTCCACGGGGCTTGTTCTGCAGGTCAAAATTTCCAGAACGAAAACGTTGGAACCAAAAACGAACTGTGTTTTCTTTTGCAACACGACCGCCATACACATCATTCACCCTTCGAGTTGTTTCCGCAGCACTAGTGCCACGGCGGAACTCGTACTCGTAAATAATGCGATATTTTAAGTTTTCCATTTTGTAAAATGAGTGACGCAAACAGAAAAAAACAGAAGAAAAAAAACAAATGAATGACGATCATCGAAGCACAAATACATGAGTCTATAGCTGTACAAATTTGAATTTGGAATTCCTTACCAAAGAGGAGAAATTTGTGATTAAAGTGGCCAGTACGAAAAACGCCAATTTCATATGTAAGGACCTAATATTAATATTTTTGATGGTAGGTACTCGGACAAATCCGACAACAAGTTTTCCGTGAGCGAGTGACTCACAGGTTGAAATGGTCTTGTTCCATTGCATACTTTATTACATACTTTATTTTCGGGGAGGTACTTACTTAAATAAATAATGCTAGACAATCCACTTTAAGCTGTACGTCCTTCAGATCGGTATCGGAGCGTACGCAAAGCGTAAGGATTTGTTGCTGTGTATTAATTTCTATGGTACCTACAGAGAGCACTTGATCGGCATATCTGCCGGTACCGACGTACGCCTGGGATCACACAAATATTATAAATAAGAAAGTTTGGATGGATGTTTGACCTCATCACGCCATAACGACTGAACTGATCGAGCTGAATTTTTGCATAGATGAAGCTCTAAGCCTGGAATCAAAGCTAGGCTACTTTTATCCTATTGAAGTGTTCCCATAGGATAAAAATTACCTTCAAACGTTTCCGCAGAAACACCGCGTGCGAAGGCGCGAGCAGAAACTAGTAACAATTAGTTTCTGCCCCTGGTTTCGTTTTAAGGTTATTTCTATCACATGGGAACTGATTAATGGGATAAAAAATAGCTTGTTTTATTTTAGGCCTAGAACTACCTGTATGCAAAGATTTAGCACGATCCGTTCAGTAGTATTGGCGTGAAGAAGTAACAAGCATCCATCCATACATCCATCCAAACATTAGTGTGATAAATACTGACGCCGCGTGCGCTGCGTAAGCTGCAATTCCGATTCGGTGTGCGTCCACCGAAGCTATCTGATCCGAGCTGCACCGAAGAAGCAAGCTTGGAATATTAAGAAGACGTAAGTGTTAATTTTTGTTAGCACAACATTATATTTTCAATTTACAAAAAGAACTTTTCAAAATAATAAAAAATATTTAGTATTTTTTCTAGCAAAACTATAAGAACAAAAAGAAAAATCTTATTAGATTTTTCACAGCTTTCAAATCGAGTGGCAATTACTAATCGAAACAGCGTCATTCATTCGACTAAACGGAATATAGGTAGTTTTTCATCGACAATTAGTGTTCGTTAATCAAGTTGACTGATAAACTCGTTAGGATTGAGGTCAGACCGAATCGTACGTCATCGTCAAACTGAGTGCTGGTTGCCTATGCTCTGATCTAGAATACAAGATATTTTATGTGAACAAAGACGTTAGGGAACCACAACAAAACTGATAACAATAACAGACAATAGCAAAGTTACGGTATGTAAGGTAAGATAAATTAAAAATAAATAAGTAAATAATGCAGGTCAACAATAATTTAAATAACTGTCATACTTTAGCATGGCAAAAGTTACTATAGTGATAGTTTTGTAAATTCTGATAGTTAGTTGTAAATCAAAAACTTCACAAAATCATAATTGCAATAGCTAACAAAACCAAAACAAAAAAATTACGTATCGATAATCGAACCGATTTCAAAACGACGAGAGATTAAAATTGTCGGGAACCTTGCTCCGATGATATTAGGGGTCGTGTTTTAATTCTCCAACAGGAATTTACGCGACGTTTCGGCCAATTGGTGTACCATACATCATACAACTTATTTAAATATAAATTTTAAACAGACAATACATTTTTAATTTAATTCTTAATCATAATAAACAAGTTTAATGAAGAAAACAAGAAGATAAACTTTCTGGATTTTCTGGGGACAACGCCCAGCCCAAACCGCTGAAGCTAGAAATCTGAAATTTGAAAAGCAACTCCCGCTAAGAAGGGATTTTAGAAAATTCCACCCCTAAAGGGGTTAAAAGCGGGGTTGAAGTTTTTTTGGTGTTTTTTGTAACTCTTTAACCAGAGGTCCAATTAGCTTGAAACTTACAGATAATACTAAGAATACAAAACTATTGAACACGTGATTCAGGATTTTTCAAAATTTTCCTGAAAATGTGGTAAATCGGGTTACAAAAATTTGTGATTCGTAATAAACTATAAAGTAGATAATGATACTTACACGTATTTTTTATTTTTACAAAACTACCCCTAGGGAATGTGCAATCAATTTCCACGCGGGAGAAACCGCGGGGCGCAGCTAGTTTTATGTAAGTAGGTAGGTGTATACATATTCACGGGTAATCTATGGGTTAGCTATATCAAAAGATCGTTAGAGGCCCTACGTGTCCAGTATAATAATATTTTTAGGATGCTGCTGGGACTCCCTCGTTTTTGTAGCGCCTCAGAGATGTTTGCTCAATATCGAACTGGTTTCCACGCCATCATTCGGAAGAAAACAGCATCTCTGATGAGCAGGACGAAGGCCAGTCACAACAGCATCCTAAAAACCGTGGCGGAGCATTGTCTGTCTCCCGTGTGGACACATTTTGCCAAATGTGTCGCTCCAGTCCGTGATTATGATGTCTGACTGAATGTTAGTAGTATGTAATTAATATAATCTAATTTATTAAAATTATTTGAATTTGTAACCTAATTTAACTAAACTTGTTTTTATTTTTTTGACTGTAATTTGTAAATTTTTAATGCTATTTGATTTTGTGTGTGATATGGATTTAATTATCTGAAATAAATGAATACAATACAATACAATATTCACACACTAGTTCATAATACTGGTACTATTTGTATTGATACCACTGATACAACAACAGTCAGTATTGAAATATTTGACATGTTTTCTGCGAATAAATGATTCTATTCATTCGAATCTATTAGAATTAGAGTACTTACCAATTTGCACAAAAAAAAAACTTAACAAACGAGTATTTGGAGAATTATAGTGTTAAAATATTTCTGACCAATTTTTCTTTCGTTTTTTACCCCTTTGTTGACAAAACCTATCATGGATTCTAGAACCGAGTTTAGTTGCCTACCTTGGGAATGAGTTCTGTCATTGCCCGTCACAGCACGCATATGTAAGTACGTCCACTGCTGGACAAGAGGGGTAAAGCTCTGCGCTCATTAATCCAATACCGCTACCACACAGCACAAAAACATGCATTCAAATATGGGCTTAAACTTGTTATCTTTAGATACATTTTACAGGGACAGAATGGCTGTGCTTTGTGGTCTCAGAAAACTTGGAAGCACTTTAATGAAAATTACCGTTTTCAAATATTTTTTAATTAAATTCTAAGTTAAGCAACATTAGTTATTGTTAATCATGGTGATGAATTAATACAGTGACATCCCAAAGGCGTGCCCATTAAGTTTTTAGCATGCAACGCTGCCCTTGACATGAATCCACGTTACACGTTTATGTGCACTCTAAAACTTTGTTTTTTGGGTTTTGTGTAGGTAATAATTCAAAATCAAAGTCAGAAACTCTTTATTTCCATAAATACAATAAATATACACTTAGAAAAGGTCAAATTCTTAATAATTAAACACTGACACGGAAATAAAGTGATATACAATTTGATTTCTGTCGCTTCGGTATGGAGACTAAAGTGAAGAAGCGACGAAGAAACCTGTAGCCTGTTAGTTATTTTTCGAGTTGGAGCAAATCCCGGCCCAAGGTTTTTTATTCTGATAAAAAATTGATAATCTGATATTTTATAGTAGGCCTTTTTACACAAGAAGTTTCTGACAATTTGTTTGAATTTATTTACTGATAATTTTTGCAATTCTGTAAAATTCTGAATGAGTTGCCTATGTCCTAGATAGGACACAATGAAATGAATGAATCAATGAATGAATTTCGTAGATACGAAACAATGAAATTGTAATCTATGAAAAACAAAAAATAAATCACATTACTTACTCTTGTTAAAACTGACAGAATTTTCTACGAATAAACTTGTAAATTTTTAGTTCTTAAGGGCTATGGATTTTGTTTTTTAAATAAATAAATAATTTCTAGTTGACTGTACCAATTTAAAATTTATTTGAAGGCTACTTTGAAGGTCATAGAAAACGGGTATCATTTACAGAATTTACGAATAAATTTGGTAGCCGTTTACAGCGGTTTTCTTGATCTGGATTAACGTATGGGCTACTTTTTATCCCGGGAAAACGCTTGCAAAGCTGCGGGCTGAAGCTAGTAAGTTCTTCTATAACTTTGAGACATTTGATACTATATCCTTTTTTGGAACTACGTATAATCATACTAACCGACTGCGAAAAAAGGAGTAGGTTCCGTGTTCGGATATAGTATGTATGTTTTTTTTTATGTTTTATTGTAGGGTGTGTTTTCAGTGGTTTTTTTTTTAATTTAAAACAAAATATAAAGGGACTTAATCGCTTAGCGACCACATCGCCCTATCGAGATAAATAATTTACATATACATATACCTACCTAAACCACAATTTACTATGTTAGGCAGTTTAAAAATAAATGTATTGGTAATGTAGTTTAAAATATATCAAAAATCGGCTCTTTTTGGCTAAATATCACCTCAATATTTCACCAAAACATTTGTCTTATGTGTCTTATATGTCCATCTAGTAAATCTAGAATTGACCTAGATTTACTTTTTAGGGCTTTTTTATTTATTTATATTTTAATTATATTTTATTTAATTGTTGATTTTAAAAGACCCAACCGATCAATTTTCTTTTTAAACTGCCTAACAGAAAAAACAACAATAATCATATAATTTGTTGTTAGGTAAATTGTTGTACGTAAATTATTTATCTCTATAGGGCGATGTGGTCGCTAAGCCAGTAAGTTTATTGTTTTAAATAAAAAAGCGATTAAGTCCCTTTATATTATGTTTTAAATAAAAAAAAATACCACTGAAAACACTACAATATTTAACAGCTTCATAAAACGTGAAGAAAACATTTTCCTGTTGGAAAAATTAAATTATACAAGTAATAGACGTTTCCGGAAAATACTAAACAAAATGTGGTGAATCTTGCATTCAAGACGACTCAAGGCAGCGATGATTGTGTCTCGAATAACTGCCTGTTTCCGCGTTTAATAGAATATTCTATTTAGAAAATACTAGTATATCCAGACGGTTTAACTTGTTTTTTTTTTAATCCAAGTAAGCAACTCAACGAATTTGTTAAATCCACATAAATCTCAATAATTATTATTCAGAGTTCTGTGGTAAATCTATAAATTTTCTTGACTTTTTCTCGATTTGAATAAGTCGATTTCACACATTCGTTACGTGCTGTTCGCAGTTTTCCTCTTATCGCACTCCGACCACATTATCACCAAAAACTTTCATATTCTACTAGATGACATTTCGTTAATTTTTATTATCATTAACCGACTTCAAAAAAGGAGGAGGTCCTCAATTCGGCTGTATAAAAATAAAAATAAAACACTTTTATTCAGAGCATTTAAGAGTACTTAAGTTTTTTTGGTATTCATAGGACTCCCAAAATTACATTGCGATCAAAATTAACACAATACCATGGGTTCAAAGTTTATCTATCTTAGTAAATAGCTAACTTAGGAGAGATGGATAACTACAAAATTTATATCGTAGTAATAAAAGTACAAATTAACACGGACAGACATGCTTGTAGTTTTTATATAGTGAATACATATTTAAGACAATTGCTAGGACCAACTTGGCGGGTAATCGCGGAAGTCGGAATGACTTGGATAATAAAATCTCTTGACCTTCTGTATCATTTAGATAAACTGCGTAAATTAACTAGGTGCTTAGAATATTTTTATTGTTTTAATGTATGCAGAATTTTAATATCCGTGTAACCTTAAGAATGGAAAAAGGAAATTAGCCGTTAATTACACGCCATCTTTGTTTAACCGATAGGTCTTAGCTGTTAGTTTTCCTAATACGATTAAATAATAATCATATTTTTATAATAACGTTGTGCGTTAGTCCACTGCTGGACATGAGCCTCCCCTAATGAGCGTCATAGCGCCCTGTATTCAGCTTGCTGCATCCAGCATCTGCCTGCAGTCTAACGCAGGTCGTCCTGATACCTAGCCGGAGAGCGTCCTTCAGTATGATTGCCGAGTTGTGTTGTCCACTCAAGAACACGTTTCAACGTGCGGTTTCGGTTCTTCGCGAGATATGGCCGGCCCACTGCCGCTTCAGCTTGCTAATTCTACACAATATATTTGATACAATCAAGAAATTCTGTATTTTTAGATAATTATACCAATTTTCCTTACCTACCTAAGGATGACATCATAGAAGCACGATAAAAAGATTAGCAAGACCATTTCTACTACTCCAACGATAAAACATGACACTATCTACTTGTTCATAACCTTCATGTTGATCTAAAGTTCTAAATAAATATTTAGAAGTTTCATGACTCTTTTCGGAGATAGTAGCTGATAGAGAAGAGTGGAGGAAAAATATACGGAGTGACAAACCCACCTAGAGTGGGATAAGATAGATAATGGTGTCAATTCAGAGTCACTAAATCGAAACTAAACTATTGACAGCACTAAAAGTATTGCTGTCCCTTTCTTAAACATCGAAATAAAAGGATGACTTTTTTTTTTAGTTCCGTACCAGAAGGGTGAAAACGGAGCCCTGTTACTAAGCCTCCGCTGTCCGTCCGTCTGTCACAGGGCTATATCTCATGAACCGTAAGACAGACCTAGACTTGAAATTTTCAGATAATGTGTATTTCGCTTACCGCTATAACAACAATTAATAAAAATAAAATAAATATCAAAATTACAGGGGGGCTTCCATACAACAAACGTGTTTTATTGGCTATTTTTGCTCTTCGTGATGTATAATATGAAATTATACATTGTTAAATTTTTTATTGATAATGAAAATTACAATTCTATAATAAAAACAAAGAATAGATAGTACCAATACTCACTTTTCTAACAATACACATAAATACACATCAATGAAACTATAGTTTGTCCATGATAAATACCAACTCTCAAACAGCTAAACATGAAGGATCGTATGGTAAAATAATTAAACCTCACAACAAGTCTCACAATAATATAAAATAAAAAACAACATAATAGAGATTGCGCCATCTATACGTAGACCGGTTCCAACGGAAACAGGTGGTTTTTGACTTCATACAGACAAACTATAAGTATACACATAAGTATACATTTATACTAGAAGTACCTACTTCTAGTATACTCGTGACTGTACCTACTATTAGATTGTATATTAAAAGACATTCTGACTAATATGACAATTAACATTCTGACATCTATGTAGACGACAGAGATATTATGTCAGAGGAAATAAGATGTCGTAAATATCTGTTTGAATGGAAAAGAAAATGACTCAAAGGTACTTTTAACCAACTTCGAAAAAAGGAAGAGGTTGTATCGACTGTGTGTTTGGTTTTTTTAGGATGTTCGCCGATTTTTCCGTCAATTGGGGCCGATTTTGCGGTTTCTTTTAGTTTAGTAAATTATCCTGGGGTGGTCCCTTAAAATTCCCATAATCCATAAATTCCATTATTCCTGAGTGATAACTATTTGTCCAGCAAAACTTAGAAACCAGTGAAAATATAAAATAATTCAGAAAGAAGTCAGTTTTTAGTTTCTGTTAAAATATCGATGTAAACTTGGTTTTCAAGGGTTTCGCTAATTGCCCACTTTTTTGAAAAACATAAAGTTGCTTTTTGACACATTTTTATAAAAGGTATTTAGGGAAAAATATTATTCGCTCTACGCCCTGCTGGGCTTTGATCTGAACCTGCAGGTTCAGATGTATTCGTGAGTGCATCACTCATACTATTTTCAATTTTAACACCTTTGTACACCAATAGAATGCAATGATTGAGTATTGAGTATATGTAGGTATTTTATTCCATACTTACTAACAAGGTTATTTTCAGTATCTTAGAGACGATAGTTTGATAAATAAAATTATTATGCTTAATTGTTTTTTTAAATCATAGTCAGTTACTAGATATACTATAAGAAAAGTAAATATGTTAGGTACATTGGATACGAAAAGGAATTAAAAAAAAAATTAACTGCCTTAGAACTCAATAGATGTCGGGGATCTTTCGCAGAGTTAGTGGGATGTCACGTCAAAATAAACTCGGTCTATCCAACTTCTACGAAATGTATTTTATCTCTCTGCTTTTCTCCTAAAATTAACTACATATGCCTTATGTAAATATGTTTATAATAATGATATATAGTTGTAATTAGTAGCAGTAGAAGTAGGTCCTTCTCCTTTGTGTTTATTTATTGTAAATTTAATTATTCTGCAGTATTGAGTTATTGTAGCACTGCTTTCTTTTATTTTGTTTTGTAGTTTTGAGGTGTTTGTTTCGTTCGGAATGATTGTTATTTTAATTATTGTAAATACTGATATACATTATGTTCACTAATGCGCACTCTATAAAACTTGCGATGCTATCATGAGACGGATATTGGCAGAATTGGGACAATCCAGACGCAAAAGCCATCTGACACGAAGTTCAAGTAATGGAGGGTCAATGCCACTTTAGTTTGACAGCCCCATGTCAAAAGCGTCCTCTTTTCAGTCTAATTAAACTATTTTTGAACTATTTGCGCTAACAGAAAAACGCCTCATTTCGACGGCGCAAAGCTAAACTAAAAACAGCACTAAAATACTGCCACCCCTTTTATTACAATCGAAAAAAAAGAGAACGCATTATTTTAGCGCTTTCAAATGAGTTAAGCTATTATTTGTTTCATTTGAATTGGCCCCAATGTATATCCAGATATCTATTTATAGTAAATGAATAGCCAGTTCTCAAACATACAAGACATGTGTTAGAAATGACTAACAAACGGACTTGCATAACTGAATGTAACAAAAACACCTGCTAAGTACATTGCAGCTGATTTGTTTGCTAATCTGTTAGTTTTTTTTTAATATTAAGAAATAGAAACAAGGAATGAATTTATTAAAAGTCTTGCTAAGTTCTAGTAAATTTAACTTTCACTCAAAATTATTCCATACTTTGTATTTCGATCGTAAGGGGACGGCAACATTGTCCTGTCAAATTAGTTTAGTTTAGTTTTGGTGACATTTGAATTGACGCCATTAACTTGTATTTCAGTATTTATTTATTTAGTATTTCGTTACACTACATTGGTGTAATATACAATGTACTTAATTTATAGATTTTTTTATACCTGTAGGTTTTTATTTAATTTTATTTAATTTTTAAGTGCTCTTGAAATTTTTCTAGCAATTTTTCTAGTAGGTAAAAATGATTTATATACTTTAATATAATATACGTTTAAACATTATTTATATATAGATGTGTTTGTATTGGATGACTTAATTATTTTTATTCTGATAAATAAATAAATAATGTTTAAACGTATATTGTATTAAAGTATATAATTTTTATATACTAGAAAAATTGGTGAATGAAAAATATAAGAACTGCCTCATCTAAAGATTTTCATATCGCATTTTTACTCTAACATTTAAATTAGATTTATAATTTGAATGTAGGTCAAGATAAATTTTATACGATAAACTCATTATCCAACCTGCCAGTTCTACTTTCAAATTTAATTTTAGAACGTCGGTTGCAATCTAAAGAGGCGTCGCTCGTTATATCAAAAAGTCAACAACTAAAGTTTAGAAGCACAGTTTCGGCGGGAATCTAACTGTAAAAAAACTATGCCCGCCCACATAGCTTGCGGTATTTCGAACGTGCGAGGGAGATAGAAAGCGGAATTTCCGCGTGCTAGAGTGGATAGGGTCTATTCTCGTGCGGACAGTCTTTGGCCTGAATGGAGGCTTTTATTAAATTAATTGCGCTTGTCACGAGTTTTGTTTGGTCTTCGATTCTGTTTGATTGTTTTGAAGTTTTGGAACAACAAAATATACCTGCTCGAAGATTTTTATTAAATTCAATTATGAAAATAATTGGAAATTTCAGATTTTTGGATGTCTTTTTTAAGAAGCATAGATTTTCAACATTGAAAACAAATAATAGGTAATGCAATATTTAACACGTTTAAAAACCTTGTATAAAGGCGTTTACCTGGAGTGATGAACTATGTAGGTATATTATTGACCCTTGAAGCTAATATAAATCAGTATGAAGAAAAAATATGTTAAATAAACAATCGTTAGGTAACAATACCAACTTGTTTTCGATTCAATTAGATTTAAATGCTATTTGACATGTATAATTTCTGTTATTTAATTAGCAAAGGAACGACCTATCTCTAGGTAGGTGCCTGTTTATTATAAATTCAAGGTTACCTATTTACATTATGAAACTAGTTAGGTTACCTACAGACTAATTTATTCGCGCGTTTCCTCGTCCGCCATTTTAGTTTATTTTACTAATAATATTAGTTTATCGTAGCGAGCCTCTGATTGGTCAGGCATAGACCACAGATCTGTCATTGGTCAAGTAAATTTTACCTATTTATTTCGTGCGTCAATGGTGATGAATTTAATTAATGATTTAAAATGTTATTTGTTGTCTCAATGACAACCACACCTAGTTTCTTTTGTTCTATTCCCAAACTTATAGCTAACGATACGCCATTTTAATATAAGTAAAAATAAAATAATTTAAAATAAGAAGATACGACGCAAACCTTTTTAGTGCGCATTCAAACTATACAATAGAAAAAACTCTTGATATCCGGCTCCAAGTTTCAAATAGGTAGGTCAATAACAATAAAATATTAACAAGCAGATACCTTAAAACCCTGTTCAATTCGCGGCATCCGATCCGCCGTTTGTAATTACATACATTTAGGTAGTATTCTATTCTAAGTAGGTACCAATAGAGTCGTATATTCGTTGCAAGGGCACAGCCTCGACTGACAGATTAGGTGTCGCTGTATGTCGACCTAGTTGCACTCGCCAATGTCATTCCAAATTCGAAAAACAAAATTATTTACATAAAACTTTTTGTGTTTCGATTTTTTTTTTAGAAAAAGAAAGATGATGCTGTAGGTATGCACTTAAATCAAGAAATTTGTAAAACTGGGGTTGTGAATTTTGTAATGAGGCGTTTTTCAAAACATAAAAACGCCAAACGCCTAAATTTTTATCTTAGAAGTCAAAAGGTGAATCTTTCGGAGAGATGTCAATGTAAAACTTGTTCTTCTTCCTTTCTTCTTTTCTTTTGTTTTTTTCATCCACTCTCCTCTTTCAGCCTTCGGACGTCAGCTATATTGTCAATGTAAACTAATGTAAACTATTCACTATATTTTGACAGCTAAAACAAACAACAAAGCGCTCTCTTTTCAGTCTGATCGAACTGTGTTCGGACTTATTTGTACAAAAAAAGCCTCATGGTCACTAAGAGTTAAAAAAACCAGCAGCATAACCTCAAACATACAACTGAACTAATAAACCATTCCGAAGATTCTCAGAAGCCACTGAAAATCACAAGTGGATTGTATTTCAAACGTCAAATTAGATTATAGATCGTAAAATCAACTCCTGCGCAGCTCTAGCAATGACCTAGCGGCATAACCTACAAACTGGGTTCTGCAGTGGAACGAGTGCCTCGACCTTGTGAATATAACTGGCTTGTGGTGTCTATTCGGGCTGGGTTTTAGCTGCTATGTTGGTAGTTTTAAACCTTTTTTTGTTTTTTCTTTAATCTAAAAATTCGTTGGCACTATAATAGAAAATAAAATACTTTTTTGGTTAGGATGTTCTTGCTTGAATTGGTTACCTAATTATTTATTTTCAAGGCGAGTAAATAATAGTAGATTATGCACCGAGTGTGTAGAGCAGTGTCTTACGTCACGGGCATCATTGAATTCCGAGCGCAATTCAGGATTCTAGAATAACTCACGAGCGAAGCGAGGGAGTTACTTGAATCGTGAGCGTGAGAGTGATTTAATCACGCCCAAGATGAAGACAGATTAATGCACGAAGTGAATACTCATCTTTTCACACTTTCTTCGAGTAAATAGTAAAAGATTGGTGTTTCGCGGCATTAGTTTTTTTTCCGCCTTCTGAACAGTGCAGTGGTTAAATTCAAATTTCGAAGAAGATCTCATTATACGGATCTCCTTTGTAAAAAAATTTACACATATTTTGATGTACCAAATTCAATCTCATTATTCCAGTGGAAGTAATGTTCATTATTCCCAAGCGAGAATGCAGGAAAAGTTTTGAATTTGGAACTTGAAAATATGTATGAAAATGTTGACCAAGGAGACTGGCACTAAGAGATTTCATTCGATTTGTTTGAATTTGGTAAAACCTTCCCCTTTTTAGCTATATAAAAGGGCTATACTCACTTGGTTTCGGTTACGGCAACATGACATATACTTATAGTGCGTTTTACGAGCAAGAAGTGTAAAAAAGTGTAAAAAATTCTATTTGGGTGGGATTTTCTTGCTTGACTAGGTTGCCTTATAATGTCTTTTTAAGACGAGTAAATACAATTTATGCAACGACGACAAATATTTTTAATTCAAGGAAGTCGATTTGTAGTATCGCCTATTTGTTTTCTTACTTCGTACTATTTATCACACAATTGTTTTTGCGGTAAATGTTCTAAAACTAATTTCAAAGAACCATTCAAGCTCGTAAAACACTAAAATAGATAACAGTCTAGTAGGTACTAATCCGTCAGAAAACAGCCTGATATCTAGCCAAGGTCTAGATAACTGATCCTAGTATGATAGGCCAAACCTTTTTATTATTTGACTAGCTTCTACTCGCAACTTCGGATCCCTTACTTTTAAATTGTTTTTTTTTTTTTTTTTTTAAGTTTTGCGGCATACTAATTAAAAAAAAAATCCATAGTGCTTTATTTCTATAGACCTTACAGGACTCTTGGACACGTCAAAAAATTCAAATTACATAAGTAAAACTAGAAAATAAAGTGATCACTCTGATTTATGCTCACTTCAATATTTTTATGGTTAAGTAAAGAAGCAAACAAGAAACCTTTACCTTGTTAGATTGTTTTTTTTCGAGTTGGAGCAAAACTTGTTTCAAGTTTTTTTATCCTCTAGATAATCTGATATTTTGTAGTAAGCCTTTTTACAAAGGATATGTTTGACAATTTGATTGAATTTATTTATTGATAATTTTTTCAACTCATTTATCCCTCGGGAATAAAATTATGGGACCATTTCTGGATCATCCTCTATACAAATGCAAAAGAATCATCCAAATCGGTCCATAAATGACGGTGCAATCGACGAACATACTTAAAAAACAGGGTTTGTGTCCACGGATCCCGGGATCAGATTTAATTGGCCACTGATACCGCCAAGTTTTATCCACCGAAAATAAATGTCTTAGTTTTAAATTATAAGAGAAAACAATTATTTATGCTAGCTATACAAAGTTATAATAAAAAAATTCTCGATTAGTAAGAGTAATAGATATGTGATGATTGCTGTGATTTTAGATTTTATTAAAATAATTTACTGTTGATCAATATAACATATTCAATAATATACATTTGTTTTAATTTAAACTTCTACCCACTACAAGCGGGATCCGTTTCCAAAAATATTTGAAGTAATTTTTTGTAGCCACGGATACCGGGATCCGTGGACAAAAATATTGAATCGTTTTTTATTGGAAACCGATCCCGGTATCGGTGGATAAAACTTGGAGGTATCAGTGGCCAATTAAATCTGATCCCGGGATCCGTGGACACAAACCCAAAAAACAAACATAACATAGGTACATATAGAACCTCTTCCTTTTTCCAAAGTCGGTTAAAAATAGCCTATGTGTTATTCTTATGTGTTCTAGTTCTTTATGTAGTTATTTATGTGTGCAAAAATTCAGTTCGGTCCATTGAGTAGTTTCGGCGTTGTCTTCGACCATACGTCTTCACAACGGCACACACTGACACATTTTCGCCTTTATAGATAATATTAGCATGATAACATCACATAAATTATAATTAATAGAAGCAAAAAAGTTTATTTAACTTTATTAGAGCCTCTTTGCTCGCCGCGCACAGCAGTCCGCTCCCGACCGCTTTCCACGTGAGACAGGTTATAAAAAAAAAACGCCTTGTTGTTCAATAATTAACTGTTCAAACACCACCAAAAACGGATATTAACTAACCTAGTGGTGATTAAAATTTTGTAAATTACACTCGTGACGTCAAAGTACCTTTGCAAAATGTTACACGGTCGGTTTGAATACAAATCGGTGAACTCTTTGCTTCCATCTAGATATATTTCTGTGGATAACATAGATAAATTAGGTATGTTTGTATGTAGATAATTTTTCACGACTTTATTGGCGCAGTGAGAATATTGCTGAAAGATTTGTTCGGTGCGCGGGTTTTCACAGTGTGACCACAATTTCTTCAAGTCAAATTTTGGCGCACCCTTTTTGGAGTAACATTTGGTTACATATTTTTATACTTATTTTATCAATACTTCTTTTTAAATTATGGTACCTGTTTCTAGATACGGTTACACTACTCAAGATATAATTCAATTATTATCAAAAAGAAAAATTGACGAATTAACGTTTAGTATTTCAAAATAATACTTTCATTGCCAACGACGTATATGTAATTCTGCGAGACTGCCCAGCCTCTGCAGCGTGATCCGCAGGGGCAGGCTGGGCACTGTATGCGTTACAAGTTAACACTTTACTATGCTTTATAGGTATATTTCACTACTTCCTTAATAAACAGATAAGATAAACCACCTAGTTTAAAAAAAAAAAACACTACAAAACTCAAAGCAAATAAGTCTTACCCAGATAAGACTCATAAATACCTAAGTATCCAGCATGTATCTAAATTACTCATAGAGTCACTAATTATATATCTATGACATTTATCACGAGTAGCAACTATCGACCAGATGATAATCATGCCATTTCGATAACAAGGTCGAAGGCACACGGTTTAGAATGCATTATACTAAAGCGCATGGCGTAGGATTTTGGCCGATGAGATCATCAAAGTCATGCACTTACTTATGCGAAGAAAAAGGCCAAGAATTTAAATTCAACATTGGGTTTTGTATCTTTAGTTTTGTTTAATCTTTTTGTAAAATTTTATCAGTATTTAATAAGTAATTATGGTTGATAAACTGTACTGTTGTAACTGTTACTTATTATTAATGTTAATTTTATCAAAGGCCTGTTGAGTAAATTTTTAATTGGTTTTGTATTTAGTTAGGTTCGAAACAGTGTTTCTCTTATATATTATTATTATCTTAACCTACACTTTTTTGTGTTAAATGAATAATTACCAATTAAGTAAAAAAAAAAAAAGTTTAGAACCTAACTTAGTACAAAATCAATTAAAAATTATCTTAAATTGGCAACTTCATGCACTTTCTTAGCAGATAGACCTCTCAAAAGTGATATTCAAAAATAAAATTCACAATATTATTGATTTAAGTACTGAGTACAACACAATATCTAAATGGTATATACTTAGATCTAATTTACTTTAAATAATAATAAATTTATACATACGTAACCCTTTATTCAGTTTGTAAATATATTATAGTTTTTTAATAAGATAATAGAAAATATCAATATCTACTTTAATTAAAATAATTTGGTATTTAATATTTTAGATACTTACCATTATTTCAGATTATGTTCAAAGGCACCTTTAAATGTTTCGTACTCGAATGATAATTATCGTAATATCCACTCTATGCAAAGCTGATATTTTATGACCGTTGATAATAATGTTATAACAGTTTAAGTAAAATAAACATCCTAATAATTAATAAAGCAACAAAACGTTAATGTGTGTGTGTGTGTGTGTGCTTAGATAACTTTAAAGTAGCAGGTTTGATTCGCGACGTTTATGTGTAAATAAATATTTATTAACCACTATGGCTTAACACGGATCATAATAATGGTCTTGAATTGAAATGTCAACTATTTTTGCTGCGCCATTGTTTACAAGTTTATAAAGGTCCATTTATAAATATAAATAATCAATCTTAAATTACAAAACACATTTAAAATTGCATATTTCCACTAGATATTAAAATCTACGATACTTAATACTTTTTTATAATAAAATAATTTCTTTCCCCCCATGTGTTTGTGGTCACCCTAACATGCAATATTGCAATTTGGGCTCATAGTGCACTTGACTCCGTTATCTGTTATCACTCTTATCTAGTGTAGCTATAAATATTGCGTTACCATTATCAGCTGTGTGCTTGGGTACAGTAAAATTAATGTTATAACTACCTATCCATAGGTACTAATATTGTACATTCGAGAGTAACTCTGTCTGTCTGTTACCTTTTCACGCCTAAACGGCTGAACATATCTTAATGAAATTTGTCAGGTAGGTAAATAGTATTCCGGGGACAGGCATAGGCTACTTTAAAAGCGCGTGCGAAGCCGCGGGCAGCAGCTATTGTGTAATATAACAACCTATGTATAATACCTATAGATATCGACAACGAGTGAGTTTCTAATTAGTCCGGGCTAGATTGTTATTGACAAAGAAAATTACAATTCCAAAATAAAAACAAATTAGAACTAGTATTTACAATTGCAACAATTAACCTAACTGCAGATTGTTGCAAACAATCTACAGGTAGCTCAACTGATCCATATCAATACCAGTCGGAAGCGTCCCCAAGACGCTGGCTGCATTGCTAGATTGTTTGTCTTTGGTTTTACTTGCAGTAATGTACGAGCGAAAAAACTTTACTTGGGAAGAGAATTTCATGTGCAATATAAGTTATACTGCATTGCTGAGCGATTACGTTTTGCCCCACAAAAGTAAAAAACAGCGTAATTAAAAATGAATTCGAAGACATTTTCAGTTTTTTCAAAATTATCACTTGTTATAAATGCTGTTCCAAAAATAGGAATAAAGTTGTTGAAATTATATCATAGTTTGTTTAATTTTAATTTAAATTCATCGGCCAAGTTATTCGCCGATGATCCAAGTTTAAATGTTATCTCTTAACATGAAGAACATTTTAAATTATTTATCTATTTAATACTCACGATTCACGATCGCTAGACTCGATTGAAAATATATTAAAATGAAACATACCTGAAACAAAAGAAAATTATTGTGGTTAGAGATGTTCAGAAAAACATATTTTTTCTTTCATGATAGTAATAAAAACGACCTCAGTGGCGCATCGGGCGAATGTCCGCCTGCGACGTAGGAGGTAGCGGGTGCGATTCCCGCCCCGAGACCAATGTTTGTACGATCACCAGATATTTGTTCTGAGTGTTCTAGGTGCTTTCTATGTATAATATAAAAAATATCTATGTACCTACTAGCTGCTGCCCCCGGCTTCGCACGCTTTTTCCGGGATAAAAGGTAGCCTATGTCCGTCCCCGGGATACCATCTACCTCCCTGCCAAATTTCATTGAGATCCGTTCATCCGTTTAGGCGTGAAAAGGTAGCAGACAGATAGACAGAGTTACTTTCGAATTTTTAATATTACAATGGATAACACAAGCTCTGCTTTCTTTGAGGCTAGACGATGCCGTGTGGATGGTCCAGCTATTGAAAAAATTTAATTGTAGATTTTCATCCTTCTCACCTGTTAAATATGAAATGACGATGACGTTTCACGGTCCAGAAAACAACTATTTCGTTTAATGTTCCCTTGATAAATCCCTATTAACTTATTCGCACTAACTCAAAATAAAACTTATCCCAGGCTAAATTAAATCAGAACGTGTCACAAGTAACCACATGTCGAGATAATGTCCAAAAATAAACACACAAAACAAAAACGCCACAAAAACTCCAATCAATGAATAATGCATGTTTTTGATAAAGGACTTCGGCAGAGCTCGGCTGGTTTTCCAGCAAGAGACGCGATATGAATGAATGCTAGTCTTTATTGACAAAGAAAATTACAATTCAATAATAGAAACAAATTAGAACTAGTATTTTCAATTGAAACAATTAAGCTAACTGCAGACTGTTGCAAACAATCTACAGGTAGCTCAACTGATCCATATCAATACCAGTCGGAAGCGTCCCCAAGACGCTGGCTGCATTGCCCCGCTGTATGGCAATGCTGATGCGCTGCGCCAGATACCCGCCAGCTCTCGGGTCACGCGTCGCGTCGACCAGACGCTCAGATAACTTTTTAAAAACCCGGAGAGCCTCGGAGCACACGGACCTAGGGTCTCGACCACAAAGGGAGCAAATGTGACGCTCTGTGAATGAATGAATGGATGAATGCTTACTTGTGAGACTTTGATAAGTAGGTATTTTCTTTTAAAACCTCTCCAAGACTACAATTCCCTAGCGAATACAACGCAACGTGTAGGTACTGGCCTGATAGTAAAAAAAAACCCACCTCATAACCTAACTAGCTACCCGCTTCGCACGCATTTTTAGGAATAAAAAGTCATTTTTAGGAATAAAATCTATATGTTATTTTAGGTGCATATCTTTGTGTGCAAAATTTCAGCCTGATCCATTCAGCTGTTTTGGCGTTATCTTACACATATAACACACCCAACGGGTACAACGCCACAATATTTTACCTTTATAATATTTAGTTTAAGTTTAGTTCTATTCTTTATTGCACTAAATAAAACATACATTTAAAAACATAAAACTAGAGAAGGAATGGCAAAGGCGAGCTTAACTCTAAAAAGAGTTCTCTTCCAGCAAACCTTATTGGGAGAGAGAGAGAGACAAGGTTATGTGGGTATCTACGTGTGCACAACATTCGTACAGAAAAATAATGTGGTTTAATCCTTAACTACTTAACTACATAATTAATACCTAGACTACTACATATTATTACTACACTATGTCTATGATACCTATTTCAATAAAATACAATACACATGTTCCTAATATCATACAATAATTATATATATAATAATATAATAAATACATAAAATACAACAGAGTCATAAAAATAGATAATGCTCTTTGACTTTACGCTTGAAGGTGATTTAGCAGGATAAGATCAAATAAAAAGCCTTATAAAATCGGAGCACATTATTGCACACATTTAAAAAAAATATAAAAGGTGGGCTTAATGCCGATGGCATTTTCTACCTGTCTTTCCTGATATCATAGGGAAGAGAGTTCCAGAGCCTCAATAGAAAATGATTTTCCCTATCCTATCAGCTATTGATATATGTACCTTCATATGTTCCATCTATAAGGGCTCATTAGATAAATAAAGTTATTTGATATCTACGTACGACGTGGTCAACAATCCCAAAGTCCCTGACGGTTTGACCGATTGATCGCAGTCAGTAGAATCGGGTCAGTATGAGACAAAGCGACGTTATGTGATTCCGTGACTTCATGAGGTCAAGGCTTTGTTATCCTGCTCCTCAGAATATTTACGTCTACTGCTGCACAAAGGACTCCCAGCGTCCGATACGATGTTGTCGGTCTCCCAAAACCACGTTTTGCGTTGCATCTCTTTTTTTTTTGATAAGTAAAGATATTTGTTATCTCTGTGGTCAACAATCCCAAAGTCCCTGACTGGTTTGACCGATTGATCGCAGTCAGTAGAATCGGGTCAGTATGAGACAAAGAATTTAGGATTGCGACGTTATGCGATTCCGTGACTTCATGAGGTCAAGGTTTTCTATATACTAATTTGGACTGAAATAGCAAGTTTTTTGTCGCTGTTGGGTGCATTTTTGAGCGCGCGGATGGTTTTAGAGTTTTATTAAATAGGTTGTAATTTATCTATGTGAATTTTTGTTTTTAGGGTACAGAAACCTTAAAAGGGAAAAAGGAACCCTTATAAGATCACTTAGTTGTCCGTCTGTCCGTTTGTCAACCCTCTTTTCTCAGGAACGCGTGGTATCGAGTTGAAATTACCATCGAATACCCAAATCCGTAACCTCTTGGAGCCTTGATAAAAATAAAACTTTTATGTCAACGCAATCAAAAGTTACAGCCGTTTATGTCCAAATGTTTTTTTCGGATTTGTTGTCATAATTTGCAGCTAACTCTAAGCTTTACTATACGCGCGATAGGGAATCAGATCTGTCAATAATTACGAATTTCGAATGACAATGACAATAATTAGATTTTTGTATAAAGAAAACCGACTTCAAACTCCTTAATATATAAACTATTTATTAAATTATTCGGAACAAATACTAATCCCTCGGGAATTAAATTTTTATGGGACCTCTTCGACATCATTCTCCATACAATATCGAAATAACTTTCTAAATCGGTCCACAATTGACGGAGAAATCGATAAGCATACATAAAAAAAATAAACATACCTACACCCGAACATTTTTCGTCGGATAAAAATCCACTTCCACTCTAGACCGCCATTGAAAACTCACTATTATTTTTCTGGCTAGCGTTTTATAATTAAGTATTTCCTAGGAATTAAAAAAAACTTATGAAAACCATTGAAGTGTAAAATAGCCCAACTGTGGGACGTAACAGACAAAACACGAAAACACACTATTGTCTTCACAACTAGCTCCAACTTTCTGAAATTGGTTTTAAAAAGTTAAGAACCAGTTTTTCTTCAGAAGCAATTTTGGACTCTCAGACAACTCTGCAAAGATTAGGATAAAGCACTTTCGACTTTAAAACCTGGAGATAAGGACTCGCGAATATTTCTAGAAAAATGTCTGTGAAAAGAAAATGAACTTTCTTAAAAACTAAAAGTCGGACCTACGAAATTACTTCCTTTGGACAGTGCAATAAAACTCTTTGGGGAAAACCTGAGGCCATTATAACAGCGAGTTATTTTAAACAAAAAGACATTCTGTTTTTATCGCAAGTTATGTCTGTTCCATCGTAAGTCCCAAAGAGATAGAAAGAGAGAGAACCGATTTTGCTTTGTTGTTAAATCACGTCTTAGTCGATGGTGACGACTGATGATAAAACGATTGAGTGTCAGTTGGTTTGATTTTTTTAAATCAAGGACACAATCACAATCTCACCATCAGGTGAGATTGTGGTCGAACGAAGTCTTTTCACGATAAAAACTTATAGAAAAAAAAACAGATTTATTCAGTTCAGTTAATTGTTCGGTAATTTGTATGACACGACACATTTCATCCGACATTTAACACTCTACCATCACTCACTCATTAGAACTAGTATTTAAAATTGAAACAATTAAGCTAACTGCAGACCGTTGCAAATAATCTACAGGTAGCTCAACTTATCCATATATATCAGTCGGAAGCGTCCTCAAGACGCTGGCTGCATTGCCCCGCTGCTGTATGGAAATGCTGATGCGCTGTGCCGGAAACCCGCCAGCTCTCGGGTCACGCGTTGCGTCGACCAGACGCTCAGATAACTTTATAAAAAGCCTCGGTACCATTTACCCCAAAGGGAGTAAATGTGTAGGCTCTGTCGAGACCTGCATATTTGCGTCTCTTGAGATCCTCGGCCAAATCTGCCGCCGCACCAGCCCTTACGGATGTCCTTGGAAGATAGTAAGGCGCAAGTGTGTCGACGCATGTAGCGTCCCACACAATGGGCCTTGCAACTCCCATGGGACTAGTGTCATGCCGTCGGGCCTCTTACCATCGTCACGCAACAGACCATTCGGTTCGAGAATAGCTGGTACTACTCTACTCATTGTAATATTTTCATGAATTTCTAAAATGTATTAATTTGATTCTAAGCCCTCGTGTTTCGCAGCGCCACAGGGCGGGCGGGCGGCCTTAGGGAGGGGGGTGGTCTGCAAAACGTAATTGGGACTTTTTCTTCAGATGATTCTTTTGTTTTGCAAAGCGTGTTTCTTCTGGAGCGATCGATAGAAACTAATTAGTTTTTAACCGACTGCGCGGTGGCCTACACCTACTGGTTCAGATGTATTCGTGAGTGTCGTGAGTGAGTCCCTCATAGTATTTTCGCCAGTCATGTGCTAATTTTCTTTAGTTTTTTATTCGTAACTAGCTGCTGCCCGCGGCTTCGCACATTTTTTTCCGGAATAAAAGGTAGCCTATGTCCGGCCCCGGGATACCATCTACCTCGCTGCCAAATTTCACCGAGATCCGTTCAGCCGTTCTTGAGTTATAAATAGTGTAACTAACACGACTTTCTTTTATATACATATAGAGATTAAACTTCATCCATTAAGTGGTGAAATTATATGAGTGTTACTCTCAATAGACCAGACTGAGACTGAGTAGACCAGATATATGTACTATGAGATGTGAATTTTAGTGTAATTTAGTTATACTTAGAGCGTTTACAACCCGTTAGTATCATGACACACTTATCTTACACTATTATGTTAGTTTATAATAATTTTAGGAAATTTCGTTGTTTTAATATTTAGTTAAGAAAATATTTCGTTTATATAGTAATTACGCGTTCTATCAAGATAACTTGTTAGAGGTTTTCTTAATTTCTCTTTTAACATCAGTTTCGAAGCTCAAAATATTATGAACATACTGATTATATCTAATTAACAAAAAATAATAACCAATCAATAAGATCCTTGGGAAAATAGTTAGTAAAAAGATGTTTGGTTAAGAAATTAAAATTCAAAAAATCTGAATTATTACGAATTTTAAATGATTTTTTCAACGATATACATATTATTTAATTTAATATAAAAATAACTTACCAATAAAGTAGAGCATCTTCTTTAAAATCATATATTTAAAATTTTAATTATTTTGTTGTTATTATTTTTCTGTAAATATTTTATAACTACCTACTTTAAAACGCTGCGCGCAAATCATTTCAGGTCAGTCCCACACACATCGCGCGCTATGCGTAAACGCTCTTAATTCACATCTCATACTATATCTAGACCTACATATTAGGTCTAGATTTAAGCTTTGTATCTATAGCATTAAGAACAATTATTGTTCTTAATGCTATAGATAATTTTCGTTGTTTTCTACGATGTTCTATTGTGTTCTGTCTATTTATGGGGTTAATAACTGTAAATATGTCCAGCGTGTAATCTAATTTATCTGTAGGTATCTATTTCTTTTTTTTTTGCTCACATTGCATACATTATAGATATAAAATGGCTAGTTATTGCATAAATTACCTTTTAGGAAATGCTTCCTAGCCTTTGTTATTCGTAACCCATTCTGTAAAAAACCAGTTAAATATATAAATATACTAGCTGCAACCCGCGGCTTCGTACACTTTTTTCCGGAATAAAAGGTAGCCTATGTCCGGCCCCGGGATACCATCTACCTTGCTGCCAAATTTCACCGAGATCCGTTCAGCCGTTCTTGAGTTATAAATAGTGTAACTAACACGAATTTCTTTTATATATATAGATTTAACCCCATAGTCAACTTTAGTAAAAGTACCAGCAAGATATTCACCGACCCAATATCATTTACAAATCGAGTATTGGTAATATAATAAGCATATTCCAATGCAACTTTTGTACAGTAATCTAAAGTTCATTTTTGTCTGAGTACCCTCGCTAAAAATGGCAACCATTTTGTTTTTATTGCTAGAATAAAAAGGTTGTCTATGTTGATAGCAAAAGAGGTTATGTACCTATTCATGTTTATCAGTAAAAGTAGAGTTTAAGACGAAGAGACTAAGGAAACCTATCATAGGAAGGGCAGCAGCTTCCTTCTGTGTATTTTAACACCTCCACTGCGAATACCCTTTGTTTGGGGGAGGCGTGTTCAGCGGTGGACGTAAGTACGTCCCATAATATGCTGATGGAGAACGGTAGTGCTTAATAATATGGAACGCTTTTGTATGACTGAGTGTCGCAAGTTTAGAACGGTAGTTCAGTTTATGACAGCGACACAGTTTTTATCATTGACCGATGTGGCGCGGCGGGCGAAGGGCCGCCTGCGACGCAGGAGGTTGCGGGTTCGATTCCCGTCTTGGGACAAATGTTTGTACGATCTGCAAATATTTGTTCCGGGTGTTCTGGGTATTTTCTATGTATTATTATTATTATCATTAATAAGAAAGGAAATAAATATTGTATCTACTCAGGTACTTACCTAGGTACATAATCTGTCCTTATATTTTAATCTTGCCCTCTGATTTAGAATTTTCGAACCAAAATAAAAGATACCGACCTTGTAGGATTAAATTTCAACAACCAAAACTTATTTTTCTAAAAACTTCCAGACACAACAAAACATACTTTTTTCATCTTAATAATAGACTTTTTCTTTTCTATCCCTTTCTCACGTTGGGGTTTTGTAGTGTCTTCCCTTTCGCACACACGTCCAATTATTAGACCGTTCTGATCTAATTAGCAAATTGCCAATTTAGTGAATAGAATGGAAATGGGTGTGTGGAGGGGTTAATATTTTTTATTTTTAATATTGTAGACTTTTTTATCTGCTACACTGTCGAATATGTATTGTGTTCTCGACCACCAATCTGATAAGTATTATTTTAAAACCTTTGCAATTTTTAATCTTAAATACGTATTATACTTATTACATTGTCAAAATAGAGAAAAAATCCTATTCATCTTAGAGCTCAATAGATGGCACGGATCTTTCGTGGAGAGGAAAGAATGCCAATGGGACGTTATGTCAAAATAAGCAAAGTCTATGCAGAGTCCATGCCACTTTATTTGAAAGCCCCACAGAATTGCTGGTGTAAATTTATTTACCTACTTTTCAAAGAATTTTGATGGCGAAGTTTTTTATCAATAAAATTATACCTTTTTGGTATGAACGTTGCTATTGCGATGCAAAAGCCAGTAGTAAACAATAATAAATCCGCATGGAAACCGATTCAGCACGCACACGTTACATAGTACACGTAAAAATAATATTGTATTGGTTATTTTTATCAGATAAATATCTGTAAAAATATCTAGTAAATCGTATGTTATAGAGGTACATATATGTACAAACCGTCTCAACTTCTTGTCTGATGGCTCTGCGTCTGGTTTGACGCAATTGTGCCCAGAACTGTTACTGTGTTGTGAGTCGGTTTTCAGCTTTTTAAAACAATCAAAATATTTAAATTATGTTAACTAAAGAAACTTCATAAATGCTAGCAAATAGTTAATGGGTAGGTATATTGTAAATCCTATCAATTTGTAATAGTAAATAGTTTTGGTCGGGGAATTTTGTGAATCATTCCGTGATTGAGTCAAGCAGTAGGTTAAACATTTTTCTAATCCACACATGTTTTAAACACATAATATTGCCACATTCCAAACACTTACGTTTTGTTTTCCGAGATAAAAAGTACCATATACTCGGTTTTAGAATCCAACATATTTTTTTTAATTTTTAATTGTAATTCACGAACTTGACTATAGGTTGTAACTATCCTCAAATACAGTTCATTCCTGAAAATATACATTTCAGACCCAACTATTTTATCTTACCAAAATAAGCACACATACGACGGCCCAAAATAAAAGCTTACACCATACAGAGTAGCCGTATCTATAGAGCACACCTACACTGTGCCAGTGTGGGTGCTCCCTATTTTCGCCTAGTCCCTGTCTAGGTTTGTTACGAGCCTAGGGAATAGGGTGCGCCTAGATAAATGTACTGATCGCAAGAAAGCTCAAAGTATTTTTCGGGATAAATTTCAATACCTACCATTTCAAAGTGTGGTAATTACTATCATTAGTTTTACCTAACAATATCGTCAATTATCGTTTACGTTGTTTTGTTATTAATAGTTATATATAAGATTTATGTGTGCAATAAAGTATGTTCTTATATCTAATATCCCAATGAAGGTGATTCGTTTGTGAGTAGTGTGAAATTAGTTTTGCGCCCGTTGCTAACCAGCAACGGGCGCAAAACTAATTTCACTCTAATTTAATACTACCAAAGATCGTATAATATCTAAAGGTTATATCAGATATATATTCTTTTGGAGTGTATTGACATCATTTTGACAGATAGACATTTTATTTGTTAAAGCAAATACTTACAAGTCATAAAAGCTATAAGTAAAATTAAACATTATGAAAAAAATATATTAATATTAGTATCAGTAATCATCACGATACATAGTGTACAAAAATATTCATAATAAAATGTTTATTGAATGTCATAGAATTAGTAATTTAAATTATAATAAAACTTTTTTGTCCAGAAAATCCTCGACCATAAGTACCTACGCCTTCTCGATGAGCCACAGCTAAGTTTTTTTTTAAAGGAAGCTAGGCTGGGTGTATTTGACAACGTAAGCATTGATTTACATAATGCTATAATTTCTACTAATATTATAAAGGCGAAAGTTTCTGCCGTTGTGTTTGGCCGACGACAACGCCAAAACTACTGAATGGATCAGGCTGAAATTTTGTATAGATAAGGATCCCTGGATTAACATATCAATAGCAAGATTTTTATCCAAAAAACGCGTGCGAAGCCGCGGGCAGAATATAGTCCTTTATATGTACCTATGCCAATACATATAGGTCCTCCAAAACGACAATTGTTCAGAAATTTAGCGTGAGTTCATAATAGCCAATGATTGACAATGTGCACAAAACTTCTTATTTGCTAGCTGAATTACATTTACAATAATAATAATAATAATGCTGGACAATCCACACAGCATCATCTAGCCCCAAAGTAAGCAGAGCCTGTGTTATGGGTACTAGATGACTGATAAACTTAATACAATACATAACATAGATAGATATTTTTTATTATATATAGAAAATACCCAGAACACCCGGAACAAATATTTGCAGATCGTACAAACATTTGTCCCAAGGCGGGAGGATAATAATACAGAATATATCAATATCTGTTTTTTTTTAATAGGTATTTTCTTTTTTTTATCTCGCTACATTTACGTGTCTTGGACCTTATGGGCAAATGCCACCCCCTTTAACTACTTTTACTATAACTTCTCTGTCTCTTGATGTATAAATTGCAGCAAATAATACTTGATTCGACAAAAAGCTTTTATGATATTCTTTTAAACTGGAAAATTTATTTTGGGGTTCCATACCCGAAGGGTGAAAACGGAACCCTATTATTAAGCCTCCGCTGTCCGTCCGTCCGTCTGTCCATCTGTCACGTGACTATATCTCATGAACCGTAAGAGGTAGACAGTTGAAATTTTCAGATAATGTGTAATTTGTTTGCCGTTATAACAGCAAATAATAAAAATAAAATAAATATCAAAATTAAAGGAGCTCCCATACTACAAACGTGATTTTTTGGCTATTTTTGCTCTTAATTTGTCAAGGCTGTATCTCTTGAACTACAATAGGTAGACACATGAAACTTTCTATAATTTAGTAACACTTCAACTGTATTAATAACAAATACTAAAAATAAATTAAGTTGAAAATTTAAAGGTGTCTCCGAACAAGTGAAAATTTAATGTTCTTTGAAAAAGTTGGCTAAATTTTACGGAACCCGGACTCGCACTTGGCGGTTTATTTTATGTTGTCACTTCCAGAAGGTAAATAGAACATACACAAACATTTTTTTATTTAATAATGTTGGATTTTTCGTTGGACTATCTCCTAATCTAATTAGTATAAATTACACTGCTGTCCGTACTTAAGTCGAACCCTTTCTGCCAACGATTTGTTTTAAAGGTCGTCGCCCTCGTGCCCTCTTGCTCTGACACAAAAATACGCACATTTTTTATCCCTTTCGCACACAGAGGGAAAGACCGCCTACGGAACCTTGTCAAGGAAAAGCTTTTAATTTTTCCACCGGAAGTCAGATTTTCAATTATTTCTAAAAATTTTTTTTTTTAATTTTGCTTTGTAATGTTTTATAATTATTTATGAATATTAAGTAATTAATAAGGAAAATTAAGAATATAAGTAAGTTACGTAGATAGAGTACCTACTCTACATAACATTGTTAGAAAAAACCAACACAATTTGGATTTATAAACCTAAACAAACACGACTGATAGAAATCAAAAAGTTTTAACCGTTAAAAAATCTTGACAAGAAGCTAAATAAATAAAAATAAAAACTTTCTTTATTCAGACGCTGTCCATAAATTACAGATTAAGTAGGTAGTAGGTACATACGTAACTCGTAACAAAAATCAAAGATGAAATAAAATAATAATTTAAAGTTACATATGTCATGTAGTAATGAAATAAAATAATTCTGTTAACCTCGACATCAATCATGGACATCATCTGTCTCTCATCTACCAGTACCTAATAATACGACATCAATTATATCAGAATAATCCACGCACTTTGCATGATTAGCATTTCACAGCCACGGATGTACCTCACTCACTCATGAACAGTTCCAGCATTAGGGGTCAAAGTAGAACTAACCCTGGTCGATTAATTAAACTAATTTTTATATTAATCGAATAATGATATGCAGTACAGCATAAAGTTGTTAAAAAAATATTACAAGCTTACACGCAACGTAAGTTTCGTAAAATTGTAATTTCGAAATTGCCATTTGCCATAGGCGTAGGTCAGTAACCTAACCGTCATTCATTCCATTTTCAAACTTGGAATTCCGAGTGAAGAAGCCACTCACACAACTAAACTAACGCACACTACTAAAGAATTGGGCGTGTACACACACTTTATTTATGTAGGCCACGCACACATTTACCCTCTTTATGGGTCGACACACAAACACAAAGAAGTTTATTTTCTTATGAAGTCAGAAACAAACTTTTTACGAGTTGCGTAAATTGGTTTTGATGATAGTTACCTAAACATTTTTCTAATTTTGTTGTTCATCAGTCATTTTGGTAGACAGGTATATTAATTAGGTACTCATGAGATGTTTTTGAATATGTACCTAACATATTCAAAAAAATATCTGGACTCAAAGAAATTAGAATAGCCCTATGTATGTAAAAGAAAATATCAACGAAATGAAAATGTTTACCAACTCGTATATAAAAACGGATTTACCGTTTTTATTTAAATATTGAATAAAATTATTTTTTTAACACTATAATGCCTAAATTCATTTTAATTTCAGCTTTAAGCGTGAGCAGCTGAGGTCCTTTGAAAGCAACTAAAAATAAACTAAACTTTCAGCAACACAAAAGTTATTTTCCACAAAAACTTTCGTAAAAACTCACACACAACAGAAAGAAGCCATAAATCAAAACGTCCTGATTCTTAAGGCGTACGCACACCGCTCCATATGTATATTCACGTGTTCGTTGGTGTGCGGTGCGTTTGGGGTAGGTTACGGATTGGGGTGGGCCGGCCGCCGAATGTTAGGCTAGGTTCAGAATAATATAGTGGGATTTGTGAGAATCGGTCATTGTGTTCGTTTTGACAATTGTAATAATGTGCATCAATACATAATGTGTGTGTGTTGATGATGAAACATCCTTGTTGATTATTAACTGTGAATTATGATTATTGTGTGTGAATATGAATATTTATTGTAGGGAGGCGAGTAGTTTCCTCAATATGAAAAAGAAACTAAACTTACCCACGTAATTTAATATGATTCAATGCATACATAAAGGAGCTCTTTAAATTTCCGTTATAAATAAATACTAAAGTCCTTAAGCATGACACAAACTAATATGGATTTAAAATTGCAACATTCACAGCTCAGGCAAATACCTACTGCATATCGCAAATAAAACTAAAAAGTAAACAGATAAAATGGCGCAAACCAAGATGTTATTATCCGATAATGCCATTTGCAAGTTCAGTTACCCGACTTGCATTCTTATTTCGTATTCAGATGTCGAACGTGTTACGTTGATAGAAGTTAACGGCACCGGATAAAAAACTCGCTATTACCGGTTCTCTCTGGTGAAACCGGAACAAAGCTGGACCATTAAACATTCTTTGACGTTTGTGCCTTGATAACGCACATTTAAAAGTTTTATTTCACCAATAAATACTGTCTTTTAATAGTCAAAACAAAAAAGAAATGTTTATGAAATTGAAATAGTGATAAATTACTCATTCATCGGTCAATAACTCATTGATAAATAAAATAAACTTCAAACTAAGCACTTGTTTTTAATAGTCAAATAATCAGTCATTGTATAAATTAATGACCATAAATCGTCGCAATCGATAAAAATGTCATCAAACCCAGCATTCATTCGTAATCAGAACAAACGGGATAAGAAACAAACCACAGACTGAAAAAATACGTACAACATCCCTATTCCCACGTATTAATAGAGGTATTGAGTATCAACGAGTGAACGATCTTTCGGTGTCGAAAAAAAAACGTCATCGGCCAATGCTCGTGGTCGGCAGTGTACGGTGCGACTGCGTTGCTCGCAAAAAACCCGGGTCGTCGACCTCACGGCGTGTCCTTCGAGAAAGCTTGTGTGTGTAAGTGCGTAAAGTGCGCGTTTTTCGTTCGGACGATATTTCTCTGTGTGCGTAATGCGGATGCTAGGGTGCGTAAAAAATGCGTGTGTGCGTAGGTTGGAATGGACGGAGTGGATGAACGGCTTTAGCCGGAATTTTTGCTTAAAAAAACTAGGAATAGGATCAACTTCCTATAAATATTTTCCTACATTTAATTACTTACCTACATAATGTTGTTTTTGTGTTTTTTTTTTACTAACTAGATTTGCCGCTTGCTTGCTTGATTAGGAAAATAACAATCTTCCTACTCGTCTATTCTATCATATTATTATCATATTATATTATATTATTGTATTTATATGTATCTATTTTTTTTTGTCGTAATATAATAATTTTATTACTTATTTATTACTTTTATAGCTCATAAACTACCTACTAATAATGTTCAAAGATAAAAAAAACAATTAAAGTAATTACCCGGCTAACTTTGCAAACTTTAAAAAGTCGCGTTGATTATAAAAGGCCGAACTCGACCATGCCTAGGTTCTAAAAATTTTGTCATTAGAATGCTAGGATAGATAGCCTAGTTGCCAGCCAATGTTTTTTGTAAAACTCTTAATAAGCCTTATTTGAAGTCATCCATACTTAGATATGGTAGGTACCTTATTAATATGCTAATTTAGATGTTCATGTAAAAGAAAACCACCATTTTTGTAAACGGTGCATTGGGTAGTACTAAATTCTTTGAAAGCATTTAAACTTTGAGATATTTTGAATAGTTTCTTAGACCCGTATTATAAAAGCTTGCTCAGTCATCGATCTATGCTTGAGTAACGATTTTCTATGGCAAAAGCGTTACTAAAGCATAGATTCATGACTGAGCATAGTTTCATAATACGAGCCTTCGACTGATAAAGTCGTCTTAGCAGAAAATTTAATTAAATAAAGAAATAGGCATGTAAGAATAGTTTAAGGCTGTGTTAACGTTATAGAATCAAATTATTTATTTTTTTAGGGCTGGTGCGGCGGCAGATTTGGCCGAGGATCTCAAGAGCCGTAAATATGCAGGTCTCGACAGAGCCTACATATTTGCTCCCTTTGGGGTCGATACCCTAGGTCCGTGGGGTACCGAGGCTCTCCGGGTTTTTAAAAAGTTATCTGAGAGTCTCGTCAAAGCGACGCGTGACCCGAGAAGTGGTGGGTATCTGGCGCAGCGCATCAGCATTGCCATACAGCGGGGCAATGCAGCCAGCGTCTTGGGGACACTTCCGACTGGTATTGATACGGATCAGTTGATCTACCTGTAGATTGTTTGCAACAGTCTGCAGTTAGCTTAATTGTTTCAATTGTAAATACTAGTTCTTATTTGTTTTTATTATTGAATTGTAATTTTCTTCGTCAATAAATATTTATTTAGTCTCATAAAGCTTTTTTTTGTACAACTCGACACAAAAATTCCTTCCATCGCCTCTTATTCAACAAAACTTATTTTCCATTATCCAACCTTTCAGAACTATGGTGAAAAACCAACTGAGGTTTTATAATTACGAGCTAGGACCACAAAACTCTGTTAGATACGAGCAAAAAAAATGCCATCTATCAAAATAATCGTACCGTTCCACAAGTGACAACACGGTTTAGTTTGCTACGTTGTTACGACATGTCGTAGATTGCTACGTTGCTACGAAAATACATCTTGTTACTTACATAGCAACGACAAGATGTACGGACGACGACGTAGCCTGCTGCTAGCCTGCTAGGTTGCTACGAAAGATGTAGGTACTTAGCTTGCTACGCTGCTACGAAAATACATCTTTTGCTACGCTGCTACGAAACGTCGTAGCTTGCTACGCTGCTACGAAAATACTTATTTTGCTACGCTGCAGCGTGTCGTGCTAGCAAAACGTGTCGTTGCAGCGCGCTGCAAGGACACGTTTTGCTTCGCAATTCATGCGCCGTGTCACGCCACTATACCGAACAACTGCCAGATATCAGTCAAGACCAGATTGTGTTGGCTCTGAAGCAGACTAAAAATTTAAAAGCCCCCGGTGAGGACCAAATTACTTCAGAACTTTTGAAAGCAGAATGAGCCCCTATTATACAGGAACTGCAGAGCCTCTTTAGATAAATTAATTAAATAAAATAGATAGATAAAAGCCTTTATTTGCAACTTCACACACTGTCCGTTGTGTGTGAAGTTGCAAATAAAGTTCTCAACTTGCCGAGGTGCCACTCCGCGAAGCTTGTGAAGACGTAGGAAGATTCTGCGCTTCTGGACGGAGTTAGGCTGATTATGGACCAAATCTAGTTCAAATGCGGACGTAGGAGTCCCACCTACGTCCGCACATCTTAACGTTAACCTTAATTTCAGACACACTTAAACAAAAAAACAATAATACAGTACACAATCTAGGTTAAATGTCTGTGTGTGCCAGTAAGGCAAAAAGGCCATGACAAAGGGCATGCTTTTTAATGTAGTCCTGCATTATGGGAGATATTTAACGATACAAACCTTGCTACGTTAATACGAAGACTTCACTTGCAGCGTTGCTACAACGCGATAGATTGCTACGCTGCTAAAAAAAGATTTCTGTTACTACGCTGCTACGATGCGTCGTAGTAAGACCAAAAGCACGTTAACGTTAGGTTAAAATAAGAACGTTCCGTTCTTATTTTAAAAAGCGTTCCGTTAAGTCCGGCTTTAGTATAGCGCTTCCCATCACTACTTGCGTGCGAGTGGCTACGCATTTTGCTCTTAATTTTGTCATTAGATACAATGCGAGGGAATTGCCGTCGGACCCTGATTGCTTCAGTTTTTTTTTTGCTCAAATAACAACTACGAGTATTTTAGAAAATGGTCGGTGTGTTAGAGTTGTAAGGAGGTAGGAGTATGCAATAATGTAAATAATTATTAAAAATGCTGGACAGTTCACACAGCATCGTCAAGCCCTAAGCTAAGCAGAATTTTGTGTATGGGTTGGAATTGATAAAATGAATGCATTGCGTTAAGATATCTAATTAAAAAATTGTCGCTTACGTGACAATTTTAAAGGAACTTTTTGAAAATATGTATATAAATAAATAAATAACACTCGGAGTTTTCGTAAGATATATCTAGATCACAACAGCTTTTCTGTTTTTTAAGATCAACATTTTTAACAATTTAGCTCATGTCTACTAACAGTAGATAATATGATCTTGTCTTGGACAAAACCTTCCCAAATTTCTCACTACTTCTTTCTGACAGATGCTGTCTCTATCACCTTTTACGTGATTATCAACCAACCTTTTTTTGTTCGTATACATAATGTTCATACAGCTTTCTAAAGAGCTTTACATTTTAGACAAAGCTTGTGCCATAGCTAAACGACACCCCTCCTTACTCGGGAACATTTTAAAAGTGGAATACTAGAATGCCAAGTCTTGTAGCTAATGATTCGGTAATTTTGTTTAGAGTTTAGTGCCGCTATCTATATTTTCGAGTTGGATATTGCTACTGTTTTCAGGGGTTGTGAACATTTTGCTTTTTGTTCCATTTTGTTTTTCTTTTGTTTGTTTTAGTCCACTTATGTACTTAACAATGGCAGACTGTTGAAAATTTATATTCCTAAATTCAAGCTGTATACTGCAGTTTTAATCTAAACTAGTTAGCTTTTAAGAAAAACGTGTTTTCGAATCAAAACGGTTGTTATAATCCAAGAGAAAATTAAGAAATGTCAATAACTAACTAATAAAAGATTTTTTTTGGTTCATATAAAGTTATTATTATTTACCTATTTTTCCTTTTCCTTTTATAATAAGGTTCCGTATCCGAAAGGTGAAAACGGAACTCTATTACTAAGCCTCCGCACCGTCCGTCCGTCCGTCTGTCAGAGGGCTCTATCTCATGAACCGTAAGAGGTAGACAGTTTAAATTTTAGAAAATGTTTACTATTTCTTTTGCCGCTATAACAATAAATACTAAACACAAAATAAATATCAAAATTAATGGGGGCTCCCATACAACAAACGTGCTTTTTTTGGCTATTTTGGCTCTTCATTTGTCAAGGCTGAACTACAATAGACACACGAACACACAAAACATGAAACTTTCTATAAATAAGTAAAACTTAAACTGTAATAACAAAAAATATTAAAAATAAAATTAAATTCAAAATTGAAATTTTGAAGTTCTTCGAAAAAGTTGCCTGATTTTTATGGTACGGAACCCTTCGTGTGCGAGTCTCGCACTTGGCGGTTTATATATAATAATGTGTTCAAATCGCTTAAGGTCAAAAATATTCATATAAAGTTAGTTTAGTCTAGTTTTAGGCTGCAAGTAAAGTGTCATTTGATAAATTGGCTAATCAATCATAATCTCTTTGAGGTAGAGTACTTATGTGATAAAAAAGAAAACTTTATTTATTTAAACAAAAATGTATCCCATTGTGCAGGTAATTGTTTTTGATTTTTTTTTTAAATAATAAATGCAAATAATCTTTAAAACACTAAACAGCTACGTTCCAATTTAGCTAAGCGCGCCAATTACCTACTGTAAGGGCGGGGACACACAGCAAACACACACCGCAAATAAAGGTGAGGAGAGGTTGTATCTAGGGACATAGATACATCTACGTGTATCTACTGCAACTATTTGAAGGGTAGTACATTGGTGAAACGACAACATTAAATATTCTCACTTGGATATTTCAGTAAATGATACTCAACTAGTATGTACTTATCTACCTATGAAATAATATTATTCTTCGTTCGAAATTAAAATAATGGATGATCTGAGCTTTGCGTTTGGTTTGACGATAGTATGTAGACGTCATCGCGACGTCTCATTTATCTATGGGATTTTTTGGTGGAGCGCCTCTACGTTCGGACATGCAATTCTCATACGAAAATGAAACGTCACGATGACGTCTCGATACTATCGTTAAACCGAGCTCAAGGCTCTTTCTCATACCAGGGATTGAAACAGAAAAGTTTTTGAGTAAGTCTGTCTGTCTAACTAAATTGTTCAAAGCTCAGTTTTGTCTAAGAAGATTACCTTCTTTTCCAAGTTACCAGTAAATCCCCTTGCTCCCTACCCAACTGTTATTTAATTAGAAATTTAACATATCCATTTCTCGATTCAGTCCTGGTAAAAGAGTGTCTTGTAAAGTCCACACGATGGAGTAATGTGGGCGCGCCGTGTGTAGGTGTTAAATAATGCACTTTATAGGTCACTAGACGAGGTTTCAATCACGGACGAAATGTGTTAGTGTTTCAATGTTTTTTTGTTTAGCCATCACTGGTGTCTACAAAAAGAAGCTTTCTGTATTTTTTTTTACGATGGAAATAAAAAAGGACAGCGAGATTTTTAGTGGTGTCAAATGAGTTTAATTTAGTTTGTGCAAATACCGAATCGACGCACATTATATGTGAATTCACTGATAAATTTGCTTATTCAAATAAAAAATTTGAAATGATCCGCTTTCGTATTTTTTTCTTTAACCAGGTACTTATTCAGAAGATAATACTGCAGAAGATAAAGCTGGACATTCAAATAATTTACACAAAATAATTTAGCCTGCAAATAAAGAAGAGCTTGTGTTACGTTAAGCGAAACATATGACTCGGTCTAAAAGTCTTTACTTCTTATCTATGCTTAAAGTTCTGTAAGAATATAAAAATATATTGAAGTGAGTCGCTAGCTATCTAACACTTCATCAATTATTAGTTTCCAGCCTATTTTGACTAGAATAGTGCACCCATCCAACCATACATAGCGAAACATTATTTTATTCATCGATCATTAATAAGTATGTCATTATTTGTGCCATAAACCAAACCCACATTAGTAAATAATCCTTTTTTTTTTCAGACAGGCACGGAAGCGTGCTTTATTTTATATTTATAAGTATTTTACTTATGCATATGAAATTGCAGTGTTATCGAAATAGGTCGGTTAATTGTAAATAATAATTAGAAGAATAATGAACTAAGTTGAAAACAGGAAAACCTTGTGCATTCAATTTAATTATGTGCATATTGAAACATGGATAATTTTGAAATAAATGTTTGACAAACTAAATTAAAACTAGTTAATAATGTGCATAATTATTGTATTTTCCTAGGACGCAGTTTCCTATCACAATGCATATACATTATACATTATGTTTATCCTTAATCCCCTTGTGTTTTTATTATTTTGTCATTAGTGTCGATTCTTATGGAACCAAAACCCAAACTAACTGGCCAATAAATGTTACTATTCCTTTTTTTTAGATCGTAGGAAAGGGACGGCTACTTTTAAGGCTAGATATTTTAGGTTTTTATGCCAACAGAATCTAAATTGCAAGAATTTTCTTGTCTACATAAATAACTTTTCAATTTGGTTAAGACGCTGTCTTTATAATAGATCCACGCCCTACACTTAATCTAATTAAGTACCTACAGTAAAAGAACGCGTGGTGTCACGGTGTGCCACGAACTTTATGTTATTGTGCTAGCTTTTTTCGTTTAGCGACTGAATAGACAACGTTTAGTTTTGTAGCTGGATGACTGACTTTATATAATGGGGATTTTATTTTGTTAAATTTTCAGCTTTTTTAAATACTTAGATTACTGAGTTTTATGTAAAGAGATTGGTTTATTTTATTACCAATAAGAACTAGATGTATAAGTTTCCAGCCCCGCTGTTAATATATATATTATGTTTGCAGTACAAAGTAAATATGTAACATTTTAATTGAAAACTGAGCGTAGATAAAACATAATGCTACGAAAAATAAAAGGCTCGAATTCAAACACATTTTACATCCAACCAGCAACTTTTAAAAACATTTTGCTGACAAAATAAAAAATCACGTTCCACCGCGCGAGGTAGAATACAAACAAGCCTATTGTCAAAAATAACCTAAAAAAGTTGGTCTGTTCCGAATCATCAGACAGCCAACATTAAAAAAACAAAAGGTCATTGTCCACGTCAAGTCAGTGGAATTGACAGGCTCCGCCCGCGCTCCCTATTGGAGGGCCAGAGTTCGAAATTCAACAAAAACCGGCAATCTAGTTCCGCCTTCAAATTCTTTTTGAGCGCCAAAATGGCGTCGAACTATTTGTTTAAAGAACGTTAGTTCGGTTTGTGGGTTAATTAGGATGGACCGATTTGAATTTTGAATTGTGCTAAGTATTGTTTCGTTAGCGTTGTTTTAAAAATTTGTTTTCTTTTAATGTTTTCGATATCATTGTATTTTCCCGATTGTTTTTGCACTAATAATGATATGGTTTTAGAGTTTTGTTAAGAAAAAAACTATACCTACGTACCTATAGGTTTTTTGGCCGACACGCTTAGGTTTTGGCTACTGAGAGTTGATACTGAAAGAAAACGCTAAGTCCCGTTTTTTTAAACTCAATATATCTATTGTTATCATCAAATTGGTAGGTACTAGGTAATTATTTGTAAGTATCACAATGTGAACCATGTTGGATTTATTTTACGCGTCAGTCTTTTCTCCAATTTCGGACTAAAACAAGATCATCGAGAAAGCTCACAAAACCAAATCATCGACAACTTGTTTTGTAGAATACATGTTGTCATATAAATATAGAGACGTATAAAAGTAAGCAAACATTTCCAGTCTCAACATTCGAAAGCCAGACTCTAGTACCTAAGTCTAACCTCTAAAGTCTAATCAAACAACTGAATCAACTCATCGTGCCAATCAATTCATAAATATCACTTGCCTACGAGTCAAGGTCCCTCTGCCCACAACCATTTATCTGATAGATAAGTGCTGATACCAATTCCGGGTGTAACCAATCATAGGCTAACATAGGATGCAAAATGGCGGATTTTTATTGTGGGTAACTCTTATCTAACAAATTGGAACGCATGTCATGTCTCACTTGAAATTTATTTTACCATCGCTGAGTAGCGACAAATCAGACATTATGAGTAGGTACTTAGTTACTCATGAGATAATAAACCGCCTACGTTTTTATCTGTTGTGCACCTCCATGAGTAAGTACTACTTAGGAAAAGTTTTTTTTTACCCTTTGTTTAGTTTTGGGTACTTATGAGTTTTCTTGTTGCAGCTTGGATTGGGCTTATTCTAGATTTTTTTTAAGTTATTCGAGTCTGTACATAGTCTACCAAATTGTATTCAGAGACACATATTAGGTAGGTTGCCGGCTGCCATAACTTTTAAAAAAAATATTTACTTCCCCTATTTTAATTTTAGAAGGTTGATAGTTAATGAATGTGGCCGTCTTTAATAAACTGGGTCTCTCATAGAAACCGTTACCCATCGACATGTATGTACGTACTACGCACTAGATTGCGTATTACAAACACTCACTTTGTCAGATTGAACTGTACTGCAATCCGTACACCTTACTTTAGTGTGTTCGACATTCATGCACCGTGGGAGCGTATACTTCTTGGACTTGGATTTTCGTATTATCGTGTGAACCTGGACGTAAATAACGAGAAGTAATAATTCAGTAGTCAAGTAGATAAGTACAATTATTTGTTGTATTATGTGAATAAATAAGTAATAATATCGTAATACCACAGCAGAAAATAATAAAAAATAATTAAAGAATAATTTTTCATAAACGCCATTATAATCATAGACTAAATAAAACATGCAGATGTTGTAGGTAAAAATATGTGACTGATTGATGGCGGTGTTTTTAGAAAGTGTTTTAATTACTTTGATAAATTTAACCGACTTCGAAACAAGGAGGTTCTATGTTCGGCTGTACATACAGCCGAACATAGAACCTGTTTTTTTTAAGTGTGCTCGTCGATTTCTCCGTTATTTATGGACCGATTTGGATATTTTTTTAGTTGTATAGAGGATGCTCTCGAGGTGGTCCCATATTTTTTTTATTCCCGAGAGATTTCTATTCATCCCGCAAAACTTAAAAAACAGTTAAAAATTAAACGATTCGAAGTCGGTTTTAAGTCTTTTCAAAACAATAAAATTAATGAAATTGTATTTCATGTTTTTTCCTTTCACTACAACATATCAACAACAATGAACAAAGTTCAGAAAATATGACGAAATGCGCATTTCGATACTGCATAAATACATTATATTTGATTTCTTATTTAACTTGATTTTGAACTAAAACTTGTTTATATGAAATAAACGCATAACATTTCTTTTTCTTTTACATTTCTACTTTTTGGTAATATTTTTTTTTAAATAGAGAATGTATTCTTACGATGTTTTGTAGTAACAAAAACTGTGTCACCTCTGCGCGGTGTAAAATCTATAGGGTTGACAAAACGTGTCAAGCGTCAAGTCAAAAATATACTCTATAGGCGATCTAGCGCTGAATGTTTTCATAGTTTGGTTATACGACTTAGATAAATGTTTTAGAGCTGCAGCGCTCGCCGCGCGCAGGTCCCCGCTGTCATCCGTCATCCAGCAAGTTGCGATACGTTTTTTGTTTGGAATAGCTTCTCTAGTACGTAGTACATATAACTCAGTGCCGTTACCTAATTTTTTACATACATACATACATAGACGATTAAAGAATGTATCGTGGGTAATATAGGTACCTACTTATGTGTGCAATTGTGCATCTAGAGCTACTATCCTAAAAACTGTAAAACACATTTTCCCTTGGGATCTTTGACCGTCTAGATAAACATAGATCCTGAAAATCCTGGGCAATGGACATGGCATCTACATACTTATTAAACTTAATCTACTCTCCTTTTTTTTTGGATTGGTTGATTTCTTCTTAGTAGCTGGAGCTAATAAGGTCGGAATCCTGTCACCGAATAATATATCAATCGCCTTCTTCTCGTTTTAATTTTCAATTTTATTTTTTAAAAGGTCTTAGAAATCTACCGGAAGATCGTTACTAAATCGCCTACTTGTCAATAGGCATATGGACATAAAAAACTAGGTAGGCATTCGAAAATCATAATTATGCTTTTTTGGAACGTGGCACGGAATAAAACCACGATGGAGCGTCGTGAGATCGTGGTCCAGGGCAGAAAGGAGGGCATGAGGTCTCGTGGTCGCTCTCCAACCAAAACTAGCTAGATGGTCGGACCTCATCACCTCTCTGACACAGTCCACCATGACCGACTGCTTCCACAACGCAACCAACCGGAAACGATGGCAGCGCATTGCACGAGCGGCCTTTCATCCGGACCCCATTATAACCACGACCACTCTGCCAAGAGTCACCGACTAGGAACATAACAAGAGCAACAAATTACTTTCTCTGACAGATTAAGATTTGACGAAAACCAGCACAATCCCATCACAATTTTCTTTAAACTGACCCCCTTATAAAATCTCATAAACTTTCCAGCAAAAAAGCGATTCAGCGGTTTCCAAGTCACTTGACCCGTTCAAGTGGCGCATCCGAATCTTCGGCAAGCTTCGCCCTCTCGTTCTTCGCAGTTTTATAGGTCGGACGTCGAAAACCGTCTGAGAGGTATCGATCGAGCTTTGTTATATCTTGTTTCTTGTTAATAAGAGATCTGGACTTTGAGGGCTTCTGACCATTTTGCCTTAAAGCGTTCAGTTTGATGGTTGCTTTGCTCTAAGTTTGAATTTAAATATTGGTATGTCTAGTTGATTGAGTGCTTGTGTTTATAACTTGTGTTTTTTCAGTTGGTACTGGTTTGGTTGTAAAAGGTACGCGTTCGAAATTTAAAAAGGAATGTCGACCACAAACTTTGTCATAATCCTTTTCCTTATCCGGATCCAATCTGGAACCACTTCAAAAATGTTCTATTCTTAATTCAAATAAATATGCGGGTAAATCGGCATTGGTCAAAGAGTAATAATCAGATAGGGAAGTTAGTTTATAGTGAATACCAAAATGATTAAAAATTATATTGTTACTTATTCATAGACTTTAAATTCCAGATACATTCAAATCCATATCAAAGACATATTAATATACATATACATGTTGCATATCGTATCTTGTGCGGAATTTCGGGGAATGTCTTGTGCAGGTCATTGAACTGTATTTGGAAACGTCAATGCCCAGACAGTACTGACATACATACATACATGCATACACTGTTATTAACTGCGATTGATTCGGATACCTATATCGTAGTTGTGTAGGTATTGGTAAAATGATTGGTTCTCAGACATTCAAACGATGAGGGTTTGTCTTGAGTTGAAATGCTCTGTTAATTGATAAACCGTTTTGAATACTGTTTGGCTAAAAATAACTCTACAAAGCTTTGTTTTATGTAAAAATTTCAGGTTGATTGTTTGGGTTGGATTTGAAGATGCTTTTCCGTCGTAGCTAGTAGTCGTAGAAAGTAGCCACAACATGCATTAAATTTTAAAAGGTTAATGCGTAATAACATGACACAAACAGCTTTATCCTAATAAAACTATATAGGTGAAAGTGGATTGTTCACAACGCCAAAACTGCTGAAAAATAGGGTCGAAATTTTGAACGCAAGAAGTTCTAGGGTTGGATTAACATAATTTTACTTTTTGTCATAGAACCACTCGTGCAAAACCATGGAGAGGAGCTAGTAATTTATAACGTCACTTAATCAGATATACCTTATATGATTAGGTGACGTTCTTTGGTAAGAACACTTTACCTTACCGTTAAATAATGCAAAACCGGAAGGACAGTTTGAAAACGGAATTACCAACAGAATTTCATCAAGTATAGACAAATCGACACACAAAAACAAATATTATTTAAAAAGTAAGACAAACAAGTGACAGTAGCAACCGGAATTCCGGATGGCCACTCATCACACTGACTAACTTTATTGCAAATTATTATTTAGTTTTATATGTTTATATTTGTACAAACAATAAATGTTAAACTACTTAGTTATTTGAAAGTTAAAACAAAAGTAGGAAGTATAGTATGTCATGCTTATTTAATCCGAACGGCTTTCTAAATAAAAAATCTGACAATGACATCACATTTTAAAGTCGCTCTGTTGACCTCGTAATGTGAAAACAAATCTACTTTTATTTATATTGTGGTGCCCTTATGTTGGTACCGGAAGTCAACAATTTCTTAACGACTCTTTGTTTAAAAACAATGTCAAAATCCTCAAGTACTGCGATATATCTACCAATTACTCACTTTTTAATTAAATACCACCCAATGGCCTTAAGGATATCGCTAAAGTGCAATGACCTAGTGCAGCTACAGTTACATGAACCACAATATACAAATAAAAGTATATATCACACATATAAGGCACATTATGTTCCCTATGAGTCATAAAAAGTGTATTGAACTGATAAAGGGCCTAACTGTGAGTCTGACCTTAAATCGATATTGCAAACAAAAACATGTCATTTAATATATAATTTATTGTTATTTTAGATGGTATTGTAAATAATTGGCTATTGTTTTATATAAATATGTTGAAATATATGGCTCTATTTACTTTATAAATTGATAAAACTACGTAATAAAATGTCGCAGAAGCGATATTTCTTAAAAATCTCTGAATTTAGGTAGTTCTGTTGTGAAATGTGAATTTAAACAAGTATCATCATGCCTGTTCAATATCGATACTCCCTAATAGATCTTATAATATGTATAAGTAGTTGTGCTAAGTAGTATTTTTCACTTCAAATAAGTCTTCCTACCTGTAGTATTTCTTTGCTAACTTCTTACTAAAATACTATCTGACATCGGCAATGACTAATCGCTCTCCGTCTTCAAGCGCAGATTCCAAACCGATAACATTTAAAAATGGAACGTCAAAAGATGACTTTGCTACATTAGCGATAGCCAACCTCTTTGCAAACTAAGCCGCTCGATACCGAAAAAAAGTAAAAAACCTCTACGCCCACAATTCAAAAAGCGAACGCACCTCAAAAGCTGTCAAACTAGCGCGCTGACAGAAACCTGCCCTGCCTCAACTGCGAGGAACGTGCGGTCATTCACCGTAAATTTATTTTGTTTTTTGCCCGCATACAAACTAAATGCACACGTATATACACGTAATAAGTGCTAGATATAAATATAAAGCATAACCTCAGCCACAGATTAAATAAGTACCTCAACATCTGACGTTTGAGACTTGTACGCAACTGGATTCTTGGATGTACAGTCGAATACAGAGATGTTATGTTGTTTTAGAGATTTAAAGGTAAGTAAGTACTGTGATTTGTGTGAGAGGTACTCTACATAGTCTTTTTGTAATGTATGTTTTTACAGGACTGCTCGTAACTGTAATGTTTTCAGGGTTCATAATAATGTTTGTGAGTTTCATTATTCTACCATAATTTTAAAATGCCTGATCTGATTTGGATGTATGGGGCATCGATATAATTTTTTTTTTTATGTTGGTACATCGTGTAATTTTTTCAATTACCGTTCTAGAATGTAACAACCCCGCAATGCTGCGGGTTTGCTACATTCTTGGATATGATGTTAACTCTTCTGTCTCCTTATTTTGCGGGCATACATTTCCGGAGACGACTGTACTACGGTTCAGTTCAGTAGCTTTGAGGTAGTATCAGGAACAATTAAGTTTAATGTGTAAGTATTGTTTATTTCGTCATTAGAAACAATGAATATTATATATTAAACTGTTTGTTTATCGATAAAGTAAGTTAGAACGGTCTACCTATTTAATACCCTTTTTTTTTATACTTCTTTGGTTTATAAGACACTAGTTAGTACTAGCTTTAAGCTTTCTAAATACCTAAGGTACCTACCTAACCTACCTACTAAACAATTTTTTCAAATAAAATTATAATTTGGATGGTTTTGCTATTAAAAACAAACAAGCCACATGAACTTTTTTGAATCCGACTATTAAAAGTTTACTTTCATTTCCATTCGAATCTCAAGTACTGGCCTGTGCGCGAAATTAAGAAAAAGATAAGCCATAGACAAAATAAAAATGGCGGGAACAAATGACCGCGCACCTTGGAAAGCGCGCGTTTTTATCAAGACTTGTTCTTCGTATTTTAAAAGACGAATGAGCTGCATCACTTTTTACTTGAAGGAATTTATTTTGCTCCGTAGGGTTAGATAACCTGATCTGAGCCCGCGGCAGCCATTTTAGTTCTCTGCTACTAGAAATTATTGCTTTTTTTGCTGATCGTCAAAGTTTTGTTTTCTTTGGCTTTGTATTTGAATATTGCAATTTGTTGCGGATCTCAAGGAGTAAGATTTATTACACGTTTTGCAGTGTGTTGCAATTTTAAGATGTGGGTAGGTTGTGGACTCTGCATTTCGTTTAAAGTAGGTAGGTCATGCTGGCAATTCACATCGCCATTCGTGTTCGCGTATTTGTCGTTAAGAGTGAGAGCTATTTGGTATTCCGTAATCAAAAGAAAGAGAAGAGAGACGAATGCGCGAACATGAATAGCGTTGTGAAGTGCGAACATGAGGCAGTAAATTGTTTTTTTTTTATAATAGAAAAATAGGTATTATTTTATCTTCTCTATTCCTTGAAAGAACGTTGTTTGCTACAAAATCTACATCTTATATCTTATATGAAAATAATGTATACTTAATATAAAATATGACTTGTTTAGGTGCTTATTTTGTAAGCTTAAAGAAATAAAGATAATGGAATCTTAAATGTTTGGGGGAATCAGAATTAGTTCAACACATTCGGTTGGTTGAAAGAAATATGTTTCTGACAATGAAATGATAGCAGTCTTAGGTGTTATGACCATAGGTAAGTTGCGGCCTATACGCAGGCGTAGGCCTGCCGTCCGTTCCGTCCATAAAGCAAGTCTAAGCCAACGCCTTGTAAGACGGAAGCCCTAATACAATAACACTCGTGTAAATTGTACCTATTGATAATCCAACACCTGCATTCCACCGCTAAGATGCAGTGTAAAAGCCCTTAGGTATACTTACAAAGAGCTATCAATTCGCTCAAATAACAAGCATCTAAAATAGATGCAAAACTTCAAAATATTTCCTATCACCATTAATAAAAAATAAAAACAGGATGAATGAAAACATATTTTAGGTTAAAAGTTTAATAGGACTGTTGGCCTATTAAACTTTTTGGAGAAATCCAATAACAATAAATAATAAATGACATTAAGAAGCGCCATATTTAGTTTAAGATTTTTGAGATAAGTACCTACAGAGTTTGAAGATTTTATTTTTATTTTTATATCGTCGTTCACAATAGAAGTTTGTTATTTGGATATAGGACACTAAAACAAACAAAAAATATCTTTTAAAACAATGTCCTAAAGCGTGAGATATTCACCGATGAAAAAAACTATATTTTTTCTCCATGTGTGAATATCTCAGAAACTTGTATCTTTAGGACATTATGTTTTAGTATATTTTTTATGGTTTTAAAAATATGCATTTATGCATATACATATGTTGTGCGCAGCGATTTAGAAAATTTAAAAAAAAAGTGACGTTAGGGCTAAAATCTTCAAACCCCTTTCAGTAAAGCTGAAAAAATAGAAAGTGCTTTCAAGTTAGTTTAGTTTCAATAGATAATTCTTGTATGTCGTTATCCTTTCTCTCTAAATTATTGACAAAACGGACAAAACACTTTTTTTGCACATCGAAACATAAAAACACATTCCCTTTTCAAACATGGCGTCTCATTTAACTTATAAAGAACAAACATCTGCTCGCAAAGACAGCCAAAAAAGTTCACAATGACGTCCCAGACTCCAGACGAGAGTAATGAAATTGACAAAAAAATAACAAAACAAAACGTCCGTTTTGCTGTCTGCCGTCGAAATTGAGTGACCTCATTTTGGGATGTCGTGATAATGTAGATTATTTTTTTGAAGTGTGAGAGGTTTAATGTTTTTAGGTCCAAAAAGTATGCATGCTTTTTGTGTCAGTTGGTACAGCTTGGAGGTAGAGTCTATCTGAATAGCTTTTAAATCTATTAAAGTTAAACTGATTACTCGCTTACAAACCTATCGGAGCAGATATTGCGACATTTTTTGGGAATGTTATAGTATTCGATGTACTTTTTAGGGTTCCGTACCCGAAGAGTGAAAACGGAACCCTATTACTAAGCCTCCGCTGGCCGTCCGTCCGTCCGTCTGTCACAGGGCTCTATCTTATGAACCGTAAGAGTTCGATAGTTGAAATTTTCAGAGAATGTGCATTTTTTTGCCGCTATAACAACAAATAATAAAAATTAAATAAATATCTAAATTAAAGGGTACAAAAAACGTACAAAAACCGTGTTTTTATTTAGCTATTCTTGCTCATTGTTTGTCAAGGCTGTGCATCTCTTGAACCAAAAGACACATGAAACTTTTTATAAATAAGTAACACTTCAACAAAAAATACTTTTAATACAATAAAGTTGAAAATTTAAAGGGGTCTACCAGCAAGTGAAAATTTGATGTTTTTTTGAAAAAATTGTCAAATTTTTACGGTACGGAACCCTTCGTGTGCGAGCCGACTTACACTTGTCGGTTATTAGATATAAGTGATTGTGATTATAAGTAGAGCCCTCGATTAGGGATGTTAAAATCAAGACTTCTTCATGACTTTGATGTAGGTAAGTAGTTTATGTCCATAGATACTTATTATAAATGCGTATGTAGTTATATAATTGTTATTTGTGATATTGTATGTTATTCGGGATATAGTATTTTATATATTTTTATAGGTAGCGTAATATAATATGTATTATTATATGTATTAGTTTATTAAGTCCCTATTTTCATGATAAGAGAAAATTAATGATAATATGTATTTTCTATGTACAATAAAACATATCTATCTATGTAATGTATTATATTAAGTATATCAGTTATCTAGTACCCATAAAACAAGCTCTGCTTTGCTTGGGGCTAGATGATGTTGTTTGGGTTGTCCAGCATTATTTATTTATTTATTTCCGTAGATACAATAGATGTACACATAGAAAACACCAACAAGAACCTATAAGTTAATTGAGCTTTGGTCTTAGCTAGCACGTGCTTCGAATATTAATAATTTCTAGAAAAATCCAACGAGCCGTAAGAAAGTCGTTGACAGCTTGTAATCAACTACCAATCTACAAGTTAGTCATATCCGCTGGAAATGGATGGAGCTAGGCACCGGTGACTTTTAGAAACTTTAGGATAAATTAATAGCTTTATAACAAGGTCTTATTAAAGAAGTAAAATGATGATTTAAGGCTGGTGTATGACCCAACGGATATGAGAACACAAAATAAATATCTGTAGCAATATATATATAATTTGTTTTGGCTTTACATACGGCTAAAAACAACTCGAACTTAAAATTTCGAATTCTTTTTTATTCGAAATATGGATATTTCTTTTAGCGAACAAAAAATACTCAAACGCTATTGCGTTTGAGTATTGTTTGTTCGCTCAAAATATTTGTCAAAGTATTTTACAAAAATTGAACATGTCACGAATAAAATAAATTATTTATACGGCTACAGATAATTATTTTGTGTTCTCAAGGCCGTTGGACCATACACCAGCCTTAAGTAAATAATTGTGAGTGTTATGGGATATCCACCGGGGGCGGGCAGTACCGCCTCCTGCAGAACAATTCTACCACCGAACTGCGATCCACAACCCGCGTGTCCAGGTTGCCCAGCGTGGGGATTATGGGCATCACCCCCCCTGAGATAAAAGCCAATAAGGCGCTTATCAGGGGAGGCCTGCGTCCAGCAGTGGACCAATATAGGCTATTGATAATAATGTAGTAGGGTAGGTATATCTAATTGTTCTAATTTCCTTAAGTTTTTCAAACGCCACCGTCTATATTGTTCTCATAAGTCCAGTCCAACCCAAGGTTGCCTGGAAGAGATCGATCAAAGCGATAAGGCCGCCCTTTGTAATTCCTTGTTTCTCAGCATTTTCTCTGTGTTATATTTTCTGTTTGTGTGTTAGAATAAAGAGATATCTATATATCTATCTATTAGCTATCTATAGCATTTATTCGTCTCTCACAATACGTGCTTAAAAACTATTTAAGTACCCAAGAATAACACTAAAGTCATTAACAGCGGGATATTTATCATGATTTGCGTTTTGAGTTTTCCAATATTTAGGTTTAAGTACTTATAAGAACCTAGACAGCTTCTTATACTTAACGTCTAGTAGAAGCAGTCTACCTGTTTCATAATTATTGTCATATCGACTATGACCTGTTTAGTGAGAGAACTGGTTCCGAATAGGACCGCGAAACCCTTTTAAATTGTTAGGCTGCTTCCTCATAATGATACAGCATTGGTAGCCATCACAGATTTAATTGATTTTTGCTCAGGGCAATTTTTACTCGTGATAAAATGCTTACCTGAACAATGTAAACAAGATGCCTCGGTCTCAGATACATCACAGCCATCGCCAGTGTGTTCCTGGGCACAACGGAAACAACGGGGTTTCGATCTGCATTGGGCTTTAGTATGTCCAAAGAGACAACAGGAGTTGCATTGGATGGTGGGGAACTGTTAGATTTTGATAGGAATCGAATTATAAAATAAGAAGACCCTGGATGGAGGAATTTGCCCTTAAAACGTGACTACATCGACTATGACCTGTTTAGTGAGAGAACCGGTGCCTGTGATGGGTTTTAGAAAACCTTTAGTAGGTACAGGTCACTAGATTATGACATGAGTAAGTAATGAGTAAGTGCTAAATATAATAGAATAGAATATCATTTATATTCCAATGTCAAGAACTACCACAAAATTGTCCTTATTAAACTTTTGCGGAACAATACTATGGAGTCGTTAGATGAGTTTACAATAGTACACTATTAAAAAAAATTATAAGTTAATCAGTTATGTTTTTCTTGTAAGAACCTATATATATATAAATCAATTTTATTTAATGTCGGCGGCAGATTTGGCCGTGGATCTCAAGAGCCGCAAATATGCAGGTCTCGACAGAGCCTACATATTTTCTCCTATTGGGGTCGAGACCCTAGGTCCGTGGGGTACCGAGGCTCTCCGGGTTTTTAAAAAGATATCTGAGCGTCTCGTCGAAGCGACGCGTGACCCGAGAGCTGGTGGGTATCTGGCGCAGCGCATCAGCATTGCCATAAAGCGGGGCAATGCAGCCAGCGTCTTGGGGACGCTTCCGACTGGTATTGTCTTAAGTATATTGATATATCAGCTGAGCTACCTGTAGATTGTTTGCAACAGTCAGCAGTTAGCATAATTGTATTAATTGTAAATACTAGTTCTAATTTGTTTTTACAATTTGATTGTAATTTTCTTTGTAAATTAAGCATCATCATATTGAGGATGGTTTTCCAAAATCATTATGATCAACCAACGGGAAAAAATACTTACACAACAAGCTTTTTGATTTCTTAAGAGGGCGCAATGCGCGCCATTTTGTGAAAACAATAGGCATAGGATTTCACAAAAATCAAGTTTTTGCTTATTTACAAGAAAACTACACAACTTATGAAGAAACTTGGTTCAAGGAATCAAATAATTTGTAATATCCTACGAATCAAAACATAATATATTTCAATATAACCCCAGGGTTCCTGAGATCTCGAGCAAATTATATGCGAAACAGTGCCCTTTCATGATTTTTTTCTTTATCGTTATTTCACATCCAAGAAACCAAAGAAAAAATGTAGAATTTTATGTAATTCGAGTTTTTTACCACGGGGATCCCGTGTGTACTGAGATCTACTAGGTCTAGTTTGCAAGCCAAACCCGTTAGGTTCGCCCCTTAAAGCGTTTTCTCAGCTGTTGTTTATGAAAAGCTTATAGTTTTACCTTAATTTGTAATGGTCAATCAAATGTCCATTATTGAAAAACTTGATCAATACATGTTGTAGACGATATGATTAGAAGCTCTCTGAATTTTCGTTAGACGCTGATAATAGGCAACCGGAACTACATAGAAGTCCAATTTTCTATAAAGAGTGGAATAGATTTAAGTAGTGGAAACTAATCCACCCGGGCCATGGATCAGAGTGGAATAGATTCAAGCAGTGGAAACTGATCCACCCGGGCCATGGATCAGAGAGGACAAAAAAGTGGAAACTACTCTATTAGTGGATTTGCAAAGTGAATCAGAGTGGAATGGAGCCCTTATTATTTCCTCATTAGATCTACCTGTGTAGAGTAGGTACGTGTTTCTGGAGTCCTTATTCAAGGACTACGTGACCAGAAGCTTTTCATTAAACAAAAGCTTAAAAGCACTTGCACTAAAGCCCCACTCCATGCTTATATCATTCTAAAAGGGCCTTTGAAACCATTCGCTCCGTTCCGTAACCTAAGAGTATTCCTAGACCATAAACGTTACCAGTTGTAGGTTATGTTGTAACATTGACAGTCGACGGCGCGCGCGCTGCCTTGGCCCAGCGCACGCCTGCCATTGGAGAATGCAATGAAGGGCGCGAACTTGTGTCTTGAACCCTCGAATGACATGACAGGTGCGTTTCGACTTCTTTTTTTCGAATTTTGAATATAATTTGAATAGTTGGAGTGTTTAGTTTATTTGTGGGCGCTATTTTGTTTATTTTGGAGTTTAATTTTGAAATGTTTTGTTGTTTGATTAATATTGAAACTTTTGGGTTCATTATAAATGATGATTTTTATTATATTTTATGCATAATATTTTATCATATTGTTGCTTTTTCGCGTTTACAGCAACAGCAAGTCAGTCCACTCACTGGGAGTGGATTGACTTATCTGGTTTACGTAGTATACAAGTCGTAATTTATAGGACCTCATAACAATATTTTTTACTTTTAAATACCAGTTTTAAAGAGCAATAAAATATCAGGGTGCGTTGCCTTTTCGGTTGCGAGTAAATATCACCAAAATATGTTTCTCTTTATAGGTCAGAAGTATTAAAGTTATTTATAAGTTTGCTTGTATCTCATTTCCTGACAGCTGACCTTATATTTAAAAAAAAAATATAATGTTTTTGTGATATACCAACTTGTTGACAGCTTTATTTGGCTGTTGTATATCATGTGTAGATATATCAATTAAAAAAAAAATAGAAGTAGAGACAAGATGACTGAGAATACCTAAGTATATGTTAACTTTATTAGTCTTTACATCATTTGTTGAAAAATACAATTACAACTCTTGCTTTTGTCGATATACTAAATAATGTTTATAATTTATGCTTCAAAATTTAGTGTATTTTTAATATAAAACCAATTTTATTATCTAGGTATCTATGAAAAAAAAAACTGTAAGTATTGGTTCTATTATAGAAAACACTTTTGAAACATTTGAATATTGTATTATGCAAGAATGTTTTGATAAATATAAATTACGTAATTAAAATAATAAATCTAGCCCAGTAAAATATAGTAAATAGATAAATTCATTACACATTACCAAAAGCGCGGGCGTTTTTACCGACGGCAAAATTTTAGCCTAGAATGGCGCGTACATTCGTATTATTTACGTAGCATCAATAATAAGCTAATTTACATACTATTCAGTTAAAATTGTACTAAATTCTAACCTTATGTAGAGTAAAATTTATATTATAAAAGCTTTTAGCTTTATTATACGAAAACTTATGAAATATAAATAGTAATAGGTTACAAGGCTATATCAATTTATGTTATTTATGTTTTTAATGATAAGCAAGTAATGGTGTCGCAAAAACATTTATTTCAACGACGTCATTGGCCTTCGATCAAAATATAGGTTGCAATTTATTAACGCACACACGTGTACGCACACACACATTCGTGGTAGTTCATAGAAAAAGAGTGGGACAAACGTATAGGAGGGGCGAGATGGTGGGGAGATTTATAAGAAAACACAAAAAAATGTGCGTGAACCCAACGCACTTTGTTACAACTGCACTACGCACACTATTACATGCTCCTGTCGTGATAAGGGAATTATTTTAGGCCTAGGACATGATAAAAATCTTTTTTACTTACATGCGTCAGAGGTAGCCGCGTCTCCTTCGGTCCAGTTTGACACTTCGGTAGTAATTTTGTAAAAATAAAAAAAAATCAAATTCAAACGTCACCTCATCAACACTCACGAATCCATTCAGCCGCACTTCACAGCTATAACACTGTCACAGCAAAATATATCGCAACACATTGTATGTCACTACACAAAAATATTTTTTTTCTCTCTAATTTAGTAAAAATAGTTCGGGTCCTAAGTTTCCAAGTGATATGTACGCATCGCACTAGCATAAAACACTAAATCCAAAATACGTTTTTGATTCGCGAATGATATGAATATTTTTTTTGTAAAAATAGTCTGGTCAAATTTGTGTTCCTGTTTTAAAAATTTTGGAGGTTTTTAGCGGTTACGCGTGTTGTGGTCCTGTGGTGGAAACGGAAATGCGACTCTCAGCCGATTGTGCATAGGCGGGACTGCACGGCGAGCGCACACCGTACTAGACCGCGTGCGTACTTAGCCATTACCTTGTATTTACTGCGACCGAGAACTGGGGATTGTGCACTCTTGATACATGCAACCCACGGTCTGGCAACGAATGTTGCAAAAATTGGAGATGTTTTGTTAATTTTCGCGGGCAAAATGCAACTATAGTCACTTTTGAGAAAGACTTATAATGTATACCTATAATATATCTTGTACATAAATTTTACAGATGTAATTTACAAACTTTGGGAATTTTAAATTAAGTTTTAAGTATTTTTAGTCCGTAAAAATGAATGCACCTGCAACTTTATGTAGCCTAAACAAATAATAATTAAATTGGATTGGCATAGGAATTTATTAGATTTTTCTATAATAAATCAAAGGCCACGCTTAAAAGACCCATTTCAACGTCAAAACATGTCACATTCACATTATTTTCAAATAACGGAAGTAGTTTTTAAATGAATGCACAAACATGAAACTAATCAAAACTAATCAATCAACGTCAGTGTGAGTCCTGGAGGAGCCAGAAATTAAATTAAAATTTTACAGGCTTAGCCACACAATAAGCAATAAATCATTGACAAACTCGAATCTGAACGCTCAATCGAAAGTACTTTACAAATATCAACTTCTGCCGGTCGAGCTAAACACCACTACAGCCATAAAGTGCAGTGTCGTATACACAGTGCGCTTCAGTGTGGGTGCCTTCGCTTATATGAACCTTGTACGTTTTAGTTCTGCTTATCTTAGCCCTTGGAATTATCCAAATGACATCTTATTTTTGCCTCGCAACGTACGTTATCGCAAAGTTTTGAATATCGAACGATAGAAGCGGAATTTGAATTTTTCAAAAATATAACGTTTCTATCTCTGTCTAGCGTTTGCATAGGAAAAGTTGTGGCTGTGTGCACTTTTTTATCGTTTTTTTCTCGGCGTGTGGGTGCGTTCGATTGTGTAGTCTTTATTGGGGTAGTGTGCGTGATAACTGCACAGGGTGCGCTGGTGTGAGTGAGTCTTATAAGAAAATGGTTCGGTGAAAAATTTTGTAGGATTCCGAAGAGATGGCGTTACGTTACAGTGATGAAGTTGCAGCCACCATCAAAAATTAGTTCCACTGCGCTTTTGCGATTTTCTACTCTACATGTAATGGATTAAGATTGAAATTATGTTTTGCAGTACGAAGAGCTGTTTAAATTTCGAATGCTGGGTCTTTTCTCTGTTTTCATAATTGCCCTGTAATTTTTAACGGTCATGGAGACGAAAATTAGTTTTGTATGTAACTTTAAGTAATATTTTGACTTAAATTTACACAAAAGCCAGACTGGGGGTTATTATATTAGAGCTTTTGAGTTCTACATAAATTACATTTGGGATTTCTTTTGAAACTTTGGTATTTTTTTGTACTTAGGTATTAATTATTTTTGCGAAGGGCTATTAGGAACAACAGAGATAAATTGAGGTATATTCCTTTCAGCTCTAAGAGTTACCTACTTCCGAAATTGCTTTTCTATATATGAAAACACTAGCTGCTGCCCGTGACTTCGCACGCGCTTTTTAAGTAGGACATAGACTACTCCCTGCCCTCCCCTCCCTGCCTGCTACTGCCCTCGGGATACCATTTACCTCCCTACAAAATTTCATTGAGATCCGTTCAGCCGTTTAGGCGTGAAAAGGACAGACAGACAGACAGAGTTACTTTCGACTTTATATAATGCATAATTTATTATCATATTATTATTATCACTTTTTTGATATTGTAGTGTGTGCCTTCACACTCAGGGTAATTTATAAGATAACAAATACTTAATATCACAATTTTTTTGCTCTTCGACTACGACGGGACTTATTATTAAGTATGTAGGTAGGTATAATATTTTTATGTCGCGGGAAATCGCTGAATGCGGTCAGTGCAAAATCGGTCATTGTGGATATCTTTAGGGCAGGTCTATGTCCAGCAGTGGACTTAACATAAAGAAGATCTAGGTGTTGCCTAATAGGTACGCCATTTAGATATCGGCGTAGGTATCAGTAGATATTTTTTTTTGTTCCATAATTTAAGAATATAAACAATTACAATCCATATTAATAATATTATAAATTCGAAAGTAACTCTGTCTGTCTGTTAGGTACCTTTTACGCCTAAACGGCTGAACGGATTTTAATAACATTTGGCTCGGAGATAGGTGGTATCCCGGGGACGGACATAGGCTACTTTCTATCTCGAAAAAGAGCGCAAGAAGCCGCAGGCAGACGCTAGTATCATTATAATTCTTAACTCTACTATAAGTTGACCAAAAAACTAGTACCTACCTTTGTGAATTTATTTTTTCATTAATTTGACGTAAATAAGAGTGTTTCATAAAAAGGTCATCAAACGAATAATGTCGCGTTACCAACGAAGTTAAAAGTTCGGAGAATGTTCCGAAGACGTCACGGCTTCAATGGCGGTCAGATGGAACTAGCTTGCTTATTTTAAAATTCCAAAAGGTGGAAGGGACATCATAGTTTTTGTGTATAAGTACGTAACTGAATGTTCATCTTGTGATAGACCGTACCTATTAGTCATCATCATCTGGCTATGTTAGTCCACAGCTGGACTTAGGCCTCCCCTAATGAGCGCCTTAGCGCCCTGTCTTCAGCTTGCCGCATCCAGCATCTGCCTGCGATACTTTACAGGTCGTCATCCCATCTGGCCGGAGGTGATCTTACACTACGTTTGCCGAGTCGCGGTCTCCACTCAAGAACACGTTTACCCCAGTGATTGTCGGTTCTTCGGGAGATATTGCCCACTGCCAGTTCAGCTTGCTAATTCTTTGAACTATGTCGATAACTTTGGTTCTCCGTCGGATGTTTTCGTTACGAATCCTATCTTTCAGCGCACGTCGTCATCCCACCTGGCCGGAGGGCGTCCTACACTACGTTTTCCGAGTCACGGTATCCACGGTGGCGGTGATATTCTTAATAGATAGGTATAATCCGTGCGCGATCAGAATGGAATAGCGCCATTTCGATGTAACAAAAACGCGTTTGGACATTTATTTTTACTAAGTTCCATCTTATTTAGACAACGTGCGGATTGAGAAATGTTACGTAAAAATTTACTTTGACAAGGTCCCGTCCAGAGATTGGAGACATCACAAAATGCCTTCCCAATGCCCAAATAAATAGTGCATCGAATCATGTCTAAAGCCCGTATTATGAAACCTTGCTCAGTCATACCTACATCTATGCTTGAGTGTCGTATCAATCAAATCAAATGAAATCGTTTATTTCTGACACAATAAAATGTTTACAATAATTATAGTATTGGGTCCGTGGGATCCCTAAGCACAGGACCCAAGGCCCAATGCACGGCAGGCTTACAGGACCCAAGGCCCAATGCACGGCAGGCTTACGGGACCCAAGGCCCAATGCACGGCAGGCTTACAGGACCCAAGGCCCAATACACGGCAGGCTTACAGGACCCAAGGCCCAATGCACGGCAGGCTTACAGGACCCAAGGCCCAATGCACGGCAGGCTTACAGGACCCAAGGCCCAATGCACAGCAGGCTTACAGGACCCAAGGCTAATAATTAAGAATATTGTGTCTTTTTGTAACGGCAATGGCCTTTATTGACAAAGAAAATTACAATCAAATATTAAAAACAAATTAGATCTAGTATTTACAATTGAAACAGTTAAGCTAACTGCTGATTGTTGCAAACAGTCTACATGTAGCTGCACTGATCCTTATCAATACCAGTCAGAAGCGTGTGTGAAGTGTCTACGTGTATTATTAGACTGTTTAAAATTTATATGATATATTATGTCATAGAAAAGCGTTACTCAAGCGTAGATGACTGAGCAAGCTTTCATAATACAGGCCTTGGAAACATAACACAAGCTCTGCTTAGCTTGGGGCTGATGCTACGTGATTTGTTATTATTTATGATAGATTACTGCCCAGCAAAGGGAATACGCCATTACCCCCTATAATAATAAGATTTTACCCTCTATAGGGCACTTAACCAGGGGAGGTCTAGGTCCAGCAGTGGACTGGTAAAGTATGTTAATGTGATTGGTATGTTACTTACAAAACAGATAAGTACAAATTTAGAATTATGTAAAAGAAAATATTCGAAATTCGGATATTTCTTCTAAGCGCTGTTGATTTTTAATTATGTTTCTTTTACTCAAATATTTGTCAAAGTATTTTACACAAATTGAACATTTCACGAATAAAACAAATTATTTATACGGCTATCGATAATTATTTTGTGTTCTCAAAGCCGTTGTTGCGCAGACCAGCCTTAAGTAATTAAAATAACTTGCAAACACTGTGACATAACACCGTTTTCTATATTCATTCATTAAACGTGGAAAAAGTTACGAAACTATACTTATTTTTACAGTTCTAATTTTACAGAGGCCTTATAAGATCATGACTATGACACAATCAAGCGAATTCAATGACCTCAGTGGCGGAGCGGGCGAGAGTCTGTCAACGACGCAGTAGTTGCAGGTTCGAATCCCGCCTCGGACAAATGTACGATCTGCAGATAATTATTTATTATTTATTTATTTTTTGGTTTTAAGTATTTTCTATTTATATCTAAAATATTTCTCCGTGTATGCATGTTAGTTATCTAGTACCCATAACACAAGCTCTGCTCACTTTGGGGTTAGATGCTGTGTGGATTGTCCAGCGTTATTTATACAGGGTTATTGGTAATTCACTGACACTGCGTGAGTTGCAGGTTCTGCCAACATCACAAACACGTTCGTGAAGACGCCAGGCCATTTTTTTATGTAAATCACCGCCTAAGTATACAAAATATTGTAATAATAATATAACAAAATATTGTATAATAATAATACGAATTTCAAAAAATCATTATTCACAAGTTAATCCCCTCGGGTTCCAGAATCACGCCCATTTGGCTTAATACACCCTTTCCAAGGCACCTTGCATATCCATATCATCATTGGGTCATCATTGTTATAAATTTACGAAAGATGATTTATGTGGCATCAGTTTAACTGAGAGTCAGCCGAGCACACACACACACACACACCAACTGAGAATTCAGGCCAGAACCGTTTTGAAATTTAGTTTAATAAAAACTCCCTCTAATGACAATTACTGAATGGAGGGGGGTACCTACTAACATCATGTCTTCTCTACCAATTTTAAGAATCTTCACGAACGAGTTCGTGATAATGGGCAAACCTATAGTTCACGCAGTGTCAGTGTCAGCAATAGCCCTGTATAATAAATAAAAACTAAAAAAAAATGTGACTGTACTAACGTAAACTAGTTGCATTTTAGTGCAACTGGTTAGGCGAAGGTCTGAAAGGTCATCTAAAATTATTGACTCAACATTACATCATGCGCAAAACACATGCTCAATAAATAACGTAAAGGTCGCCTTACAAGGTTACCTTGGCGTTTTAAATGTGTCACTTTGACATGAGGTTTTGGATTTTTAATGCAGTGATCATGTAAAAATATTCTGAAAACTATACAATACAATACAATATATCTAATGATAACCAAGTTATACGTCGAGTGTGTATTAAAGTACAGTAGTAGGGTATTTCTTAAATAACAATACCTACTTTATATCTTATATATATATAAAAGAAAGTCGTGTTAGTTACACTATTTATAACTCAAGAACGGCTGAACGGATCTCGGTGAAATTTGGCAGCGAGGTAGATGGTATCCCGGGGCCGGACATAGGCTACCTTTTATTCCGAAAAAAAGCGTGCGAAGCCGCGGGCTGCAGCTAGTTTATTATAAAAAAAAATTAAAAAATCAAGAAAATTAATTATTAAATTCATTATACATTTTAACACTATTATTAACAAATTGGCAGTTCGTACAACTCATTAATCGAGTAGAACGATTTTTCGAGGAGCCATTTGCGTAGCCTCGTTTTGAAGGACGTCGTAGAGGTTGCATCTCCTCGGATTGTGTCTGGCAGCCTGTTGGACCCAAGAGGCAGGGTGTGATTAAAAGGTGGGCCAGCTTATTATTCGCAGGGCTTGAGAAGCGTTTAGGCCTCTACACTTGAAGCCATCGATGTTCTTGAGGGTGAACATGGCCACCTGGTGGATTAACTTGCTGGCAAGCGTCATTATTCCTAACTCCTTAAAGTACTTATTCACAGCACGACACATCTTCTGACACACCAACTACCTATGACGCGCACCGCGCGCTTCTGCATGATATTCTGCATTATAGCTAGTTACCTAATATTATGGATCAGTTGAGCTACCTGTAGATTGTTTGCAATAGTCTGCAGTTCAATTGTAAATACTAGTTCTCATTTGTTTTTATTATTAATTGTAATTTTCTTTGTCAATAAGGAATATTCCTAATATTTAAACCATCTTTTTTGTGAGGAGCATTAAGAACTCTTTTGGTGAATCTGCAGGTCGATGAAGCGTTTTCGTATTGTCAAAAAGTAGTTCGACCAGACTGAAAAGATGGCGCTTTGAGTTTGAAATTACATGGCATAGAGGATCTAGGCGTTGGTTGACATCACACATTACCACAATGTACCTAACCTTTATTCTTCCGCGAAAGATCCCTGCCATCTATTAACTTCACAAGTATTCGTAAAAAAGTTCCGTCTTTTTTGGAAAACGCTTCAGTCAGTTTATTTTATGTGTATTTATAACTATTTTCACGGGCCATTTTCGACACTTGATTATAAACAAAATAAAAGAAGATGAACCAGTGAACAGCGTTTTATTTCTTTTTTTATGTTAATATTTATGTAGTTATCTAGATAATAAGACTGTTTCAATGAAGTGTTTTGTTTCTGGGTAAAATATTTTTTTTTCTCTCTCTTTCTCTCTCTCAGCGAAAATAGTATGAGTGATACACTCACGAATACATGTGAACAGACCAGCCGTAAGTGAGTAGGTACACACACATCATCACATTGACATATTCTCATCTCCCCGGCGGCATCTATTGACTTCTATTGCAACCACGCCTCCATTTCATGACTATGAAAGGGGTTTGAAGATCTCAGCCCTAACGTCGGTTAGCATTTTGTTTTTTTTTTTCAAATTCTCCGCGCACAGTAAAAGTTATATACCAATCTGGATAGAGGATAAGAAAAAATATAGTTTTTTTCATTTGTGAATATCTCAGAAACCTGACACTTTAGGATATTATTTTATACGACATTTTTTATTTGTTTTAGTGTCTTCTATCCAAATATATAAATATAATTGTGCACGGCGATTTTGTAAAAAAAAAACATGTTAGGGTCGGGCCGCCCTCCATACAAAAATCTTCAAACCGCTTTCCGGGCACTGGCAGAAAAATCACAAGTCAAACACCCGTTGCCAAATCAAATAGGGTTTTTTTTGGAACACGCATCATTTCATGTATTCATAGGTAAATTATTAAAAGCTGGCGCGGCGGGAGTTTTAATTTTGCATACAATCCACGCTGACGTCACAATCCAGGAGAACCAAAACTTAAACAAATAAACAATTCTATTTCCATAAAAACATCAGAGTACAAACTGACCGTATTTTCGCTGTCAAACCTATTGTCAAGAACTGTCAGTTTATGGGAAAATCCAATAATAAAATGCTTTTTCTGTCATGTCACCCGCAGGCCGGGCCCACGTATTTTGGCTATTGAGGCATGAATGTCAGTGGCAGAGCTTCACCGGTAAAAATGCTGAAATATTTTCAGGATTTTCGACTTGAAACAGCGGAATTGAGTGTTTTCACGGCCGGAGTTATTCAACAGTGTTCATCACATCACACTAATAATATTGTTAGTATAAATGCGAAAGTCCGAATGTTTACATGTTTGGATTTCTGCTACCTCTTCACGATAAATGTACGGAATAGATCGGACTGAAATTTTGCGTAGAAAATAGTTCATTGTTCTAGACCTTTATTAACATTAAAGGTTACTTTTTATCCCGAAAAAACGCATGTGAAGCCGCGGGCAGAATCCAGTTCAAAATAGTTCAATAAAATATTTTTTGGTGATTTTGTAGATCTAACGACTATAAGCCAACCTAATGATTTATTGAATTATTTTGGACACCAAAGATTACCTAGATACCTAGTATGTGATTGTTTCTTTATTAAGTGTGATAGTCGTTTGAACCAAAATACTTGAAACTGATTTGCACCAAAATGCTTCCCTCTAATAAGTAACCTTATATCTAGGGTACAAATTAATGAAAACATAAGTAGAATCTTAGAAACATATTGATAGAAGCTAGGCAGGCTACCATTATAACTACGTTATTTCGTAATTCGTTCTCAGTTCAGAGTTATAAGAAGAGAACCTCTTGAACTTCGAATAAGTAAAGTAACTCATAGTTAAAACCTTGATATCAATGGAGTTATATCGTCCTAATGAACTTGACACATAAATGAAATAAGAAACCGCCAAGTGCGAGTCGACTCGCACACGAAGGGCTCCGTACCGTAAAAATCAGGCAACTTTTTATAAGATCATCAAATTTTCACTTGCTTGGCCCTTTAAATTTTCAACTATATTTTATTTTTAGTATTTGTTGTTATTACAGTTGAAGTGTTACTTATATAAAAGAAGTTTCATGTGCCTACCTATTGTAGTTCAAGATTCAAGAGCTTTGACAAATTAAGAGCTAAAATAGCCAAAAAAACACGTTTGGTGTATGGGAGCCCCTTTAATTTAGATATTTATTTTATTTTTATTATTTGATGTTATAGCGGCAACAGAAATACAAATTCTCTGAAAATTTCAACTGTCTACCTCATATGATTCATAAGATAGAGCCCTGTGACAGACGCACGGCCGGACGGACAGCAGAGGCTTGGTAATAGGGTTTCGATTTCACCTTTCGGGTACGGAACCCTAAAAAGCTAAAACTATGACATCAGCATCTTGTAACTTAAAATCACTCTATCATAAGCATAAAGCAGCTAAATTTAGGTAACTATCAAAATATAAGCACAAAGAAATACATATACTACATATTAGTAACACTCAAAAGGGTAGTCGGGTTCACAAAATGTATTCAGGTATACACAAAACTTATTTTAACTCATTTGCCAGTAGGGCCTATTTTTATTAAATATTTTGAGTACTTTCGATAAGCTGTCGCCTAAAGTTTGAATCTAACATTACCTATCGATTAGTTAGGCAAATTTCTTCACTGTTCTGGGAAGAAACCAGTTTCATTTCTAGAAATTCGTCTTTCAATCACAACTCTTGAAAAAAGTAACTTCAACCTATATTTTCTCAAAGAATCTAAAAAATTACATAATTGGAAAATTCCTTTGAAACTAGAACAAAACCTAATAGGGCGCCATGACACTTTTTTCGTCGACTTCCTAAGATGGCGCGTGAGGAACTCGTCTAAAACAAAAGAAGCCCCACCCTAAAAACTGTTACAAAAAGTTTTAAAGCATTATCGCCCCGCTGAAGCACAAAGTGTTGAATAAACAAGCAGGATTGCAAATCAACAAACAGAACAAGCAAATCCCGAATTTACCGTTGGCACCGGCACGTACGAAACGCTACATAATCCGGGAACACAGCATGCAAAGTATAGCACGTTACCCGGGAAAGCATCCGACGAACACTTGTTGAGTCCAACTTCCAACTTCTCCACGACGAAACTTCCGGCTAAATCAGCCGAAATTTCACAAATGTCAATCAAACTTTTCTCCTAAAAACTTTATGCGAAAACGCAACACGGAACTTTATCAACAGGAACTTTATAATGGCAATATTACATACAAAAATAATCTACAAATTACAAGCACCTATTTTCATTATCAAACCGCACGGCACTTCACTTTGTCTCAAGATTTGCGCAAGAAAATTCAAAGTTCGAATGTTAATTTCGGGCGTTCTTATTTTGAATCTCCTGGAGGGCTACGCTCTTGCGTGCACTAGTTTTTTTTTTAATTTTTGTTTTTGAGGTGTTACTTGAGTTTCGCGTCCGCGGAGGTTTTATGTGAATTATTTAGGATGATAGCGGAGAGAGTTGCATTAGTGCACGCCGTCCCGATTGCAACAGGTTTGTTTGGCAGAGTGGATGGCAGACAGCGCATGCGCGTCGCAGACGACCTATGCAAGTCGCCACAGTGGCTTCACTTATTATCAGGAAAATAGTTTTTCTGTTTGTATGTTATCAGTTTCTCGTGCAGGGTTAAACCTGGGGATAGTTTTGGTCTGTATCTACACCAAATTATGTGATATCAAAGGTTGCATAGTTTAATTGCTTCTAAATCAATCTTACAGCAACTTAACTAATTGAAAGACATATTCTGATAAAATTTGAACCAGATATATTTCTCACCGTGTTCTTTATTACCGAAGATCAATCAAATTTGTAGGTAGGTAGGTAAGTGTTACTCAGATATAAGTTTTTTTAAATGTCGTATTTTTTTAGCAGTCTTCCCACTACCTACAAATCAAAGGTCGTCTTACCCCATAGTCTTCTAAGTTTCACAGCCTTATAACAAAGACCAATTTTCCAACAACAGTCTTCAAAAGTTAAATTCCACTTCTTTAAAATTCCTTCACATTCTGCCACCACTGTAGAACGCGTTGCAGCGAACTATATCCGCGTATATATGTACGTCGCCTTATCTCTCCCGAATTGCTATCAGCCGGGGGTGGAGGGTGGGAAGAAGGGGTGGGGGAAGGAACTTGGTGGTTTCGTGTAAGAACGATCTAGACCACAAAGGCATTTCTAAGTTTCTCCGCTAAGACGGTCTAAAAACGGCCTTTCTTAGACCTCAAGACACAGTTCCAATTTTGAAAAGGGATGTTTAAGTTTGCCAGCTTGGTTTGCTGGTAAGCGCAAGAAGGTATCGAACGAGTTTCTAAGGAAAGTATTTTGCATAGAGGTGGAAATATTTATGTTGTTAAGTTGGTAGTGATGTTGGTACCCGTTAATGACTAAAACGCAATTTTATTTTAATCTTTTATTCTGAGGTCATAAGAAGTTACAAAAAAACACTAGATGGAAAAAAATAAACACTAACTAGGTAAGTCACTGAAAAGGCGAAACTTATCAAGAAGTTCTCGTGCATTTGTAATGAGGTCAAATTGCTCGATAGGTTTTAAGTTTGATGCACGTAGTCGTACTTCTGCTTCAAGTGGAATTTGTACGCATGCAATGAGTCTGTAAGAGATCCTATTTTTCTTTATAGGTACTATCCTTGTTCAAAATACCTGAGATACTTCAAGAAAAACATTTTAAAATGTAGCAAAAAATTACATAGGTACAAACTAATTAGAAATAAAAAAAAATGGAACTATAAGGCACATAGCAACGAAGATAGGTTCAATCTATATCAAAATTTAAAAAATGGAACCTTCAGACGAAATGATCTTGTAATTGTAGCTTAGTGAGATTTCAGAGCGTCGTCATAACATAGTGAACAAAACGAAGGCTACTGCGTCATAGTGGTAGTGCTTGTTCTTTTGTTATTGGGCTTCTTGTGACGTCATAACAACGTTTTAGACACGTATATTTTGTAAATAGCTTCATTTTCCACACACACTGGCAGATAAAAAACTTGAAACGGGTATTTTTCCAGGACAATACCCGCCTTTTAGTAACAATATTCTAACACTCAAACCAGATACGAGTTCCAAACTCAAAGTTACCTCGCCAAAATGTTGGCAGTAACAAAAAGAGCAAATGCACAACGGCTCATTCGAGACTTTATGTATATAGCTTTACGGGTGAAAATATGGAGGCTGTAACATTTTTGAAAGTTATAAACGGTCTTCATGCATGGAAGTTTTGTTTTACTACGCATCCCTAAACCAGGCGCAATAAGGCCCAGAACAAACAAACTAACAAAATTCATACAAGCATACAAAATTTTCTGCAAAATTTCCAAGTGGGTTCTGTTTTAGAAATGAGCTTTGCAGAATATTACAGAAGTTTCTTTGGATTCCGGGAAAGTACTAATTATACTTTAAAGTTAGAAATGTGTTTTCGATTCGGGAATTCAAACTTGGCGAACGTGTAAAACAAACAAATCTAAAGGTATTTAAAGGTGCCCAAGCTAAAACCCACGCTAAAACAATCTACGAATTAATTGTCGTTTTGGAGTACATATATTGACATTATGACATTTTTTCTAATATCTACATTATGTCGATAGACTCCAAAACTACAATTGATTCAAAGATTCTTTTACCAAAGATTCATAGCAAATCACTTACAATGAGCACAAAACTTCTAATCTGCTATCTAAATTACTTGTAGAACCTAGAAAATAGTACAAATCCGATATTTTTTCGAGCGTCACTAACCTGCACAAAGCAAAGCGAAAGCTTTGCTTTGTAGGTATTATGAAAAACTCATTAAATATTTAAGGAGTCCAAGTGTCATGTAGATGTAGGTAAATGAGCCAAGATGCACTATACATAGTGCTCTGTGATCACAAAGAGTATAACGACCGACAGATGAAACGCAGTCGAGTAAGTCCCTATGTAAACTTTGAAGCGACACTGTGTGTGATAGTTACTTCACGGGATTTATAGGGACACATTACATTAGACAACTTACTTATCAGCCTTTGATAAGTAAGTTGATTTGAAGATCTTCTTAGTAAATACCTACATAAAAGAGCTTTATTAAAATTTTCTAGATTTTTAGTCGAGTTATGTTTAGCTTTTGCCTGCGGCTTCGCGCGCACTTTTTAAGTAGCCTATGTCCGGCCCCGGAATACTATTTACCTCCCTGCTAAATTTCATTGAGATCCGTTCAGCCGTTTAGGCGTGAAAAGGTAAGAGACATACAGATAGATAGACCGACTGAGTTACTTTCGAATTTATAAAATTAGTATGGATTCAAAAAGCGGTTTTGAAAAGGTACCTATGTCTCAGGCGCGGAGCGATACATGCCTAGCTAAGTAGCTAGCGTGCCTTTGATAAGGTGATGGAAACCGCGAGGCCCCACTGATATCACGTGGTTTCTAAAAGTATAGAAAAAAAACATATATATAACGGGTGCTTACCAAGTATATAGACCATGTTCTTGGTCCACCGCTGCAGCTCCTTACGAATGGCGCGACGTTCCTGCTGGCAGCGCGCGAAGGAACACTCCGCCATGGCACACGACCAGATACCCTGCAACGGAAGGTCATATCAGAACAAATTCAACGTAAAACATTTATAAGATACTCCCTGCTGCCCGCGGCTTCGCGCGCACTTTTTAAGTAGCCTATGTCCGTCTCCGGGATACCACTTACCTTCCGTGCCAAATTTCATTGATATCCGTTCAGCTGTTTAGGTGTGAAAAGGTAACGCGATTGTCTTTTTTTTTTCATAAAATTATCTATGCTGCCGTCACGAATCCAGGTCTTCTGTATACGAAAAACAAAGGGGGACCGCGCTTTTTCTTTTTTACCCGTATCACATTACAAATGCGAAAGTTTCAATGGATGGGTGGATGTTTGTTACATCTTCATGCCAAAACTACTGAACGAATCGGGCTGAAATTGCATAGGTGTAGGCCTGGACTTGGAATAAAACACAGGCTACTTTTTATCCTCTAAATCAGTTCCCATGGGATAGAAATAACCTTAAAACGTTTCTATAGAAACAACGCGTGCGAAGCCACGGGCGGAAACCTAGTCCTTTATAACGACTTACTTTCCTCTTGCAAAATGTTAGGAAGCTCACAAACTTGGCGTAAATACTTTGAAGGTCGCTTATTCGCCAATCAATATGTGTGGGTGTAACATTTGCATACTTCAAGTCCAAGCAATTTATATTGTAATCAGTTTCACCAGAATTAGAATGTTACCTATAAAATGTCTAAAAATACAAAAATACGATTTTTTTAGAAAATTGAGCTGGGTATCTCTAGATTGTTTGCAACCGTCTGCAGTAATGTTTGTTAATAAACTTTAAGGTACGTAGGTACTTAATCTTGTGTGCCCAAAACCTCTTATTTTCCCAAATGCTCGAACTATGAACCTATGAATCAAAATTAGTTTTCTCATAACGGAAAAGTAATTTTAGACAAATTTCTTTTCGTTCTTATCCTTGCAGAACGCGGAAAAATTTCAAACTAGGTACAAAAAAATAGTCTCCGGCCAACACAAAACTATTAACCTCTACTTAAATACCTAGGTACATTAACCATCATTCTGCCATCTGCTAGTTTTTCGGATGTATTCGTGAGTGTATCACTCATACTCATTAGTTCATATTCTCTTTATTTTTATTTGTTAAAATTCAGCCAATGATCTGCGAAAATAGTTTGAGTGATACATTCACAAATACATCTGAAAAGACCAGCAGATGATAATAATAATCAATCAGAAATTTATTTATTTCCGTAGATACAATAACTGTACCTAAACTTAGAAAAGGTCAAATTCTTAAAATTTAAATAGACATGGCAATATACTGGCAAAACCTAAAACGTGTTGTTCAAGCTTTGTTTTGTCGTGTCATCTTAGATGATATCATCAAAATCAGTCATGTCATGACCAAATGATCTTATAGACGAAGCTTAATGACTAATCATTCGAAAACCTTGATGCAATGATCAAATCCCATGGTGAGTCTGATTTCAAGGAAAACAGAGTTTTACACAGAGTTGCATGTTTTCTATTACTTAGTTACTGATACTAACTCGGTTCTAAAATATTTTATGTCAACATTAGGAATGAAAACATTACAAAAACTGATACTTACCTAATCGTAAAGTCATTTACAACGGGATATTTGGCATGATTTGAGTTTAGAGCTTTCCAAAAATTAATTAGATCAGTATGTGCCGCTGATTGTGCCACATTATATATAATTAGTATTAAGTTCTTGTTTTATAAGTGTATTGATGGTGCAATAAAGTGATAATCTATCTATCTATCTATCTATGTCTGCCAATAAAAACTCACTCGCAGTGCCTTCAGTTATTCCGTGATCATGGCGCATGGAACTGTGCCGAAATATTGGAAAGCTCAATACTGAAATCATGATAAATATCCCGTTATAAATGACTTTAGTGTTAATAACCATGATGGATTTGAAAGATTTACCAAATCACATAAGAAAACAGCAAGGTAATTAGCAGGATTACCACTTATGGGGCGAACCTAACGGGCTTGGTTGTCAAAATAGACCTAATTCTCAGCACTCACGGGTGCCCCGTGGTAAAAAACTCTAATTACATAAAATTCTAATTATTTTTTGAACGAGAAAAACACGATTGAGAAAATTCTTGCGATAAAAAAAAACATGGATGTGCACTGTTTTGCACATAATTTGGTCGAGATCTCAGGAACCATGCGGTCTATTGAAATGACTTATGTTTTGATTCGTAGGTTATTACTATTTGTAGGTTATACTTATTTAGTTCCTTATAACAGTTTTTATAAGTTGTGTAGTTTTCTTGTAAATAAGCATAAACTTGATTTTTACGCTTACGCCGTTCCAAAAACGTATGTTATGTTCCGCTCTTACGAACGCAAAATTGCCTATCCTTTTCACAAAATGGTGTGTATTGCGCCCTCTTACAACCAAAACACAAACTTCAAGAACGCATATTTCGCTGCGTGGTGCAAACACGCAGTGAAATATGCTCAAATTCGGGCTAGGAAACCGACGAGAGAAGAATAAAATGATTTCAAAACCAAAAATTGTTCCCCACTTCTGCGATTTGCTCAGATAATACCAGCGTAATAAAATATTTTCCACTAATATTTCTTTGGTTTTGTTTTATTTTTATATACATACAAACTTTTATATATAAACAAAGGAGTTCCTTTGTTTATATAAAATATCTAGTTTTCTAGAACCGGGTGTAGGTACATCTGCGGTGCTTTTTTGTGTAGGTATCCTTCATAAGGGCTACAAACTTCAATGTTCAAACAAATTGAGCAATATCAAATTCTCTTAACTAGATATGGAACGAACTATTAAGTTACGGTAGAAGTTACCCGGTTTTCAGCCCAATATCCTGCCCAAACACTCCATTTACTAAAGTCTAGCAAACCTAATTCCATTTACCTACGTCCTTTAAGCTCCAGCTTCTCTTAAACTGAAACTTCATTAGCCTCTATTTCCTGTCAGCCGCATCGACCTCTGCTATCTCGAAACATCTTACCTTCGGCTAAAAATCCGTAGGCTATACAATTACTATAACATTCATCGAAGTATCGACTCCGACGGTCAGTGACCCCGCCGAAGGAGCTAACGAAATTCTACGAAAAACCTCCGTTCTCATCAAGGAACACCCGACACCCGGTATGTACCCGCACCACCCAAATCTGGCCCCCGAATTCTTATTTCAAACTCCAGACGGGGGCCAGGGGGGTTTCCAAAACTATTCTTATTTTAAAATCTCTCTCCACGGAATATGCCACGAAAGAGGTTCTTATTTTAAAAATATCACGCTCCACCGAAATTTTCTTATTTTAAAAACTTGAGGGGGTGCGAACGTTCTTCCGAAATCCGCCACCCCACCCCACTGGCCAGTTATGATATTCTTATTTTAAAATCGCTCGAAGCGTTCGGTTTCTGTTATTAAGATGTTGGTGTGTGCAAGCTTTTATGAAGTCGCGAACGTGAGCAAGGAACGTCTAAGACACAAAGGGTGTTCTAAAACGAACACAATTTTCATACGACGACGAGAGAAATTCATAGACGTAATGAAATTTCTAATATCGTCGCAAAAACGAATCTCAAACGCTCATCCCTGACCTACGTGACCTAGTTACGTACCGTGTTATCGACATTGTAATTTCTAATTCGGACATTATAATTCAGTGCCCGTGCAGGAGCAATTTTAAAATTCAAATTTCGAATTTGTGGAGAATAAAAAGCAATAGCGCAGAACCAATAATCTTTCCCGCCAATTTCCATCGCTGTCAAATTTGGGACCGCGTTGCCACCCTCCCTCCGGCCCAGATCAATTTACGATAACTTGGTTTCAGTGCTCCGTCCCTCTCCGCCTTAAGACGCGCCGTATCCCCGTCTCCGATAACTTCTACTGGCCAACTGTTCATTACTAAAACCGGATATCTGTCCTAACGGTATACAAATTAACTATGAAAAATGCTTTGAGGATTTTTTTTATTGTAATGAATTGCTGTCATTTTCTGCAATCTGTGCTGTCGATCTAGTCATTTGCTTGTCGTTTTCTATTTATCGCTGACTGAAACTTCTATCTTGATTTTTCTTTTTAAAAAGTCACCTGCTTGATCGTCACCGCCATTTCCATAACCTCCGAAATCATTGATTTCTATAGAAGAGTGTGTTTCTAGGACAGCGTCTGATGTCGGGTTGTCGGATACCCCGTTCCTCGCGACGTCAGCCCGGACCATTCTCTCACGCGGATATGGTCCGGACTTATTTTTAACTGTTGTGTGCGTGTGGTGTATGTGTGTGCACGGGGGTGCTGCGTGTGTGTGTGTGCGTTTGAAATATTCCCCCGTAGCGTGGCGCGCGGAATTGATGTTTTTAATTAGTTTCCAACGGTTTTCGTCGGTGGCCAGTATCGCATTTATAGTTATTTATTAAATTAATTGAAATTAAAAATTGCGTTTTTCTGTAGCTGTATTTATTAGCGTTAAACCGCATTGCTTTGTATTATATTGGCTAATGGAATCGAGTATGGCAAACTTTAATTGAATGCGGCATGCGGCGGGGCGTTTTCGTCAAAGTTACACTAAAATATAAAACGGTACAGAGCCGGTAACCCGGAACGTTTCCTGAAAACTTTCCTTTGTGGGCGAAAATTCAATAGGCGGGAAGTTCGCGGCCGTACAACGCGCCCATTGTCCGACCGTTAAATAGAGGACATTCGAGTTACTAGACACGTGACGTTTCGCAGGAATAAAGAAACCTGACGATACATCAAATTTGAAGTAGAAACAGAGACAAACGTAGAAAAATATTTGAAATTAGAATCCCGGAATTCGATTTTAATAAGGAGAGCGTTTTTGCAGTTGATAATAAATTCAGATTCGGAACTAAATAAATTGCAAAAGCATTCAAATAAAGAATTCCAGAATCGAATTATAAAAATCACGTTGCGTTGCCGTAAGGTCATTCTGACGTTCAGCATTAGCATTTTATAAAAGTCAGTTCAAATTTAAAACTACGTGAATTTGATTTGAATGTTTGCTTTCATTTCGGGCCGAATCGTCGAGGCAGCAACATGTCGTGGAATTTCGTTGCTTCGTAGCCATTTGGTGTTTCGTATTTATTGTGAGCTGGCAAACCTGTTGCAAGTCCTACGTACTGCTTTTGTTTTTGTTGATCGCTCGCCGGCTAGTTTCGGCACAGAGTACCGTTTTGCAGAGACCTAGCTTTCTATAATTTATTATGTTTTGCTGTACTGTCATATTCATATCCTTTGTCTTGTCACAATAATAAAATAATAATAATCTTGGGTTTTTAGTTATTGGTTCCTATTCGTCAGATGATTTTCGCTGTTTGCTTCTCTTTGTATTACACCGGGATCCCCTTTGTACTACACCGGGATGTAATCTAATTATATTTTCGTGTCTGATACACGAAAATAGTTATAAAGAACGTTCTTCGTTTTTATTTTATCATAGCTTTTTTTTTGGGGTTATACATAAACATCGCAACTTCTGCTTAGTGTTCATTATTGTTTATGCACAGAAGTAACAATGATTTTATTAGTAGAGCATAAAAGGTAGAGCAAAGTAATAATTATTAGGTACACAAAAATATGTTTTAATTATTTATGGAGAAAAATCTAGAACATTTAACAATAATTATTGATTTTAGGAAGTTTTCCTTCTGCGTTACGTAATGCACTGTGCTATTTCAGCCTGATGCAAGTTTATTGGTCGTACGTTGGCTTTGCCACCAAGTTTTTGAATTTCGAACGGTTGGAGGTTACTATTTGGTTTTGTTTGCTAGTTTCGTAACTGAAGCCTAAATGCAGCGCAATGGGACTTGGGACGCGACTTTATACCGCATCTCGAAAAGTTACTTAAGAGGTAAAAAATAGGGTTATTGTTTTGTATTTAATTCACAATGTTTTAGAAAATTACGATTTGCATTATTATACAATGTAACGCGTCTGTGCATAAATCGACACAGAAATGAAAAAATGGAAAATAAAATAAATATTTATTTCGTTTGTAATAACAATCTTATAGTTTTCCTGCAGAAAAAACGGTTTCATTCTTGCTTTTCTTCCAATCTAATTACATAACCCAAAATGAATTAACAATTAATTAACCCAACATAATTTATCATGCTACATTGGACAATCTGTTAACATCAAATACAAATTTCTACGTATTATTATGTACCTACCTACTAAGCTTCTAAGGGGTGATTCTGGACCCTAAGGGGATAATCTTTTTTCTACGATTTTTAGAATATATTTTTAATTCACTTGTGTTTATTTGTGTACTTTTCTCAAATTAGGTACTTACCTAATATTGAATTGATTATCGTGCTCTAGGTACCAAGCGCTACGCTTGCGACCAAAAGTATAGCTTGCAAGTCGCGTCCGACACAATATTCAGCAATTCCAGTTTGTGAGGGTAAGGATTAACTTTGGGCTCCGAAGCGTGGCTTCATAAACTGAGACCAGACACTTGTTTTTGAATAAACGTTGCTAAACGGAATTCGAGGTGTCTCGTAAAAATAGTTTGTTTAATTAGCTTTCTCTGAACATTGCGACAGATGGCGCGGCGGGGGAAGGTCCGCCTGCGATGCAGGAGGTTGCGATTTCGATTCCCGCCTTGGAACAAATGTTTGTACGATCTGCAAATATTTGTTATCTATGTAATTTTTGTATGAAATTTATCAGTCATCTCATCCAGTATCCATAACACAAGCTCTGCTTAGCTTAGGGCTAGATGATGCTGTGTGGATTGTCCAGCATTATTTATTATTAACACCAATACTTATTGATTATTTATTGGGTATTTATCGCGTACCTTTTGATTATACAGGGGAAATAATTATATTAACAAATCGCGAAAGTTAAAAAAGTTTTATTAAAAACATAATACATTTGACAAACTAGCGCTATTTTGTACCCTTGTGCAAAGCAGCATAAGCTCAGACTGAGTAGGTAGTACCTACCTATATTTAAGTAGGTAACTGTAAAGCTCGGAGGACACCTTTGCTCAACAGTGAGAGTACAGTGTAGGTTAACCTTCTGTAGGTTTAAAGTAAGTACTTTTTTTATTATGGTTTAATGATAATCACAGACAATTATTAAACCTACCCACTTGATTAATTAGTTAATTAAATTCAACCAAAGTTCCTATCACTTTTAAGTAGAACACAACACACTACAAAAATAACAAAGTTATTCACTGAAATATTCTCTTTTGATGAAGGTGGATTCAATATTCGTGAGCGGATTCAATCTACAATGTAGGCTATTTGGAAATAATCCAATATCTATCTAAAATGGATTGCGTAAAAACATTATGTAGATATTTTCGTTAATTGATGATGGACCTATATAATTTTTTAATTTGTTGTACGAAATCGTATAAAACTGCGCACAGTTGTCTGCGTCAGACGAATCGTCAGATTTCATTTCTTTTAATTCTGTTCTTTGTCTCCCCGGCGCTATTAAATGTGTGAGATATCAAGCCATCATCGCGACAAACCAAGAGAAAAGTCTGAAAAACATTTTAAAAGCGTGTTCTGGTACACCCTATAGGCGAAGGATAGTGCGCAACAGGTCAGCATGGTAATTTCCTCAAACTTTGCCTGCAGAGGTGATTTAAATTTAGGATGTAGCTGACAGCAATGCTTTGAGACAGACGTTTTAAGTTGTTACACTGAAATGACAGCATTTTGTGCTGCTATTTAGCAACTGGTGAAAATGCTGATGGCAGCAAGACAGTAGTAAAATTAACTATTGAAAACCAACAAGTAACCCTTTCTATAATCTCCTAAAGTAGATAAAGAAAAATCTCTTTTTTAGAGCTCTCGCTACGCTCGTGACTCTATTCTTGACTGTTTTGCCAGCTTGAGATTCAATATCGGCGCGTTCAGTAAAAATATTGTTTTTCTGTTATATGAAATTCTTACCTATTTGTTTTATTGCAGTACCTAACTATATTTTCATCCCAATAATCCCAGTGAATCCCGAAAAAAAATTACAAAATGTTACTACCTCCTTATAACAATAAACCAGAATCTACATCCAAAAACCCACGCATAACCTGATTTCAATCTTATTATAATAGCACTGGATTCATTCTTCGTAATACTTACTTCCACCTTCATCAAAAGAGGTTATCAACCCAAATTCAACGAAGGAGGTCGTCATCCCAAACAGGCGTAGGATAACCTCGACACCCGAAAACTGGTTCATTGGGGTAGGCCCGCCAATCGATGCGGGGCACGTATTAGAGGTCACGCACGTTGCGTGGGTTTCAAGGACCCTGCCGTAGAATAAACAACAGTAGGTACCTACTGAGACGAGATAAAATCGATTGAATAGGACCTTCTTGCGGTGTCTGTTTACTTTTGTTTGGTTTTAAAATAGGAACCCCCCTTCCTTGTACTGCAATGATGAACGGGAGAACTGAAATCAAAATAAGAGGGTTTACAGTACAGTGAGGTGCGTCGATAGGTAATTCTGACAAGTTTTAAGAATCCTATTTCCCTATGGTTTGGTTTTTTAATATTCAATTCGTTAATATTGTAAATAACCGCTTTCTATCCTAATTTTACCAAAATGGGATCAGACAAGCTGTCTGTAGGTACAAAACGAAGTCATAAAAAAAGTTTTCTTACAAATATTTTAGTTAGTTTCAAAACTGGAATTTGATGCGTTGAAACGGAAATCAAAATTCGAATGTAAGATCATTTTAAATAACCCCTCAATAGTAAGAGGAGCAGATTCTAAGAAAATAATGTTTTAGAGAAAATACCAAATCAAAGAACTAGTCAAGAAAGTAACTACCAAGAAACCATTTTAAAATGGTAAAATAGGTTAAAATTATGTATATATATATTACTTACTCGAAATTAATCCAACCAAACACTTTTATTTCCTAGTACCCTGTGGGTACGTACCTAACCTTCCTATCTAGGCAGTTATTTTTTTTAAATAAAATGTTTTCTTTGACTTCTCTAATTAAGTGAGTATCACAACCAGTCCAGCGACTCTGAGATCGATTAGAAAATTACAACAACAGTATAAAATTACAACTAGTATTTACACTTTAATAGTAATTTATGTTCTTTGGAAAACAAAAGCTATTCAAATTATGAAAACAAAAAAAACTTAATTTCATTGTCTTTGATAACCATCAAATTTTCATCTCACAATCCGATTTTAACAACAACGTACTACTTAGGCATGCATACAATTTAATATTCTTAATTAAAACTGTCTGCGCGCAAAAAATATCTAATAACATAATTTAACCCCCAATGGAAAATCACCGAAAAAAGGGTGGGTGGGGGCAACTCGAGCCAATTTAATGTGCACCAGTGTATTGATTCGCCAGCATTCTTTCACACAGGCGCGCAGGCTACCCCCCTTCCCCCTAGGAACTTGGGATTCGCGCGGATAAGTATATTTCGGAGCGCTGATTATGATAAGATGCTTCGATTTGCTGAAACTTTCAGAAAAATTAAGAAACACTAAGTACCTTATACCTACCATGTTGTTTAGTGCCAACACGTAGTCAAATCCTATGAAAAGAAGGTAAAAATTGTTTGATCGGCGGCTATAGGCTACGAAAAAAAAATGGCAGCTTTTGTCGGCTTAAGAAAAATAAATGCACTTTATTTGGTACTCTTTGTTTTTCGTATGCTGCCAGTTTTATTTTCACTAACATTGCTCTCGCCGCTCGCTTACCTCAGACTTAAAGCGCTAAAATTATGTATTTCAATCAACAGGAATTCATTAAAAATATATCAGGTCTGTGGGACACTCCATAAAAGATTTTCAGTTCCTTACCTCAGTATTTGACAAAAAAAAAAACAATTAAAACCTGCAAAAGGAAAACCTTACAGTTTCCATCTTGGAGCAGACTATAAAGGTTGTTGTACACACGAGTTTAATTAGATTTCATGAATGCTAATGACGGGATTTGGATTGAAGGCGCCGCATGTTTTTTTTTTATATAGAAAAGATCTTTTAAAGAAGATTCAAGAAGAAGCTTTCTGGAAAACTATAAATCATGTTAATAATTATAAAGATAGGAGAGATATAACTTGAGAGACTCTGACTCTACAAGGCGAATCGTGGCAGTGATGATTTCTATTAGCTAGTCTACAAATTATAATACTTTTTACCTACTAAAAATCGTATTTTGATCTTATATATACGAGTATAAAGTTAGCGGTATAGTTAACTCCATTGCAGAAACGTAATTTTTTCACAGATATATGTAATAGATATACATAATTTGCATGTAGGTAGGTACCTACTTATTAATTTAGTGTTATACAATAACACCCTAAATGGGTGTGTAGATATTGTGTGTATTCCATTATATAGTCATTAAGTCCTGATAAATGTACGTACCATAAAATGATGCAATAAATAAAAATAAAGCTATTAATAACGAGTAACAAAGTTTTAGTAGGCTTTGCTAGAGTTGAACATTTTTAGTAGATAAGGCTTTTCCCTACCTGATTTCTCATCCGAAACTAAAGTTAACAGAATAAAATTACTAGCTTTATGTACCTACATAATACTAGTAAAAAATAGAAAGCCAATATTTTCCTAAAACAGAAAACTTTAGCTTCACACCCCTGGCGAGTTATAAATGAGCTTGCCCAGTGTGCACCCCACTCAATCCATCTCAGTCAGCTATTTTTGTCTTTTTCGCGGCTACAATTTAAATTTTTATTTCCTCGCTTGACCCAAGAGGGCCGGTGGAGTTGTGATAGTAGTTAGTGGAAGATTCACTTTGGTATGGGAAGGTTAATATACTTTGTGAATGTTTAACCACGAGCCTTGTTATTGAATTTGTCAAACTACTTGCAATAGTTTTTATAGTAAAATAGCTCAAAATATTTTGAAATAAGTAGGTACTGAGGTAAATGTAAGGTATTGCTGTTTTGTGTTATTTTATATTTCTGGTCTTATTTTTTTGTTTGTTTTTTTTTGTATCAATGTTTTCAAACCAATCTAAGCTTTTGTTTACATGTCTACTCAATATACCTAATTATTTGTTGAGTGCACGTAGTACGTGTCAAGCCAGTTCATATTTTCTTAGATTTTTGTGTTCTGTTATTGTTATTGCTAGTTATGTGTTTTGTGTACCAAATAAATAAAAAAAAACTTATAAAAAATTTTTACACTTTGGAATTGACCTTGACGTGTAATAAAGTTGTCAATTTTGATCAATGGCTTGGTTTTTACTCGAGTTCTATAGTTTTTTTATTTATTTTTTATTTATTTATCTTCTTAAAGATTATTACAATATAAAACTAATAATAACACCTAAAAACCACAGAGGTTTGTACAGGAGTGCTATTAATGAGTCAATCTTGCGATAGTAGGTACAGTATGTGATTAAGTGATTAAGATTACAGAAAAAATAAAATATATATATTACAATAACATGTAGGTAACTGGAATTGGGTAGACAATTGATTGATTCAAATATAAACTCAAAGCATACAACGCACCCATCGTCAAACCATAGTTTATTACAGATAAGTCATAAAACTAGGAGTCCAGTCATATAAGCGTTTTACCTAGCAATGCCGAGATAACCAGCTGGAAACTAGTTTTCAATTTGGCGTTATAAACGTTGTCTCAAAATTCAAATAAAATATAGTGTTAGAAACATACACAAAATGTAGTTTCGAAAATTTTTCAAGGTCAAATGTCACAAAAATCGGTTTCTATAGCTCCAGTGATGCTGCTATGTATACAATAATTGTACGGCATACAATTTTCAACAAAGTTGTTTTTTCTAGATTCCTAGACAACTGAAAAACCGAACCAAAAAGACCCTATTTTTTTGGCTAAAATAACTGGAAGCAATTCTCGCCAATTTATCACTTGATAATTATCAAAAGAACTGTCAAATTGGACAGTTTTTATATAAAATATCTGTCAAATTTGACAGTTTTTTTGATATTTGTCGAGTGATAAATTCGGAGAATTTGCCCCCTGGATGCATGCTTATCGTTACAGCTACCCTAATTTTGTCCGTTGAACAAAATGAGGAAGTTTCTATCAAAAGACATTTACACCTACCACACATTAAACTGATTTACTTAAATACATATTACAATAATTCAATTAAAAAAATGTATTTCAAACAGTTTAAGCAAGCAGCTCATCAGCATTGCCATACAGCGGGACAATGCAGCCAGCGTCTTGGGGACGCTAACGACTGGTATTGATATGGATCAGTTGAGCTACCTGTAGATTGTTTGCAACAGTCTGCAGTTAGCTTAATTGTTTAAATTGCAAATACCTACTGGTTCTAATTTGTTTTTATTATCTGATTAAAATTTTCTTTTTAATCAAAGTCAAAGTCAAAGTCAAAAACTCTTTATTTCCATAAATACAATAAATGTACACTTAGAAAAGGTCAAATTATTAATAATTAAACACTGACACGGAAATAAAGTGATATTTTTGATTTCAGTCGCTTCGGTATGTAGACTAAAGTAAAGAAGCGACGAAGAAACCTTTAGCCTGTTAGTTGTTATTTTTCGAGTTGGAGCAAATCCCGTCCCAAGCTTTTTTATCCTCTAGATAATCTGATATTTTATAGTAGGCCTTTTTACACAAGAAAGTTTTGACAATTTGTTTGAATTTATTTACTGATAATTTTTGCAACTCACTAGGAGTTTTGTTTAGAAGCGTATACATTGCCCTCTAAAAGATTTTGTGTAATACATTGCCGTTTTACTAACAGTTAAAACCTAATAATATCAGGTCAAAGCTTATTTCTCGCTATTGTCTACCTAATTTCTACTAAATAATAAAAAACAGAAAATACCCAATTAAAAATGAATCCTATGACATCAGCACAAATATTACTTTTGGCTACCCCCTCGTGGAGTGGTACAGGGTGCCCCGCTACCCCCGGGCGGTACCCTACCCACCTTGGAAGACACTCATTATGTCCAATTGCATTCTGTTTTTCCTGCCATTGTCATCATGATGGCTCATTTCAAGCCTTTTTAACTTTTTTTTGTCGGTTTATTCACGTATTTGAGGCTTTATTTCACTTTTTTTGAGGCTTTCTTCGAGTTTCTGAAAGGGGTGTTGTTTTTGAAACAATTTAATGGGGTGAGAGGTTCCGTTGGGATCTGGGACGAAGTTTCTTAGAAATTAAGAAAGGTAGGTTTGAGCCCGTTTGTTCAGTTGTTTTTTTCAATTGGTTAGGGGTAATTTATAACGTTTTCTAGTTCTTGCTTGTAACTTCGTATGTTTGGTAGAGATAGATAGATATAATAGATAGATTATAACTTTATCGCACCATTAATATGTACATAAAACAAAACAAAAGTCTATAGCTAAAATCATTCAAATCATGGTAATAACTTTGTTTATTTCCTAACCAGCTCACCCAGGCAAGTATTTTTCACAACGAGCTGCAATTCCGTCAAGGCTTTAAAAAATGATTTTCGTTTTGTAAGGACATCGGGTTCGGCGAATATAAAAATATAAAAAATCATAAGTACTTTGATAAAAGTCGATCAATTAATGATCTAGTATTAATTAAGAAAATTACAATCAAGTAATAGTAGCCCTATGAGTTGAGCTACCTGTCGATTGTTTGCAACAGTCTGCAGTTAGCTTACTTGTTTCAATTGTAAATACTACTTCTAATTTGTTTTTATAATTGAATTGTAATTTTCTTTGTGGATCTATATTATCTAAATATCTATATATATAAAAGAAAGTCGTGTTAGTTACACTATTTATAACTCAAGAACGGCTGAACGGATCTCGGTGAAATTTGGCAGCGAGGTAGATGGAATCCCGGGGCCGGACATAGGCTACCTTTCATTCTGGAAAAAAGCGTGCGAAGCCGCGGGCTGCAGCTAGTAAAGAATAATAACATGTCCTATGATCTAGTTATATTTAACTTTGTAACATACATAGGTTATACTCGCTTCTGTCAACGGTTTCGTCTTTATTCGGAATAAAAAGTATCCTATGTTATTCGAGGTCCAGAACTTTATGGCCTGTGTTATTAAAGCTTGCTCAGTCATCGACCTATGATTTAGTAACGCTTTTTCGTGGAATAAACGTCACTCACGCATAGATCGACTGAGCAGGCTTTTTTAATAAGCGTGCCAAATTTCAGCTTGATCCATTCTGTATTTTTGGCGTTGACTTTGACGTTTTCAATATTAATAAGAACACTTCGGTAGGTGTATATAAATTAGTAAAGGCTAAAGTAACACAGGAACTCTTTGGATTGCATTTAACGTGAAAATTAAAAAAGAAGTAAGGAAATAAACGAATAGAATAGCGTCTTAATAGCGGAAATCGAACCTGCAACGTTCTTTCTGCAACTCGATAACCCACCCTCTGCACTGCCGCGGTCAGTTCTTCACATAAACCATGTTTAAAACGGACTAAAATAAATGAAACGGTAACTAAACAAAGGAAACTAATATCCTGCATCTCTGAAATATTCACAGAAAACCACAAAATTCAATTTGTATCTAGGTTCTTGTAGGAATACAGAAGGGGATGAGGGTATGAAAAAACTAGGGTGTTTTGTACAGAGGAATTAAACTTGGGGGTCGCACCCCCTTTGCACCCCATGGGGGAAGACGCTGGGATGATTAATTATTAGTTTGTGTGTGTTCCAAAGATAGTGTTCTATTGCGAGGGGGTCCGATGCACTCCATGTATAAGGGATGTATATGCTTTATTAATTACACCTGTTTTTAAATGTTATAAAGAAGTTGGGTATTTATATATTTAGTGCAATGGTTGCCATCTTTACGACTTTTTAAACGACTTTGAAAAAAGGCGCAGGTTCTATGTTCGGTTATACATATATATATATATATATATATATATGAGGTACATTCTTTTGTGTATGTTCGCTTATTTCTCCGCCAATTGTGGATCGATTTTGATGATTCTTTGGTTTTTAATAGATAATGATCTCGGGGTATTCATACAAATTGTATTAATGATTACAGATGTTTATTTACCAGAATATATTTAACAATGTAGATGCACTAAGCAAGTCAAGTTATATTCTACCTAACTTAGGCATGCAAATATAATTTTTTCATTACTCAATATTACAATTTCTATTTCTAAATTACAAATACAACATAAATAAACAAAATGAATAGGTCTAAAATGTCAAAATAAAAAAATATATAATTCAAGGATATATTCGAAGTCTTCTAAATCCCTGTAATTAAAATATTGATTCATAGAATAATAGCATTTATTAAGAAGCCATTTGTTTAGTTGTATTTTGAATAAGTTTCCAGATAAGTTCTTAAGATCCTCTGGTAGATTATTGAATATTTTTATTGTCATGTATTTCAGAGCGATTAGTATTTTTGCTTGTTCCTAAAACAAGTTCTTACTTTCTTGTCCTGTACTCTGTCTACCTACCTACCTACTTTATTGACTGTGTTTGATTTTGTTTGAAATTTTTGCTGTCCGTGTATGTGAACCAAATAAATCATGTATCTATCTAAATGTAGTCGAAGATATATCATATTTATTTGTCCCTCTTCATACAAAGCAGCAAAACTAAATTTAGACTTTATTACTTTCAAAATAGAACCGAATATCTCCTAAAGCCTACGCTGCTTGGGCCTACGAATGTCGTAGCAATATTAAGTACAAATTCAACCTTATTTGTACGCAATAAAGTCTAAAAGTTCCGAAGGCCTAGTCTACTTGTTGAGTGCAAAACAAAACATTTGGGAGCGAATGTCTCGATTTATGTCACTTTGGATTTAGGTCACTGAATCTTTGTTCATTATGAACTTTATTTATACGTAGTTGGGAGTTTTACGTTGTAGCTATATATAAAACTAGCTTTAAATATATTTTCATTATTTAAGTAAATATAACTAGCTATACACAGGGTGTTTGGAAGGTCGATGCAAAGCCTTGAGGGTGGGGTAGTTTACCTCGTAAGAAGAAGAATCACATTTCGAAAATTTAAAAATTTAAAATGATTAATAATCGATTTGATTTATTAATAAATATTTTTTTTTATCTTGCTTTTTTATGACTGCATCTGATTTTTTTTTTTGAGAACCATCAGCACTTTGTACATATATAAGTGATACAATTGAAATTATTGTTGGGCTATTGACAGGAATCCATTGATAGTTACATAATAAAGTATGAAACAAAAGTTGTCTGGAAGAGACCGCTTCTGACCGATGAGGCCGCCTATGCACGTATGTTTTTAAAAAAAGTCTTATCTGTAATTTTTCTGTTTAATTTTGTATTGTATTGCGGTATTTGCATGTTACAAAAGATTTTTTTTATACTTAAGACTAAATTCATTTGTTTTTTTTAGAAGTACCTAATCTAGGAATCAGGCCCACTATGTATTAAATACCTACAAAATTAGGTGCAGTTATCAGAAAAGATTTGACGCATTATTTAAGAGCGTTTTTTTTGTACTATCTTTGAGAACTGTCTCACTTGAGCGAAAATCACTGTCTAGACCAATTACCATCCCAAATTGGATGCTTTCCGTCACCCTTTTATTCTGATCCTGGGTCCCAGACACCCGAAAACCCCAGACGGAATTTTATAACGTTAAAAACAAAAAACTCAAAATCTAATTAACCCAGACCACTAACAAAGAATCCTTTGTAACATCTTACGTCTAACAGAGAGAGAGGGCACGATCACGAGAAAAATGCACCCCCATCCCACGGGTGCACCTCAGGGGGTAAAAAGGGGAGATACGGGGTGGATGTATACATTTTTTCTTTTCCTTTTCTTAAGACGAAAATTTGTTACGCTTTTTATACTTACCCTGGGGTGGTGCACCCCCGATCAATAGAGCCACCTTATCATGCCACCCCTTATCAATTTTTCGTAGTCTCAACTTTTTCCCCTTATTATGCAGACCGAGCGGTATAATTATTATGGATGATATGATCAATTCTTTTTGCTATGGCTTTGTTTTTAATTCGTCTGGGCTTGTTTGAGACTGTCTTTAACGCATTCACTGCTCAGCCTCGTCGAGGCGACCCTCAGGGGCGCGCCGCGCGCCTTCGCCGCCGCCGCCGCCGCCTCTATACGGTGGCGCTGACCGACATGTGCCTCTTGGGCCATGAAAGTGTTAATTCCCTTTGACCTTTGTACTTTGGATTGAAGAGAACGCACTTAACATCTTTTCAACACGCAAGTAGGTGGGTTACTTTCCAGAAAACAATATTTTACCCAACAGCGCCATCAGGGTTTTGAGATACACCATAGACAAAGATGTCGAGAAAGAATTGAGAAAAGGTCAACAAATCCATCGTACCTACCTAAAATAATTCAGTGTACGTACGAAAACCCGACGGTATCTAGGAACGTCTCCATGCATGCATTTTTTTGGCTGCAAGAGCTGCCAGCTAGCATGGTATTTCACTTTTCCCCGTCTTACTGCTCGTAGGTATATATTCCTACCTAGTTTAGTAGTCGTAGTGCTAAAACTAGGTAGGTACCTAAACCTATCCTTCTAATTATTCTCTAATTGCTTAATCTCTCCCTCTTAATTAAAGTTTTTGTTTGTTTTATGCATGGTAAACTGATTTATTTATTTCAAAGTTTGTGTACACACATTCAGTGTTTATTATTTTATCATGCCGTGTACTAACACATATTTTGAAATACAATCAAGTCCTAATTTTTGTATTGTTCTCATCATGTTTCTTATTGATTTTATTCCGTTTTGTGTACCATAATAATAAATATCCGACACTACAGTGACACAATTTGTCCAAGTTCTTCCGCGTCCATTGTGATACCGACCTCGCCTTGACTAGCTTTTCCTATTTGTGAAATGTTCTACAATCTATTGCCTAAACCAGGACAATGAAAAATGGAAATTCTGTTAAGTTTGCAGAAGTACCGAACTACCGGAAGGTTGCAATAATTCCCAATTACTAACCTTGAATGAGTTTTGCCGCGGATTTTTTTAAAGTTGAAGAAGGGGATGTGACGTCACCCCCCTACCATAGAGTAGTAATAAGGATCTTGTCTCTTGTGAGAGCTTCACAGTGTTCCAGGCGCTTTTCCGGCTAATTTTAACCTGGGTCTCTTCAAGGCAAGATAGGTGTCTTCTAGCTAGACCTTCATGAAACATCGTCGGCAACATCGTCACTTACTATCAGGTGAGATTGTGGTCAGACGCGAAGGTCTATGTATTAAAAAAAAGCGTTTTTGTTTAAAAAGAATCGTTGGTAGTGACTAAGTATAATATTTTATTTACTAGTTTGCTTTTCTTGACGACTTCTTTGGCGGAGTGGGTGGGGGAAGATCGGACTGGCCGGCCTGTTACAGTAAATTGTAGGTGCCAAATAAAAAATGTTTATACGTATAAGATCTGCATTTAAAAAGTATTGTTTCGGGTCTGAGTGTTAAGGAAATAGTATACGTATAGAGGTAGAAAGTACGTAGTCATTATTTAAGAATCTCAATCTCCACAGCCTATATTGGTCCACAGCTGGACTCAGGCCTCCCCTGACAAGCGCCTTGTTGGCTTTGATCTCACGGGGGGTAATGCCCTTAATCCCCACGCTGGGCATGCGGGTTGGGGATCGCAGTTCGGTTCATTATTTAAGAATAATAGACATTATTTACTTAGGTAACTACTTTGGAGCTAGAAGTTATGTATAAAAATGTTCAGCAGTTATTTTTAATTATTAATTTACACTAGCTGCTGCCTGCGGCTTCGCACGCGCTTTTCAAGTACCTATGTCCGTCCCCGGGATAACATTTACCTTCCTGCCAAATTTCAATAAGATCTATTATTTCTTCCACTAGTGGACAAAAATAAATAAGTAAAGAGAAAATCAATAATAACTTATTTATTATTTGTTTACAACTTAGATACTAAAATTTGACTTGTCTAAGTGCTTATTTTGTGAGCCTAAAGAAATAAAGTTATTGAAATCTAAATCTGTTCAGCCGTTTAGGCGTGAAAGCGTAACAGACAGACAGAGTTACTATCGTATGTTTGATATTAATATAAAATTCACTATTTGGTTTTACAGTTTCCAGTTTACAATCTATTGTTATTTTATTTGAATATAAATTGCCATACCAAAGTATGCTAAAAAAATAACGAAAATACAATATAAAATAAAATATGAGACAGAAATGTAGGTAAATATGTACTTAATAACTGAATAAATGATAAAACTTTTTAAACTTTCGCGATCTGTTAACATTTAAAGATTATTTGTCGGGTATTTATCGCGTAAGGTACGCGATAATTACCTTACGTAGGTACATTACGTACTTTCTATATTAATCTTTTTTGTTTTATTTTCCCCTACGTTTCCATCGCGTTGCAGCGATCGTGGTCACGGGGTGACTCGATGTACTCGGAGTTACAACCCGATCATTTATTTATATTAAAGATTATTTATCTTTAATATAAATAAATGATTCTACATGAGAAACTGCATTCCATAGCTGTTATTACCCCTCCATCCCTCTTACCCTTTAGCCTCTGCTATTAAAAGTCCTGCTCAGAATTATTAAAAGATATTTAATATTTCTGACCACTCTTTTAACGTTATGTTTTTACTTAAGTATTCAGTTTTTTGACTTATTTTGATTTGAGATGTTGATGTATTTTATTTTTAACCGACTTCAAAAAGAAAGACGTTCTCAGTTGGTTTTTATTTTATTATGTATGTACGTCAATACTTGATATCTTTGCCAATGGTTTACCGACTTTAGGTAGTTCTTTCAAAATTGTATCCTGTTAAACTTAACAGGATAAATACTAAAATATGAATAATATTTTTTAGCTACAACAGTTATGGAGATTGTTGATAGATTGTTGTTGATAGATTGTTGATAGATTTTGATAATTGCTAATTGTTGATAGATTTTGATGATTCTATCATTGTTGTATCAAAATAGATTTTAAGGTGGTCCCCTATAAGTTTGATTCTCGAGGAATTGCAATGTGCGCTATAAAACGTAGGTTTGTAAAAATTCATTACAATATGATCACTTTACTATCACCTAATGTTTTCCATAGCAACGGGCGTCAACAGTTTCATCCATTTGTCCAAACTAAATTAAACTTGAATTATAACTAGATGTCGCCAGTAAAAACAAAATTTTACGCACGTGAACATCTTAGGTGAACATAGACCTTCTGTCAGGGAAAGTAAGATGGGTTATTTCGTTCGTCCGAGACATAGATGAATATTATATACCGGAATTTGAAGTAGTGTTATCGTTTTTTAAAACACGCCATATTATTTAGCCTAAGTTGTTAATAAAAGTGTAAATAAAGTGAAAACCTGAGCTAGAATCTGATAACGGGATAATCCTTAGATCGCGTTTAAGTATTTCATTTCCATTGGCCCCAACAACGTGGGACCAAAGTGGGACAAATACGTTTATAAAAACTTACTATAGGTACCTCCCACTACCTACTCAATACTTCTAGATTGTGTGCCAAACGAAAACGTATCTTATTGTAGGTACATACCTACCTAATATCAACAATATGTGTATCAAAATGTCCTGCAGCTGCGATAAAGTGTTGAATAGTTTTATCAGTAGTCGGCTACAGTTATCGAAAACGATAAAATAATAAAACAAAATGGCCACCAAACTATCATAGCAAATGGCCTAGAGAATTCACAAGGAAGCTACGATCTATTGCCCGTTTTGACATTGCGCCCGACCTTGGCGCAAAACGCTGTGATTGGTCGAATTTTAAACATGGCGTCGCCCGCGCATTGTTTAGTTTTAATTAGAGAACTGGTTTTGTTTGTTTTTCCTAATGATTTTATTAAATGAGGTTTTGTTTGATTTTTTATCGTTATCTAGAAACTAATGGTAGCAACAAAATGCGTGTTTAAAGCCAAAATGCCTACTTTGGTAATTTTGGACTTATTAACTGTAGAAATAGATGTACATTTCGTGAATAAATACAAATACTTTCAAAAATCCCAAGTACTAAAAACTAATTTAAAGAAAGCAAAGAAGACTAATCCGTAAATTGCTACAGGTTTTAAAGCTATTCCGATCTCATAGATATACCATTATTGCCCTACTTCAAGAATCGAACCTGCAACCAGCTTGCCGACAGCACAGGTCTTAATTAGTGTTATTATGTATGCCTTCACGTGAAATTGAAATAATTATAAGACACCATTATTAGAAAAATGAGTAAGCGAGACACGCCAGTTTTCTTTAATATTTAAAATGTCAACGAATAAAAGTCTCTGACCTATAGAGAGAATTATTGAAGATCCAATTATTGTAAAATTGTTTCTGTAAAGCAATAGTTAGGTGGGTTGTCACAAAGAATGGTAACTGCAATTGTACAATTTACATCGTTTAAAAAAACCATAGACTAGTTTTTAAAACTAAAAATTTTATTTAGGATTTCTATCGATTTCACACGTCATGTCAGAGTTAAATTTATACACATTGTCAATGTCAACTCGATCCGTTCGACTCGATTAAGTCATTTTGGTCGGTAACTTCCATTTTGTTTTATGCGATTGTTACATAAAAGAACTGCAAACACTTTTATCTCTGTCTGTGAAGCGGTGTTATCCGACATTGACACAAACCTTTAAGTTTTTGCTTGACGTTACTGTAATAGAGTTAAGAATATTATAAATTTCATCAACAATAATCTCCACTTCATTACACCCAATAAAGTAAGCCAAGAGCTTCCAAACACAACAACCCAAGTCAGCATAACTTAACCTTTAGATAAATTTAATATTAATAAGCTCCATAAACCATTGTCCTAAAACCTACAGGGAAAGCCAGCTTGACCTTAGAAACCTCAGGTGGCTCAGGGCCTGGTGCATCGTAATTTGTAGTTTTGGTTGCCATTGCCATAGACAAACATAGAGAGAACAAGGCAGCCATAGAGGCATAGACGAATAAGGCTTGGGGTTAAACATGGCACTGATAAATTTTGTTGGATAGTTTTATACGACTGCCCGAAAAAAAATATGTAAAGTTTTAGAGATCGTAATGTAGGTAGTTATGTGTATTTGTCTTACCATAACTTTTAAATGCCTGAACAGATTTGAATGTATGGGGTATCGTTAAAATCCATAAATTGTCTCGATATACTCAAGTGACAAATTTTTCGAAAAAATTCAAAGTCACGTCAGTGTGGCTACAATTTCGAAAGTGAAAAATCTCATTTTGACGTCGAGAATTGGGATGGTTCTCGTTAGATTCATTGCTTAGATCCATGATGGATCTATTGAGTTTTTTTTCTCATTAGAACCATCTTAAATATTTAGGTACTTTGACAAGATATGGTTAAATTCTGATCGCGTCCAGACTTCACAAGTCTGGCTCGCCCGGATTTTACCAACTAACTAAACCATTACAAATTGTATTGTGAATTGTACGATTTTTATCCAAATTCGTTTCCAAAAGCATTTTATTGCGATCGTTAACAATGGACCAGTCCCGTTACAGCAATTTGGGCCAGGCCATGAATAAGGATTAACCGGACTATCCTGGATAAATACCACCCGGTTACTCGGTTACCGGACTGTGTTTCGTTTGTTTAAATTTGGAGTTCCGAAGTTGAAAATATTACCTATAGGACAGGCTTTTGTACAGTCAGCAAATACCTGGATCGACAGTCAGGTCTTTTTATTGCTTTTCGATCGAAAAAGAGTACTTAAGTACCTTGACTCTGGAAATAATACCTACTGATGATTTTATCGCCTATGCAGGTATTAGCGTAAATACGAATTAACATTTTGATGACAAAGCAACATTATGAAAATGGTAACAAACCAAAGTTGATCCCCGGGGGCTAGAATTACCCCGTTCAGTTTAGGACTTGTGTTTCACCTTGTATCTTAGTTGTTGTTGCACAGGTTCAGATTACAAGATGTTTGATTTTGAGTCAGCTTTGGTTGGATAACACATTCGCCGTCCTACGGGTGCTCACAGAGCAGAAACGCGCCCCTCCGGGTCGCATCGCTGAAGCATGGCAGTAAACGCGTTAAAATGTCAGGTAGGTCTTCTAACCTCAATCAACTTGTTAACATCTTGGAAGGCAGAGGCGCAAACATGGAATAAAACCAGCCGGAGTCAAACGAAACCATGAGTGCAGGCTATAAGCACGTTTCACAGTCGCAAATAAATGCCAGCTGGTTATCTACTTGGGATGTGCTAGGAGAATCATCGATATCGATGAGGCGTTTTCTTAAAAAAATTTTACGACCAGACTGAAAAGAGGGAGGCTTTTTACTTAGGTCTGACAAATAATTTGCACGGAATACTTACCCATACCCTGCTGCATAGACTGTTTTTATTTTAACATGACATTCCTCTCTAGCAAACCTTTGTCAGTTGTAGAGGACAGGATATAATTCAATAAGTTCTAAGGTGCATTTTTCATTTTGGAAAACGTCTCAAAGGAAATATTTAACATGAAAGACATGCAGGTAGTAACTCAAACTATTAATGATTGACAAATAGACGGTAACTAGTATTGTACCTATTTAAGTCGTAGCTAGTTAGCTGTTGGTTAGCCATTTTGTAAAATGGCTTCCGATTAGTTGGACTCCCTGTTTCGTATTTGGATTCAAGATTAATCCACTAAGCGTGGATAACAAGCTAAAGCCTAAAGCCGGGTACTGACCGGCTGTACGCAGCGTAATGTCACGTGTTACACAGCGAGCGTTCGTGCAGTCAGTACAGGGAAAGACGGCGCTCGGAACGAGCACACGGCGTAACGTTTCATACGAATGGTACATTACGCGTTACGGGGCGTAACGCGTAATGTACCATTCGCAGCGGTCTATAACCGGCTTTACGAATCTGTGTAACATGCATGTGATACGTTTTACTTCATTGAATTGAAACCAGTTGATAATTTGAATTTTACAAGTTTCTTAGTGTTTTTTTTAGGTCGCAATGGTGTAACGATTAGTGTCTTATATGTACCGATCTATCGATAGGTATACTAATAAAGGAATTAAAATCATCGACAAAGCTCTCCCAACACTATTTATTTCAAATTGCGTTATATTACAATCAGAGAATACAGCGCCGCGGCGAATTTCCTAGAGCCTGAAACTTTCAGTAACAAAGAACATTCTACAATAGAAAAACCTACCTTAAACCATAGAAATAGAGTTCAAAATCCAATGATAAGAACGAGAAGCTTTCTATGTTGTTTTCGGATGCAACTTATTTGTAAAACAGGAGTGAGGGAGAGAACTGCTGGGGGTTATGCGAGTGGGAAAGAGATGAAAATACACTAAATTTACGAAGCTACAGGTGGTGTACCTCGAGTACTGACACTGGTGGTTGCGGAATTTAATTATTTTTAAGATGAAATCTTATCACCATCATATTTATGTACGGTCACCGACAATATCGGAAGATTTGTAGTAAGAAAACTGTTTTAGGGTTGTCCCTACCTATTTGATAACAAATCCCGTCATTTTTATAATCGGCGGCAGCTAGAGAAGCGAAAGCGGATTTTGTCTCTTTTAAATCTCTCCAACTCTGCCCGTGTATGTACCTCTACTCTACCGTAAAGTAAAATTAAATCTCTCCTTGTCTCTCTCTCTCCCAATAAGGTTTGCTGGAAGTCTTTTTAGGGTTAAGCTCGCCTTTGCCATTCCTTCTCTAGTTATGTTTTTTAATGTATGTTTTATTTAGTGCAATAAAGAATTAGGAATTAAAAACAAGTAAAATGTTTATTAGCAGCAAATAAAAACAAAGATTAACTTAAACTATAATACTACATCTTAAGTAATAAATAAATTAAACTTTACCTAAAGGACATTTGTACATTTTGTAGTTATATTATGCGAGTTTAGGCGATTTTCGTCGGTTTCCTAACTAGCCTGTATCGAGGAAACCAGACTAGAGACTGGTAACTAAGGCGACTTAGGGAATCTAGCAGAGCAAGGCCTTCAGATTCATTCCGTATATTAGTAAGTGCAACACCTGTTCTGCGATTAGAAGCGTGGTGAAAATGGCAAACCCACCTCATGTAGGGATGGGGATGTGGGGGGTGTGGGAGGGTTCAGCAGTGGCCGATGAAGAAGAAGAAATTGAATATTTAATCTTAAAATTCGTAAAAAAAAATATCTACTTACCAAAAACAATTATTGCAAAGTTCTACACAATAATTCAGGCTAACCGCTCAAAAACCATTAAAACAAGTTACAAAACAATAAATTACCAAGAAAATATATATTTTCAGGACACCGATAATTTTCGCATTTCACTTCACAAATGTGTGTGAACAGCGCCATCTGTTGAAAGCTATAAAGCAATTTTCAAGTTTGCCACAATTAGTTATATTTTTACTTTATAATTTACGTAATTGTATTGCATTTTATATTAGGTTGAAGCGTGTAAAACAGATGGAGTTTCGCACGGTATAACTATAATATTATAAATAAGAAAATTACTCTGTTTGTCTGTCTCTAACTGTCTATCCATATGTCTATCTATCTGTCAGTCTTTTACCGTTTCTCGGCTGAATAAAATCTTAATGAATTTTTGCAAGTTGTAGTACCGTATGCCGCTTTTTATCCCAGAAAAGCGCGTGCAAAACCGCGGGCGTAAGCTAGTTTATGCCGGAATAATATTAATACTTATAGATTATTACTAACTTCTACCCCTGACACGCAATATTCTCAAACTGACTAGTTTACCTAATTTTTAAGGGAAAGTTATCAATTTATTTATCACACTCATTAATAATAATTATAAAATGCGAAATTTTGGATGTTTAGATGTCTTAACATAGTATTAAGGCTAATTGTGTATATTAGTTTTAAGGTAAATAAAAATATTTTAATTCATTCATTCATTCTTCGAACTACCTTATGTTCGAAGTTGGATGTCTGGATGTCAGGACAGCAAAACTACTGAACGGATTAGGCTGAAATTTTGCATAGGTATATTACCTACTAGATCTGGATTAACATAAGAAATTTTATTACGATAATTCAACTGTTTAGTCGAAAAAAGTCAGAACAGCTAGACCGACATAGTTTCGTTCACGTTTATATTATGTATATTGGATGTATTAGTATGAAATTATGGATGGATACTCAAGCCGCCATCTTTTATTATATACATTATTTATTAAAATACGAGCGCTGTACTTTGAACCTTTAATAATAACATCCCAATAATGATAAGACTCAATAAAATGCTAATAATAAATAGGGGGAGGCCTAGTCCAGCAGTCTCGTAAAGGCCGTTGATGTGATGATAAGCTACCTTGGGGTGCCCTAAAAACTGTTCATAAAAGGCCATGGCATAAATATTTATTCTTATGCAGGAGAATTTTGGACCTACTTCTGCATTATTGAACCAATCCACACCTCACGATGATAGTTAGATTGCCTTTTGTGTTTGTGTAGAAAAATTTGTAAGTCTAATTTTATTTTACGGGTCTATAAATTCCAATTAAATTTCGAAGGAAATATTCATATTTTAGGTCTTCGTTGTTAAAGCGGGCTGGTTCCTTATTGCATAAAAACTTAAATAGATAGATAGATAGATAATACTTTATTGTAGCACACAAAGACAGAAAACAATACAGAAATAGATGCTAGGAGTAGACGAAGTACAAAGGCGGCCTTATCGCTATGAGCGAGCTCTTCCAGGTAACCTTGGGATGGACTGTGTTAAATGTGTGTAATAAAAACCAACCCTCACATTACTTTAAAAAATTTTTTTTTTTTTTTAATGCTGGGCAATCCACACAGCGTCATCTAGCCCCAAAGTAAGCAGAGCTTGTAGTTTTTGTAGTTTTTATGGAGTTTTTAATAAAAATCTCATTTATTCTTAGTACCTACGAGTAGAGTATGATCATATATCCACAAGATAAGGGTGGTGATTTCATTTGTATACGGAACCCCAAAACCAGTAACCACTATCAACAGCACACGAATCTAACTTGCGGTACCGCACCTATGCTGCGTATTTATTTGGTTCCTTTTGTCTGTTCAGCCTCTTAACTAATATAAAATGACGGATATGTTAGTATATTTCATTTTATATACGGAACCCTAAAACCATTATCCACTATCACCAGCGCACGACTCTAACTGTTGCATACCGCGTGAGCGGTACCGCACCTATGCTTCGTATTGATTTTGTTCGATCCGTGTCTCAGACTATTCTTGCTTATAATTGGAAGCTGCGTTTTGAATCGACTGTTTGTCTTGATTTTCGTTCACTACTAGCTGATGACTAGTCACGTCTTGTTCGGTTTATATTTCCATTGCGTCGGAATCGGAGCGTAGGTACGCAGCGTACGCGACGTCGGTATTTACAATAAGCCGGGTGCGTTCGGCTTAGGACAGACTCTGGTACCGGCAGATTCGCTCTAAGGCAGAAGTACCAACAGTGAAAGAAAAATGTAGTAGGTTAGTTAGCTTAATTGTTTCAAATGTAAATACTAGTTCTAATTTGTTTTTATTATTGAATTGTAATTTCCTTTGTCAATAAAGTTTGACTTTCTTCTTCAGTAGGTTAGTTAGGTACGTTTAATTATAAGAGTGACCTACTGGGGCACCCAAGGCTGGGTTTTGACCGTCGTTACGGATTGTAATGCAACGTGTTACATCGTGCGTTCTTGCAGTCAGTATGGTGAAAGAAAGCGCTCGCAATAAGCAAAGAGACGTAACAGATGGCGTAACGTATCATGCTCGTTGCGAATGGCACATTACGCCCCATAACACTGGTCAGTGCCCGGCTTTACATAAACATGGAAGAAGTTTTTTCCAAATGTATTGATACTGGACTTCTTTATCTCCATTGAACTTTTGCACTCCGGATAAAGCTTGGACTATTCTCCTCCTCTTAAGCTAACAAACGTTCACTGTTGAACATGCCTTACTCAAACAACCTACATTAGTCCACTGCTGGACATAGGCCTCCCCTGATGAGCGCCATAGCGCTCTGTCTTCAGCTTGCCGCATCCAGCATCTGCCTGCAGTCTTTCGCAGGTCGTCGTCCCACCTGGCTGGAGTTTGCCGAGTTGAGGTGTCCACTCAAGAACACGTTTACCTCAGCGGTTGTAGTTTCTTCGCGAGATATGGCCGGCCCACTGCCACTTCAGCTTGCTAATTCTTTGAGCTTTGTCGATAACTTTGGTTCTCTGTCGGATGTAGTCGTTACAAATCCTATCCAGTCCTTCACTTAGTGTATTTAAGTCTAAGCTAAAAGAGCATGATCTCTCTACAGCATAGCAGATATTATATTTTGGTATTTAATATATTTATTTAGTTTATCCTTCAGAAAAACTCCGAGCATGGCTCGTTGTACGATACTTTCTATTTTGGAAAATGTATGTAACAAGAAAATGTAACAAGAAATAAAATATTTCTATTGCAGAAATATTTTATTTCTTGTAGGTAGATATTGTCGAAAACGACACTTGACGAAATGGAAGACGATCTCCGCGAACTCGACGCTGCTAGCGAGAGATAGCTCAGAACCATCATGCCTAGAGTAATCTCGTGTAGGAAGCTATGGTTGAAGAGCTGAAGTCTTGCGTCAGAGGCCAAAATGCACTTTGGGTCGCAAAGTCACAGGAGTAAATACGTCAAGTGAGATATTCATTCATTCGTATAATTTAATGCATCCAGCGGCTTGGGGACGCTTCCGACTGGTATTGATATGGATCAGTTGAGCTACCTGTAGATTGTTTGCAACAGTCTGCAGTTAGCTTAATTGTTTCAATTGTAAATACTAGTTCTAATTTGTTTTTATTATTTGATTTGTAATTTTATAATAAAAAATATCTATCTACATATGTTATGTATAATGTATCAACAAGTCAACTAGTAGGTACATGGGTATTAGTTGACTGATATACACAATACATAAACTACCTACCTACATATGTATGTATGTATGTAACTACATGTGTAAGGGTGTGTGTGTTGTGTTATGGGTACTAGATATGTATCTAGTACCCATAACACAAGCTCTGCTTAGCTTGTAGCTTGATGATGCTGTGTGGATTGTCCAGTCCAGTAAGCATCTACAGGTAGGTAGGCTAAGGCCAGTATTACGAAAGCTTGCTCAGTCACCTATCTATGCTTGATGATGCCATAGAAAAGCATTACATATGCATAAATAGATGACTGAGCAAGCTTTCATAATACGGGTTTTAGGTACATAATACATAAACACTGTCGGGGTGCAATAATTATTTTGGGTGCACTCTTGTTAGGTTACTTATTCTTTGATATTGCATAACATAATTAATCAATTTAGTTATCTGGTCGACACGACGCGTGACCCGAGAGCTGGCGGGTATCTGGCGCAGCGCATCAGCTTTGCCATACAGCGGGGCAATGCAGCCAGCGTCTTGGGGACGCTTCCGACTGGTATTGATATGGATCAGTTGAGCTACCTGTAGATTGTATGCAACAGTCTGCAGTTAGCTTAATTGTAGCAATTGTAAATACTAGTTCTAATTTGTTTTTAATATTGAATTGTAATTTACTTTGTCAATAAAGAAATTGTAATAATAACTCTGTAAGTACGTCAATTCTTTACTCAGGCAGCTAAATAGTTAAAGTTAACATTTTAAAATTCGTCAACGGAGTAGTAACAAAGTAATAGTATCAAACAAAGACTAGTTTTTATCCTAAAAATTAGTTCTCATGGGATAAAAATAGAGGCCTAGAAACTACGTGTGCGAAACCGCGGGCAGAAAATAGTATCTCCCAGAGATATCGTATGGTTTCTCGTGTACGAATATGATATTTTGTCCATACTCGTTTCTATCTAAAAATGTCCTATTACGTAACGCTTCCAATCGCGTCGTTTTCGTCAATGCTTCCTTTGTCTCCCGTTAAAAACGGGGTGGTTCAGAAGTGGGGCGCTCAATCGATACCTCCCCATGGGGTGGGTGAAACGGATCCCCGTCTAAAACCCGTGGACATCGGCCTCACTTCTTATAGGGAATTTTGATATTTTCTGTGTAATATTTTCCGTTAAGTTTCTTAGTAATTTGTGTTTAAACTGTTTGCGTAGGTTTGTATAATAGGAAAATATTTATTTGTAGCAAACGACGTTAATCTGTTTTAATAATTATTCATTTAACTTTAAAATTTTATGAACTTCTTAACCTATTATATCTGTTTGCGACGCAGTTTTTTTTTAGCAACAGTTATGTAACAACTTTCATATAAAATTGTTAGAAAAAGCTTTAATGTTATTAGGCTGACCACAAAAGATGATAGCAGCGACTAATTTATCTATGCTGACTATGTGTTGACTTCATTATTTTTTTAGAACTGAATATTGAACATTTAGGTTTTTTTTCGAGTAGGCTTGCGACTGCCAGACCTCTAAAACACGAACTTTAAAACAAGATCCACCAAGTGCGAGTGTGACTCGCGCAACGAGGGTTTAGAGCGGTAGTCAAGTACACCAATATGTACTATAGGTACTGGTTAGAGACTCTACTATTTGAAGAATACCAAAAAATTAAAGGTACTTACCTACATTTCAGATGTATCGGTTTCCAAACTTCGGAGTAGGTACAGAGGGTAAAAGTAAAATTTTCGAGTTTTTTCAAAATATTATAAAAAGTATGAAACCTACAGAAATTTACAGAAATTACAAAAACTGTTTTGAGATGTACAAACCGATACTTTACATTTGATACCCCACTCGGTGAGGTAGCCCACCCCCCCTTTTTTTGGAAAATGATCCCCCCCCCATTTTTGAGCATTTTTCAAAAAGTTCTCTATTTACAGACTTTTTTATATTTTTGCTGTAAAATATAGATCCATATCTACAAACGCTACATACATTTTAGATGGATCGCTCTGCAAACTTCGGAGATAGGGGGAATGGGTATTTTTTCAAAATATTTCAAAAAGCATGAAACCTACAGAAATTTTAAAAACTGTTTTGAAATGTACAAATCGATACCTTTCATTTGATACCCACCACTTGACATCGTAGGTCTGTTTTAAAATTCGGCAACACAATTTGTATTGAAAATTTTCATGTTCAGTTTTCATTTACAATATTTCTTTTTTTTATCTGTACCTGTACAGATAAAAAAAAGAACACAAAATGTATTATTATTTTAAATTTCACGTTATTTGCTGCTATAGTTGCTGAGATATTAAAGACGGAAAAAAAGGACAAAAAAAGCGATGCCGTTGAGGTTTCCAAACCGATCTCCGATCTTCGAAACCCTAAAAGCTGAGAGTTTATCTGCGTGTTTTCCCAACACAGGTATAGGAATGATCAGCATTTATGAAGTTAGGATCATCGTGGCTTTGGCAGATATCAGCTGTGCAAGTTGTATGAACTTGTGGTCACAAATTCGTTATAGTATAAAGCTTAATAGTACCTACCTATATTATTTTCTTCGGGATTCTCTGTTGTTCATAATCGAATTAGAACAAAATTTTATCCACCACACTGAGCTCCATTATGATATAAGGAGCTCAGTGATCCACTACCGATGCGTACAGTGACGACAAACACCTTGCTATAATGCTCTTACACCATCTTCAGAAATATACTTCAAAGAAGCTATAAAAGCGTATAAATTAAACCAGAAAGTAACTGCTATACAATGTGTCTGGTCACCGGTGTCGGAGACTTTGGGGGGGTAAAATACGGTCAATTTTATCGACAAATCACTATTCCTATTTTTTTTTTCTCTCTCCATGATAAAATGGCAGCCATTTTGTTTTTTTTGCCTCAAAGCACGGGTGCTTGTACTGATTAAGCTATAGCTACCCATGTAGAGGTCCTAGGAAGACGATAGAGGACTCATTTGATAGCCAATAAAGTAGACAATAAAGCAATGATAACAATGTTGCAATTTCTATTTTATAATACAGGAAAAGAGAATGTATGAACAAAAAAAATTTTTTTTTTTATATTTTTTTTTTAATTATTAGCTTTTTCATAAAATTGAAACTGTCAAGCTACATGTTTTTTGGTTCTGAACGATAGTACGGAATGTGCACTTCAAAATAAGTCTAGATATATATCTAGTCTATTTGTATTATGTTACATATGTATACAATTTCCAGAAGAGCGCAGCAAAGCCAGCCTGAATCAACAAGTACGTAGCTGAGTGGCATTTATAGTGCGACTGTCTGCTGAGTAGGTACGTAATCTAAGTTCCTACTAGAAACTTAAAAGAAGGAATCTATCCTTCTTAGATATGAATGAGGTTTCACCATAACTATTATCTATCTAGAGGTATATATATATAAAAGAAAGTCGTGTTAGTTACACTATTTATAACTCAAGAACGGCTGAACGGATCTCGGTGAAATTTGGCTGCGAGGTAGATGGTATCCCGGGGCCGGACTTAGGCTACCTTTTATACCGGAAAAAAGCGTGCGAAGCCGCGGGCTGCAGCTAGTTATATATATTAGCCAGTTTCGTTTTCGTATTTTTGAGAGACAGGACAAGTAAGCTCTCATTCACACATAATATATGTATGAATTGAGATTTACAAACAATATTTACGTAAACGGGTAAAAAACCAAAAAAATTTTGGTGATAAATGTTTTTTGAAATTGGTAACATCGGAGTTAATCGCATAATTTCGAAACAACTTTTCGTTTTGAAACGAATAGTTTCACTCATTATTTCATTCGTCTCTCTCGTTGTTATAAGAGAAATGAGGCTAGTGAAACATGGGTAGCAATAACACGATAATTAGTAAACAATCTTTTTTTAAAATAACATTTATGAAACTTCATGAAGTAGGCGTATTTTTTAAGCCCAGGTCTTTATATGTTTTTTTACACCACAGTTGCGCAAACTTTATCATGAATAAATCGAAAACACTTTTTTTTTTTAAATATTTGCAGCTAGAAATATTTTGTAATGCGCGATATCAAGGCCAATTCTTCACGGCTATTCCCAGAGAAAATCAAATCGTTATCATTGAATTTGTAGCCGTAGTGCCCAATACTGTTAGCAAAGGTATCAAATTTCGTTTCGATGTCTGCAGATCGAATTTATTTTTATTTTTTCCTGAGTAATGGCGGTGGCCCCCACAGGTACCTGCGGGGTTGTCCATTAATTACCGGACACCATGTATACGTAGCTCAAGAGTAGCACAAGCCTAACGCATGGATCAATAAGTCAGCAAAATTGGATGTTAAATGTTTGTAAACAAAACGCCCACACTTTACCTAAAATGCACTCTGTTACCTTATATTTTTATATGTAATTAACATTGCTTGTCATTTTGAGATCATTCCTTCAGTAAATAATGCTAACCATTATATCCAAAATACGACGCCAAGCAAGTGAGATTTAGTATTTTGTAGTTTGTTTACCAACATTTCACATCGAGTTTGGCTAGAATATAGATATATTTCTTCCGTAGCGCTAGCGTAGCACTGTCGTAGCAGTAACGAAGCATGGGTCTTAATATCCGTAGCACGAGTGTAGCACAGGCGTAGCTTCACTGGTAGGTCCATGGGTCTACATATTCTGGCATCGTACAAAACTAGTCACTCGTGATCACAACATTGCAGTTGAAGTGAGAATGCTCTTCGATGGACAGATGAAGGAGATTTCGGTCAGTTTTAATGTGTTCCTAACCAAACTGAATGTATGCTATAAATAACGTTATAAGGTTCGCCTCCTTGATCCTGGCAAGGTCGCCATATATGGTTCGGTGGACGGCGCGCTGAGGCGCTCAAATCAAAAAGATGTTAGGTCGTCTAAATTCCGATTTATTGTGTCAAATGTGTGCATCTCAATATGACCGATATTATTCTGATGCGCCATAAAGACAGAGTTTCAGGTACACATTGATTTGCATTCAGATTTTCTTACTTGTAATTTAAGAGACTAATGAGACATTAATTTTTTATAAGAAAAGGAAATAGTGTACTTCTAGCTTAAGACACGCTTTTTTTCCGCTGACAACTACACTGAAATCAAAACCATTTCTAGGCCTTAACTACAGATACTACCTTACCTTTCGCGTAGCCTCACACACGCACGACCTCTATTGGATTTGTCTATACATACAAATGGCTTCTCTATGCTTCCTATACTAAGCAGATTTACCAATTAAAGGGTTACAAACCTGGCTTTTAAGATGTTAAATTTTGTAATAAAACCGATTATTTCAATCCATACATATATAAATTTGAAAGTAACTCTGTCGGTCTGTATATCTGCATGTCTATCTGTCTGTTTCACGCCTAAACGGCTGAACGGATCTCAATGATACATGGCAGGGAGGTAAATGGTATCCCGGGGACGGATATAGGCTACTCAAAAAGCGTGTGCGAAGCCGCGGGCAGCAGCTTTTGTTTCTATAAAAGAAACATAGTAAATAATGCTGGTAATTTCGTATCAGTATTTAACAAGTCTATAAGTAAGCGGAGTTTGGTTATGGGCATAGCTATTTTAATTTTGCAATACGAAATTGCGTATTTCGTTTCGGCCAATCGGTGTACTCTAATACGCCGAATTCGAGTACCAAGTTGCACAAAAAAAAAACGAAAAAAAAAATTTAAAAAGAAAATTGAAAATATAAAATACTAGTTCTAATTTGTTTTTATTATTGAATTGTAATTTTCTGTGTCAATAAAGATTTATAATACTTAAACACATGGACTGGATTAGGAGAGTGAGGGAATAGAAAGTGCACCTGTGTTTGCGCACAAACTTGTTCACTATACCATATGTCACACACACTAGTCTCCGTTGAGACCGGAGTGATCCGAAAATTGGAGGGAAAAAACCGGCTAAGATGTCACCATCATCATCACATATCCACCTCCACGCCTATATTGACCCTCTGCTGGAACCAGGCCACTCCCTGATAAGCACAATGTTGGCTTTTATCTCAAGGGGGATAATGCTCATAATCCCCACGCTGGAGATGCGGGTTGGGGATCGCAGTTCAGTGGTAGAATTGTTCTGCAGGAGGCACTGCTGCCCGGCCCCGGTGGATATCCCTTAGTCGCCTCTTACGACACCCGCGGGATGAGTTGGGGTGGTGCAAATTCTAAGCCGGCACCACACAGCAACATCACATGTACCGGCTGAGTGGTTTTCGATAAAACCTATTATATTCAGTAGATAATTGTCCATGAATATTTCTTACCTGCCTTTTATTTGTAACTCAAGTCTGTCTATATATTTTATAGTATTTTATCTGTGATAACTGTTAGGAAAAACTAAAAAAACAAGCAATAATTAAATAACAATTATTGATTGGTTTGTATTCTATATAACCTGTGAGTAAATTATAATTATATATTTTTTTTCTTCTCAATAGGTTATAAATAAGGTTTCTTAAATGTAAAATTTTACAAAGAAATCGTTTATTAACGGACTTTTAAAAGGGAAGAGGATGGTATGGAGAATGCTATAGAAAATACAAGCAATAATTAAATAACAATTAAAGCTTGTAATTTTGCTAAATCATTCACATAATTTCTAATAACATACACCATTATGTGTCCAAGCCAAAGATCCTAGCTATCTAGTAGTTTACGTTCATGTGCCAATTCAAATATCCAATTTTATTAGAAACGAAAAAAGTTATTCTAAGTAATAATAGTATTATTTAAAGGGTATTTATCGGTATTACCTATTTTTCCCGACGTTTCAACAGGATTACACTACAGATTACAAGTTTATAATAATGTTTTCAGATCGCGTAACTTTAAAAATATAAAAAGTTATTCTGCAACGAATATTAAATTTTATCTGTAAAATATACTACATTTGACATTGGAGCAACCTTGTCAAAATGCAGTTTCGTCTAGACGCATATAAATGAGCGTAACAGCAGAAAACGAATATTTTGTTAAAGTGGATACCTCTACCTACTGCTAAGAGACAAGACTTTTGTTGCTACGTGAGAAAGATTTATCGAATAACATTTAGTTTTAACACTAGGTTTTGTCTACGGCTTCGCACCCGTATTTCATGGATATTAAGTAACTAATTAGCTTGGGGCTAGGTGATGCTATGTGGATTGTCCAGCATTATTTATTTATTAATAATATTATGAACTAGCTGCTGCCCGCGGCTTCGCACGCGCTTTTTAAGGCTGGTGTATGCCCCAACGGCTTTGAGAACACAAAATAATTATTATATAATTTGTTTTATGTTTTACAGTTTGCAGTTAGCTTAATTGTTTCAATTGTATATACTAATTTTAATGTGTTTTTATTATTCAATTGTAATTTTCTTTGTCAATAAAGAATTTGTTAAGTAGCAAAAAAAAATTGTGTTTTTCGTGAAATGTTGAATTTGTGTAAAACGTCAGTAAATATTTATTTACGGACAAAGTGTCCGAAATTATTGTGTCCGAAACGTCAGCAAGCCAAAATACTTTGACAAATATTTTGAGTGAAAGATGTAAATGAAGTTAAACTTTTTAAGATATAACGAGTACGCACTACGACATTTCAGACTAATAATTTCTGGTTTAGACAGTTCCCACAGAGTGCTGTTTGCCCTATTACTTACTGGTCAATATGAATATGATTTCTCATGAAAATTGTGGATCTCTCATGATCATTCTACTATGTTCAGTTAAATAATTTAGCTAAATACTAAAATACTCTGCTAATATTCTTACTATTGTTTCGGATGGTAGTGTAGGATGATTAGCTCAGTGACAGCAGAAGCGTATTTTGATACTTCATTTATAAAAATCACTTCAGCCGTTTGGATGCTTTAAGGTAGTAAAGCTACCAAATAGAAACACTCCGTACTTATCACCCAAAAGGCCTCAAATACAAATTGATTAAGCAGGAAGCCGATACAATTATTTAGAAGTATTGTTACTAATGTATAGGAAAACATGGCAGCCGTGACATCAAGAGCCGGATGTAGGATTCTAAACAGCCATTATAAAAAACGTCTACCATAACTTTCGACTAGAATCTAAACAGTTCCTAGTCGGAATTTTGGCTGAATGCGGGTTGTAGGCGCTGGTAAACCAGTACCGATATCCTGTCAGGACGTCTAACAAATACGTTTAGAATTTACGTACCTACTTATTTAATTTATTTCAAAATAATTGTTTTTCTAAGTATCTGCACAGTCTTATCAAAACAAAGATTATGAAAGTCGAAAAGACTGTGAAACATGAAAAATTACAAAAAAATACATTTGTTGGCTACTGTATACTATTTTATTTAATTTGACCAGATAAAGATTGCAAGATGATCTCGTTTCTTCTAATTTGAAAGGAAGAGTAGTCGTAAAAGACTTTGACGATTGGAATTCTATGGGGCTTTTGCGTAGATGTAGGATTAAAAAGGCTTATGCTACATTATAAAATACAAGGACACAGAACAACGGTCATGTCAGAGTTATGTTTGGAAATAGGCCGTGGCAGTCGTAGCGTAAGAACGAATGAACGAACCGACCATAGAAAGGGCAGCATCTTCCTTATGTGTATTTTAGCTCCTTCACTGCGATCACCCATCCACCTGCCAAACGTGGTGATTATGGCACAACCCCCCTTGTTTGAGGGTGCCATGTTCAGCAGTGGTCGTATTGTGCTAATGAGAATGCAAAAAAATTATAATATACTAACATAATACTTACTAATATTATAAATTTAAAAGTAACTCTGTTTGTCTGACTTTCTGTCTGTCTGTCTGCCTATTATGTTTTCACGCCTAAACGGCTGAACGGATTTTAATTAAATTTGCCATAAAGATAGTGGGTAATCCAGGGACGGACATAGGCTACTTTCTATCTCGGAAAAGAGCGTGCGAAGCCACGGGCAGCAGCTAGTCACTAATAAAGCAGAAATAAGCTAGTAACTTTAAAACAATTGCACTTTGAGTAGCTACACAATTAATTCTGCCTGCTATGTTTACAATCAAAGTATAACCCGCGTACAGTATAAATGCGTCCATTGACCATTCTCACCGACTAGATTTAAAACAAATACTTTTGTCAGACTGACCTTCCCGTGAATACTGTTATGATTGTTATAAACAATAGGACATGAACGCCATTTTTAGTAGAAATACTGTTTGTCATTTTCACACACGGATTTCTGTTATTATTAGGTTGATAAAACAAATATACTTTTGTGATAGTTCACTGGATATTTTAAAAACAATTATCGTCGTCTTAGAATTGTTTTTTTATCAATATAACATTTTTTATCGCTATTTGTGAAATATCGAAGTCCTAGCGCTAACCAGAGACAACCTTCGCATCATGACAAGAGCCCTAACTGGACACTGTCGCCTTAACAAGCACATGTTCAAACTGGGGCTAAGCGAAACACAGTCCTGCAGACGCTGAGTGGAGGAAGAAACGCCTCTCCATCTGCTAGGAGAGTGCGGAGCACTGATGCAAAAACGTAGCATCCATTTGGGCAAGCACCTGCACAGCCCAGACGAGCTACGAGCCATCACAGCGAAGAAAATCCTTCAGTTCCTAGCAGCTGCAAGGTTAGTGGCGTTATAAACGCCGCAGCTTCAGGGGTGAACACACAAAAGTGGCGATCACAATAAGGCCTATCATGGCCGTAGTTCACTACGGCAAAAAAAACGGTAAAACAACAACGGTAACTACGGTAAAATAAATTCATAAGGTGGTAAGCACCTTATGAACTTATTTTATAAAAAAATCGAAATCGTTTTCAAAATTACACAGAAAATGAATCACCGTAAAAATACATTTATTTTTGTACAACAGCTCATGTCAGTCGTAATTTTATTGTTATTGGGAACTTTCCAGAAATAAACCGAAGTTTCAAAGTTGAAATTGGTGATACACCCCCTTGAAAACACCACAGCCGTTGGTCCTGCGCCTGATCTCTTCCCTGTCGTGTCTGTCTGCCGTCCCATTGGATTATAAGAGTGAGGAAATAGAGCGAGAGTGTACCTGTGTTTGCGCACACACTTTTGCACTATTGAGACTGGCCAACGTGGCCGAAATACGGCTTGGAGGACATATTAGTCTCACTTTGTGGATTTTAACGTTTTCAAAACTAAGGCAAACATGTCATTGAATACTATCAAAAATTCCATTTCGCTGCCAACGGGAAACGAAAGTACCTACCTTACTAATTGTTTCTACCCTACATTATCTAGTAACTAGCTGGACCTTCGGCTTCGCCCGCTTACAATTCACAACTTACCTACGAACCTAGAACCTTATTATTTTTCTGAAATAAAAGTACCCGCTGTATCATTAGCTATCTGCCAATACAAATCCCGTCAAAATCAATTCAGTTGTTTCAGAGATTACCCAAAGCAAACTGTACAGATTTGCTACCTTCTTTTCAGGACAAAAGGGATTAAATAATCACCATTAACTTGGTGCAATAACCCATAGCATGTGCCAAAAAGAAATACACATTTTCCATATAGCAATTAATTTTCAAAAAGCTAATGTGATCATCTATTTTGTGACTAATTTACTAAAATCATGACCAAATAATCGCTGACACCCATAGATCAAAGTCCACTGACACACTGACATACAAAGTGTTTAATAACACTCCAAAAATATGCACAACCTTATGCCGTGACTAAAATAATGAGTCAACCTTTGTAATTGGTAGGTATAGGTACTAAAATAGGTACCTACTCAAAATGTAAGCAATTTAGGTTTCGCTCGAACGTTGATAAGCTTCAGGAAAGCAATTCTCGCCAATTTATCACTCGATAGTTATCAAAAGAACTGTCAAATTTGACAGTTAGTATATGAAAGACCAGTCAAATTGGACAGTTCTTTTGATATTTATCGAGTGATAAATTGGCGAGAATTGCCTTCCAGGTTTTTTTACCTACTACTTTAAAAAGATGAATAACAAAAAAAACATTAAAAAAAGCCTTTTACAAGATAATAAAAGTTGCAATTGTTCTCGTCCGTGCTACTTACCGTTAAGGAGTTTCCTCGTGAGAAGACATCATCAGGTTATTTTTGTCTTTTAGTAAGCTGAGCTAGCAATTATAATTCCAAATGCCTAAGTTCAGAGGAAGAGATTAAACAATATCTTGCAAGATTTGGTCAAACATAGGTACAAACATACTTAGACCCACATTATGAACGCTTACTCAGTCATCGATATATGATTGAGTAACGTTTACTATGGCATAAAAGTCACTCAAGCATAATGGTACCTACCTATATCTATGGCATCTAATGACTGGGCAAGCTTTCATAATACCTACGGGCCTTAGACGTAAAGGTAAATAAAGCTCGTTGTAAAAAGCTTGTAGGTAAAAAATTGTCACATGTTTTATGTCAATCATGAAATGGCCTGAAACTAGCATCAAATCATTGCAGGTTTTAACGGTTGCTAAATGTGGTTCCACCACAAAAGTGTCGACAAAGGTCACCACATATTTTAAGAACCACCCTTGAAACAATAACCTCAAGAATAAAAGTCGGAGTTCTTTGTCAAAACTTAAAGTTAACTAAAAACGAGCGCCATAAAAACCTAACTTTAGGCGTAGACAGAATTGGCTGGTTATCAAAAATAATCTGAACCTTTGAATAGACGTTTTTGTCTGCAATCGTAAACATAGGTATAAAATTAGGTATCTACAGATCCACATAAATATCTGTGAAGTGCTCTCATCCTCGTACTTAAAAATCTCTCAACCTTAAGAAATAGGTGAGATTCGTTCTGTTGTCGGGGTGTGAAAAAATAGAACTAAGTTATGGTTTAATGTTCACAGCTGTGGATCACAGATTTTAAAAGTAAGGGGGTAATGTCAGAACTTTAGAAGTAACTGAAACTGGCCAAGTGCGAATCTACTCGCACACGGAGGGTTCCGTAACATAGAAAACTATTTCGCAAAAGAAACAAATAGCCTGCCAAGGCACCGCGCTCGTGCATTTTGTAGGTATTTATATAGTGATTAAGAAAACCATTTTATCAAGTAAAACTGTGAATTTGTTTAGAAATATTAAGTGTCTTTAGTTAAGTACATATTTTAAAATATTAGTACTTGAATAAACTTAGTTCATTAATAATATTGAAAAAACATTGCAAAAAAGCGTAACGTTGAGATTTTTTTCTATAGAGTGAAGTTCATTAGATCTTGTAACTGAATGTTACTTTGACAAGACTAGAGCCTTAAGTAATATGTATCTTTATACTACACCTGCTCGGAAAGTGACTTGTTCCTTTTCCAAACTTGAGCTCAAAAGTACGTCATTGCAGGCGTACTAGAATGCGGGTCGAAAAAAATCGAAGGAATTTCATTTCTCACGCGTTTGCTGGTAGAGAATAATGTATGGGAATCCATTTCTAACGTTGCGTCGTTTCGACGCAAGGATAACTAAATAATCGCAATAAGTACCTGTTAAATAATACTAATAACAAACTACAAAAATATTTAAATCCGAGTCCGGCCTCTTCCGTTCTCGGAACAGTAATTCAAAAAAAGAACCAAATGCCTGAGGCATTTGCTGGAATTTCTTCGAAATTTACATTTGAGTTAGGTAATTTTATTAATTCTACAGAATGTCGTCGAGTGATAGTGAATATTTTATGACACCACCAGTAATTAAAGAAACATCTCAAGCAGTGATTGAGAACCTTTTACCCGAGGAATCCAGGAATAAATACAAGAAGATTTCGTGTATTGGAAAAACGAGAAGAGTGAAACTTCTTTTTCGGAAAATGTTTTATTTTACTCGTAGGTGTAGTATAAAGCACTTTTTATCACTCAGGAGAAAGTCAAATGACACACTCGATAGGAATCAGTCACTTTCTCATCTCGGTGAACAATGTACCATTTTTTCGGAATTTTAAACACTTTTTTCTATGTCTCAGATGATTTTAAGAATCACAAAAGCGTGGCCTTTCTACGAAAACTATTTCGTACATAAGTTTTGACATTATTTTGTAACTAGCTAAGTTATTTTGATGTATGAGCGTGACATGTAAGAAAATTTGGATATGTAAAAAACTGAACTGAACTGATGTTGCTCTTCCGTTCACAGCTAACTTGGTTGGACTGTACGGGAGTCTAATTTCATGGCATGGCATAGACTAGACCGTGGGAAAGTACCAGAGACTAAAAATATTGTAATATGATATTGGCGTGTAGGCGAAAAATACGGGTTTATAAACTTTTAACCTAAATTGTTTTGTTTTTTACCGTAGGTACCTATGCTGTAGGGATTTTGCTCTACTGGGGTTATCTTTTATTTTTATTATCTTTAGTTTTTTCGAAGTATTTACTATTCTTAAAAAGCTGAGACGCGTGAATCGAATGCTGGTGAGTATCTGGCGCAGCGCATCAGCATTGCCATACAACGGGGCAATGCAGCCAGCGTCTTGGGGACGCTCGCTACCGACTGGTATTGATATGGATCTGTTGAGCTACCTGTAGATTGTTTGCAACAGTCTGCAGTTAGCTCAATTGTTTAAAAAAAGAATACCTACTTCTAATTTGTTAATTTGATTGTAATTTTTTTAGTAATAAAGTTTATCTAAATGTGAAAAAAATTGCTGAGCTGGTAAACTTCAAAACTAGCTTTGAGGTGTATATGGCGAAAGTCGGCCTCAGGCGCAGAAAATTGCGGATTCGATTCCCGCTGCGGGTTAAATGTGGTCGTGTAACACTAGAACCAGTTTAAAAAGTACCTAGGTATAGATACTTTAAGGCTGGAGTATGGCCCAACGGCCTTGAGAACACAAAATATTCTATAGCCGTAGGTACTTATATACTATAATTTGTTTTATTCGTGAAATGTTCAATTTGTGTAAAATACTTTGATAAATATTTGAGTGAAAGAAAAATACTCAAATCAACAGAGTTTAGAAAAAATATCCAAATTTCGAATTTAAAAAATATTTGAAATTTGCATATTTCTTCTAAACGTAAAAACGAATTTGAGTATTTTTCTTTCAAACAATATTTGTCAAAGTATTTTACACAAATTGAGCATTTCACGAATAAAACAAATTCTAGTATATAAGTACCTACGGCTACAGATTATTTTGTATTCTCAAGGCCATTGGGCCATACACCAGCCTTAAATATATAGATTATATAACAAAATAATGTCCTTTGCTCTACCCAGACATAGATACTCTATACCTACACCTAGACGTCTAGATTGAGCGCAAGGTCGCCTAGATCTAGGTCGCCTGCGTTTTGGAATCTACTTAGGACAGGGGCCTACTCGTGAGTTTATCTGGGTTATGGTTATAGACAGGTAAGAGGAGGTTTGGACACGCGGTATAATAATAGTTTTTGCTTATTTATTTAGAAACAACATCATTAGATACAAGTTTTCTTAAGGCGATGCTAAGTGTAGGTAACTTATGTTAATTAATCTAATAAGGGAAAAATACTATAGGCACTACGCATTTATGCATTATATACCTACGTTTAGTTCAGTACCACACCCTACTACATATTTATAAATTACTAGCTGCTGCTCGCGGCTTCGCACGCGTTTTACCGGGACAAAAAGTAGCCTATGTCCGTCCCCGGGATACCATGTACCTCCCTGCCAAAGTTCACTGAGATCCGTTCAGCCGTTTAGACGTGAAAAGGTAACAGACATACAGCCAGAGTTGCTTTCGAATTTATAAAATTAGTATGTATGGTCCGCTAACTTAAAACAGTTGCTAAGCAGTGTTATTTCTCACTCTGACTTATGTGAATAGAAGAAGACAAAGTGAGAGATAGCAATGCTCTGAGTTAGCAGAATATGAAAATGAAAAAATGAAAATTAAAAATATTTATTTCTGTACATAGGTAAGTTACATTATCATGGGTTGGGGTACTCTTTTAAGCAAAATATGCTTGTGTTAGAGTACCCCGCTCTCCCTTATCGTGTTCGTTCGATAAATACAGAAATTATTTAAAATAAATACAAAAAATAACAAATTTAAGTCCTTCGATCAATTATGATTGATCGAAGTTTAAGTCTATACAAAAGAAAAAAATGATGTGTGTTCTGTTTGGTAGACCTGAGGACACCGGTCTCACATGAGTCCGGTCAACAGGAGCTACCAAACAAAAGTGAGTACGTACATGTGTGAGCGTGTAGGTAGCGTGTGAGCGTAGTATGTGTTGCGTTTGGTAGTCCCGAGAACACCGGTCTCATAAGAGACCGGGCAACAGGAGCTACCAAACTGAGTGTGTGTTTGTGTGTAGTAGTGTTTGTGTAGCGTGCGTGTATGCGTTAGGTTTGGTACTCCTGAGGACACCGGTCTCAAGAGAGTCCGGGCAACAAGAGCACGAACATGCCTTTATTAGCGTGTGAGCGTAGTATGTGTTGCGTTTGGTAGTCCCGAGAACACCGGTCTCATAAGAGACCGGGCAACAGGAGCTACCAAACTGAGTGTGTGTTTGTGTGTAGTAGTGTTTGTGTAGCGTGCGTGTATGCGTTAGGTTTGGTACTCCTGAGGACACCGGTCTCAAGAGAGTCCGGGCAACAAGAGCACGAACTTGCCTTTATTAGCGTGTGAGCGTAGTATGTGTTGCGTTTGGTAGTCCCGAGAACACCGGTCTCATAAGAGACCGGGCAACAGGAGCTACCAAACTGAGTGTGTGTTTGTGTGTAGTAGTGTTTGTGTAGCGTGCGTGTATGCGTTAGGTTTGGTACTCCTGAGGACACCGGTCTCAAGAGAGTCCGGGCAACAAGAGCACGAACTTGCCTTTATTAGCATGTGAGCGTAGTATGTGTTGCGTTTGGTAGTCCCGAGAACACCGGTCTCATAAGAGACCGGGCAACAGGAGCTACCAAACTGAGTGTGTGTTTGTGTAGCGTGCGTGTATGCGTTAGGTTTGGTACTCCTGAGGACACCGGTCTCAAGAGAGTCCGGGCAACAAGAGCACGAACTTGCCTTTATTAGCGTGTGAGCGTAGTATGTGTTGCGTTTGGTAGTCCCGAGAACACCGGTCTCATAAGAGACCGGGCAACAGGAGCTACCAAACTGAGTGTGTGTTTGTGTGTAGTAGTGTTTGTGTAGCGTGCGTGTATGCGTTAGGTTTGGTACTCCTGAGGACACCGGTCTCAAGAGAGTCCGGGCAACAAGAGCACGAACTTGCCTTTATTAGCATGTGAGCGTAGTATGTGTTGCGTTTGGTAGTCCCGAGAACACCGGTCTCATAAGAGACCGGGCAACAGGAGCTACCAAACTGAGTGTGTGTTTGTGTAGCGTGCGTGTATGCGTTAGGTTTGGTACTCCTGAGGACACCGGTCTCAAGAGAGTCCGGGCAACAAGAGCACGAACTTGCCTTTATTAGCGTGTGAGCGTAGTATGTGTTGCGTTTGGTAGTCCCGAGAACACCGGTCTCATAAGAGACCGGGCAACAGGAGCTACCAAACTGAGTGTGTGTTTGTGTGTAGTAGTGTTTGTGTAGCGTGCGTGTATGCGTTAGGTTTGGTACTCCTGAGGACACCGGTCTCAAGAGAGTCCGGGCAACAAGAGCACGAACTTGCCTTTATTAGCGTGTGAGCGTAGTATGTGTTGCGTTTGGTAGTCCCGAGAACACCGGTCTCATAAGAGACCGGGCAACAGGAGCTACCAAACTGAGTGTGTGTTTGTGTGTAGTAGTGTTTGTGTAGCGTGCGTGTATGCGTTAGGTTTGGTACTCCTGAGGACACCGGTCTCAAGAGAGTCCGGGCAACAAGAGCACGAACTTGCCTTTATTAGCGTGTGAGCGTAGTATGTGTTGCGTTTGGTAGTCCCGAGAACACCGGTCTCATAAGAGACCGGGCAACAGGAGCTACCAAACTGAGTGTGTGTTTGTGTGTAGTAGTGTTTGTGTAGCGTGCGTGTATGCGTTAGGTTTGGTACTCCTGAGGACACCGGTCTCAAGAGAGTCCGGGCAACAAGAGCACGAACTTGCCTTTATTAGCGTGTGAGCGTAGTATGTGTTGCGTTTGGTAGTCCCGAGAACACCGGTCTCATAAGAGACCGGGCAACAGGAGCTACCAAACTGAGTGTGTGTTTGTGTGTAGTAGTGTTTGTGTAGCGTGCGTGTATGCGTTAGGTTTGGTACTCCTGAGGACACCGGTCTCAAGAGAGTCCGGGCAACAAGAGCACGAACTTGCCTTTATAATGATAATTAACATATCTATAAATTAATGAATAAGTGTTTGTGTTTATTTTAATTCTTAGTAACTATATTACTATGAAATGTAAAGAAATAGAGCTTCGGTCTCATTGTAGTTTTTTGTAAGTAACCATTTTTGCAAGCTATTCTTAACCTCATGATATATATTTGGATAGATATTAAGGTGTTTGTTAATAACATTATATAAATGACCTGATTGTTTTGCATATTATTTTATCTTATTATTGTATATTTTTGAAAATGTGTGTGATTTTTTCTATTGTAATATGGGTTTTTTGCATGAAATAAACGATTATTATTATTATTATTATTATATTGGTTACTAGCAAATTTAGTTATAGTGTTTGGGACTTCAGCAACTTTATGCTTTCTTCTTTTTTGTAAAATAGCAGAGTTATAAGTTAGTGTTTTATGTTTCCTCAAAATAGTGTGTAATATATATATTGTGTTAAATAAATATAAATATGTTAAATAAATAATATATTATGTTAAATTAGTCTAAGGTAAAAATAATATAGGTACTACGCATTTATACATGCATAAGCATACATACTAGCTTATGCCCGTGGCTTCGCACGCATTTTACCGGGATAAAAAGTAGCTTATGTCCGTCCCCGGGATGCCATCTACCTCCCTGCCGAATTTCATTGAGATCCGTTCAGCCGTTTAGACGTGAAAAGGTTACAGACAGATAGAGTTACTTTCGAATTTATAATATTATATACTAGTATGGATTGAACTTGTTCAATTGCAATGATGAAATTGGACCTAACTACACCATCATCAATATATATTAGTCCACTGCTGGACATAGACCTCCCCTAATGAGCGCCATAGTGCCCTGTCTGCAGCTTGCCGCAACCAGCATCTGCCTGCAGTCTTTCGCAAGTCGTCATCCCACCTGGCCGGAGGGCGTCCTGCACAACGTTTGACGAGTTGCAGTCTCCACTCAAGAACACGTTTACCACAGCGGTTGCCGGTTCTTCGCGGGACATGGCTAGCCTACTGCCACTTTAGCTTGCTAATTTCCTAACTATGTAAACGTACAAAATGCTTTATTTTGAAATAGCGCGAAGTCCCTTTTAATAATATCCATCAAACGACATAACTTTTAACATAGTATCTAAGTACATAATTTGATAGGTATCGCACGATCAGGTTTCGACTAAATTATTTTAGGCAGTTTGGAGTTTGAGTTTAGCTAATGACAGGTGTGTTGTTAACTTATTATCATATGGTATAACTGAGTGATTTAAGGCTGGTGTATGGCCCAACGGTCTTGAGAACACAAAATAATTATCTGTAGCCGTATAAATCATATGTTTTTCTCGTGAAATGTTCAATTTGTGTAAAATACTATGACAAATATTTGAGTGATAGTAAAATACTCAAGCTTAATAGCGTTTAGAAGAAATATCCAAATTTAGAATTTAAAAAAATATTCTGAAAACGGATATTTCTTCTATAAGCGAGTTTGAGTAAAATTCTTTCACTCAAATATTTGTCAAAGTTTGAGCACTCTGCCTTCTGGTGACGGCTTAGATTTTTAAGAAATAGATATTAAGTGTATATACTAGTTGTAATTTTTTTATTCTGTTATTATCTGAAATAAAGTGAATTAAGTAATACCTACAGATAATTATTTTGTGTTCTCAAGGTCGTTGGGCCATATTCCATCCTTAAGCTACCTATCTATGTATTATTTGCAATTAATAAATGAATCTGAATCTGCTTGGTTGTCGCAGTGGGAGTGTTAAAATACACAGAAGGAAACTTCTCTGGTTTCCTTAATCAGCTCTATCCACGATATCCACGAGCTAAGTTAAAGGGGTCGATTCTTACGCCACGGCCAGGTAAAACATATCCGTTACGAATAAACTCAGACTGAATGCAACAAAATATACCAAGTTTCAATTAAAGTTAAACTATAAGGGTGAAAAAAACCCAAACCAAGATTCAAGAAGTAAATTTAAAAATCTCTGCCTCTAAAATTAAATCCAGCATTTAAAAAAAGCAACGCTCACTTGGCTAAAGTGGTAACACTCCCAAAAAACTATAAACTGCTGCATAATATTTCGCTCAAATTCATTTCGAGAGGCGAAAAAAGATGGTTAGAGTTGGAAAAAAGTAGGTAGGTAAATGCTTACACCGCTTTCTCACGGCATCGTGTGCTCCGAACAACGAAAAATGGTTACGAGTTTAAAATTTACCCGAATTTTAGGGAAAATTTAAGGGTTCCGTGCATTTTAAATAAAGAATCGCATGGCTTTCGCCCCAGGCCTTGCACGTGTTTTTTGAGATAAAAAGTTAGTTTAATGTTATTCCAGGTTTAGAACTACATCTAAGCAAAATTTCGAAAACGATGGTAAGAGGTTCGACGACGGCATGACACTAGTCCCATGGGAGTTGGGGAGGCCCTTTGTGTGGGACGCTACATGCGTCGACACACTTGCGCCATCCCAGCTTCCGAGGACATCCGTGAAGGCTGGTGTGGCGGCAGATTTGGCTAAGGATCTCAAGAGGCACAAATATGGAGGTCTCGACAGAGCCTACATATTTAAACATCTGAACATTAAAGATCACATATATAATATTTTTCTGAAGTAGAAGTACTTAGTTGAAAAGTCAGTACGTATTATTTGTCCTAACTATTATTTAGTACAATATTTATAATTTTCTCGTGTTCCATGCTGTGCCCGAAGAACCCTAAAAGAGTTAAAAACAAAGCTACGAGTTTCAATAGAGGCCGCTCGCGACACGAATACGTTCTTTTTCGTCAATCCATGTTAATTCGTGTTTTTCTATTTCTACCCTCAATTTTCTTTTTTCATTGGTTTTTTGCCATTTCTATACGTTTTCGTTGATTTTCACGTGGAGTGGAGAAGTTAAGAAATGATTTGTTTTGGTCTAAAAAGTTGGCAAGTTTTTTTATTAAGTAGGTACTAAACATGATGTTTTTTCTTTGAAATTTTTTTTCGTAAGCCACTGCTCATTGGAGTTTTGACAGACTACCCAATGAGCGACCACATTTAAATAAATAAATTTAAAATAATGCTGAACACTCCACTCAGTATCATCTAGCCCTAGGCTAAGCAGAGCATAATGTTAGGGTACTAGATAACTGATATATTTATTACAATACATTACATAGATAGATATTAATTATGATACATAGAAAATACCTAGAACACCCGGAACAAATATTGGCAGATCGTACAAACATTTGTACCAAGGCGGGAATCGAACCCGCAACCTCCTGCGTCGCAGGCGGACCCCCGCCCGCCGCGCCACATCGGTCGTACAACTTGACGTTTTTGTAAGCTTTCAAAATTCTGCATCCAATGTCCAGCAACGATGCAATAATTTATTAACTTGCATATAATGTCTGTGACTCTACCGACCCTTGCCAAATTGCATGGTCATCATCATCAACCTATATTAGTCCACTGCTGGACATAGGCCTCCCCTAATGAGCGCCATAGCACCCATGTCTTCAGCTTGCCACATCCAGCATCTGCCTGCAGTCTTTCGCAGGTCGACATCCCTTCTGGAGCTTTACTCGGAGTTTCCCTGAAGGATTCGTAACGAATACATCTGACAGAGAACCAAAGTTATCAAAATACTCGTAGCTCAAAGAATTAGCAAGCTGAAGTGGCTGTGGGCCGGTCATATCTCGCGAAGAACCGACAACCGCTGGGGTAAACTTTCTTAAGTGGAGACCGGGCAAACGTAGTGTTAGAAGCCCTCTAGCCTACACCTTATCATAGTAAAATTACAATCAGGAAATTTAAACTCAAGTATTCTAATATTTAGGAATCGTATTTTTTATTTATCCAGCCAACTGCAAGATAGTCAAGGTTAGGACAGAATAAAGAAAAAAAATCATATATGTAAGTAGGTCAAGCGTCAGAACTACGCTATTGCGATATTGTCTGAATCAGATAAATACTATCCATAACAATAAACAAATAAATAATGCTGGACAATCAACACAACATCATCAAGCCCCAAGCTAAGCAGAGCTTGTGTTATGGGTTGGTACTACATAGATAACAGCTAAACTTTAATAAAGAAAATGATTGATGAGTAATGATATGTGCTAAATAAAAAACCTATACAGAAAATTAGAAAAATGCAGAGATAATACAGAGCAGCTTTGAGAGGAGAGAGAGAGAGAGAGAGAGAGAGAGAGAATATTTTATTTGTAACTCAAATAAACAAAAACAAATATGATTAAAAATAAAATAAAAACAGCTTGGGTACTAGTTTTCTTTGCTTACTAGATGGTTGAGCTAGATGATGCTGTGTGGATTGTCCAGCATCATTCAAGTACGTAGGTGCTACGCTACGTTATTCACTAAAACTGAATTGTATACTACTGAAACGTTTTGTAACTCCATGTTGTCGAAACAAGTATTCTTTTGAGCGGTGGCACTGAGCCACTGATGGATTTTTCTGTTTTTCCACGAAACACCGTTTTCGACGGAAGGCTATTTACGAATAAACAGTTTGTTTGCACAGAGGGAACTGTGGAGCAGGCCTTTGTTTATTTCGCTTTTGCTAAGTGAGCTGTCTAATTTGGCTTCGAATAAGACTAGGTTTTTTCTCAATGGGTTGGTGTTTTTGAATCAAAAAATTTATTAATATAAAATTAAAAAGTTGTATTTTTTTATTACATTTTTGTATTTAATTAACTTAGATTTAAGTTTATGGAACCATGTACAGTACATAATCTGATTTATTTCTATTTTTGTTACATAATAAATAGGTACTTACGTCACATAGATTAATATTGTAGATATAGTCATCAAAATAAATGTTTCCAACTTTTTAAGCCATTGATAAAACAGAAGGCTAGGTATACAGGAAAAAAACAAATGCTCTAAAATAATTCATAATTTTTGCAGAAATACCTAGGTATTTTTTAATTCCTAGTCTTCAGATTAGCCAGCCCGGGATCATCCCACCCACTGCGAGGTGTAGGTTTCCGTTAGCTTGTACCAGCCTCCTCTTTCACTTACTTCTCGAAAGTTGGTCAAGATCTGATTATGCATATTATGTAGGATCCATGAGAAAATCTAGAAGTCAGTTTTTCTATAGTTAAGAACTACTTGTTTAATTTATTAGCTATCTTATTGTTACACGATTTTCTTGAGAACTAATATGCAAGTTAAGCCATGATGTTTAGAACACAGATTATCGATTTCACTCACGAGATTTTACAATAGCTTAGGATTGACAAATCAAAGATGGCCGCAACTGCTGCTGTTTGTAAAGGTGCGGTATCAAAATGTCCAGTAGGTATTAAAACACCATAAAACCATATTTCATGCATTAAATTGATGAAAAAAAACCTCCGGCAATGTGGGATGCAGGTAGATACTAGCTGCGGCTGAAGACAGGGTGCTATGGCGCTCCTTAAGGGAGGCTTATGTCCAGCAGAAGATTGACATAGGATGATAATTATAAAAATGTTTTAAAACAGTGAATTTAATTAAAATTTAATGCAAACTAAACTCTTCATCTTCTATAGCTCTGACCATTTAAATTGTTTAGGTAGGTACTTTATAAAAACTTTCAGCGAAAATGGCGACTCCTCTCTCTCCGTGTTTTATTTCTACTAACCGGGTATTGCCAGCGGCTAGATATTGTCAAGTGTCGTGTCGTGACGTCACACGGACATTTGGGAAATTGTTTTTTTTAATCGACACGTCATTCGTGGTCAGTTTTGTGATGCTTGAGTCATATACGGTCTAGTTTTTTGTTTGTTGCCATGAATCAATCATTTTTATGAAGGAGGTATGTACATTACAGAGACCTAAGCTTACCTACACGTCAAGTGAGCGTGTTTGATATTGGATAGTCTGAACTTTAGACCATCCTATTAGATAGATTAGTTTCCTTTAGACTCGAAATTAAACTAGGTTGAATGGAGCTTTTCGAAGTCAAATATTTATTTTAATCACATGTTTTATACAAACCGCGCGTTGTTAAAATTAGATGGAACTTTGTCAAAGTAAATGTCGGACCGATTCAGTTCAATTTCAGTTCGAGATGGTGCTATCCCATTCTGATCGCACGTGGATTATAATTAATAAGTATCTAAGTACCTACCCCGACCGAATATGCCCACACTTATAATTACTATATCACAACCCACACGATTAAGCAAAAGCTTAGAACGAAGTAAGGGAAAAATATAAAAGATTTTCCCCAAAACAAAACCTTTCCTGCCGAATCCAGTCGCTTTTCTCTCTACTTCCGGTTAAGTAACTGACTATGGTGTAATTACTGATAGTATATTCACGCTTGGGTTGCCAGCTTAAACGCCAGTCTGCCGAAACAGGATGAAAATAGGGGATGAAAGCGTAATAAGAGGTGTGTGTTCCTACATGGGGGTTAAAATTAAGGAGCTTCTGTCTGGGAAACGCTTTGGACTATCTACCCTAGTTTAAATCGTCGGGTACCATAACGCAAGATTTACCTATACTCCAGCAATGCTCAATGTAAAATATTTGTTACCAACTCTCAACACAAAAATCCATAAATATAGATAGATAGATAATGCTTTATTGATCACCTTATAAAACAGATAGTACTCATTAAACATAATGTAGGGAACAGTAATGGAGCTGGCGGCCTTATCGCTTAAAGCGATTTCTTCCAGGCAACCAAAACGATGGTGAGAAAAATAGAGGATGGCGGTGCTTTACAACATTGATGAATAGGTATGTGAATTGTCCAGTACAAACTTATCCTACCTAGGCAGGTGCCTAGGTACTCAAATTTTAATTTACTGCCATAAAACTGTAGTAGGTAGGTTTGCCTAAAGCGGAGGAATTCTTTCTATGATCATTTCTCAATATTTTGTTGCCTTCGGTGATTTTTTTTATTAACATCTTCTTTATTCCATAAATATCTGCCATTCTCCTTTTCTTTCATACACACATTATGCTAGTATGTATCTACTGTTCAGCTGTCGCGTTCTAACACAGTGTTACCAACCTACAAACTTTCAAAAATTAGGCTGTGCTACACCTCCGGCAATCGCATCGAAAGCTCAGTGAGTCGAGTTGCGACTATCGAAATAGAAGCAAGCACAAAAGCGAGCGTCGGAAACGGACACCCGCTCTCAGAAGTGCTAACTCGAAAACTTTTGTTTGCAGATTTAATTGATTATCTTATAACATTTAAATTAGCGAATAACTAGCAGTAATTTGCTAATTTATTAAAACGTCTGGTCGTCAATTTACAACTAAGGGCGCGTTCCCAGTATGTCATGACGACAGGTAGTTGAGCGGTTTAAAGCATCGTGGCTTCTAGGTATATTCAAATGGAGGTGTTCACATAGGTATAGGACGGCACGATTAACTAACTGTCGCCTACGACTTTTTTTTGCTATGACGATGTATTGTAGTTATTATGAGAACAGCTTAGAGACGATAGTCGTACAACGACAAATTTACCTAACGACATAATGAGCACGCGCCCTAATAGTACAAGTAGGTACTTTACCAAATCTACAAAACACAAATGAAACAGTTAAGTTAGGTACCTATCTGCTGCCAATATAATGCCAATGGCATTTTCTACCTGCCAGTTACAAGGATTGTGACACATACTCGTAGGGAGATTAAGGAAAAGATTTTACCGAATCTGTTTTCTTTGCAAATTTATAAGGCGAAATAAGATGAGAATTGGGTTAACAAAGGGGAAAAAATATGCACTAACTTATAACTACTTATAAGATAAATAAAAGAGAGAGGGCAATCTCTCTCCAATTTCAAATTAATCCGAGCTCATTCTAAATAGTAAATTTTTCTATTGAGAAAAAAAATTCTCAATAGAAAAATTTACTATTGAGAATGAGAACTTTGTTCCCTTATTTCGTATCGTCGTTATAGTCTGCCATCGAGCACATACCCAATAGAGAGGAAATGTCAATTATTTTGTTAGACAACAATTCCGCCAAATCAATGCGGCGACCACTGCACTCCGATTGGCCGACTCAAAGTCAAGCATCACACTCGAGTTGGGCAAGCAAATATTTTTATCTATATCGATATGGTAGTATAAACTATGCGCGCCGCGAAAATTATTTACGTCAATAATAGTGAAATTATGATTTTTAAAAAGCAAACAAATCAAATATGAGAACTTTGTTTCCTTTATTACGTATCGTCGTTATAGTCTGTCATCGAGCACATACCCAATAGAGAGGAAATGTCAATATTTTGTTAGACAACAATTCCGCCAAATCAATGCGGCGACCACTGCACTCCGATTGGCCGACTCAAAGTCAAGCATCACACTCGAGTTGGGCAAGCAAATATTTTTATCGATATCGATATGGTAGTATAAACTATGCGCGCCGCGAAAATTATTTACGGCAATAATAGTGAAATTATGATTTTTAAAAAGCAAACAAATCAAATACCTACGTGTATAACTACAATTGTGCCATTGTTATATTAGATAGAACGAATTTCAAAGAAAATTACCATCAATAAGAATCGCGGGAGTACATAGGGCATCTGTATTATCGCTATGAGCAATTTCTTTCGATAACTGAAAATGAATGAGTATTGTAGAAAAAAAATATTTTTTCTACAATATATACTTTGGAATATTTTTTACTATATCGATGAAATAATATGCAAAGTCCCGGAGATTTTTTTAAAAGTTACACTGATTAAATAACTTAATCAAATTGATAAATTTTAATTATTTCTTGTTATATCGGGAGTATCGTTACATTATTTTATTATGTCAGCACAACACTATAAAGCGAGGGAGGGTTGACATTGTATTAGTGAAAATAACACTGATCAGTTTCGGAATCCGAAAGACCATATTTCCTCTCTACTGGGTATGTGCTCGATATGCATTCAAAACTGTAAAAGTGAAACACTTTCGTCGCTCACTATCTACCGGGTGCCAACCGTCTGGTCTGTCAGCGAAAACCGAGATTATACCGAAACCGAACTAAACAGTGAGTGGATAACTGTTGCACCTGTCTGTACTTACCTGTACCATTTCTGTAGATTGAAATGTAGGTAAATATGAGTTCGGTTATTTTAAAATTTTTTGCATCTTTAGTAAATTTATTCGTCAAATAAAGTCAAAAGTAAATGGAAAAAGTAAGGGCTTGATGATAGTTTTTTGTACATACAATAGGCTTGTTTCCTGTAGTGGTAGGTAAAGCTCTGTTAATTAAAGATGACCCTTACAAAACCATCACACATTGTGCTTGTCTAGTGTCTTTGAATAAGAGCACGTCATTACGTACAGGCCTACATACCTACTGCCATTTGAATAAAACGAAAACCTACTAAACTGCAGTTATTCTACCAACAATAATACGTCCGTCAATGCGCGTCACTTTTTTTATTTATTTTCATAATTTAACGAAGGGTTATCTTAAGATCTGTGTTAAATTTTGGTAAGTGTGGTTTTGGTAAAGTGCATAATTTTTTATTCATAACTCTAAAATGTAGTTTTGTACAGAAATTATGTATTACTCAGTAGTATGCCGATGAAAGACACAGATAATTTGTATGAAGACAAATTCAAACATTTTTGTACCCAAAAACTTTAAATCAAAGGGTCGATTTCAAAAAGCACAGAGGCTGAATCACCAAAAAAAACGAAACCAAAATGGTATTTGAAAATAAATAAGATTTCCTAATCATAACGCGATAGCGAAAAGCAAAGAAATTAAATTAAAACCGTCACTGGCGAACAATTAACAGAAAAAATAAACATAAAATTCATATTGTAAATACAGAATATTCCATATTTAAATCGAATGTATCGTCCAGTTAGATCCAAGTCGGAACTTTAATTTCCTCGGGAGACATTGACGGCTTAACAATAATCGCTTTATTTTATTTCATAACAATTGTAGACGCAACTGTACACTGATAATTTTATTGTCTATTTTGTTTAGCGGTGATAGGTAATTTACTTTTATTCTGTTTTTACAAAAAAATGTACCCCCGTACACCCGTCTATTAAATTTTCATTAGGTACCTACTGAGAATCATGCGGTAATGGTGTAGGTGTATCAAGCCTATTAACAGTTTTGTAAAATAATCACTTCCCTTTTGTAAATGGAGCCTGTTATAATCGCGCCAAAACTGATGTTCCAATTACAAAGTGCGCATTGAAACCTGTAAGTTGGCAGCATTGACTTCGCCGAAATCGTTCTGAATTCAAACAATAGCTCGAGTGTCCTTCCCCGGAATCGGTGCGGAAATTTTTGTTATCTTTTCGTGTTCCCCGAACGGATTTTAAATTGAGAACGTAGTGGGTTTGTAAAATGGTGCTGAAACATTGTTGAAACGTGTGACATGATTCTCATTCTCACATGATTACTTGACTGATAGGTATGAATTGATGGTTAAACGAACTTACCCCGTACGGGCAGTTGATTAGTATAAAATCTACACAATACTTGATTTTATTAGGTAGTTTTACACACTTTACCTATTTCCCCATATTGTATACCCTTCGCTACCTTTCTTGGACGTTTTTCTAGAATTAAACTAAGTACTAGTATAATACCTTTTTAACTTTTTGTAGCCTATCAACATAAACGATGCATAGAAGGAAGCAATATCGTAGGTAAGTGTGATTTCCAAGGACCAAAGGAGCATTTTACGGGCCCCGCTCTGTGTTGCCATAACCTGGTGATAAGGGTGCATTGTTTATAATACGTTTCGATTTGCAGAGTTTGTCGGCCGTGACCAATGGATTTAAGAACACGGTTGATTGACCCAATGTGTATTTTTCATTGTGATTTTAGAGTTTGTTACATTATGTTCCGAAAATACCTTACTATAATTTTTTTATATGAAAATTTGATAATCGACAATTGGGAGGTAGTAAATTGTGACTCTAGGCTAAATTATTTGAACAGATACATAATTAAATATTAATCTAATAAGAATAACGTTTACGTTTAAATTTATCTTACAAAAGTAACTGTGTGCGAAGTTTCTCTCACTCGAAAAGAGTACTAATGGCAGCAGGTGCTACTGTGCTGATTAATTTACTGCGTGAAGTTGGACTATATACTACTGGTTTTACGCAGTTGCCTATACTGCGCCGGGTTGCCATGCCACTTCCCGGAATTTAGGAGTTACCAGATTTAAATTAGATCTTGGATGTTATTTTGGTCAGCCCAAATAATTATCTAAAAAAATTAAATATTAACGACAGAATTACCTATTATCATTTCGTATTATCATTTAGACATATTGAGATAAAATTGTAAATGGCTAACTAACATGTCTGAAAAACCTTGATTGCACCTACACACGGTCTATGTTTAGTTCTACATTTCTGAAATAGGTAAGTAGAGTACCTGTTTATTATTATCTACCCATTGGTAAGTTATTATTATTGGCAGGTAAGTGCATTAAGCATACCAATATCATGAAACTGCTATTGTATATCGTTAAGTGTTCTTCACAGATCCACACACAAGGTAACCGACCTATAGAAGAATAAAAAAGAAATAAAAAAACAGCCCCGCTCATAGTCCATTATTAAATTATAATGAAGCGAACGGGTCCGTGAGAATTACGCATGCGCAAAACACATACTTAGTCAAATAACCGACTCCTGCACAAATTCAATGTAAAGATCAAGACCCAAGAAAATGACAACAGATCGCGCGCCATTTATAAACCAACCAATCTAGTTTGATCTATCAGATCCTCTAAACTTGCTTTTATTACGTAGCAATAGAAGTTATCTCAGAGGTATTTCGTGTCGTGTTTAGAACGGCTGGAAATGTCAAACCTTAACCTCAAAACCGTGACGGTGGACGCCATGTTAGATGCGTTCGGGTGTTTTCGGATAGCTTCGTGAGCTTCGGATGCGTTCGGATAACCAGATTACGTGACCTGCGCTTTTTGAATGTTGTTGGGCGTTTTAGTATAACTTGTGGGGTCTTTTTTGAGTGGTTTGTTAGTAAAAGGGTGCTATTGAATTAGATAAGGATACCTTGTATCATGAACTGTCTGATAGCGTGCTAGATGTAAGACCTTGTAATGTTTAAAACTTGTTAATTAGCGTTTAGTAGTCCTAATTAAATATTCTGTTTATGGTAGGTTTATGAAGATACCTATTGGATAAAAACTAGTTGGTATTGGAACGTGAATAAAGTGTTTCTATAAAACCAATCTTAATGTGCATCAATTAAAATATCAATTAGTGCCTAATATAGTTTTAAATAAAACAAAAATATATAAATACTTTAAAAAAAATGTAGGTATAAACTTATAACTTTATTATTTAATCTTTATAATTAGGCAAGTGCTATTAAAAAGTATAGAAAAAGAAGACCAACGTAAAAGTCTATGTAGATATTTTATTTTTTGACTTCAAAGCAAATATTAAATAAAGCCATAAAGATAAATAGTTATTAGGACAGAAAACTAGAACATAAACTTTCTTACAATGCCACTGCGCTGCCTGTCATGGGAGGGGAGCGTTAGTGCCGTGTGACGAAAAATTCAATATCACCTTTCAAAATGACGTATGAAATCCTCCAACCTACTCAACATTAGACTCTATTGCTAAACACTCAAAGTCTAAATTAGACCGCACGCTCATGTCAATATGGCGGACCGATTCTAAATTCAAAAATGACTTGGCGAGCCTAATGACAAGGTTAAGTGTATGAAACGCAAGAAACTGGTTCTAACATTCGCTCGGCCGTTAGCGAATAGACAAAAAATGCGGCAGCCATCTTGGAACTCGGATGATGACTTTTCTTGCTATAAAATTACGTATTAGGAGTTGAGGGTTTTAAGTGGTGATACGTGAGAAACTTTTTTTAGAAAAATGTCTACATCTTAGATAACTGATGAATTTTACATAGTGCCTTTATCTACTTATCTACTTTACTTGTAGGTAGGTACATATTAGTAAGTAGATAATGAAGTCTTATCGTTCATAATTAATTTTCTATGTTAGTAATAGAATTGTACTTCGTAGCATAGGCAAGGATTTTTGAATCAATTGTAGATGAGTTTCCTTCATCATATCTAATTTTAAATCCTATAATTAACCTATTAGACCTAAGAGAAGTCTTTAGAAAGAAAAAAAACTGTTATCAAATCATTACGACAATAAGTGAACCAACCAGCTTTGAATTAAAGTAAGATTTCCTTCCACTAGGTCAAACAGTACATTTAATCATTGTTTAGGTATTTAATAAACAGGAAATAATTATTTTCCTGCTAGGCCGTTTCATTACGCAAGTTATCATAGTTTTGAGCTGATAACGAAACTATTATGATTAGAAGATCATTTTGTGTTTAGGTTTCTTTCATTAGAATCCGTCCATTTGTTTAACTGAATAAAGTTATAGGTACATAATATTCCTTATAATTTTATGTAGGTTTACATAATGACTAAAACTGAATTTTATTGAATAAATAAATCTTGATGACATTTTCAAATATAAACTTAGTATACTTCCCTAAAAACTTAACTAATAATTAAATTAGGTCGTAGCTAAAGACCTGCACAATAAAAGTGTAATTTCCCAAATTACAAGCATATTATTTACCCGACTAGCAAACCTAAAAGGCCGTGCCCATATGACAGCCTATTTAGTATCGATTTTACATGCACGTCCCAAATCACAAGGCTTAAAATATTAAATGGAGCGTTTGGACACTTTTTTGTACGCGATCGATACCTGTGAATAGCATGACAGAAGCAGATTAACTGTAACTAACATTTTTGTGCATTGAATACAGGCTAAAAATACGAGTTCGTGTTCTAAATTCAAATGTGTTTGTATTTTTGTAGTTTTATGTACCTATTTTTATAAATTTCGAATGCTTTAGACACGGTGCCACGTAATAATGATTACTAAGCCGAAATGGGATGTTTCTGGACCCCGAGGCCAAGGGGGCAACTTTTGTCACCCCATTTTGACTTTGTACACACACATATTACGTGACACCTTGTAACTATATGGGTACATAGCATCCTATCTGTCATGATTATTCTTATTCAATTTTCGTGTCTGTTATTTAAATTTTGTTCCTTATTTGGGTGATTCTGAGTTTTTTGCTATAGTAAATTAAATTTTGTAAAATACTTTTGGCCGGCAGACAAATACAACCAAGGCCAATGAATGAATCATCCAGGATGTGAGTCGAAATTCATGAGACATTTTACGTTTTGTTGAATGAAACGAATGCTAATAGGATTTTTAACATAATTCCATATTTTCAAATATGGAACTAGCGTCATCAGATTTTCGGTAATAGTTTTGTTTTGTAGTTTGGCAGACTTGGATAGTGAAGGCTAGCAAAATAAGAAAATGATGGCTTGAGCACGCATATTTTTTACTCTTCTCACTTCTATGCTCGAAAACCGTACTTTATACGTCATGTCACCGAAAGCAAGTGACAGTAGGGTAATGTAGGCCAAGCACGGGGATTATTCTCTAGGGTAGAATAGACAATAATGTTAATGACATCGCATCCTCATACATTACGTACTGAACATGAAGGAAATTTTAAATAATTTGTGCATTCGATGACAAAGTGACGTAACTTTTCTCTATTCTACCGTAGACAACAATCCCCGTGCTTGCCCTACAGGCTGAAAAAGGTGAAGGTTATACCAAATTCAAACAAATCGAATGAGATCTCTTAGGCTCGTATTTTGAAAGCTTGCGCAGTTACCTATAGATCTAGGCTTGAGTGACGGTTATTCCATAGAAAAGCGTTAATATCGATGACTGAGCAAAGTTTCGTAACACGGACCTTAGTGTGGGTCTCCTTGGTCAACATTTCCATGGGTACTTAATTTGAGCTTCCAAATTCAAAACACATTACTACCTTGAGAATATTGAACATTACTCCTAAGGGAATAATGAGATTGAATTTGAAATAGCAAAATGTGCGTGTTTTTTTTACCAAGGAGACCCGTACTACCTCTATAATATCTTCTTTGAAATTCGAAGTAAGTAACCTCTGTTTAACTTTAACTATTTACTCGCAGAAAGTGTGAAAAGAAGAGTATCCTTCTCGTGCATAAAGCTGTCTTTGTCTTGAGCGTGATAAAATCCTTCTCGCACTCAGAATTCTAGTAACTCCCTCGCTTCGCTCGTGAGTTACATAGAATCCTGAGTTGCGCTCGGAATTCAATGACACCCGTGACGTAAGACACTGCTTTACACACTCGGTGCATACTATTAGTTTCTGAAGGTCATTAAAGTCCATATTGTACCTACCTTTTACGGTACCTACACCGGTAAATATTTTAACAAAAAATCAGAAGAAAATATTAAGAAGACTTATGTATATACAGCAAGAAGTTTGCCTTTGTTTTTGAACATTGTCTTATTTCAAACGAACAAAAGTCGCCATCATTATTTTAAATGGTGCCAAATGTCCAGCGCTGTTTCAGCTGAAAATTTTAAATTTGGAACGTGGCATGCGATCCTTTCGATGTTCATGTGACATTTTTGTTTTTTTTTTGTACAAAAGCAAGCTTGATATAGGTTGGTATTAGGGTTAGTCACGGAAGTTCAAATTATTTAGGGACGACACAAAATGGCAACTTGTTAGTCTCGCAACCAATTGTATGGCTGCTTCCACTTTGAGGCCAATAAATTGAAGGTTTTTTCCTTATTTCGACCCTAAACATTCAACTTATTGACATGATTTTTTTATCTGTGACGGAACGAAGACGGTATAACACGCGTTTAGGGTGATGTTGTTTGTTTGTTAACGGTCGCATTGTATCGTTTATGTATTATCCTGATATCTAACTAGGAGTGGGAATCAACGAGCCAAGATGATGATGATGACGATGATCCAACGAAAATCCTTGTGGCCCGTTTGCGCCGGAATTAGTAATTAGGCTAACAATGGGTCTTTAGTGGTTGTGTGGTGGTAAGTGGTCGATATTGTACCAGTTTAGAATTTTATTGGTTTGTTCGCTTGAGAATATCTAACGTAGGGAACGTTGTAACAAGAACTCACGTCTGCCCGCGGCTTCGCACGCGTTATTGGCACAAAAAGTTTCCTGTATGTTATTCCAGGTCCATTTCAGCTCTACAGCAGTTTATTTCGACAGTTACTGTCATGACATGAGTGACTGACAATAATTTCGACAGCTGTCATTGGAAATACATGTGTATTGCATGTTTAAAAAATAACGACAGCAAACGTCGTTTTGCGTCTGTTAGCCGCTTCTTTTGTATCAGTAGTTCCTTAATATAGAATAAAAGTCTCATTTTTTAAGAATCTGTCCTTTTGAGAATCTTGTCTTTTTGAGGGTATTTCAACCAGACACAGGAGAACAAATCTATAGAACGGTTTGTTTAGAAAAGACAGATTCTCAATAAGACTGATATTGGTACCAGGTGAACCCATCATTATTAACCGACTTCAAAAAGGACGAGGCTCTATATTCGGCTGTATATACATTATTTTATGTATGTTCGTCGATTGCTGTCTATTATTGACCGATTTGGGAAATTATTCGCTATTGTATGGAGAACGCTGAAAAACTTAATAAACCGTAAATATTAAGGAATTTTAAGTTTAGTTATCTATTTCATTTAAAACAATCAAATTATTTTCGATTCTTTTACGTATAATTTTCAAAGTTCCCTTTTAGCGACTAACGAATGAGACTAAACTTTTATAAAGAAACTGGCTTTACCTGAAGCTATCGGCAGGACAGCTTATGTGAAGTGCCAGCTAATTTCAATACTCTATATATTTATTGTTGTCGTCACATTAGTAGGTAGGTAATTAACTAATTATCTATACCTAAGTAAACCGTAATATTTATTGACAAAGAAAATTACAATTCAATAATAAAAACAAATTAGAACTAGTATTTACAATTGAAACAATTAAGCTAACTGCAGACTGTTGCAAACAATCTACAGGTAGCTCAACTGATCCATATCAATACCAGTCAACTAATTAAACTAAGTAAACTAAATGAACCCTGTTGGGAGTAACAACAAGTGGAAGGCAGACCGAGGTTGTTTTTTTTTAAATGTAGGTACTGAGCTGTATAGTAGGATCCTACTTGTTTAGTCCAAGTAATTAAAAATTATGAAGTTGTTAAATAAAACAGTTCATCTAAATATAACTGAGACAACACATAATATAAGAAAAATATAGGTAGGTACGCAAGTTTAGTAAAAAAATGTTAGGAATAAATTAGATTGTTGTTTAAATAAGGTATTTAAATCCAATTTTTCCATTTTATTATGTCAGTCTCATCATCATCAACATCCCTTAACAGACCACAGCTGGGCAAAGGCTTCCCCGTTACATTCATATTTGCCATATCAGCACAGCAATGTCCGCTGCTGGCCATGCCTTTCTCAAGCAAGGGTGGGAGGGAGTTTTGCTATAATCACCACGCGTGGCAGGAGCATTAGTGATCGCAGTAAGGCTGCTGCCCTTGCTCTGGTAGGTTCCCTTAGGGCTCTTGTACACAAATGGTATTTTCGCCGTAAAAATCTACAGTTACTTCGCCGTGTTGCGTACACACGGTTGTCAGTGTTGTATTGTATGGATCACTGTGGAAGCTTGTTGACGGCGCGGCGCCGCCGCCGCCGTTCATACAACGGCGTATCAACCGTAGATTTTTACGGCGTAAAACACATGTGTGAACAATGGCCCTTATGTCGGCTCTTACGACATCCACGAACTGTGTTCGAGGGGTCGATTCTTACGGCGCGACCACCTCGACATTCATTATGCCTCTGCCGGTCTCATGTTATTTAAGTTGTCCACGAGTCCATAATCGCAAATGACCTTTGGACCTGTGACCTTTGGACATGTGACCTCTGGTCCAGTGACATTTGGACCTGTGATCTTTGTACCTGTGACCTTTGGACCTTGTTGGACCTTTAAACCTTTGATGACAGATTTGACAGCTTCTACCTTACTCGTCATGACTCTGCCAATATTGTGTAGGTACCTACCTATAATCTGCTCACTAATACCTACCTACATTTGAATTTACCACCATTCAAATGTATTAGTAAGGATATCACTCATACGACGGCCAATGTGGCGCGGGGCGGGCGAAAGTTCGCCTGCGACGTAGGAGGTTGCGGGTTCGATTCCCGCCTTGGGATAAAGGTTTGTACGATCTACAAATATTTGTTAAGGGTGTTCTATATGTATAAAAAAACTATCTACGTAATGTACTATATAAGTATTAAGTTGATCAGTCATCTCCATAACACTAGCTCAGAGGGGTGAGTCTATTTAACGTTAGTAACGAGACGTGATCGTGACGTCTCCTTTTTCTATACAATTTTGTTACAGCGCCTCTATCGTGCGGACAGGGAACTCCGCAAATCCCATACTAAATGGAGACGTCACGATCACGTCTCGTTACTAACGTCAAATAGACTCACCCATCTCCGTAGCTTGGGGCTAGATGATGGCTGTGTGGATTGTCCAGCATTATTATAGTTATTATTTATATTTATTTACTATTATCTCCGCTCCATGGTTAATTCTCTTTTATTATAATACGAAATCAAAACGCAGACATTTAGCAACGAAAATAGTACGAGTGATACACTCACATAGAATCGTGCGATCTTTGGTGTTCTCGATCTTTCTATGTGACTCTGAATCATGGTCAATTCGGGCAGCTGACCGAGAAAAGATCAACGCTCTCGAGATGTGGTGTTGGAGGAGAATGTTGCGCATACCGTGGACAGCAAAACGAACCAACAAATCCAGTCTGGACCAATTGAATACCAGAACCAACGACCTGCTACCAACGAGTCCTCAGCTATTTTAACCATATCCACCAGACAACCTCGAACAACTACTAGTACCAGGCAAGATAGAGGGAAGAAGACAAGAAGACGCTCACAAAATCAATGTATCTTTTAAAGGGCAATGTATACGCTTCTACAACAAAACTCCCAGTGAGTTGCAAAAATTATCAGTAAATAATTTCAAACAAATTGTCAAAACCTTCTTGTGTAATAAGGCCTACTATAAAATATCAGATTATCTGGAGGATAAAAAAGCTTGGGACGGGATTTGCTCCAACTCGAAAAATAACAACTAACATGCTAAAGGTTTCTTCGTCGCTTCTTTACTTAAGTCTACATACCAAAGCGACTGAAATCAAAAATATCACTTTATTTCCGTGTCAGTGTTTAATTGTTAAGAATTTGATCGTTTCTAAGTATAAATTTATTGTATTTATGGAAATAGAGAGTTTTTGACTTTGACTTTGACCAACCCGCTGGTCTGACCAAATTAAGGCAATAACAGGACTCACATTGCCTGCAGTCCTGAGACGAGGACAGGTAGTCTGGAAGCGGTTCATCAGCGTCTCCGTGAAAGCCTTCCAGGACGGGCACGACCTTCAGCAATGAAGAATACGACAAAGAAGAAGAGACTCACAAATTCTGAATGGCTATGAACCATATCTGAATGGACCAGCTGAATAGCTAAGGAAAACTTGGTTTTTGGTTTTGGTAGGCTAGGTAATTTATTTTGGCATATCAACAAATTTTTGCTAATTTCAATAAGTTCCTACCTACCTATACACTAGCCTAAACTCGACGTAGAGTGTTTGTAAACAAACTACGACACAAATAACTAAAGCTCACTTGCATGGCGTCGGGTTTCAGATTTAATTATTATTGTAAGTAATATTTATTGAAGTAAGGTGCTCAAATCGACAAGCAATGTAGATTGTGTATAAAAAGACGCGGCAACAGATTAAATTTTAGGTTAAGTAAGTAGGAACATATATTAATTGTTTCAATTATAAATAGTTACTATTTCCAATTTATTTCTATTATTTGATTGTAATTTCCTTTGATATTAAAGTTCATTGCCATATACTCGTATGGGTGGTTTGCTTACAAACATTCTACATCGAGTTTGGCTAGTGTATAGGTTTGGGTGGAGCTGGCAAGGGTCGTGATGTCTGAAGGGAACGGTGGGAGGTCTTTGTCCAGCATAGAAGGTGACTAGGAAGGATCCATATTAATACAAATCATTATATTTTTGAATTTACACCCTTACCTACTCTCAGATGATTAATTAAGATTTATTTGATAAATGATAGATAAAGTCAAAGCCAAAGTCAAAAACTCTTTATTTCCATAAATACAATAAATGTACACTTAGAAAAGGTCAAATTCTTAATAATTAAACACTGACACGGAAATAAAGTGATATTTTTGATTTCAGATAAATGTATAGGTACCTAGGTATGTAGATTTATATCTAGGTATACATTTACCCGTACCTTTATAGGTACCTATTTAAATCACATTATTTAAATCATTTTACACGTAAGATCTTTTTTTAACAACAATAAACGTTTTTCTGATTCTGATTCAGAACTTAAATTCATAGGAAGTCGCATTAATTAGTGTACCTACCTAAGTCCTATATAAAAGGCAATTGATATTATGTTAAATCCAACGATCCTATCCATCCACGGTTGTCTGGTAGAGATCGCTCTTTAGCGAAAAGACCGCCAATCGTCACATTTTTTATAATTTTAATTTTATTTGTTATTTTTTTTATAAAGTGTGCAATAAAGAATGTTCTATCTATCTATTATGTTGATAATTTATAAGTAAGTACAGTCGCGTCCATCGTTAGCTGACCCTTCTGGCAGGTTCCAAGTCTCGTTATTACATCAGTTTTAGTTTAATATTATTAAACTTGTTGTATGTACTTGTACATAAAACGACCTAGGTAATTTCTTCATTGAACCGAAATATTCTAGTTTTAAATTAGCTCTGTATTCATAGAAATTGTCTTCAAACTTAAGGGGGTAAGCTAACAATGAACGCCACTGTACCTGTACCTACCAACAACCAACACTCAAGCTGAGTAGACCGTACAAGGAAAACCCCGAAATATTTTAACTTATCCTCAACCCAACTTTTGGGCATTCATATTTTTAGTAGGTAGGTCCCTTAACGAAATCGGGCTTAACTAGACGATATAATAATTATATCGTCTAGTTAAGCCCATATTATACAGAGGCATACGATAATAATACAGAGGCGATTAGGTTTGTAAATTATTTAGGATATTTTCAAGCCATTTGGTTAAATAATTGGTCGGTTAATGTTTAATTAGTAACTTGCTGAAGTCACCCACCATCGAAATTCGGGCAATTCTGGCGGGAGGCCGAAAGCCGAAAATTTAATTATATACATTTTACTTAAATCTTTATAATATAAAAATGTTTAATAAAAACGACAATCATATTACGAAGGGGTTAGATATATGTAGGTACAGTAAACCTAAAGATAATGAGGCAGGGCTGGAAGGCCATTGGTCTGCAAGGCAAACCCGGTCAATAGCACCCATGTGCGCTACACTATACACCAAACAAAAATATCTTTCACAAGTTCGTCAACCCAAATATATCTCCGCACGCGATTTCTCTCAAAAGCTAAGCAGCCACCAACTTTATAAGGGCGCTTTTTGCTTGCACAATGATAAATCGACGCGCCCAGCGATACGCACATAAGTGAATTTGCAGTCGCAATCTAGGAATGCAGCTCACTAGCGCCTAACTTCAGTGGGCTCCAATCAAGTTCATAGATTAAGATTGGCGTACAGAGACGACAATACACAAACAACGGTAACTTTGACGCGTCATTGGTTTTTGTCCTATAAAATAAAAGAAAACTTACCTAAAATGAATGCAGCTTTTGTCCATATGAATGTAAAATATTCCAGTCCATTTGTAGCATCAAAATAGTTCACATAACTTATTTTATTAAACACTAGTTTTATATTACTTTGCACTTTGTCATCACAATATTCTTCAGTTTGTACAGAGAAGGCACTATTTCTACATCACAAATTTGAGCAAAGTGAAAGAAAAAAATAGTTTCACTCTATGAGGTCATCGAACGCGCGGTTGCTATATTCCGCCACTTTTGAAAAAGGAACGTATTGGTCACATTCACAGAAAGTTCGAAAAGTCAGTTCAGCGGGATTCGTCAGAGTGCCAGTGTCGGGGTCCATTCGGTGGATTTTCGTATATTTTCGTTTCGGGTGAGAAGCGAGGCGCGTGCGAACACTGCTCGCGCGCAACTGAAGATTGTCGTAGGTTAAGTTTGGAAAAAAAAAACCACCGCTAGCTCAATTTTCCGCTTACGAACCAGCCAGAGTTTCTCCGCGCCAAAAACGCATCAAATCATCACCAGCACACATCGTTCGATTCATACGAGTCCGGAAAGCTCCTTTCGGTCACGAGGTTGCTATTGTTTTGACAGCTCCGTGATCACAGGCATGTGTACTACGAGCCTCGGGGCCCGGCCAGAGAGCGCCACGCTGTTGAATTATTATCCCGATTAGAAAAACAAAACTATCAACAAAATAAACTAGCACAGCGCGTAAACACAACGAAATTACTGAATGCCACTTTTCATTATTATTTCGCTATGCACCGGCCGACGTCACCGAAATAGCAGACGCGTGGAGATACGTCCGTCTCTTTCCTGCATGAAGTTTTGAACGTGCATTTCACTTCTAAATTTGAACATTCGGAATTTGAATTAGAACTGTCATCTTCTGCTATCGAATTGTTTTTGTTATGGTGTTTTGTTGCTGAGGTGATAGCGCGCGGCATAGATCGTGCATGCATGCACGGAACTACAGTACTACTGAGGCTAGATGACATTCACAAAGGCTTAAACTCCAAGTTCAGACGATTGCGGCGTCAATAAACTGGCCGATGCCTCGTCCGTAATGTGTGAACGATGTAATTCTGTATCTGTTACTCGCCGCTCGAGATCTTGAAGGGCCACGCGACTTACGTCACTTATTTTTACAGAAATATCCTCCAATAGAGGAAACAATCGATTGGCATTGTGCATTGTTCGCTGTGCATAAATATTTACTTTAAAATTATCTTCCATCGTAAAGCCATCTTAAAGTAAGCAAGCGCTCTATCTAGGTCAAATAATTGCTTTGTCAGAACTGATTCTTAAATTCATCACAATCACAATAGAATGGCAGCTGAATTTACCGACAGTATCATAAAAATTTGCGTTGACCTGAAAATTGGTAATTTCTACGAAAATCTACCACCTCTAACATTATCACAAGTCTCCAACTCCGGTGCATCTTGCGTAGGTGAGCCCAATTAGATTGCTTTAATTTTAGTTTGAACTGAGCCGAAGTTTGCAACCTCTACTCTACCTACATCGGATCCGTTTGATTGCGATTTCGATTCAACAGTTCTAATTCCAAGTTAATTTATAGAGCTCTGTTGACATTCCGTTATTATACCTACTGAGAATATGGAGTTCCTAAATTGGACAAAGAATTGTGACATAAAGCTTCTACGTAGCTGTATTTAGATATGTAAGAGCTGCATTTATTATATGAACATGATGTTGATTTGTCAGACGCCCAAACAAAATTTCTTATAAAGCCAACTATAGGTTTTCCTTTCACATTTTTCCAACTTTATTTGGTGACAAGACAAATGACATGATTAGCTAGCAGTCTATCAAAAAAAAATATATAAACTTAAAGGATCTTTGAAAGCAAAATATTATTTACCTATCTAATACCATCGGGAACTCTATGAATATCATAGGAACTAATACGATACCTATTAGTAATACCTATCTAGTGTCGTCTATTTATCCGAACCTATCTTATTATGATAGACAGAGATAATAAATTGTGTTGTTCAGGTGGTTATAGGTAACATCGATTTAGAAAGCATTGTTTATATGATATATGGTGATATTATCTTAGACTGTTCCACTTATTGTGTAGCATTCATTCAGATGAATCAGGTTGTACGTTTAATAATATACAAACTAAAACGATCTACATTCGGCATTCACAACTTTAAAAACATCTCTGAAACTCTAAAGACTCATTCGAGATTCCAAATTCGAAAACATCTGAAACCGAAAATGTAAACAAACGAAAGTGATGCGGTTTTATTTTTTAATTTTCGACAAAAGTGAATCCTGCCGAATGCATTCAGCCTCGGAATCGGTCGGGGTCATCGACCCCTGCTTTCGGGCGTCGCCGTCCATTACGTTGGGAAAGGTCAGGTTTCGTGTGTGTGCAGACTTGCAGTTTGTGTGTGAGCATGCTTTTACTTTCAACTCGCCTTATTTGAGCGGACTCATTTGGAAATTCGTGGGGTTCATCTGTTGGGCTTGATTAAACGGGTTTTCTCTCTGTGCTGTACCTACTTGCTTAATATAAACAGTTATATACCTATGTGAGATGGATTTTGTGATGTTATGGATACTGGGGTGTGGTATGAAAAAGGAGTTTTTAAATTAGATTTGATATTGCAGGTAAGATATAATTAACTCTTGTTATTACATTTTAATTGAATTATGATATTCTCTATCTGGCTCCCTTTGGAAGCGCATCTAATAAGTACCATTTTCCTGTAAAATTTAATTATTTATTTATTTATTTCCGAACACCATCAGCTAGAATAATGTCTATAAAGCTTTAAATAACAAAAGAGAGTTAATATTAAGTAGGTACCAGCATTGCCATACAGCGGGGCAATGCAGCCAGCGTCTTGGGGACGCTTCCGACTGGTATTGATATGGATCAGTTGAGCTACCTGTAGATTGTTTGCAACAGTCTGCAGTTAGCTTAATTGTTTCAATTGTAAATACTAATTATAATTTGATTGTAATTTTCTTTGTTAATAAAGGCCATTGCCCCTTTCAAAAAAGTAGGTACCTACCTGTACATTGATAGAAACTAAATAAATAAATAGTGATAAACAATTTAGGTACCTACCTGATATTATGTGAACCATAATGGATTATTAAATTGAATTTATTTGTTTAAGGAAAACCAGCAGCACATACAAAAAAATCAAAATAAAAAATTTAACCAAACTATTCCCATGCCTGTATTATTATTTTTTTTTATTGCTAAAAATGATTAAGTATAACTCTGACCTAAAAACCCTTCTATTATAATACCTAATGATGCTGCTACCTAATGAATACTGAACGGATCCTTTGTTTTAAAACTTTTTTTTGATATGTTCTTTGTTTATTATATTTACATAGGTAAACTCCTACGTAAAGTAAAACATCTTGCATTATCTGTGTTGTAAAATGGTGCTATACGACATTGCCGAAAATATAATTATACCTAGATCAACGAAATTGCAATATCATTATCACATGTTATCAGGTTACTGACCACTCTCGTTTGGCATATTGTGTGAGGTCATGGTCTGAAATCTGTCCTTTTCACTCGTGTTGTTATCGTGTTGCCGTTCTCTTTTTTTAAACGACATGTTTGTGCAGCTGTTTTGTGAAAAATATTTACGTCTATAAATTTTATGTTACTCGGTTTTAAATCTCGTACCTATAGATACTTACCTATTTTCATATCACTCATCTAGTACCCATAACACAAGCTCTGCTAATTAGGGCTAAATGATGCTGTGTGGATTGTCCAGCATTATATATATATTTATTTATATACTCTCAAATAGTACAGAAAATAATTTAGTTAAAATATAGCACCTACTGAATGAAGAACAATATAATTCGTAGTAGTGCATAAAATCCCAAAGCTACTATGAAATTGATTGCATGGATAACTTAGGTAAACGATTGAGTTTAACCATGCCAAAATTATGAACAAAATTTTTGTCTTTAATAATATATTTATTACGCTTCACAAGAATAGCACAGAATATAATCAGATATATGTCTGTGCTATTCTTATTATTAACTTATGTTATTATCTAGCTAGGTAGATAAACCATTTATAATATTTTTATTTTTTTAATTTATTTAAAAATTGTAATTTGAATCAATATTATTCCTTACTAATTAAAGTAAGGAATAATATTGATTCAAATTACAATTTTTTTTTTTAAATTTTATGTAAGTAAGTAAAACAAATGAGACAAATGAAATGGATATTGATAAACATAGGTTTATCTGAAAATTTCATTAATTCAAGTACAAGCTAATTGAATAGGTGTTAGGTAGAGTTACAGATGAAGGGTATTTAGATAAATGATAGATGCAGCAAGCAGAGGAAATGATGTAGGTAGAGCAGGCTATACCAACATTGAGATACAAAATATGTAATATTTTATACGCAGTAGGTAAAAACATGTACTGTCATGTCTGAACGAACAACAAGATGTCGCCAGGACAAAATTTGGTTGGCACCAAGTTATTTTTAGGAGTGACCTCTAAATTATTCGAAGGGCAAACGGAACACGTACGGTACCTACGCGGCCTTTTATAGCTTAAAATATTTAAATAAGTACATACCTACTGTGTTAATACATAACATGCCATACTCGTCAGCTGGTAGACGTTCACAAGTATAGAATATAAAATAAATCTTCATATAATTTAAAGATCGTAAAGTGTCCTATATACATACTATAATTTATTATTAAAAATAAAAATTGATTTTTGATTTAAAAATAAATTACATTATTAATAAATAATAAAAGATAACTTCAAAAAAAGTCAAAAGTCAACCTCTTTACTGTGTGCATTGTTTGTCTTGTCACCTCTTCTAGATGCGAAATTTTGTGTTCCCAGTCTGGAATTTAAGAAACAAGTTTTTATTCGAAAATGAGGACGAAAAATCTAAACGACACACTACACTATTCGGCCATTTTTATTTATTTATCCATTTGGCTTTTAATTTGAAACTTCAGTTGTTTTTTCCTTATTTTAGGCATAACCACACGCAGGACACGTGTACGATAATACCTAATTTAACGAATTGGCCAGAAAACCACAAACAAACAAAAATAATCAATACTTGAAACAAAAACCAAATTCGAACAAATAATTGTGGGGCCCTATGTAATACATTGTGATGAGTAGGTGGGTATAGAACGTTCATCATCCGTGTGTATTTATTTTATATTGCCCTTCTTTTGAATTGGCCGGAATAGAAGCAGGCAGCGAGGAAGGAAACCAAATAAACCGCCAAGTGCGAGTCAGCTCGCATACGAAGGGTTCCGTACCGTAAAAATCAGGCAACTTTCAAAGAACATAAAGTTTTCAATTGTTCCCTTTAAATTTTCATCTTTATTAGATTTTTATTATTTGTTGTTATTACAGTTGAAGTGTTACCAGTGAAGTGTTACCTGTGCCAGTCAAAAGATTTTTTCTACACTTTTGTTGATTTTAGGCTTGTTATGACCTCTATTTGGTCTACAATCGATGGTATCGGTTTCCAACCGATCGTGCCGACCGTTTAGACGCATTTTTCATTCAAAACAAGAGCGAGCAAGCGACCCACCTCGGGTCGCTTACCACTACCGCCACTTTTATGAGCGACCCAAATTGCCAATGGAGTGATTATAAAATGTTACATGAGTGTCTACTTATTGTGGTGCAAGAGATACAGCCTTGACAAACTTAGAGCAAAAATTGCCAAAAAAATAACGTTGTTTGTGTGGACCACCCCATACAAACAACGTGATTTGGATATTTATTTTATTTTTATTATTTGCTGTTATAGCGGCAAGAGAAATACACATTTTCTGAAAATTTCTTACGGTACCTCTTACGGTTGATGAGAAAGAGCCCTGTGACGAACGGACGGACGGACCGCGGAGGCTTAGTAATAGAGTTCCGTTTTAACCCTACGGGTACGGAATCCTAAAAAGTTTGAGTGGAAGATATCCACCAAGAATGGATGGTATTGCGCTGTGTGTCTGCTTGTCCTGGAGTGGAAGTGGCCTGGTGGGATCAGGTCACGTGGTTCCTGTGAGCATTCTCCGGGATGTATCCTATAACATTAATTAGAACTAGGTATATTTTTTGTCATCTACTTATTTATATTGTAATAGTTCCAAGCTGTATTCTTCATAGTGAACTAATAAATACATTTTCTTTCTTTCGTTCCTTCTAAGATCGAGAGATAGGCAACCATGCGGCGGTGTTCGAGACTTTGGACTTTAGTCTCTGCTGCTTATTGCTCCTCAATGAGACTGCCTGTAATATTTATTTATTTTGCAATTCTAATACAATGTGAGAGGACTTAAAAATTTCTTAAAGGATAGGTATTAGGAGCCCAGTTAGGACGCCATGCATCATTATTATCATTATCAGCTTAATACTAGTCCACTGTTGTTGTGTGATTACGCTAAAATGTTCCATTCAATGGAGCGCCGTCCGGGGAGACTGGGTATAAACGATTTCAGTTTCCATCACATGGTTATGAAACAAATAGATGTTAGTTATGTACAATTTTCTGGCTGGATGGCGCCGACCGACGACGAAGCTGTCAACTTCAAAATATCATAACTTTAATATGACAATTGACTTTGACTTAAGTTATATCTTGACGTTAAAATTTCCGTCGTCGATCGCCTTCATCCTGCCAGAATAGAACATTCTATGATTTTTTTTAAGTACCAAATGGGAAACTTCGTTTAAGTCTCCCTGGACATGGACCTCCTCTAATGAGTGCCATAGCCGCATCCAGCATCTGCCAGCAGTCTCTCGCAAGTTGTCATCCCACCTAGCTGGAGAGTGTCCTACATTACGTTTGCCGAGTCGCGGTCTCCACCCAAGAACACGTTACTGCAGCAGTAGACGGCAAAGCGGCAAATTTATTTTACTTTGATGGTTTTTGCAATGATTGAGTCATGTCATGACACACCTACTGACTAGAATGTTATCTCTTATCGTTCATTGGCCTCTGATAACGAAAAACACTATTAACCAAGTTGGAAACTGCCAAGGTGACCCAGTGTCTTAAATATAGACACGTATCAACCTATAATCTATTCACTATCACTATATGATTTTAATCACGATGCAGGAGGTTGCGGGTTCGATTCCTGCCTTGGGATAAATGTTTGTACGGTCTGCAAATATTTGTTCTGAGTGTTCTGGTTATTTTCTATGGTAAAAAGGTTTTTTATAGATGTTGCAGCAAAGTCACTAGTAAAAACTAAACACAGAAATATAGATAATTATTTTGGTTCAATCGGATTGCTATTAGATTTTAATATTTCAGTTTTCATGGGCGTTTAAACGTAAGTGATTAAAGTTAAATTGCGGTACGACAGGGATCGCCTCTCGATCCCGCAGGCTTGCGGGATTGAGATTTAAATGCGGGATTGGATTCCCTAGTTTCAACATTGACACTTTTAACGCGCATCCCTCCATCTGTAGTATCATTCATCTAAGGTAGAATGTCAAAATGTGTTATTCTGTGACCTAATCGCTTCACTATGACAATGGTATCGACCATTTTCATAGTTAAGCGATTAGTTTAGCAGAATTTTGCCCCGGGGGTTATAATTTCTGGCCGCCCCTTCATATCACAATATCATGACATAACATAATTTATATATAATTCGATACATCTAAGTTTCCTTAAAAAAATATGTAGTGTAAATTCCCTGAAATGATTACAAAAAATTTGTTTGAGGATGTTTTGTGTTGTATGAAAATAGGCCTTTAATATGTTCAATAAAATATTACTAAAAATAAATAATTAAATTGCCTACTTCGGAAAACCCAAGAGTGCTATTTTTGATTATTACCAACATGGTCGATTGTAAATAATACTTTGAACAGGACAAAATTAATAAAATATAATAAAAATAAAATATGTATCGATGGACTGTGGAAAGAAGAAAATAGTTACCCGCGCGGTACCCACCCGGCGGGGCGCGGCGCGGCGCGCCCCGAAGCGGTCGCGTCGTAAGAATAGACCCCTTTAACTCTCCCCGTGGATGTCTTAAGAATCCACTAAGGGAACCTACCAGAGGAAGAGCAGCAGCTTCCTTCTACGTTTTTCAGATTTATATGTTTAATAATGTTGTACCTTCTTAAGAGGGCGCCATGCGCGCCATTTTGTGAAAAGGATAGGCATAGGATTTGCCATTCATTGGAGCGGGACAGTGCATACGTTTTTGGAACGGCGCGGCGGCGTAAGCGCAAAAATCAAGTTTTTGCTTTTTTACAAGAAAACTACGCGATTATGAAGAAACTGGTTTAAGGAACCAAATAATTAGTAATAATAATAACTAATAACCTACGAATCAAAACATAAGTCAATTCAATAGACCGCAGGGTTCCTGAGATCTCGACCAAATTATGTGCGAAACAATGCACTTTCATGTCTTTTTTATCGTGTCTCAATCGTGTTTTCACTTTCAAGGAACCAAAGAAAAATATTTAATTTTATGTAATTCGTGTTTTTACCACGGGGATCCCGTGAGTAGGTACTGAGATCTAGGCCCAGTTTGACAACCAAACTCGTTAGGTTCGGTTCGCCCCTTAAAACAAAAGTGTTACGTATTAGTCTTAACACCTCTACAGCGATCAACAATCCACCTCCCAAGCGTGGTGATTAAGGCAATCCCATTCCCTACTTGTTTGGGGGGGGGACGTTCAGCAGTGTACGTGTGCTTATGAGAAGGTCCTCATAGAAATTGCCACAAAATGAGCTTAAAAGTCCAAAGGTTTCTTTTTTTCTTGTTTTTTTTTTGAGGAGGAAGCTTACAACCTGTCAAAATCTTTTTAAATGTTCTTTTTAATCTTCTTTCATTAGACGTTGTTGTGACATTATATGACATTATATTGACATTATATGTGGATGTTCCACCAGCTCAATTAGAATTAGAATTTGAATTATGCTCGGAGTTTCTCTGAAGGATATGATTCGTAATGATTACATCCGACAAATTCAAATTCAATTCAAATACATCCGACAGAGAACCAAAGTTATCGATATAGCTTAAAGAATTAGCAAGCTGAAGTGGCAGTGGGCCGGCCATATCTCGCGAAGTACCAACAACCGCTGGGGTAAACGTGTTCTCGAGTGGAGACCGCGACTCGGCCAACATGTTGTCGGACGCCCTCGGGCCAGGTGGGATGACGCCCTGCGAAAGACTGCAGGCAGATGCTGGATGCGGCAAGCTGAAGACAGGGCGCTATGGCGCTCATTAGGGGAGCATGTCCAGCAGTGGACTAAAATAGGCTGATGATAATGATTGGGATGTCAGGTCAAGCCACGCCATTGTATTATTTTTCCTTAATTATGCGCGTACGCATGTATTTTGGCATTGAGCAGGTCAGAGCCAGTGGTTAACGATAACAAGTACAGTCAGCGTAAGTAAATAAAAATGCACAAGTAATTATTTTGGATTTCAACAATTTTATTATCTTAAGCTTACGCGTACTTAAATTTACTAAATCTCACCTACCATCAAAGAAATGTACAACTAATAGATACAAATTACTATACCTACATTTACAATCGAAAAATGTTAGGAAAATTACAATTCAATAATAAAATCAAATAAGAACTCATCGCGCATCAGCATTGCCATACAGCGGGGCAATGCAGCCAGCGTCTTGGGGACGCTTCCGACTGGTATTGATATGGATCAGTTGAGCTACCTGTAGATTGTTTGCAACAGTCTGCAGTTAGCTTAATTGTTTCAATTGTAAATACTAGTTATAATTTGATTGTAATTTTCTTTGTTAATAAAGGCCATTGCCCCTAGAAAAAAAAAAAAAATAATAATAAGAACTAGTATTTACAATTGAAACAATTAAGGTAACTGCAGACTGTTGCAAACAATCTACAGGTAGCTCAACTGATCTATAATCAATACCAGTCGGAAGGGTCCCTAAGACGCTGCGCTGGCTGCATTGCCCCGCTGCGCTGTATGGCAATTATGATGCGCTGCGCCAAATACCCACCAGATCTCGGGTCGTTTCGACCAGACGCTCTGGTAAAATTTTGAAAACCTGCTTCTAATTGACTTTGAATGTCACATGGACAAGACTACAGCATTTTTAAGATATCAGTTTCAATGTCTTAGGAATCGTAAATAAATTTAATAATTAATTATATTTACCATAAACCTGCCATTTTAGAATACTTATTTCTTAAGTAAACTAAGTATAAACAAAGAAAACACCCTTTAACCGCATCAAATATTTGCCAATCTTACAAAACTTGGTCCCGCGACAGGAATTGAACCTGCACCCATCCGCGCCGCAAGTCAACCTTGGCCCACCTCACCACAGAGATCGTCAAATATATTTGTCTCTGACTGTACAGTACACACAACACACAGTCATAATGATCAAACAAAAGTACCTAGTATGTCTAGTATGTCGAATTGTCGATGCATCATCAAAACCCAGGTCATTGAACCCGTCTACGTCTGGCATCCATCTCGCTCACACTCATCTTATCACTGTATCTATCCCTCTCTTCAAAATACTGAGTCAAGATTCTGAAAGGATGATAAGGTTCAGATTAGACTAAATAAATAAATTCTTGTTGTGTGACACTCCTAAAGATGTCACCGCCGCCGGATAGTAGAATTAGAATGTTTGTAGAATGGCTAGGCCGATAAGAAAACGAATGCTTATTTTTGGGGAAAACCTAATTCCTAATTGTAATTTAAACATCAAGTAATTATTGTATTATTTTATCTAATTTAATCATCACATTATTTAAGCTAAGTTTTATTTTATTTGATTTTATTATGGCACTTTATATATTTTATGGATGTTTTATCTGAAATAAATTAGTTAATAATGAAATATAAAACCTAATTGATATTATTTAATATGGCTGAGTGACGTTTAGCCACGTTATTGAACGTTGATCATTCAACAATCGGTAAAGGCAACCGAATTGCGTCGTTTTGCAATCGGCCTAGCGATTCTCCAAACGGGCTGATTCTACGATCTGGCGGCGACATAGATATAACTTTATTTATTTATATAAGGAACCACAAACAGTACTAACATTATGTTTTAACTAGGATATTAATAACAACTTAATGTTAAGACTACAAAAATATCAGACCCACAGCGTAGTCCGCGGAGTAAACATTTGCGGTTATGTGTGACAGTGCGATATACAATTGTTGAGATAAGTTTAAATTTCTAATAGGTAGGTACTAGAAGTACATTTTAAACTTAGAAAGTATGTAATAATGCTCCATTCCACTCTGTCTGATCCACTTTGCAGATCCACTAATGGATCAGTTTCCACTTTTTTGTCCACTCTGATAGCTCGGGTGGATCAGTTTCCACTGCTTGAATCTATTCCACTCTATGGAAGGCATTATATAAATACCATGTTATGTTTATTTTAGTTTTATTTCATTTATATTTTTATTTTATTTTATTTTATTTAGGAAATCCTAAATAAACTAAATTCTAAAAGTGTGACCAGCCCCGTTATCAATAAGTTACTACAATAGAAAGGGGCGGTGTTAGTGAACTTTTAGTAAGTATTAATATAAAAAACTATTTAGTACTTAGGTAATCTAGATTTATGTTTTTTTAAAGTCAAACAAACATGACACTTCATTTGACCGTTATACATTATTTACACTTTTTCACTATGTTATACATGCAAGCAATAAAGAGCAATGCTCAGAGCAGATGAACTGCTCCAGAAATAATCTTTAGGACATCACTATCATCTTATCTTATGGCAAATATGTTAGGTTGGTAGTATGAGTTAAAAGTTTTCAATAAGTAGTAGAATTTATCCACACTAATATTATAAATTCGAAAGTAACTCTGTATGTCTGTCACCTTTTCACGCCTAAACGCAACAGATCTCAATTAATTTTGGCAGGGAGGTAGATGGTATCCCGGGGACGGACATAGCTACTTTTTATCTGGGAAAAAAGCTAGTTCAATATGAAAGAAGCCATTGTCCTAGGAGGCGAATAAAGGCCTGAGCAGAGGACATACCTACATCGAACACCGTTACCGCACAACACAAAATCTACATAGGACTAGTAAATATTGATTGGATGTTGATGTGATGTGAAGCTGAAGCTTTAATAATTAAATTCCTATCACCTATGCTTCATCATCAGCATTTAGTAGTCCCTGCTGGACATAGGCGTCCCCTAATGAGCGCCATAGCACGCTGTCTTCAGCTTGCCGCATCCAACATCTGACTGCAGTCTTTCGCGGTCGTCATTCCACCTGGCCGGAGGGCTACCTACTCTACGTTTGCTGAGTCGCGGTCTTCACTCAAGAACTCGTCTACCCCTAGTGGATGTCGGTACTTCGTGAGACATACTATTTACGATTATGGAAAATGACGCAAACTATGGGAGGCGTAAAATTTTCGAGGAAAAAATTACAAAGCTTACAATAACAATTACAATTTATATTAGGAACTTCCTCCATTTTTGAAGTCAATTTAACGGGAAGTTTTGTTAGTAAATAATAAATAAACCAATCATGTTACGGTGATCTTAATTGGGCAATTAGGTATGATGAGATATTCCCAACGTCCCACGTGAGACGTGCCTATTCGCACTTTCTCACGCATGCCTATTCCTAGCGTCTCACGCACGAGAGGCGCAACTAATGATGATAATACCAATATTAATTATTTATTTTTTTTACTTTATTTAATTAAGCTAACGTTGCCCAAACAATTATTTAAAAAAATTTAATAAAAATTACAACTCGCTGAGTTTTTTTTCCAAATTGAATTCAACTGATTTTAAATAACATCGTTACCGACGACAGTAACTTAGTCAAAAATCTTTAAAATTATTTACCTAGTGCAAAGATTTGCGAAGAAGTTAAAGTTTAGCGCAAACAGTCATCGACCTCTGTTTTCAATTCACCCACTTCGTCAACAAGGAATTTATTTCCCAATAAAGATAAATAGTGTCTTTTTATCATTTTGATAATGAAAACGATATTGCAGTTCAATTAAGTTTATCAACATTTGCAGTGTGTTGAACTCTAAAGAAAGAAGGCTAAAGTGGGCCAATGTGATACAATATTTATTTTCTTATAAAGGACATTAGGCATAGCAAACAGTCCGTAGATCAATTAAACAAGACCTTTACCAAGATTGGGGAATTCGATATATTTATAGTCAAATATATTCGAATTCGAATATATTTGACTTCGGTGAAGTCCCCTTATCAATTGTAAGTCCGAATTTTTTGCGATAGGTAGGCAATGTGTCGATGATCAAAACAGGAAAATTTTAACCAGGCGTACTAGGTACCTAGTCTCCTAAAAAGTACATTTTTACCTACCGCTTGTTTACGCATAAAATTAATTAGTTACATTCTGGGAAAAACCAAATTAGTTTTTGCTTCTAAAGCAATGCGTAGAATCTTCAGGAAGGAAAAGAATAAAAGAATTCCTTGACATACAGACCAAGATTAAATACCTACCTATTCAAAACCTGTTTGAATTTCGAACAACCCACGAAATCGAAATCATCGCGGTCGCCGAAATCCGGTCACAACGAGGGGAGACAAACCGCCAAAATTATTTGCGTCGCACAATTCAAGGTCGCAGTGAGGCAGGTCAGCTGCTGACGTCACTGGCGCCCTCCAAAACGTGAGGTCGACGACCGCGCCGCCATTGCGGAAACTGTGCTGTGCGCGTTCGGAATTCAAATTGGGCCTTTTGTTATTGTGTGCGTGAGGCCCGCGCGATTCGGCGCTCGTATACAGCCTGACAATGTGCTGGTGAGAGCTCATTGTCGTATCTGTGTGTGAGTGCGTCACGCATTCACGCAATCGTGGATTTATTTTTCTGTTGAGCACAATGCCTTGACTTTGTCTTAATTTTTGCAAGATTTATTATTTCCGTGTTGTTGACATCTGGGTTTAAAGATTTTCAGCGAACTACTGGAATTCTAGGTGACATTATAATTTAAAACAATTTTTATCCTGAAATTTAAAATTAAACGAGCTTAGAACATTGTAAAACAGCTATGAGTGACATAATACTAGGAAGCCATAATTGTTCTATGAAGAATAGAACCGCTGCTGCTCAGAACAACGAACAGCAAGTCAGTTAAACAGGTTATAAAAAAGAAAATGGCCTCGCCCAATAATCTAACGAGTTTAAAATTTCGGTTGGTTATAAGTGGAGACAATAATACCTATGTTCTGTTCACTTATTGGTATCTAAGTGTTCTGCCCTTTCACTTCATCTTACTAATTAAAATGACTTGTAAATTAAGAATTGAACTTAATAAATGTTAAAAACAAAAAAGAGTAAAAACCTAAATCGTACATAGAAAACTAAATGTACCTAACCAAATTAGCATAGCAATATCACAATGTAAAGACCCTATCTATCTACTGACGTCAGCCAGTTACAGAACGCCGAAAATACCTTCTAATTTTTTCTAACACCGCGGTCGACCAATCAGAGCGCCGAAATTTGAAGATGCGCATGAGTGGACAAATTTTTAAACGAGTTAGACGCACACTAACACAACGTTGGAAACGTCTGATTTGTTTTTTGTTTGTGTGAGTATAGTGAGGTAAATTCCCATTAGATTTGGGAATAGAAATGTCTGTGTGTGAGTGGGCCGCGGCCATGTCTTTGCATTGTAAATAGATTTGAATAAATGACTTGCATTCCCCTTCCGATCGTGGCTTATGTAACAGTTTGATGGATTTATTTTAGAAGAGATTATTAGCATTTATTACCTGTTAATTAACAAAAAAACAACAATTTATGCAAATGTGACGGTAATATGTGGATATAAATAGGTACATAATACAATAATTTTATTCAGAGAAGGGTATTTTAATGTTTAGGCAGACATAAATGTAAAAACAACATCCTGAACAAAAAAAATATTTTATGTAAATTGAATATTGTGTTTCATTATAATTTTAAGTTCTGTTTTTCTACATCGTTAATTTTATGACCAGTATTCGATATTTTTTTGCATTTTGTATACTTAACTTATGATATGTTGCACTCCTAAGTGGAACATAGCTTTCTCTATCGAAAAATCCATGATCCCTTTACGATTCCCACCCACACCTCTGTATTAATTTACATGTGTGCGTGTCATTACCATTTAGTGAATAGAGGTGTCAAACGTACGCACACTGAATTATTTATCAGCGGATTTCGGCGTTTGATGGATGTTATATTGTGTCTATAAGCAATTTATATGTTAAATGCTTTAGGCCGGAAAGGATGTCAAGAACACTTATGATATGTTTTGTGGCACGCCTTAGGAATTATCGTTGATGGTTGCGAATTTATTTTATTTAATATAATGCATAGGTAAGTACCATGTGCATACTATACTTACTACCCAATGAGATTTTATAAGGTAGGATGTTTATATATCAATGATTCTACTTAATATGCGGTCATATCGATATAAGTGTTCATTTATATACTTATATGATATATCTAATGATTATTTTTGATAAAGTAGGGAAATAATTTCATGAGATGATTTTCCAAATACTTACATAGTAAGTTTTTTAATGTAGTTTTTCACCTAATCACCTTTTATAACCATTAGGTGAGACAATGAGTGTCCATGTATTTTATTTTATTTGTGTATTTTATTTTTATATATCAAACAAAATCAAACTGTTAAAAACGATATAATATAGACCACTGTACAACTGACAGCCAAAATAATAATAATAGGTATGTAATTTAATTACGAAATCATACCTTCAGGGTTTCAATAATCAAAAGAGTCTGAATCCAAGTAACAGCTGTTGAAGATCAGACAAAACCCAGACCTTTTCCGCAACTTTACAATTTTGTGAATTGCCGTCTGCTGCATTCTCGGTACACTTACGAGAGATTTTACCACTTTCTTACCTACAAAATACGAGATTACCTAACCTAGCATTTTTAAGTTATTGGTTGCTCTTTGAAACTCTTAAGGGTGGTGGAAATTTAAGTACTGTTTTCTAAATTATCAAACATTTATTTTGGACCATAATAAAGATGAAATTGGAATGGTATTAGATACTAAAGTTCGCTTGCATAAGGATATTAAACTAACTTAAATGTGATTAGTGAGTTGCTAAACTATCCAAATACCCACGTCAAACACTGTTACTACTGATTGTGCTCTACCAACTTTTATTTATACTTATATCTTTTTCTCCATCCCTAGGTTGCCTGGGAGAAATCGCTCTCAGCGATAAGGCCGCCTATTGTACTGGTTACGTGATAAATGTAGATATAAGGTTTTTAATTATTTTTTACGTGCAATAAAGTGTTAATCCATTCATTCAAATTTAAATAATATGATTACACAACTAAAAATCCTTATGAAAGCGTGGCATAGTCACAATCAAACAAAATGATTTGATTCGTATTTTTAAGAAGAAGATACCAATCTAAAAAACCATTACGAAAAACCCAATCCTCAACGGGTTCTAATACATATTTCCATCACAATTCCCGATTGACCCCAATAAGGTTAACAACATTTTTGTCCCGAAGTGTAGTACAGTCGTCCTGCAATTTTTAAGTGTAATTATCGCCGTTCCTCAACGTCACGCGACAACACACGACATTTGTTTCATAGACTGTACCTGCCCTGCAGTTTGTTTGTTGGGTTGGTAAAATGTTTTCGGTTAAATTCTAGTTGCTGTTGTTGGTATTATGGTATAATTTTATTTCATAAAATAGGTTGTCTATTATTTTTGGCATTTAGGTACAGTGCTAAATATTTTAAGGTACAGAGACCTCCACTGCTGGTTCACCTAGTAGGTAAGTAGGTAAGTATTTATTTAAAAATGTTTATTAAGCAAACTAAATAAATAGTGCTGGACTATTCACACAGCAACAAAATAAAATAAAGTGATTGTTATTCTGATTGAGCCATGTACGAAAAAAAGGAAAAAAAATACGGAGTGGATTATTTTTGCGATTGGATATTAATTATGTAAGATTATAACGATTTGTTGATTTATATTACGAATATTAAGTTTAATCAACAAATGCCCAAACCTTGTCTGGGATGTCCAAACCGCTACCGTAGGGAGCGTGGGCACTTGACATGTTTCAGAAATATTCTTGTACTCATTTCAGATTAGAACTTTGAAACTGATTAAACATTTTCTACAGTTGTTTGCAATAATTCTATTGTATGGCCTTCGCAATGTAATTTTAATTCATTAAAGAATAATATTTTTATAAGAGTTTATGTGAAAAAAGAGCTCAATGATCCCCTACCTCCCCTACCTATCATCAAACATCACACCAGGTAGGTACAAGTACTTTTGTAAAATAATATAAAAAACGTGTCAATTTTAATTAAATTTACGTACAATTTGCAAGAACATAAATATTATTGCAATATTGGCAGAGTCCGGCGAAATCTCTATTTGTGTCACCTAATGGGGGCCATGCGTTTAGGAAAGGAGAGGATATTTTAACACTGATGCAGGTGGGTGGCGTAAAATTGAACATCACATCCTAAGTAAAATAAGCTTCTTTTATAGTGAAGTTTTTAGAACACATACCTAAATTATACAATATAAATAAATTACTGCGTTTTACGAAATGGTCACAGAACGCTTAATAAACGTTTTCATTCCACACTTCAGAAAGCAGAGACAACACAAGTTATGAAAACTAGATTTTTATTTTTCAATTGCAACCTTTACCTTTTGTACAAAAACATCCCTTGGTGCAAATAAAACCTTAGCTTTTTGCCTCTTCGTAATAATCTCAGATTTATAAAAAAATCTTCTTTATCGTATATATTTCAATTGGGGCTATCCTTAAAACCCCCAAAGCACCGTCACCCTACAAATCTTAGGAGAAAGTCGTGACACGATCCCCCAATTAGCAGACTGCAACCAGCAACCAGCAGCAACCAGCAACCGTAGCTCTCTGGCAATCGGTGGGCTGACACCTGCCGTGCCCATCGACCACCTAGTTAGGCAAATTGATCACGGACTGGAGTGAGTTACCTACTAGACGATGTTTGGGTTAAAAACTTTATAAGTCCTTATAAAAATTTGGATGTAAATATATTTTCACACTATGCTCGTAAAACGCACTATAATACTTCATGTATTTTTAAACGAATGCCAGTGGTTATAGCTGAGTTAGCTGAAAAATGTAAGGGTTTTACCAAATTCAAACAAATCGAATGAAATCTCTTATTTCGAGTCTCCTTGGTCAAAATTTCCATACATCCTTAATGTATGGAAATTGAGCATATTATGCATATATTTTTTTTGTTGTCTTAGGCGTTTATCCCGTGTCCTCACGAACTTTACTTAATTTTTGAAAAATATAAATGTTCTATACGCATAATTACATTTTAATGTAAAATATTTCATTATAGGCCTCGAGAATAAGTGTTTAAATATCATTCGAATGTTAAAGTTTTTAATATACAAATTTACATTGTTTTTTACAAAACATTTTTTTCCCTTTTTTTTCCTTCCTACAAATCGACGTTTCAAAGGTTTAGATAGAGCCTCCGAAAATTGTTTATTAAAAGATTTCTGGCGTTAAAACTAAATTTGTACTTAATATTGAAATATTAAGTACAAATTTAGAGAGAGTTTAATATGTGGACTTAACTTAATGAACCTATGTGGATAGTCCTAGTGAGTTACACGCTATTTTTTGGTTTTCTACCAAAAATACTAATAAATTATATTTTTTTACTTGTTCCAATAAGGCGCTTATCAGGTGGAGGCCTGCGTCCAGCAGTGGACCAATATAGGCTGTGGAGGTGGAGATGGAGGATATTTTTTTATTGCTGGCAACACTTAACACATCATTTTGATTTTGTGCTTCCTGTTTGAACCGGTGTGCCGCATGCCGTGGCAGAAAGTGGCTCTCCGCGTAATTTTTTTGTATACCGCTTAATGACGGTGTTTTTGGTAGTAAGTAGCTTGTTATGTATGTAGGTAACAATTTGAAATTATTTAGTTTCCTATACTTTAACAAAAATGAATAAAAACAATAGGAATGTAATTGATTATCCTATTTTGTTTTTCATTTTAATTTTGCATCAGCAGAACCGGTACGTTCCGTGTGAAACTTCGTAACTCAACGGAACAAATTGTAACTCATCATCACATCACCATCATCAGCCCGCATACGTCCACAGCTGAACATAGGCTTCCACCAAACCACGCCACAAATAGTGGTCCTGAGCCGCCTCCATCCATCAACTCCCTGCGACCGCTATGGAACACGTTATTTTTTTTTATCATTATGTTCACTGATTTAAAAAAAAAACAGAAAAATTGTAAAAAAAAGTTTGTTTATCCTATACCTACAACTTGACTGCTATGCTTAATTTTGTTGTTTGCTATTAATAAGTTTAGGTTATGATGGGACTGGCATAGGGACCTATGTACTTTGCAAATTAAAAAGTCCTTCACAATAATTTATTTATTTATTATTTATTTATTTTATTTAATTAACACGGTATACACAACCAATTACATTAATTAAATATGATTACAGAAATGAACACATAATATACAACAAAAAACAATAAAATTAAAGAATGTCAGAAAATTAATATTTACGTTCACAAAAATTAAGGCACTGTCTCATTAAATTGGATTTAATAAATACGATTTAAAAAAAAAATATCACCTCAAATGTATTAATCTGAGATGGGGATCTCAATAACTAAAGTGACTGTATCCCGTCACTTTAGTTATTGGGGATGGAGACACACATTGGAACACTAGGCCCGTATTATGAAAGCTTGCTCAGTCATCGATCTATGATTCTATGTAACGCTTTCTTTGGCATAAACATCGCTCAACCATAGATCTATAACGGAGCAAGCTTTTATTATACTTGCCTTAGTTATGTCAGAGAATTTGTTCAAATATTTTAAACAATAAATATTTTTTTAGTCTTCATTTCGGACAATTTATTTATGCAAGGTGCTAAAACGATAATAGTAAGCGATTTTTTTTACTTCAGCAGGCGAGTAATCTGTTGAAGTAAAAAAATATGTACCTATTGTTATAAAGGTAGGTATTGTTATTTTATTTTTTTGCATGTTTAAATAAAAACAACAATAAATAATGATGATGATATTGTTCCAGGTGTCTGATTGGTCCATCCTGTTTCCTAAAACAATTGGAGGACCTCCGTGGGCGTCAGACAGCATTCCTAATAAATAGCGTCTCTGACGACATCTATTTTTAGAATTTAGCACTATTCGTTCAGATTCGTCGGCCTCTGCGACACTCCTGGTTGCGGGTTCGATTCCTACCTCAAGACAAATTATACAGACAGACAGTTTAAATTGTGTGTTCTAGGTATTTTCTATGAAGGCAGGCATACAAATAAACAAAAATAATAATGCTGGACAATCCACACAGCATCATCTTGCCCCAAGCTAAGCAGAGCTTGTGTTATGGGTACAAGATGACTGATTAACTTAATACAATACATTACTTAAATAGATATTTTTTATTATACATAGAAAATACCCACAACAATCGGAACAAATATTTGCAGAACGTACAAACATTTGTCCCAAGGCGGGAATCGAACCAAATCTATTTATTTAATGTATTATATTAAGTATATCAGTTATCTAGTACCCATATTAAAAACTCTGCAGACTTTGGGGCTAGATATGCCGTGTGGATCGTCCAGCATTATTTATTTATAACATCTGGTGCCTCGAATACCGTAGCCTCTATTTTGCTAAACTATTCGCTTCACTGTGTACAATGGTATCATCACAGAATGACACGTTTTGGCATAATGTAGATGAGACTTTAAATGAAAGAAACTATAGATAGATTCTCATACTCATTTATTCGCCGTTGAAGCACAAGGCACACTTGGAAACATCTATTTACAATAATATAGGTTACAGTAAATGTTGCTTAAATTAATAATTCAAAGCCATAACAGACAAGATAGAAAAAATAATCGAGGAACTTGGAATATGTGTACAAAAATAGGTAAATTAACAAATTGATCAGCTGTAAACGGGCAACGTTAAAGTCATGTAAAAATATTAATTATAAATTCATAGTGCTGCTGTAAAATTGCATTGTCTGTCATAATTAATTCTAAATAAATAACAAATAAGTATCACAGTGAATGCAGTTACTTTACTCAGGTAAAATTTAGCTGCTAGATAGATAGATAGATAGATAGACAATGCTTTATTCATCACCTTATAAAACAGATCGTACTCATTAAACATAATGTAGGGAACAGCAATGGAACTGGCTGCTAAGAATGCATTGTCATTTGTGGACCAGGCTATGATAAAAAAATAGATGTCTAACATCATCCAACTCCACATCCACAGCCTATATTGGTCCGCTGCTGGACCCAGGCCTCCCCCTGATAAGCGCCTTATTGGCTTTTATCTCACGGTTGGTAATGCCCATAATCCCCGCGCTGGGCATGCAGGTTGCGGATCGCAGTTTGGTGGTAGAATTGTTCTGCAGGGGGCGCTGCTGCCCGCCCCCGGTGGATATCCCTGGATATCGATGTCTAACATAATCAAAACTTATTCAATGTCCACAATAAAATGAAATTAGTAAAGCTGCTTGATGCGCATTGTCCGGTTTACATAAAATAAGATATTTGCCTGACCTGTCGACTGATTTAGGTTCCAGATGCATGACGCTAAGTTTTACAGTATCTTACCTATTCTTCAAAATTAAAATAAAAGTTAAATATACCGCATGTCAAGCAAACCTGGAGTCATTAAGAATGTCTTGTAATGAGTTATAACTTTCCTTTATCACTATTTCCTTCCTTCATTTTTCTCATAAGTCACAATTTAGGTTGTTAATTTCAAAAATAATTTTGTTGAAAACTTTTACGCCATTGCAGAGGCAACTTTTTACCTTTTTAACTTTTTACGTTACCTTTTCAACTTTTTTTGGGTTCATAATGTTTCCACCATGTCTAGTGTTGTTAACACGACATAACTGTTTCGCCATTTCTCCTCCGCAAGCAAACAATCTTTTAGCTTCTACATGCGCGAACACATAAATGGTTATGAGTTATTATGTACATAAGTTTATTTATAAAGCAGTTTATTTATAAAATGTGTACAACTGTTTGTTCACCGAATAAACCAAGATAAAAAAAATAATAATTATGAGCAGCTCCAAAAGTAGTTAAAATGTTCTTTTATTACATATTTAAGGCATTCCTGAGTATATGCGCCCTTGAGGGTAGCAAAAGGCATCTTGGCGATGACGAGATGAAGATATGCTCTGATCAAAAGTGTCAAGCTTGTGAAGCTTGAAACATTTATCATCATTTATCCTTGCTAGTAGCAATTATCTCTAGAGTTTATTGAATATAGTCAAGATGAAATTTTCATCTATGGACTCTTCGACGACGATATCAAAGTAAAACTCAAGATAGTGCTCCAAAACTTAAAAGTAAACTTCTGGACAATTTCCGATATCCTCTAGAGGACCCGCCTGATTAAATATAATCTTAATTTTAATAATAATGTTATTTCGTGTAGTTTATTCTCAGATATAGTTTCTTTTTATTAAGTATATTCCTTAAAAAATAAAAATTCAGTTTATTTATTATATAGTAGATTGTGAAGATCATTCTTACAAATGTCGTGTTTTCCTGTTAGTAACATGCTTATCAGAACAGAACCTAATTATAAGTTTGTTTTAAATGATTGATATGTATGTGACTGGTAAACCCTTTTTAATAAATAAAAATATGATGAAACGAATGATTCTTTTGCAGTTGTATAGAAGACAATCCCGAGGTGGTCCCATAAAAATTGTATTTCCGAGGGATTAGTATATATCCCACAAATTTTAAAATTAGTTTAAAACTAAGAGATTCGAAGTCGTTTTATAGTTTTTTTAGAGGATCAAATTTTTTATCACATATCCAGAACTATCGAGATCTCAACTTCCCCTAAATACTGCATTCAACCATATTCGTCAGTATTCGCTAATGAAATGAGCAGTTTGATGTTTAGCAACAACGCGGCTTAGCGGCACTGCTGCGGCTTCGGCACCTAAGTTAATTTATTTCGCATGCTTCCGAACCACTCTGTAGCTTCACTCTTAACTTTATGGAATATAATGTAATATTAATTCATTTATAAGACCGTTTGATGCCGGCTTAGAATTTGTACCACTCCAACTCTTCCCGCGGGTGTCATTAGAGACGACTAAGAGATATCCACCGGGGGCGGACAGCATGCAGCGCCTCCTGCAGAACAATTCTACCACCAAACTGCGATCCCCAAGCCACTTGCCAAGCGTGGGGATTATGTGCATTACCCCCATATAAAAAATAATAAAAAGCCAATAAGGCGCTTATCAGCGTGAGACCTGGCGTCCAGCATTGGACCAGCATTAGGCTGTAAATGTAGAAGAGATGCCCATTCCCTAAAAAATCTGCCAAAATAGTTTAACCTCCTCAATTTCCCCTAAAACTGCATTCAACCACATTTCGCAGTATTCGCTAATGAAGTGAGCAGTTTGATGTTTAGCAATAGCGTGGTAGCGGCACTGCTGCGGCTTCGGCACCTAAGTCAATTTATTTCGCGAGCTTTTGTCATCACCCATCACCCAGGGTCATTACCGTAGCTTCACTTCTTCCGATCTATGCTCCAAAAAAAAATTGCAATGAGTACTTTTTTAACCGATATAACTTTTTTCATATCAATAGTAAAGACTGCACCGGTTTTCATCTCACATTTACTTGTCAAAGAAAACAAGATCCGTCAAGTGAGAGTGTACTCGCACGCCGAGTGTTTCGAGTGTTTCAATTATAGAAATATGTTAGAAACTTCGCTATTTAATGTATACCTAAAAATAGTAGATAACCTACATTTCAGATGGATCGCTCTGCAAACTTCGGAGATTAGGGGTAATTTTTTCGACATTTTTCAAAATATTTCAAAAAGCATGAAACCTACAGTTTCAAAAAATGAATTGTCAATTAACTAACACCCTGTATAATTTATATCAATATTAACAACTCCATTCGCTAGATAAGAAAACAAAACTAATTTTATTGCACTAAAATTGTCAAAACTAGATATCCTTTTATTTCAATCAAGAAAAGAAAAGAACAGCCTCTTTTTAGTCTTTTTATAATTATTTGTTTTTTTTCCTTGAGCCAACCAACGTTATATTATTAAACTCAGAGATGCCAAGCTACTTTTTTTACTAGCTTGCTGTGTGGGTGTCGAAAGAGGCGATAAAGGGTTATGCACCGGGGGTGGGCAGCAGCGCCACCTGCAGAACAATTCTACCTCCAAACTGCGATCCCTTACCCACATGCCCAGCGTGGGGATTATAGGCATTACCCCCCGTGAGATAAAAGCCAACAAGGTGCTTATCAGGGGGAGGCCTGGGTCCAGCAGTGGACCAATATAGGCTGTGGAGGCGGCGGTGGTTCCAACCTAACCCAATGAAGTATTAAAAGCCCACCGAATTAACATGCCATTTTTTACAATGATTAACCCCCCCTCTCACTTAGTAATTCATAAATAAGGTTTTCAATCATTTTATGAAAACACAATAAAAAAAAATTTACCTATAAAATTTAATGATAAAACACAATGATTTCCACGTGACGCCAAGAGTACGTGCTTACTTATGGTTAGAAGAGTTGCTGTATGGGTGCATTCCCTTATGTTTTATTTCGATATAAAGAAACATAAATTTAGAATTATCTCATTGTCTGCAAATGAAAAACACAAACGACTCTCAGCTAAATTCAAAGATGGCCTACGTTTGGCTAAATTGTTTATACAACATTATTGCGTAAAGATGAGTGTGGTGGGAAAGAGTGAGCGATTATAACTTATACCTAGTTTTTTAACATTTGCATAATTCAGCAGATAAGCTATTTCCAAAATCAAACCCACACTCTTCAGTAAATCACCCCACCGCTACGCCGCTTCAACTCAGTGTTTAGCAGTATTTTGTGCGACAAATCTTATTAGCCGCCATATTGTACGGTTACGTTGTTATTCACGGGTTTCAGGTTACGTAACATTACGTGAATTACGTGATTGGGTTTTTGGGACGTAACTAATTTAGGTATTATTTGGTTTAAGATTTTATGGTGAAGAGGGCCTACTTCCCACTTCTCATCTTCATCTTTGAGTGAGATAAATGTATTCCATTCTATTCTAGTATCCCTTCAAGTGTCCGAAAATAATGCCAAAATTGCCTGGTCAGCACTCTTACGGCCAGTATTGAACGCGCCTACCGAAACGAAGGGGGTTTTGCATCACCACGCTTGGCAGGCGAATTGGTAATCGCAATGGAGGTGTTGATACACAGAAGGAAGCTGCTGGCTTTCGTTTGGTACCTACCAGAGAACCTTCTTAGTCGATTCATACGACATCCACCGTTTCACGGGCTGAGAAAGAAGAGTCCGTTCTTATGCTTCGATTTTGTGCTTTAGGACTTTGCTTCCCCTTTTCCTTCGAGCTACATTTTCAAGCGCCCAAAAATAATGTGAAAATTTAATTTCTTTATAATTGTTTCAAGTACTTGCGAGTATCTACTGAAAACTATTGTATTTATACTCTTGAATGTAAATACAGTCAGCGGCATAAATAGTTGAATATCAATCGAATGTATAAGTTTTATAAAATGCTTTATCGAGGCATATTCAAATTTTGGGAGTCAGTCATGTAGAGCACCAAAACGCCTAACACATGCGAAGTCCACCAAAACACGCGTTACCTTAATTTTAGCCCCTTTAATTACCAAGTTTTTCTTTACCCCGACTTTCCGGCAGTTTTACCACGATACATTTTACCGTATTAATTCCTTGTTCTTTTCCCCAACTTTCGGGCAGTTTTATCCGCACCACTAGAAAACGTTCATTAGCTCGGACAGTGCGGAAACACACGAAGTTTTCCGACGGCGTCCGAACAGATAATGTCCAGTGAAAATAAGCAAAACTATGGCTTTGTTGAGCTGCGGAGTTAGATGGACTAGATGTGGCTACATGCACATTATGAGGCGTTTTACAAAAAAGAAAAAACCCTATTTAACTCCGAACTAAAAAGATGGCAGGTATCTTTCGCGGAAGAGTAAAGTTGTGGTAGAGTGTTATGCATGACATGAGACCCTGCACAGGTGTGCAGGGTCTATGTCATTTTAATTTTAAATTAAGGCTGGCTTACGCCCCAACGGTCTTGAGAACACAAAATAATTATCTGTAGCCGAATAAACAATATGTTTTATTCGTGAACCGTACCATTTGCTTAAAATACTTTGGCATATATTTGAGTGCAAGAAAAATACTCAAACTCAATAGCGTTTAGAAGATATAACCAAATCTAGAATTAAAAATAAAATATTTGAAATTCGGATACTTTTTCTAAACGCAATTTTGAGTATTTTTCTTTGACTCAAATATTTGTAAAAGTATTTTACACAAATGGTACGTTTCACGAATGAAATAAATTATTTATACGGCTACAGATAACTATTTTGTGTTCTCAAGGCCGTTGGGGCATAGGCCAGCCTTAAAGCGCCATAGAGATGGCGCTGAAAAGAGTTTCAGTCTGGTTGAACTATTTTTTTAAATCGATCGCTTGTTCAACTGCTATAATAAGAGCCCGGGCTCAAATCCCTCGAAGGCTTTAAGTATTGGGATTTATCTAAGAAGAAATAAAATCACATTAGCAGCCTGGAGTCAGGTAGTTGGCGATGTCATCCCCGCCTCGGAAAGCACGTAAAGGCGTAGGTCCTGCATCTGACCTCACCCCGGTCGCACCCCGGTCGGTGCCGTCCCAGCGAATTATGGGAGTGAGGAAATAGAGAGTGCAGTTATAGAATAATGCACAGGATATCATCATCAGTATTATTATATGTTTGTGTTTTTCTACATTTTATTAGATCTAAGTAAAATCTGTAGATATGGCATGTTCTGCCAACGTTTACTCAACAACTGTCCTGTGTTACAACTACACGCAAACACTCGCTCACAGTTACATTGCCAATCTTGTGCAATAATTATAATGAACAACACGAGGGCATTGCTTTAGTGTTTTAGTCAATAAATCACATTAAAGTACGTCGTAGCCAGCACGCGTAACACGAACGCCGCCGCCGCCGCCGCCGCACCGGTCCGTCCGACTATGACTGAGGTGGGTGGGCCTAATTGCACCTAATTAAAGCCTTCCACTCTCGAATAGATAGTACCTCATCTCCCCTTTTTACTTAGAGCGATGATCGTATCATACCTACCTAGGTAGAGCTAGAGTTTTTGCGACTCTTTTAGACAATGACCAAAAGGCTTCTTGGAATGTTATTTTTTCAAATGATTTCTTTCGATTCCACTTATTTGCACAAAATTCCACGTCCTTTAAAATTGACTTTGGTTGGTAATTATTGGAACTGTTTTCTACCTCTAGAGTAGGTTGGTTAGGTTAGCCATTTAAAAGATTATCAAAGCGTCTGGTCGAAGCGACGCGTGACCCGAGAGCTGGTGGGTATCTGGCGCAGCGCATCAGCATTGCCATACAGCGGGGCAATGCAGCCAGCGTCTTAGGGACGCCGACTGGTATTGATATGGATCAGTTGAGCTACCTGTTGATTGTTTGCAACAAAATAATCTGCTGTTAGCTCAATTGTTTTGTAAATACTAGTTCTAATTTGTTTCTATTATAACGTAGGATTCTTCGTTAATAAAAGAGTAGGTCATATTTAATCCATTTAATTTTTTTCTGACTGTAATTTTTTTTTTAATCTATCCAAGGTGCTAAGGTGCCTCAATCGAATTTTTCATCGAAATTTATAATGAGCTTTATAAATACCGTCTCTTCCAGGATCTACAGATCCCTGTAACCTATTGAGCAGTGAATGTGTTAACATGAATATTTGTTTGGCCGCCTTTATCATTTCCACGCGTGTCGATAGTTGGTTATAATAGTTTGCTGCTTTAACGTTAAAATAACGTTATTATTTACCGATGTTATTTGAAATTCACCTCAATGCCTGAGTTTTTAATGAGTTCATGGGTTTTTGGTTTGTCTACTACAGACAAAAAGTAAAAAGTTACTACGAACGAAGAGAATAAGATTACAGCTGTACCCTTGAGTTTATAAGTATTTCGGTGGTTAGCATAAAAAAACTTACTTATTCATAGTAATATTATAAATTCGACAGTAAGTCTGTCTGTTATCTTTTCACGCAATAACGGCTGATCGGATCTTAATGAAATTTTACAGGAAGGTAAATGGTGTCCCGGGGACGGACATAGGCTACTTAAAAAGCACGCGCGAAGCCACGGGCAGCAGCTAGTTTTATTATAAAAACTTTTGTAGTTGGAAGAACACCAACGTTTCATCCCTTAAGCCCCCGTTAAGGGATGCAACGTTGGTGTTCTTCCAACACAAACTAGGTTCGTTGTTAACCCGCCTAGATTCTTAATGATTTCGGTGGTACTTGTTTTAATCTTAACATCTTTGTGAGTATGTAGAAGAAGACAGATAGAGGAAAGTAAATAAATAAATAAATAAATAATGCTGGACAATCCACACAGTATCATCTAGCTAAGCAGAGCTTGTGATATGGAAACTAGATGACTGATATACCTACGTAATACAATACAATACATATTTTTAATTATACATAGAAAATACCGAGAACACCCGGTACAAACATTTGTACCAAGGCGGAAATCAAACCCACATCCTCCTGTGTCGAAGGCGGACCTTCGCCCGCTGCGCCACATAGGTGTGGAAGTGGATTCAAAGTGGAAGAAAATGTATGAGAAAGATGGTCAGGAAGAAAATAAGGTGAGATTGACATGGGAAATGGAATCAAGATCGAACGTATTTTTAAATAAAATAAAATAATATATAACATTCGCTTATTTCAGACAACACAAAAATCAATTTAAGTCCATAATTATGTTAGTCAAATTTTTTTTCTTAATTCTATGTTAGTAGTAGTCATGGCAAGTGTTTAAGTAATTTAAAACAGTGCAATCACTTAATGATGAAACTATTTAATCATTTTTCGGTTACAGTGCTTGAGGAACGGGCTATCCCACTTATTGGATGATGCATTCAAGATGGTGTTGGTACTCCCGTGCAGAATATTTCAACGAGGCTACTTTTAAGCCGTCCGTCCGTGCGCGCCTCCGCAAACATGCCAGACGCGGACTTAAGAGTAGTAAGTACATACCTACCTACTCATCCCGATCTAAAAATCTTCTATCTCTCTCGTCAGCCCACATACAGAACAAGCCTCCCCCAAATTAGAGGGGTTTTGCCCATTCTTAAAAAAGATAAAATGTTTATTTCGTCTTATGTAACACATCAACATTTCTAAATATAAGTCAGACAGATTACTCGATAATTTGTCCCTGATGTGTGAAAAATACCCATTTTAAATGATCAAACCCTATTTATAATAATAAATTCTTTTATTTCAGATAACATGATCTATAATTTGTTAGTAGCAGAAATCTCTTATATTAAATGTTTGTATTCTTAGTATACCTACAACAAAGTTAATAAAATTAAATATCCAAGTTAAATTAAATCAAATCCATTAAATTAAATTACAGCAAATTACATAATATTAAAATAAATATGATTGGTGACTGCAGTGATCACGATATCGCAATTTATGAAACTGCCAAAAGCCATACCATTACCTGGACCATTTCGAACCGAAAATTGAACATTCGGGTTAGTAAAAGAAGAGTAAAACTTTAACAACCGTATTGCTGTATGGCACCATTCGGCACCCCTTGGATATGTACCCCTGGAGCCCCTACTATGAAGTACTTACTATTATAAACGATTTGAGAATGATGAGTTGCGTTCGATTTAAAAAGGAGAATTAACAAATGACATACACATTTTTAATACTCACAGAAATAAGACTTCAAAAATCTTACCCTAGCTAGAGAAACACTTATTTAATCTATTTGAACAAAATTATTTGCTACATATCAATCTTTGACTTGACATGCAAAAAGTGCGCGAACGACTTTTAGAAGAAATTTACTCGAGTAGACAGAAGTTTGAGCTATATTATTTTACACAATAAGAAAAAAACTTTTGATATCTCTGGACTGAGAAATTCTAGAGAAATGCCGTTTTCACCAATGTGTTGCTTATTTTTTCTTCTTTCTTTTCATATCTCTAGCACTTATTTGTTTCGGGAAGGATAACTAACTTTTGTAAGATACAAAGTTTATCACTTTACAGCGTCGTAGCAGTCTACGTAAAAATCTTTAGATTTTATGTAGACTGTGCTACGACGCTGTAAAGTGATAAACTAGCGAGTCTAGCGTAGCATACAAAAGACTTCAACGCGCACGTGACTTGTCTCTTTTAGCCAGCCTCATTTTGTTTGTAGGTCGATCAACTCAAGCAAAATATTAAATCCATTTTCCGAATTGGGCATAGGCCGCGGATAAAGCCAATTTCAATTATTTGTAACTAACGGCTTCGCCCGCGTGGAAATTGATAGCAACCCCAAGGAGTAGTTTTGTAAAAATAATTTTCAGGAAAATTTTAAAAATCCTGTAATACATGTTCAATAGTTTTGTATTCTTAGTATTCTCTGTAAGTTTCAAGTTAACTGGGCCACTAGTTAAAGAGTTACAAAAAAATCCTCAATAACTTCTTGACTTGACGACCGATGTCGCGCGGCGGGCGAAGGTCCGCCTGCGACGCAGAAGGTTGCGGGTTCGATTCCCGCCTTGGGACAAATGTTTGTACGATCTGCAAATATTTGTTCCGGGTGTTCTGGGTATTTTCTATATATAATAAAAAATATCTATCTATTTATGTATTGTATTAAGTTTATCAGTCATCTAGTACCCATAACACAAGCTCTGCTTACTTTGGGGCTAGATGATGCTGTGTGGATTGTCCAGCATTATTTATTTATTTATTTTATAACTTCAACTCTCATTTTACCCTTTTTTAAGGTTATTATTTTTAAATTCCTGAAATATGTGTATTGATTTATTATTATTTTGATATATACAGAAAATTTCAGGTCAATAGCATTTTGCATTAAAAAGCTACACACATTTCAGTACGGAGCCAAATTACGAATCACAAACTTTAATAACCCAATTTACCCCATTGTCAGTAAAATTTTGGAAAATGCTGAAATACGTGATCAGTAATTTTGTATTTTTAGTATTCTCTGTAAGTTTCAAGCTAATTGGGCTACTGGTTAAAGAGTTACAAAAACACTAAAAAAACTTCAACCCCCCTTTTCGCCCCCTTGGGGGTAGAATTTCTAGAAATCCCTTCTTAGCGGGAGGTTGTGTAGTAACAGGTACCTGCTTTTCAAATTTCTGCTTTCTAGCTTCAGCGGTTTAGGCTGGGTGTTGTCCCCAGAAAATCTCTTGTTCTTATATTAAGATTTTCAAACGACTGAAAAAATCAGGAGTTTCTATGTTTGGCTGAATCACCTGTTCACCGATTTTTCCGTTATTTGAGGTCGATTTTGATAATTATTTTGAGTTTTCTATAGAGAATGATCCTGTGGTGAGACGATATAATTTTTTATACTTCTACTTTTGAAGTATTATCCCTCGCTTCAACACCATTCCACAATTACAAATTGTTCCCGTTAGTTCGAGAACCAGTAGTAACGCTAGGGCTAATGCAGCAGGTATTACGAGCACTCTGTATTTATGGTCCACATAAACCGCACCCCCTATAACTCATTTATCTACGCCGGTGGGTAGGTACCTTTGTGATCGTGTTCTTAAAAACATCATAGAAATCTTACCGCGAGACCGACAGGCAAAATGTCTGCAGGTCGATTCAGATGTTTTCGTGAGTGTATCACTCAGACCATTTTCGCCGGTCATTGGAGACAATTCAGATATTGCCATAACTAAACTTAAATAATTTGACAGGACTAAACGTAGCTGCAGGCCTTTGTTACCGACCAAAATAAAAAGGATGGCAGCATTTTAGTCCTGTCAAATTAGTTTAGGCTTAATGCAGCCAAATTCAGGTGACATCAAAATTTGGCTGCATTTTGGTTACGACTAAAAAACAATAGAAAATTAAATGAATGGTACTAACACTTAGTATAAATAATAATAAATAAATAATAGATGTTTATCGTGTGGCAGCACGCTGTAACTGTCAACACTAGACAAGAAACCTTCTATAGTTTAAAGTGTCTTATAAGCACCAACAGTCTGATAAGGGTTCTGGCTTACAGACATTGCAGTAAACTGCAAAGGCACTGGGTGTCAAGCCTGATCAAACCTTGTGCCAAACGAATCTTTATAAATAAAAGAAAGTCGTGTTAGTTACACTATTTATAACTCAAGAACGGCTGAACGGATCTCGGTGAAATTTGGCAGCGAGGTAGATGGTATCCCGGGGCCGGACATAGGCTACTTTTTATTCCGGAAAAAAGCGTGCGAAGCCGCGGGCTGCAGCTAGTTTATTATTTAAATTAATTCTGTTATGTGTACCTTTTTGTTTATCTGAAACTGTGTGATATATACTACTCTAATCTATGGATCTTTGTGTTGTCTGAATCAATAAATGAATTTAATTTATAAATAACAATAGGATAAGTTTTGATAAATAAATAAATACAAATACAATACCAATCAGCGAGAATATAGTATGAATGATACACTCACGAAGACATCTGAATTGACCTCATGTTTCTTTTTCTGTGTCTCTTATTGCTTGGAGTGGACCAGCGTCTTAAATAAGGCTAGGATTACTGGAAGAATATGATTGTGAGGCTTTTGTCCAACAGTGGGATCCGATGGTTATTTTTATTCAGGTTAGAGAAGTAATCTGGGCACTTTTTATGAAGGGGTTTATCTGGGTTTCGTTTTGGTGACTAAAAGTCTAGATTAAATTATTATCTTTCTCTTTGGTACCTACCTATCTTATAACTTGATAAGTTAATGGTTAGTTTATTTATTATTATATTGTTTACACAATAGGAACGCCATGTTATTTAAATATTAGGTAAGTAGCTACTTATAAATATGATTTATGAAACCAAAAAGAAAAAAAAATGTTTTTTAATTATTGATTTTCATTATGATTATGATGTAAGTTTTCAGTTGAGCCACCTGCAGAATGTTAACAACAGTCTGCTGTTAGCTCAATTGTTACAATTGTAAATACTAGTTCTAATTTGTTTATATTATTTGATTGTTATTTTCTTTGTTAATAAGTTTCTACATTTGATGATGATTCCTAACTACCTTTAACAGACAAATACTACCTACCAGACAGACAGCCCCGTAAAAGCGTAAAACTATTCCTCCATTAAAACTCTAATCCGCTGAGATTGGATTCTGTTAATTAAAGCAGTCGTTTACTTAATCTGACAATAATGTAGTCATTTCTGGATTGTTTTGTAAGTAGGCGCTGTATGCGTAGTGGAACTACGTCTCTCTGCAGGTTGTAGGTTCGACGTTTCATTTCATTTCATTTATTTATTGCCAATATGTACATAGGTTGGTAGCTTAAGATCTAATTATAGCTTAAGTTAGCACATACACCCTGTTGGGCAATTTAATGCAATTTAATTTTAATATTATGGTTAAGTTAGGATAGGTACAATTTTTGTCTATGCAGCCAGCATCTTGGGGACGCTACCTACTGGGATTGAGATCCATATCTACAAACGCTACATACATTTACAATATTTGAAAAAGTATGAAGAGTATAAACGAATTATTGACAGAAAAACTAAATTAGATAATTACTTTTAATTAACTGAAACTGACACTAGTAGGTACCTGCCTACATGATTTTTGAGATTGTTTATTGACAAATTTTTTTTTTTACTTCTTTATTGACAAAGAAAATTACAATTCAATAATAAAAACAAATTAGAACTAGTATTTACAATTGAAACAATTAAGCTAACTGCAGACTGTTGCAAATAATCTAGAGGTAGCTCAACTGATCCATATCAATACCAGTCGGAAGCGTCCCCATGACGCTGCTGGCTGCATTACAATTGTTTTAATTCTTGTAGCTGACATTGCCTACATTTTCCGAATACTATGTTTCTAGCTATAAATAGATTATGTACCTACATTATAATAATATTTTAATAAACTACTGCGCCCTTACAAGGAACATGTACTTACATATAACACACATGTTACATGTAACTGCCTACCGTGTGTACAAATTTATACTTATTGCTATTTTTAGAGAACCATAGTGTCTAGATAAACCTAACATAGGATTTAAGACACGTCTAACCAAAAACATGTAATCTCTTTGACAATAAACTATATATATCTATGTATCTATAATCTAATTACCAACTAAGCTAAAACTATGAATTAATGTATACCTATGTATGCAGTAAATAAAACTGAAACTGATTCCAGACTTAGAGCTACACCTATGCAAAATTTCAGCTCAATCTGTTCAGTAGTTTGGGCGTGAAGGAGTAACAATCAGCCATCCACCCATCCATCCAAACTTTCGCATCTATAATATTAAATATCAAATATCAAAGAGCTTTATTTCCTTTAGACTTTACTGGACTCATGGACACGTCACGAAATTCAAATTACATAAGTAAAACTAGAAAATCAAGTGATCACTTTGATTTTTGTTCACTTCAATCTTTTTAAGGTAAAGTAAAGAAGCGAACAAATTAGTGTGATACCAATATATAGCCAGCACATTATATATGTCACCACGCAGCGCTACCAACTGAACAACGATAATGTCCTCTATTTTTCCGACAGCACGCTTATTTGGGCAGTAGTGTCAGTGGACCGGACGGGTCTAGTAGACTAATAGGTCTAGTGGACCAGGGCTTATGATCAGGGCGTAGGGTAATTGCCCAATGGAGTTCCGATTGGTTGCACGGGGAGGGTCTGCAGGACCAGAAAAAACGACCTTTACCTCTAAATAGGTAGGTACTTTAAACATACCTAACAATAAATTTTATTTTATTTTTATTTTATTAATAAATATATAAATAAATAGTGTATATATATATATATGTGCGTATAGTGTATAGTGAATAGTGTATTCTTGCTAGATGGTACCTATTTATATTATGGATACACACTGGGGGGCGGGCAGCAGCGCCCCCTGCAGAACAATTCTACCACCGAACTGCGATCCCCAGCCCGCATGCCCAGCGTGGGGATTATGGGCATTAGCCCCCGTGCGTGAGATAAAAGCCAGTAAGACGCTTATCAGGGGGAAGCCTGAGTCCAGCAGAGTGGACCAATATCGGCTGTGGATGTGGGAGGAGAAGGTGGTATCTATTTTCGAAATGAACCGGAAATTGTGACTAAATGTGTGTTTGCGCCCAAAATGCAAAGCAAAAAATAAAAATAAAAAACATAACTGCAAAAAAAGTTAGTAAGTAATAAAATTAGGAACTCTTCAAAAAAATTGTTTCGGTTAAGGAGGCATTTTATTTCTATTTTATTTTACAAACATCAGTTTAAACTGTCATGTTTTTATCAATGCATTGAGCCAATAATGTCAAACTAAATAACCAAAGGGCACAAAAATTAAGTTTATAATAACTTTGAAATGTTTGTGTCGACGGTACGTACCCAAACGCGTGTAAGCATAAATGTGTTCAGAGGACATAAGCGAATTAATCCATCGCAGATTCGAGTGCTCCATTAAGTTACGTTATTTCCGCTCGTCGATCTGTCGGTCGTTGACCTTATATTATCGCACACTGGGTAGGTATTATTTTCTACATACGTATTGATATGGATCAGTTGAGCTGCCTGTAGATTGTTTGCAACAGTCTGCAGTTAGCTTAATTGTTTCAATTGTAAATACTATTTCTAATTTGTTTTTATCCTTGAATTGTAATTTTCTTTGTCATAAAGAATTGTATTTTACCTACATATTTTTTTTTATTTTGGGTGATAAATTGAGAACGGTAAGGATTAAGGGAGTATTTGATTATATATATTTTAACGCTTTATTGCAAAGGGTTAACGCGTGTTAACGCCGAGGCATTTTCTACCTGCCGAGCAAAAACATATGTTTTACAGGGTGTTGGCGTGCTAATATTAATTTAAAAGATATAGTGTCTATAATATATGTATATATTAATATACCTAAATACCTACTAAAGCATAAATATGAAACAAGAAACAAAACATTATACTTTGGAAGAGGTATATAAAGCTTTAAAAAATATATTCATATTTTTTTACTAAATTGCCAAATCAATAGCCAAGCCTGGCTTAGCTATTTTCTTCAATAATGTTTATTTGGTAATTATTCCTCGATCAAGCACTGTTTTAAAGAGCACGTTCTGTAAAGAAAAAAACAGAAAAAAATTAAATAAAAAATTTTATATCGTGATATTTGTCATGATTGGTGAAGTTTTAAGTTTCAAGATGTGTTAGGGTTACTTTAAAACTTTTCTAATTTATGTTTTACGTTTCTAAATAACATGAAAACATATTTAATAATGTCACTTTTGTGCATATTTATGTTAGTTTAAAATGTTTTAATAAAAGTTTTTAAAACGACAATTTCCATCTTTAGCCAAACGGTCGTCAACCCTATCTATGAACTTAGGCACTAGTTACGAACCTTTGCACCTGTAGCAGGTGTAAAGTAAACTGCATACTAACTTAGCCTAAGCCATGGATAGGCCAAATATGGGAGTGTTAGCCCTAATTCCAGTATTAATAGTTTTATAGCTAGTTGAATGACTTTTAAAAGGGCGATGGACGAAGATCCGATCGCAAGACCGGTTTTTTTAGCTTCTTTTATTGTTTTATGGATTCAAATATTTACTTCGTAGGTTGTTGGGTTTTACATTAGTTTATGTTACAGTAGAGTTTTATTAAGCTGTCAGATACTAGAATAAAAATAAAAATAATAGTTTTACTAGTTTGAGTTACTTTCAGAGTCGAGTTCAATCAGAATTAAGAGTTTTATAAGTCTAAGTAGAGGTGGAATTTAAGTTACAAATAGGCAGTCTTTTTATTAATTTTAAACTTATTTTTTTGTATGCTAGGCTTCAAAATGTATGGGCATGACACAACAGTATAAGAATATCCTTATTTATGTATTATTCAGAGACCAAGGCCTGGCATGATGTTGTATGGTATGTAACCTATGTTATGAGTGAGTAAGTCTAACTAAATTATACCTAAAGTACCTTTAATAAAATTACGGTAACCATAAGAGCCTGTTTTATTTATTTTCTCTGGTAAAATTAAGTAGAAGTTGTAGTTGTTCTATCTCTGTAGACGCTTTTTAAATAATCATTAGACATAGTAGGTAGTTCTACAGCTTTTTTCCAAATTGTGTCTCGTGCTGCGCCGGAGCAAAGCATGGAATTTCTTTTCTTGGCCTACCGTTGGCAAAATATCGTAACCCTGAAATATTTGTTTTGCATTGTAGATAATGTAGTACCTATTTAAATAGGTATTAATAATGTATGAATTTACTCCTTTATGTAGTACCATTCATGTAGTACTTTGTATATTTAAACGTCACGTAAAATTAACTACTATACTTATATATATATAAATATATATTATAATAAACCTTTTAGAATAGCTTCTTTTTAAAAAAGTATTTTTATAAAATTGCTATGTATCAACCAGCGTCTTAAAGTGTTAAGCTTTTCGTCCATTTAGTTTAGATCGATAAAGTTTGTACCAATCTAGAACTGCATTGTATTCTTCAGTTTCAATATTACTCATTTCAGCATCCCACATCCGTGTCATCGGGCCAGATCGCGAGGCAGCGAATTCGTCGCGGCCTTGGCGCTGGTCGTCGACTCAGGCGCAGGTTTTTTCTCAAAAATAACACGAACGTGCGAGAGAGACGATGCTATAAAATTGAGTTTGGTTAGAAAAACTCATTTAAAATAAATAAGAAGAGTGTTGCTTAATAATTTTAGACCAAAGTAAGTTTGTTTATCTAATTTAGTAGGTACCTTTGGCTAAAGAATCTAGTTTAGTTTTCGGATGTTTCGTTAATAAACAAAACGAAAAACACAATATACCCAAAAAATATATATACCTAATCAGAATTATATATACCATATTTTTAATTAAATTCTTTGCTAATTTGGCATCCAAAGCAACAAAAAATTTACAAAAAAGAAAAAAAGATGCCCTACCATAATACGGACTCAACCATAGGTCGATGGCCTTAGAAACGTCATTCTTATATTGGCCGCATTTTGGCTTGGTCAAACGAAACGGGTAAGCTATCCCCATCCCCCTTACACTTACGGCAACCTTACACGTTTTTCGTGTGAGTGATGCATACCGATTATCTCATTCACCGTGTTCGCTTTTTGAAGTTTCACGTTTATGTGCGCAAATGTGACAGTAGTGTGAGTCACAAAAACTATCTGTTTTGAGCTTTGTGCTGGTTTGCATCGGTTGCTCGTTCCAAAAATAACGTTGTCGTAGGTATGAATTTTTATCGTTTCAAATTATTGTGCGCTGCACGCATTCGTAATAATCACGCACACATTCACAAGTGAACACAATATTTTTTCGATAAAGAAATCGTTGTGGTAGGTCACGGATGTTATGTTTGTGTGCGACAAACGAAGGCGTGATTCGTTTTTGGGATTCTAAATTCAAACCTGAGACGACCGGTTTTTGTTTAGATGAAAGCTGCTTTGTTATTGGTGGACTTTGATTTGGAAGTGGGCCATTAGTTTATTTGTAATTATTATATTCAACCAATAAGCTTGAGCTATTTGCTTATGGCGCTGTACGGTTTTAGGATTTTTTTTTTACATTATTTTATTTAATAATGTTTGGGCGCAAAACTATAATGATAAAAACAGGCAGGTACGCTACCTAGTGTATAAAATAGTCATGATTATGATGGCACACATTAAACATATGATGTTTATAAAAAAAAAAGGCTATCGATGAAAGTTTTTGAATTGCATTAAGATGAATAAAATTCTTCCAAAACATATTTAGCAAGCATAAAAATTTTAATCATCATTTGGTAATATTCAAATTGTGTCATTAACATTATATTTGATCTGATTTCTTATTAATAAAATAACCTAGTTCAGCCCACTGCTTGGAAACTCATCTAGACGCGCTATAGATCGTCAGCCAACTTTGAATTTTAAAATTCGTAATTAAATAAACAACATTTGAAATCGCTAATAAAATCTGAAAGTGCTTCACGTTCACACAAGGTGCTTGACCGCTGCCACCATCAACAATAAGAAGAGTGCGCATCCCGTCACCTGCTCTGCAAAAACACAGGTCCGCGGTCCGGACCGGATCCGCACCGGGTCGGACCGGATCCGACCGGTTGAGCTGATTTAATGATAGCGCATTTTTAGAATTAGCTATGGGCCTATGATTTTTAGATAGCCATACGTTATTGGTCCCTTGCCAATATTTGTACTTACCTGTGTAATATTTTTTTATTGCCTTTGTTTTATTTTAAATAAATAGGTGGTAGGTATTGATATCAAAGAGTTGATGAAGATTTCGAAATAAAAACAAATATTCTCGGACGCCATTTCCTATTTTAAATTTACGTTTTTTCTAAAATTCTAATTGAATTAACCAAACTACCATTGATAGTTACTATGTATTAATTGTTTATCAAAACTAATGTTTAGGTACCTGCTAACTTACATCGAAAAAAAGATTTACTCTTGAACAGCTTCATATTTTCCCCACTTTTTTGCAAATTGTTCAATCTACGCGTATGGAAATCAGCTAAGCATAAATAAATAGCCCATTCGCTTCCCGGTCATTACCCCTAGAACTAGAACCCTCCTAGATTAGCAGCAGGAAAAAACTAAAATGGCGTATTGTTTTGTTAAAAGCCAGTGTTGGCATAAAGGGTGGTATTTTCATGATTTTAGTTAGAAAACCAACGTTGGGGCTCCGCCAATAGCTGCCGTCCCTGTCAGCTATAGATAGGGGATGACTTTTTGTAAAATAAGCGAAAAGCGCTTCATAGACAAACGCTAGTTCCGGTTGCAGCGCACACGCGTTTACAGTTGTTTAGCCATAATTTGATTTTCTTTTCAATTTTATTTATAACAACTTTTATTACGGTATTTATATTTCTTTTTTCAATTTCTAGCTGATACAAGTTTTTACGACAAGTTATAAAAAGTTCTACTTACATTAATAATTGCATTCGTAAATTTCTTAATATAAGTAAGTACATTCTAAACATTTATTACAGCTCAAAATAATAAGATATCATTACATTATCGCTTCAAAACACTATCTAGCAAAAATAAGTAAACTCGGTCAACAAAGCACTTTATTTGTCTATTCAGCGCTGCACCGCTGAAAGGTAAGAAACTTCCCCTAGTTGGGATCTAGGGCCATCCCGGGCCGCGTTTGCACACATTATTGCAGTTTGATGAATTACCCCGCGACGACGACGCACCGCCACCGGTCATTCAACCTACGAATGCTCTACATTCAAGAAATGGAGATTTTGTACATATTACATCATGCCTTTCACCAGTCGATTTAAATAAAATACACTAGTTATGAGTAGGTATGTTTTATTTAAATTCAAATTAACTTACGTATCTTCTAAAATATATTCAATTTCAAATATGAACACAGGTAAATAAAAAAATCAATAAATTAGAAAGTAAGTACTTAGCCAGAAAGTAATAAAATAATAGGTAAGTAGGTAGTTACCTACTTAATAATTAAGTTATAAGCTCGGTTAAAAGCCACCTAGTTACTTTTAATAATTTCTAGATAACAATAACCATATCACCTAATATAAAACCATAAAAATTAAAAGCTGCTGTCGTAAATCCCCGAAAACAACTTTCGTTTTCGAAAACGAGTTAAGAGAAAGGTCAGCTTTTGATTCCTGTTCTTCAAGCAACCTTACCTTACACGACAAGAAAACGAGAAAATTGATAGCCAATTGCTTTTTGTGATTGAGAGGAACAAATAAAATTAACAATTGAAAATGACAAATGAAACTGGGCATTAACACAGCGACATCTAGCCCTAATAAGAAGAAAGCTAATTCTCGTAAAGTAGATATCCTTTGTCTTTCTTTGTGGTTTGTTATTGCTGTAACTACTTACCTATAAAACTAGCTGCCAATTAAAATGTTGTAAAATATTATTAATATTATTTATTATTGTTTTATCAAAATAATTTAATTGGGGAACGTATTAAATAATATTTATTCGTCTAGGTAGTTACTTTCTTAAATATCGTACATAACCTACCTAATCTAACGAAAAAAAAAAAGAAATCGAACCCGCAACCTCAGTGAACACTGTGCAACTGATGTCGTCAATAAATATGATTAAAAAAGTGGTACATTGAAGCATTGAACTTGGTGCACCAACCTATCGCAACATGTCATGCGTTGTGGTTGATGTGTGTGTGATATGTATGTGTGCGTACATTTCGTGAGTTCATTCACCTTGCCAGTTGGGGAAGTTACGGTTAGGGGAGGGGGTGGAGTCGAATAAATTAAAGCTTTTTACAAATTATGTTATGACCCATAAACTTCATGTTCAGAAATCACATAGAAAAAAGCATTTTGTTTCTGAATTAGGTAGGTACCTAATTTGATGGCACACTTTTCGAATGTTTCTTTGCATAATAACTCATGCGAACATTATGAAAAACATTAAGAAAGTATGCATTTTCTTGGTCTTTGTCTGCTTAGTTTATATTAAGAATTTAGTTTGAAACAAGAACGCATGGGTAAATATATTTCCAAAAGGAAGACAAAACAACCATTAAAAAAACGGACTTTTGTCAAAACTTACAAAACTACGATATGGTTTTTAATATTTATTGTATAAAAGCTTAATAAGCGACCCCATACCTCGCTCTGTCCGTCCGATATTTAAGCAAGTCGTGGAGTAGCATTTTTGCCATGCACGCACTTAACCAGCCGTGCGTACACACACACATTCATAACTACGTACATAATACGCACCTACTTATTACTACATTGAATACGGTTTAATGAACGATATTCTTGAAGTAGGACGCCTGAGTTTTAGTGATTTCAGAGTTACGAGATTTTTGGTAGGCGCGGTCGAAACTTATAGAAAACTTTCTATATCCAAGGGTGTAATTTTATAAAATTGCACTTGTGCTTTATTTTATTACCGAAAGGCTTTCATAAGTAGGTACGTACCTAATCATTATATAATAATAGATTATTTGGTAGATGGGTAGGTCTAACAAAATCAAATGAAATAAAAAACATTAATTTATATTAATGTTATCCTGCCCATTTATACCTAAGTGCTTGAAAAATAAAAACGTTTTTTTGAACTACAAAAAAACCATTGTTCTGGGCAGCACATGCTTTTGTTTTAATTATAAAAAACTGTGTTACAGAATTAATTTTTAATATACCTATAAAAAACTTTTTTATAAACAAACCATCTAAGACCAAAGTGCTTGGGAAGACAAATCCAACGAACCCAATCTCGACGGGGTTACGTCGTCGTTTCGTTTAGGAGTACCTTCATTCTGTCTCCATCATCATACCAGCTCGATGGTACCATAACATTGCATTGTCACTGAACTTACATAAGTAGGTATGCCAAATTTCAGCTAAATTGTTATAGGATAACTGATCAACAATTCTGTTGCAGGATTTGTCCCACACAAACTAATAGGCAAGTTATAAAAAAGCTTATACAAGTGGATATTACATATATGTTTGTACCTTGCTATAAAAAAGGTTCGAATTATAGTGGGAATTGGATAAAAATTAACAAAATTTTGGATTAAAGTTGTTTCTCTAGGGTTTTGAGATCGGTTTCGAAACCATTAAGGTCCTGACTAAAAACCAGCGTCGTTATCGACAACAAGCGGAGGCTGGACCTGATTAGCCGCGCACCAATTACGCGGAAAGACCAATTTTTTCTTTTTAAACTCTGAGGACTCTATGTAGTAGAGTCCTAAGGGTTAAAAAAGGAACAGCATGTTTGCTGTTGTATTATGTTCTAAATTTAAATCTAAAGGCCTATGTTTTTGTTTATTACGTACCTGTATTTTCTTTTGTATTTCCTTTACTTTTTATATAACATGTGTGTAGCTATAAATAAATTTTTTTATTCTTTATTCTTCATTAGGTATGGTCTCGATCTGTCTTTCCGTTTTTCCCTCTTTAAAATCTCTGCAACTACCGCAGCTATTAACTTGATATTTTAAATAATAATACATTTCGTGCACATTTTGTACAGTAAAAAAAAAAAAATTCAGTACTAGATACGAATTGACTTGTCGAAATTTTAAAAAAGACTTACAAGGTCAAGTGAGTTATCAAATAAAAGGTAGTAATAGGAATATACATTTCAAAATAGTTTTTAAGTTTTTGTAAGTTTCCTACTTTTTGGAATATTTTGAAATATGTCGAAAAATTTACCGTTTCCCTCCTGTCTCCGAAGGTTGCGGAGCGATCCATCGGTTTGTGGATCTACCTAGATTTTATAGGAAAATATATTGTATAGAAACTTTTTGAAAAATGGTCAAAAAGGGAGGAATAATTTTTAAAAGGGTTTTTTTTATTTTTAGGTTTTTTTTACATTATTAGATCGTACATCTCAAAAAAGTTTATTAAATTTCTGTAGGTTAAATACATATTGATAAATTTTGAAAAAAGTCGATAAACCCTCACCTTCTCTCACCTCCACAGCCTACATTGGTCCACAAATAAAAAAAAAAATTTACCTTTACCCTCTAATCACCGAAGTTTGCAGAGCGATCCATCTGAAATGTAGGTAGTACTAGGTACCTACTATTTTTAGGTATACATTAAATAGGAACTATAGGAACCGGTTAGAGACTTGGGTCTCTAACCGGTTCCTATAGTACATCCATCCATACTACCCAGTATCCATACTATAAAATAACATTATGAATTCGAAAGTAACTCTGTCTGTTACCATTTCACGCCTAAACGGCTGAACGGATCTCAATGAAATATGGCAGGGAAGTAAATGGTATCACGGAGACGGACATACGCTACTTAAGCGCGTTCGGAACCCTCGGCGCGCGAGTTACACTGGCACTTGACGGATCTTGTTTTTTACATGTCCTAAACCCTCATTTTCTATCCCTTTGATGTTTATTATGACCTAACCAATCCAATAGGTGTGAAGGGGCATACTTTTCGGGAGACCTCTTAATTAATGTGCCCCACTGGCTTAGTTGCACCGATCATCGGGGGTTTGGGGCAAGTGTAGGGCGGACGCAATCAATGGAATTAAAGTACAAAAAAAAACCCTCGTGTTTGCTCATTAATATTATTGCACAACATTGGAAATGTAACTGTGAGCGAGTGTTTGCGTGTAGTTTTAACACAGGCCAGTTGTTGAGTAAGCGCTGGGAGAACGTGCCATATCTGCAGATTTTACTTAGACCTATGGTTTTCCGCATTAGGTCTGTGGAGAAAACGGCCTACCTGCTACAACCTGAACCGATAATTTGTATTTGTATTTATTCAAAATATTACAACGATTCTGTGTGGATTGTCCAGCATTATTTATTTAGCTATTCCTACAGGTATGACCTAACCCTCCTCCACAGCCTATATTGGTCCACTGCTGGACGCAGGCCTCCCCCTGATAAGCGGCTTATTGGCTTTTATCTCACGGGGGTAATGCCCATAATCCCCATGCTGGGCATGCGGGTTAAGGATCGCAGTTTGGTGGTAGAATTGTTCTGCAGGGGGCGCTGCTGCCCACCAAAATTCAAAATTCAAATTTCCTGTAAAGCTTTATTTCCTTTAGACCTTACAGGACTCTTGGCACGTCACAAAAGTCAAATAACATAAGTAAAAATAGAAAATAAAGTGATCAGTTTGATTTTTGATCACTTATTAATACAATATTTTTAAAGTAAAGCAAAGAAGCGAACAAGAAACCTTTACCTTGTTAGGTTGTTAGTTTTCGAGTTGGAGCAAAACTTGTCCCAAGCTTTTTTATCCTCTAGATTAATCTGATATTGTTTAAATTTATTTATTGATAATTTTTTCAACTCATTAGGTATTTTGTTGTAGATGCGTATACATTGCCCTTTTAAATATACATTAATCTTATGTAGCCTAGTGGTGGGAACAGCGAGTTTATTCTTATTTCTAGTATTTAAATTATGTATGTCGCTATTTTTAGGGAACCGATTGATATTCCTATGAGTACAACAAGATTTCATAAATATATTGACATGGAACTGTCATTATGTTTATACTTATCTTTGAATTTTTCACGTAGGCTTTTTCTGGGACCCATATTATAGATTGCACTAACAGCCCTCTTCTGCAGCACAAATATGGTGTTAATATATTCAGCGTTCCCCCACAGCAGTATGCCATAAGACATAACACTATGGAAGTAACTGAAATAAACTAGTCTAGAAGTATCAACGTCTGTAAGATGACGGATTTTTCACGCCCGGTGGATATCCCTTAGTCGCCTCCTTTAACACCCACGGGATGAGTGTGGTGGTGCAAGTTCTAAGCCGGCGCACACAGCAAGTGACCCAATACAATAGAGATGAAATGATCTATTCGCCATCTCCTATCCCCTGCACCACCACATGAATTCAACCGACAGCCCTCGGTTGGGCCCTCACATTTTTGGCTCCAATTATAACGGTCTCCGGTCTACCGTTCTGAATTAATGAATTCCATCACATGCACCTACCTAGGTAAGTACTTTGATGTAGTAGATAAATCATCATCGTCTTAATAGAAGAAACCCACTGCTGGACTCTCGGCATACATACCTACTCCCCAAACAAGTTACACTACACTCCAACAACTTACCCTTCGAAACGAGTTCATTTCCTCAACTAACGCCGACGTATTCTTTGACACCAGTTGATGCTCTCACTTTATCATTGTACTTTTTGACCTGTTATTATTATTGTTGACTAATAAAGTAAAAAATTATATATTATATTATTTTATGATTTTTTAACATGTTCATATTTTAGACTTTATTATTATTGACCTGCTGTTATATCTGACTATGAATAAGTCTTAGCATTTGTTTTACAGATTATTACTGATTATTTAATTTTAATTCTTAACCTTATGTTATAATGACAATTAATGTTATGTTTAATAATATTTTAAATAATCTTACGTACCTACTAATAATAATGTTTGTCGTTTTGGAATGTACATATGTAATTTTGTAAGTCAAGTCTGAATAAATAAATAATCAAGTGGGTTTTGCCATAATCTATGCTTGGAAGATAGGGGATCGTAATAGAGATGTTAAAAATACACAGGATTCTGCTGATCTTCCTCTGATAGGCTCATCTTACTTACGACATCCATAGGCTGAGTAGAGGGGTCGATTTTTAGGGTTCCATACCAGAAGGGTGAAAACGGAACCCTATTACTAAGCCTCCGCTGTCCGTCCGTCCGTCCTTCTGTCACAGGGCTCAATCTCATGAACCGTAAAAGGTTGAAATTTTCAGAGATTATGTATTTCTCTTGCAGCTCAGCAAATAATAAAAATAACGAAATTAAAAGACTTCTTAAAAGATTAGGGACTTCTAAACAAAAATCCTGTTTTTTTGGGCTATTTTTGCTCATTGTCAAGGTTGTATCTGTTGAACCACATTATGTTGACACTAGAAACTGTCTTTACATTATGTTGCACTTTAACTGTAATAACAACAAATACTAATACTTAGGCGTGTTTTAAAAAACGATCAACCGACTTCAAATTCCAGTTTATTGATAATATTAATCTGTGTCTCGGACGAACGAAATCACCCCTCCCTTACTTTCCTTGACCGAAGGTCTATGTTATGTAGGGCACTGGCGACATCTAGTTATAATTCAAGTCAAATTTAGTTTGAAGGCACATGGATGAAACTGTTGACACCCGTTGCCATGAAACCATAAGTTAGGTTAGGTAAATGAAATTATCATACTCTGAATATTTATTACAAACCTACGTTTTACGGCGTCGCACATAGCAATTTCTCTAGAATCAAACTTACAAGAGACCACCTCAAATAAAAAGGTTTATACAACAACAAAAGAATCATCAAAATCTATTAACAATTGACGCAGATATCACCAAAACTGTTGTACCTAGTCGTGATTCTCCAAAAAATTATGATGTTTTTTAAATTTAACCGGATAAAAAAACGTTAGCATAATTTATTAATAGGTAATTTCTTTTTTTGCATGTTATGTTGTAAGCATGGTAGACTAGAGATACATAATAAAGATTGACATAAGACCAATGTACACATTATCACCTAGTTAAACAGCAATAAAAATTATTTATTATTTATCATTTATAAATACTAATCCCTCGGGAATAACATTTTTATGGGACCACCTCGGGATCATTCTCTATACAATAGTGAAAGAATCAGTAAAATCGGTTACCCACAGGTGGAGATATCAAATAACATAGTTACATACATAAAAAAAATTAAAGAAAAAACATACAGACGAATTGAGAACCTCCTCCTTTTTGAAGTCGGTTAAAAATAAAGGTTTCTGATTTTTATTGTGTGGAACCCTCCGTGTGCGACGGCGCGGCTCTGCACTATTTTTTTTTCGAAATTACTTTATTGCTGTTGGCCACAGATGGCCATGACAGCGCGTTAGCGTACTTTATAACTCGGCACGACTCAGGGCTGCTGGACATAGGTCTATCCTAATCGTCATCCTACCTGGACGGAGGGCATCCTGCACTACGTTCACGGAGTCGCGGTCTCCACTAAAGCACACGTATACTTACTTAACCCACTAGGTTGTGGAGGTATAAAGGCCTGGAAAATATAAACATCCTTAAAAAAAACTAAGATTTACCATTGAGCGTTGCTAATCATTTAACTATGGAGCTAAATGAGCTTCTTACAAACAAATTGCGTACCTACTGTGTAGTGCCCATAGCTATAGTATAATTCTCCGTCATCCTATGGGGGAACAGTACCAACACAAAAATGTATTTATTTATTTATTTAAAATATTGTTAGTACACTATCCTTACAGGTACTAATGCGATAGTCACAATTGGTCATAAATATTTTAACACAATTGTTAATTACATTTATTAATACCATTCTCAATTTAATTTGTAATTTAATTTTTGTTTCTAAACATAAACATTTATTAATTGTATTATTAAGTTTAGAATTTATAGTATTAAGAATTTTTTTTTTATTTTTAATATATTTAATAATAATTGAGTATAACATATTACTATTACACAAAATTATTCTAACACAAAACAAAAATTTCAATTTATTAATAACAAAATAACATTCATCCAATAATAAACCATTCATCAAACTATTAAAATCACATCCAATAAAAAATAAAGCCTTTGCCAACTCGTTCAGGGAGCAGTAAAACACCTCCATCCTCTCTGCCAGTGCATTGAGTGTGCGGATGCATCACGTCAAGGGAGCCTTGTGCATGTTAGTTCTCGCTTGAGGTAGAGCGAATAGGGAGGGCCGCCTCCTCCGGTGCACGAATTCCTCCGGCACATTCAGCTTCAGCTCCTCCAAAATGATTGAAATTATATTTACGCAGCAAATAAATGTAATACGTATCATAAGCAAAAGTAGATATAGACATTTCATTTATTTGCCACTACAATACACACAATATAAATTACCAAATTTTGAAATTAAAATTTAATACTAAATAACCTATTTATTAAACAATAAAATATAAGAACAATATATATTATACGTGGCCTTATGCGAGATGATGGTAAAAGACCTGACGGTATGACTCTGGTTCCCTGGAAGATGGGTCGGCCTTTAGTTTGGGATGCCACGTGTGTAGATACCCTAGCGCCTTCACATCTTGCAGGGACATCGGTAAGGACCGGCTCCGCAGCAACATCAGCGGAGTCCCTCAAACGGCGAAAATACGCTAATCTTGACCGAGGTTACCTATTTGAGCCGTTTGGGGTTGAAACCCTTGGTCCTTGGGGACCTGGAGCACACGCCATTTATAAAGATATTACCAAACTTCTTGTAGAGTCGACAGGTGATCGGAATGCTGGCTTCTATTTCGGTCAACGAATTAGCATTGCCATTCAACGTGGCAATGCTGCCAGCATTCTGGGCACTCTGCCTTCTGGTGACGGCTTAGATTTTTAAGAAATAGATATTAAGTGTATATACTAGTTGTAATTGTTTTATTCTGTTATTGTAAAATTAGTTTATTAAAAACCATCATTATTTGAATACACAGCTTGAACAACATTTTTTAGAACAATATTGAAAAACTAATTAACATTATGCAAACATAGATCAAACAGACGCTGTAAAGCTTACTACCAAAATTTTAAGATACTAACCTTGCCCTGCATATATGTATATACTTGAAATGTGTAAATTTGTTAGAACACATATAGAATTTTATAAAACTCGGGAAGAAACCTACACTTCTCGCTCCTTACGACTTAAAAACAATCTGGACATTCCACACTACAATTAAATTATATAATAAAAGTACCTGATGCGTTGAAAAATAAGAAAAGCGAAAATAAAATTATAAAACAATTAATTCTTTTATTAATCAAATCACAAAACCGTATTACACGATTGACGAATATTTAAACGAAAAATATGAAATGCAAACGAGTAAAATATACCTAGCATACTGCTGTCGAACAGCCTGGTCACCACGGATTATCGTGTACTAGGGCCGCGCCGGTCGGATATCTCGTCAGTCACCGCTAACGTACCAGCTATTCTCGAACCGAATGGTCTGTTGCGTGACGATGGTAAGAGGCCCGACGGCATGGCACTAGTACCATGGGAGTTGCGGATGCCCATAATGTGTGGGACGCTACATGCTTTGACACACTTGCGCCTTCCCATCTTCCGAGGACATCCGTGAGGGCTGGTGCGGCGGCAGATTTGGCCGAGGGTCTCAAGAGACGCAAATATGCAGGTCTCGACAGAGCCTACACATTTGCTCCCTTTGGGGTCGAGACCCTAGGTCCGTAGGGTACCGAGGCTCTCCGGGTTTCTAAAAAGTTATCTGAGCGTCTGGTCGACGCGACGCGTGACACGAGAGCTGGTGGGTACCCTGCGCAGCGCATCAGCATTGCCATACAGAGGGGCAATGCAGCCAGCGTCTTGGGGACGCTTCTGACTGGTATTGATATGGATCAGTTGAGCTACCTGTGGATTGTTTGCAACAGTCTGCAGTTACCTTAATTGTTTCAATTGTAAATACTAGTTCTAATTTGATTTTATTACTGAATTGTAATTTTCCTAACATGTTTAAAATGAGGTACTCCTCTCTCCATACATATTGTGTGCCCAGCAGGGTCTACAGTGATAGGTACTTATTTATATTATAAACACCTCTGTACACCTATAGAATGCAATAAATGATTGAGTAATGAGTGTTAATATATTCGGTCAGTGAATACTCGCAGCGTATTTATTTTGGTTAAGTAAATAACCTACCTGAGGTACAAGGTGAGCTTTGAGATGGGAGTGGATGGCCAAATGCCATACCATGAGAGTTAGAGAAAAGTCGTGAAAAGTGTCATGAGTTCAATTTATGAGTAATCAAAAACTGCATAATATTTTGATGTATTTCAAAACAGATTTCAGATTTTTTACTTTTGTAGGAAATCGAATTGTAGAAACGAAATGCAGTAATTTTTTTTTAAATCAATTTAAAAAAAATCCTTGCATTTGTACACCAACGGATTTGGTTGTTGATATGGATCAAACTTTGCAAAGAAACGCGTTATTGAAAATTAAAGGAAATTGCTATATTTTTACAATTATACAGGCTGGCTTTTTGGATGGCCAAAACCGAAACTAGAGTTGGAGAAAACTCGTGAAAGGAGTCATGAGCTCAATTTACGAGAAAATGAAAACTGCATACTCTTTTTAGGGTTCTGTACCCGAAGGGTGGAAACGGAACTCTATTACTAAGCCTCCGCTGTCCGTCCGTCCGTCTGTCAGAGGACTCTATCTCATGAACCGTAAGAGGTAGATAGTTGAAATTTTCAGAGAATGTGTATTTCTCTTGCCGTTATATCAGCAAATAATAAAAATAAAATAAATATCCAAATTAAAAGGGGCTTCCATACAAAAAACATGATTTATTGCCTATTTTTGCTCTTCGTTTGTCAAGGCTGTAAAGAATTTTTTTTCTTTTTTAAATTTTTTTATTGAGTGTGTATCAATGTTGCCACTATAACAACAAATAATAAAAATAAAACCAATTTAATAATTAAGGGGGCAACGTCCATTCCAAATGGAACAACGAAGTTATCAGCGTTGGGCGCGGTCAGTACTTGGATGGGAGACCGCATCATTTTAACTTAATAATAATAATAATAAGTTCCTCTCTCTGCAGCCCTAGTCACCGGCCGCTTAAGGCTAGCTTCGGGGCCGGTGATTCACCGATTTGATATATTTTTTACTGTAGAATAGTTTTATAATATTTTATTTTCTATAGTAAAAATTGCATTTTATAACGATTTAAAATAAATGAAGTGAATAATAATAATAATTCACCATAATAATTAGAGAAAATTTATTAATAATATTAACGTACTAATAACGTAAGTACCTTGATCGACGGCAGGATAATTACAACCTTTTTTCTATCTTCCATTAGGTATGTATTCTCTTTGCTATGATTAATCTGATGACGTTAAATAATCTGTTGGCATAACGTTGTTGTCACTGTATGGCGATGGTCGTTGATTTGGATCGTGGATTTATGGGGAAATCATTTTTCATTGACTTGGATCGAGAAATAAGAACTAGTCTCTAGACTAGATCGAACATTTGGGTTAAGTACGAGTAGGTATACCTAGTGGTTTGGTTCTCTTTCATTTGGATGTTGTCCAAAAAATATTTCACTTTATACATAATTGAGTTCATTCATAACAAAGAGTACCAGAGGACCTAAGTTTCCAATTAAAATAAATCAGGTCCCACTTCAGCTTTCAATTCGTCAGGCTACTTCCAACGAGTAGGTGCATCTAGTTACGCTGATTAGTCATCAACCATGACGTCCCGAAGACTGGAAGACCTGCATGAGCTGATGCTCAACAAGATCATGTCCCAGTCAGGGCTGGAGTGCAGCAAGTCGCTCCAGCTGTCGCAGGCTTCGGAGGAAGAGACGAGCGAGATGGAGGAAGTAGGTAAACAATCATTTGTTGTTTTAAAATACTAAAAACTTACTTCGAATACCTTAGTTTGAGTTTTTTTTAAAGTGGTCGAATAAATACTATACTATCTTTAATGACAAATATAATTACAATTCAATAATACAAACAAATTAGAACTAGTATTCACAATTGAAACAATTAAGCTAACTGCAGACTGTTGCAAACAATCTACAGGTAACTCAACAGATCCATATTAATACCAGTCGGAAGCGTCCCCAAGACGCTGGCTGCGTTGCCCCGCTGTATGGCAATGCTGATGCACTGCACCAGATACCCGCCAGCTCTCTGGTCACGAGTCGCGTCGACCAGACGTATAACGTTTTTCTGGGATAAATCTAGCCAAGTATTATGTTAATCCAGGACTAGAACTAGTATATCTATGCGAAATTTAAGCTTGATCTGTAGACCAATCACAGTGATTTTTAGATAGATAGATAGATAACTCTTTATTGTACCACACAAAAACAAAATATAATATAGAAGAAAATACTGAGAAATAAGGAAGTACAAAGGGCGGCCTTATCGCTTTGAGCGATCTCTTCCAGGCAACCTTGGGATGTGAATAATAACATTAAATGTCGTTTCTTTTATTACAGGTAAACTTTGTTTGCGTAACGCTTTTACTATGTGAATTTGTAATGTGAAATTAACAATAATAACACTTTTATTACAGAGAAACTCAATGATGTTTTGGTTCACAAATCAATAAAATTCCATCTTATATTAGTATGGATTTGTTCCTTCAACGTCAATTCAGTAGTTTTGACGTTAGATAGACTTTATTGTACCACACAAAGACAGAAAACAATACAGAAATAGATGCTAAGAGTAGACGAAGTACAAAGGCGGCCTTATCGCTTTGAGCGATCTCTTCCAGGCAACCTTGGGATGGACTGGACATGTAAGAACAAAATAGACGGTGGCACTCGAAGAATAAAAGAAAAACAATATTAGTTAAACTACATACTATAATAGGTACCTACAAACATTATAATAAACTTACTTTAGATATAATAAACATCCAAACCCCGACAGGCACAGGGGACGAAGAATTCTCAGTCGTCCCAGAATCCCATCTACATCTACTGGAAGAAGAGACGGTGGAACCAAATGCGGTACCTGATGAACTGCCCAACATCTTTCCTACCCCCTCGCTTCGAAGGATACTGCCTGATAAGATCCGGAGGATCCAAGGGGAAAACAGGATACATGTACTGCCTGAGAATTTCAAGTAGGTGTCCAGATCTATCAATTTTTCAACGCGATGTAGTTGTTTTTACTGTCAAAATTAATTAATTTTTAACACCATTCTCACCATATTGTGATGAAAGGCAGGTTGATGAAAGACTAGTTTTTATCGTGGTCCAAGAAAATCAGGTCTGGCACTCCGAGAGTGACACAACGATACGTCACTGTCCAGTAGCCACTTATTACAACAAAACATGGAAGTTGGGAAACAAATAGTCAATAAAAAAAATACATGAAAATAGTTTTATCAGATTCGTACAGGTAATTTATGGAGCTCGGGGAGTTACGATCTTACGCTACTGGCAACACCTGAAACAGATTCGTCTTCTCATTCCTCGATGGCGTCGGCTTGTGTCATCCACGTGACCGTGATGTCTCGGAATGCCATACCTTGTAATATTATACCATGACTCTTATTATCTACCTTCAACCTATTTATAAGACTAACAAAAACCAACAAATATACCACAGATTATGGCAAAATCCCCTTGTTTTTTGATGTGGTTTAGCAGTGGACGTATGTAGGTATGTGAGCTGATGAGGCATTTATTAACAAAGAAAATTACAATCAAATATTAAAACCAAAGAGTCACTTCAGTTACCAGCTGTAAATTTTATTGCAACAGTCTGTAGTTAGCTAAAATGTTTCAATTGCCGATGAGTAATATTGGTGTCTTTTCAGAACCAACATAGACCCGGCTCTGATCCCCAAAATCTCCATCACCCCTCCGGATAAGTACATAGATATTCTGGGCGAGATGGTAGGCTGTTCCAAGTACAAGAGCAGTCTGGCAGAGTACTGGTGCCTCGAGACCATGGCGAACTTGCTGCGGCGGGCGCAGGAACACGACCTCACCCGACGTAAGATACCCCTATGGGCGAAGGTCCGTCTACGAAGCAGAAGGTTGCGGATTCGATTCCCGCCGGGCAAATGTTTGTACGAGCTGCTGTTCCGGGTTTTTTCTATGAGTAACAATATCTCTATTAACAATATCTAATTATTTATTCTCTATTGTATTGATTATTTTATTATTGATTATTTGAACTACTTATATAAATCGCCAATATTTAAAATTTGCACGCCTGCTTGCGGGTTGAATACGTTTGACATCAGTCTAGTTATAAGATCTGACATGTACCTGTAATAATGTATTTAGCAAATAAATGATTTGATTTGATGCGGAATTGTCCAGTAATAGGTAGGTATCTGTGCATCAATGATACCTAATAACCGTCCATCAAAATCTCAGATAAATTTTACTGTTCTAAAACTCTAATTTTTTACAGTTCCTAGATTGTGCATGCGAAGTATTCGAATATAACTGGCTAATAAGTTAGTTATGTGGGCCAGTCTACCTTTTGATGCCTATTTATACCTACACTAAACGGCCGAAAATTAAACAACATCTTTACCTTATTTCTTGCAAATTTAAGTGTTTTTATTACCTAAATTTGAACAATTATTTTCACTAATATGGCAATTTTAAATTGTACTTTTAATTGTAAGTGTAATATTAATCAATGATAAAGTTAACTGCCTTTGTTGTAGTCTAATAGATAGATAAATAGAAGAATAAAATTTTTTATTAAGTTCACACACAAACAGCACAGGAAAACATAACAAATCAACAAAAACAGTATTTAGGTAGGTGTACATAAGGAGGCAGGTACCTACACAATTATAAATAACAGAAGAATACAAAAAAAAATTAAAGCAAAAGCAAAACAACCAAAGTTATATAAAATACCTAAATATACACCTACCTACCACCAGTGCACAAGCCCTAACCGCTCTAGATGCACCAAATGGTCCATGTTCTGTTGCAGTGACCCAGGCCACGTTGATTCTCTGGTTCTGTGAGTGGATGAAGGAGATGCAGTATTACGACGCGGCCAATCGAGAGCGAATGCTGGATAGATTCTTGGTAAGTCTTGTTAACGTAACATACAACACACAAAACAAAATATGAAATCTTCAGGGCGTGTTCGTATTTTTGAGGTAGACTTCGCTACCTAAAAAGTGACACAAAAAATACCACGGTTTGCCAACTTCACAGGTAAAATTCTAAACTTTCCTTAATCATCCCCAGGACAACATGCTCTCAGCAGCCCGTTTCATCTCCAAGTCAGACCAGCTACCTAACCCCGCAGAGGCACTGGTGAACTACAAGGAGGTGCTGTCCTCACCGACGGCGCTCCCGCCCACCCCTGCCTCGGACGTATCTGAGAAGATGGTCACCTTCGATGGGTCTGCTTATAGCTGCGCGCTGATTGATCTGGTCTATGTGATGCACTTTATTTATGACTTGTAAGTTGTTTTTAAAGTCTTAGGCCCTTTACACTTGCACAATAAGGGAACGGCACGACCTCCTTGCCGTGTGTCAGGTAGTAGGTAGGTATTGTTAAGGGATCCTCTCTCGTTTTAACAGTCACGAACGCAAGTTCCACCGCGATGCTGCTTAGATCATCTGTTACAGGTGCTGATGCTTATTATAAAGGCATAGCTCATTAGAGCCACCCGGCACCCGACTCGGTGTGCGATTACGGTAAAATCTCCGTTCAATGTATCGCCATACAGGGAGACTGACGGATCAATGCAAAATATCACAAATTTGAAACTCAATTGTAATGTTTTAATTTTATTTATTTGTTAATCTTTATAGATATGCTGGACAATAAATAAATAATTAGTTAATAATAACTTATGTTACGTACCTACTTGTCGTTAAAATTCATACATACTCGTATATGTTCATTTCATTTCGTGTGATTTCATTATTGCAATGTATTTACTGTTTGCAACTTTAAATCAGAATTACTGTGTAATCGAGCGAAAAAAGGTCAAGTGTGAGTCATACGACAATAGATTTTAACTTAGGTTATACTATATAAATATATATATTATATATATAAAATATATTTAAATAAATAGTTAAATACGCGCGGGGCGGCGCGTGGACCACTCAGTGATAACCTCGCATGCTTGTGCGTTGACAGCGCATTGCCAACGTTCACGAAAACGAAGTTCACTGCGCGTCGACGCCGCGGCATGGCATCGCAGAGGCGAGGCGGTGCGGGTCGGGTGCCGGGTGGCTCTAATGAGCTAGGAGCTTTAATTTTGAGGTCAAACCGTCTATACATTAACAAGACGGTTGACTGCACGCCATGTGACAAAGGCCAACTAGGAACATGCATGCCGTTACCACGTGGATGGACCAAGGCGGTCATAGAGGTATCGTCAAGGTACCTAGTACGTATCTACTTCACACTCGTGTCCTCAGACTTAGATATCCATCAGCCCGCTGGATCCCGTTTAGCAAAAGCCTCCTAACCGTCAGTAGACTATTTTTTAAATAATTTTCCACTCTTAAACACCAGCACAGGCTGGTAACGCCAACACACAGGCTGCACAAGCCGAGTAGATCGATGTTTAACCCGGGCCCCCAGTATACAATAGGCTACCAGAAAGTAGGTATCCGTAATGCAACCTCCACCGCAGCGTTCAAGGGTTGTCTGAAGACGTGATTGTTGGGCAGGGGTTTCCACAGCATGGGTGAATTCCTCGAATTACCCGAACTGTAGAAGACCGCCCCCACCGACTAATCAGCTATTAGATACATATACAACATATAGTAAATATTATAATGTTTCACAAGGTGAATCATAATATTATTAATTAATTGGAATGTAGTATAATTATTAAATTAACAATGGACGTGTAAAATATTATTTTTATTAATAAATTCTTGTCTTAGGTTTCCTACCAATACCTACAGAAGATAATTTCTTCACAGATTCAGTACCGACTACCAGTACGAACTAGTCCAGTCTGTATTCACGTTTTCGCCTGACTATATACTGATAGACACTCCTTACCAGCTGCATACCCCCAAGCGCCTCTATATCCCTCTCAAGGTCAAGAAAGAGAAGCCACTGAAGAAGGAGAAAGGATCTAAACCTAGAGGGAAGCATGTTCCTGATACTATTGAGTATTTGGCGCTCATGGCGGTAAAATACTTATTTATTACCACTTACTAAGAATACAAATATCCCAAATATTAACGACTCAGGAAGGACTTGAATATGCAACCTGCAACTCAGTACGGAAGGCGCTTCCAATTGCGCCACGGAGTCGACCACCTGACCACCGACCGATCTAAGCTTATTTTTGGAAAGTAGGTACCTATGTACCTACACTTACATTCTTAGAATGTTCCCTGAGTGTGGGTTAAAACTATAAAATTATATAACCTTTACAATTTTATTACTCTGACGACCTCTGGTGGACGGAAATTGGATGTAAAAAGCAGAGGACGAGGGAAGCTGACAAGAATAATTCTTAATTATTAAAGGAGCCTATTAAACACAGCAGTGGTTGCGTTAAGGGCTGTGATAATGATGTTATAAAGTAGGGTGGGTAGAGGCGAAGAACTAGAAAATGTAAATATACATAGTTAGGTAGCATATCATAAAACAAAGGGAACTCTCAGAATTCTTATAGCTCTTCGGAAAAGCGTTCTAGAGCCCAGTTCTGTGATCACATACATAGAAACATAACAGAAACCGTTATTGAAAAGGTGTCATACGATACCAAAAAACCTTTACCACTATACACTAGCCAAACTCGATATAGAATGTGTGTAAACAAACCGCTACTTAACCCAAAATTCATTTTGTTGCCGCGTCTTTTTATACGCAATTTTCATTAGTTTTCGATTTGAGATCCTCCCTTTAATAAATATTGCTTACAATTACTGAAACTAGACGCCAGCCAAGCTGTTATTTATGCCGTGGTTTGTTTACGATCATTGGCTAGTGTATAGTGGGTAGACAAACTCTGACAATCACTATTTGCCTCCAGCGAAAAGCGCGAGAAGAGAAAGAGATCCAAGAACGCGAGGAAGCGGAACGTGAGAGATGGAACCAGCGCTGTTCCATCTTACCACTAAACCTTGCTGCGGACCCAGCACTGTTTGAAAAGTACTGGCCGCCGCCGCCGGAGCCCGAGCCCACGCCTGAACCTGAGACTAAGAAGAAGGGGAAGAAGAAGCAGAAATAAAACCGGCAAAGTGCGAGTCAACTCGCATACAGAGGGTTCTGTTGCAACGTAGAAAACCCTAAAAACTGATTTATTTGATGGAGCGAAGAAAAAGCAAGAAGCCAACATGACACGGTCGGTCACCCATCCAAGTACTGACCGCGCCCAACGTTGCTTAACTTCGGCAATCGGTACTCAACGCTGTATTTACGATGGCCCCCTTAATTATTAAAAAGATTTTAATTTTAATTAGGTAATCTACACCCTGTCAAAATTTCAACTTTCACGGTTGAAGAGATACAGCCTCGACAAACGTACTCAATACTCAATCATTTATATAGGTGCACGTAGAACAAATATAACCAAAAAACACGTTGTTTGTATTGGAGCCCCATTTAATTTCGATATTTATTTTGATTTGATTATTTGTTGCGGTAAGAGAAATACACACTCTGTAAAAATTCTCCTTTTCGCATCCAGTATCTACCATGCTGGTAGCACCTGGAAAGCAGCGCTGCAGCACAGCACAAAAATGTCCATTCAAATACTTTAACTCGTAACATTTAGATGCATTTCTTATTGACGGCATCAGATGACAGACAGCACGCGGGCCACTCGTTTGAAGCTTGTGGGAAGCCATTTTGCCACTGTAAAATGTATCTAAAGATAAAGAGTTTAAGCCCATATTTGAATGGTCATTTTTGTGCTATGCGGTAGCGGTATTTGGTGAATGTGCGCATAGCTTATTATAGCGCCGCCTTCAGCATCTGCTAGTAGCCTTTCGCAGATCGTCATCTCTCTTGTGGAAGTAAGAGCCTTATCACACTGGTGATTTGCGTGCGATTTCAAGGCGAGTGCACAGCAAGCTCGCGGCGTGCTCGCTGCGCACTCGCCTCGCAAATCGCCAGTGATAAGGCTCTATATAGTTTTATTATAACCAATGATAATGTATACAGTAAATATTTTCAGCCTTGGGCTGAACTCACTTGCTTGTCGTCTAGTTTTAGATACAATTGTAAGCAATATTTATTGACGGATTTCAAATCGACAAGTAATGTAAATTGCGTATTGCGCTAATAAAGAAGATTTACACTTACTCGTTTTATTTCTCAATAGATTTTTATATCTGGATATCCCGAACAATTCCCATTTTCTTCTTTGGAAGTTAGCTAAGCACTACTAGATAATAATTTGTAATTATTTTGCAACTTTTGCCTTTATAATAAGTAGAATGAAATAACATTCAGATCCGGAACAAATATTCAAAAGATCATACAAACATTTGTCCTGGGGCGGGAATCAAACCTGCAACCTTCTCGGTCTAAGCTGGGCTTTGCTATGCCCGAAGCGCCACAGAGGTCTCGTAATGACATTCAACATAATTATGGGTCACTGGCCTGTCAGTAGGTATCCTATCTATGTATCTAACAGATTAAAAGAGTGAGAAAACAGAGAGTGCACCTGTGTTTGCGTACACACTTGTGCACTATAATTTTCCCCGCACACGTGGCTAGTCTCCCTTGAGATTGACCACCGCGCCGTGGCCAAAATTTGGCTACGAGGACATTGTCGAAAGCCAAGAACTGACCAGTGATAAGAGGCGTAATGTACTTACCATTCGCAGCTACCATGTTACGTTGGTTCGTTGCCACAAGTACCATTAACAGTTCCATGACGGAACTATTGATGTTTTTTTTTTAATCACTAGTCCAATTTTAAAAGCATCTGAAAATGATGGAGATAATGTTGAATTTTGTTGTCACTAGTCCACATTATTACGACGTGTGCTAAAATCCGTCTCGTTGCTTGTTGCGAGCGCCCTCTTTCCCCGTACTGACTGCACGAACGCTCGCTGTGTAACACGATCCATTACGCCCTGTAACGTAGGTCAGGACCCGCCTTTATGAAATAAAATTACGTCTCAAGATTACAATTCGTCTATAATATCACTGCATATTTAATGTACAAGAATACATTTTTTATATTAATTATTAATTATCTATGTTTAATGAGAACTGTGCACTTTAAAATATAATTATAACTATCACACTTATCAGAACTGAATATATATATCACAAGGTAAGACTATTATAAGAAATTAAAATGGCGTTTGTGTTTAAGTAACATAGGTTAAATATGTTTAAAAAAACATTTTTAGTATATACTCGTAAGTTAATTAGTTTAACTGGGCTAAGTAATTTGATACATTTTATTAATGTTTAATACTAATTTTCATTTGAAATAGACTGGTTTAAAAATAGGATACAGTTTATGGCTATGGTGTCAATTCATATGTAGCCAAAACTAAGCTAAACTTATTTGACAGACTTAAAATTATGCCATCATTTTAATGTCCATTGTTGTCAAAAGGATGGCAACGTTTTAATGTCCATTGTTGTCAAAAGGATGGCAACGTTTTTAGTGCTGTGAAAGTTTTTTGTGACGTCAGAATGTACACCAATATTCATTATAATTTAATGTCAGTATGATCTGTCGAATAATATTGAATAATCATGGCGTTAGAAGATACAAAAATATTGAACTATTCAAAATGGCAATACAGTATTTACAACATCAATATATAAATATACATAGATCCTTATTTAAGTACCTACATGTTATATTTGGTACAATATTTTTTTATTTAATAATGTAGAATTAAAATCTTAAGTTTTAGTCTGAAGAAAAATATTAAAATTAAGTTTTATATAAACTATGAAAGTCTAAAATTGAAATACAAGTAATTTTTGGCAATGATGAAGAAATAGATGCAGTCATTTTTAAGGATCCGTAGAATGAAAAGCGGAACCCTTTAGTAAGGCAGTCATTATAAGAATAACAATAATAATTTTATATTCACCTACTATCAAACTGGCATACAAGTCATAAAAGTTATTTTTGACAAATTTGAACCACCTCAAATAATACATTTTTACAGAAATTTCCTCCATCAATCATACTTTTCTGAAAATTATCATATTTTCTGATAGTGATTAATGGAGTCATATTTTGTGTCAATCGCCAAGTTAAAAATAACTAACAAATTGCACTCATATAACATTCACTAAAAATTACCTAAAATTTTGTACCAAACATTTTGGCGAAATAATTCGTAAATTGACGTTTAAACAATTAAAACTTTGAGCAAAAATGCTAATATCACAAAGTTAAATTAAATAACTTGGTTTATTTAAAACATTATACAAACCATATAATAATAGTATAAATCTGGGTTTCCAACAAAAAGGTTGCAACTCCACAAAATCACCAAAAAACAGTTCCTTTGAAACATATTTAAAATATTCGTCCAATAGCAATCAGATTTTTATGCTGACAGTGGCAAGAAAAACTCATTCCGTTCATCAGCCTATACAATTTCACAGCTGGACATAGAATTCCCCGATGTGGGCTAGAGCGTCTTGTCTTGTCCAGTATGCAGGGGTTGAATTCAGCTGTAACCAATCACTTTACTATGACAATGGTATCGCGGCGAATCGTCCATAGATGAAAGAAATTCGACAGTGCGTGCAGTGCTATTTGCACGGAGAGATTAATAGAATGGTTTCAATCTTGAAACCTTTGACATGCGTCCCTCCATCTGTAGTTTCTTTCATGAAATGTAATATGCCAAAATGTATCATTTTGAGACGATGCCATTCTTATGGTGAAGCGATTTATTTAGTGGAATTAGGGCCCTGTTTGGAAGATAGATAGATAGATAACTCTTTATTGTACCACACAAACACAAAATATAATACAGAAGTAAATGCTGAGAAACAAGGAAGTACAAAGGGCGGCCTTATCGCTTTGAGCGATCTCTTCCAGGCAACCTTGGGATGGACTGGACTTATGAGAACAATATAGACGGTGGTGTTCGAAAAACTTAAGGAAATTAAAACAATTACATATACCTATCATGTCTTAAACTACCTACTTTATCTAATAAACTTACATGGACATAAAAATAAAGATGAGGAAGGAAGATCACCGTGTGGCCGAAGAATCTTTTGACCTCCGTTATAAAAACTATCGAATATCTTGAATTAACCAAAATATCAACAGAGAGGTACTGCGAGGTGTCCGATATAGAGTTGATTGATTTTAATATGTGTATTATTTGACACCATTAGTTTGTGCTATGGTATTCTTAACACATCTAGACCCCTGTTCGATCGAGCTGTGAAAGTGTTAAGAACATTTTGTTTGTGGGTGATTATAACATTGTGTATATGTAACGGGTTAAGTGACATAAATACTCCTTAGAAAACGGTTAAATGACATGATGCAAGTTCGTAATATGGTAAATGTAGTTAATTTTCCGCTCAGTAACAGCTCGTCTAGCTGGCTTAATCACGTGTACACAAACATGTAAGGTGGGTCAGTGGAGACGGCGCCGGTCGCAACCCGCTGCAGCGACCACTATGCCGTAAGAGTCGAGCTCACCTGCGCGCGCACGGCACCGCCGCCCCGTATCAGGCTCGCTAGGCAGTAGTCGCAATTGAATCGAATGGCCGTCCAAGCAGAAATAATGAGTGGATCGGGAAGCTATATTTCATAAAAATTGGTATTCTGTAGATGAATTAGCAAAGTCAATGTATAATATACGCAAATAAGTTTTAAGTGTGTTTCCCAGTCAAACGACAAAACATTAAAAAACAATCCTGGGTCACACGTGATTTAGTAGGATTAAAAAACTAACTATTTGACATTATTAGATTAAATGGAAAATACTGAAAAACAATTAACACCGTATATTGATACCGTGAAAACTCAATACGAGAATGCAATTAGGAGCCAGAAGTAAGGTAATTATCGTAGTTTAATTTACAACAGTAGCAACTCACAAAACCAGGTCGTGAATATTGACAGAGCACCCAGCTTAGCTTCTTTCAAAAAACAAACTTAAGATATGGCTCACCGAGAGTGTACTACAAGGTCCAGGATTTTCTCTACAAAAAATTGTGTTTTCATATTTATTTTGATATATATGATTGTGAATTAATTTATTACTTATTGTATTGCTTATTATTTTACTGTATATTGAATTGAATTTACTTTTCCATATTGGGTACTACATTGATAATTTTATAATTATTTTAGTATTTAAAATTTAATTTTATTTGTTATTATGTACCTCAACTTTAATTTCTTGATCTGTAAATAATATTTTACCATTAAAATTACTATCTGACTTCAAGCCTTCAAGCGCCATATTATTATGATGAGATGCCCTCTTTCGCCTAGATGTGGCAGTCACACTCTAGCGGCCGCTCAGTGGCAGCTGACTGAGCCAGTCCATACATGGAATGTATTCCATGGAGAGCATGCAGATCCCAACTACAGAGGTTGCCTGGAAGGGATCGCTCTTAGCGATAAGGCCGCCCATTGTGAAAGTGTTTCTCTGATAAAACTTTTAAACCATCATGGTTATTAACACTAAAGTCGTACAACGGGATATTTACCATGATTTGACTGCAGCAGCAGAAGATTTTTTTAGGGTTCCGTTGCCGAAGGGTGAACGGAACCCTATTACTAAGCCTCCGCTGTCCGTCCGTCCGTCTGTCACAGGGCTCTATCTCATGAACCGTAAGAGGTAGACAGTTGAAATTTTCAGAGAATGTGTATTTCTCTTGCCTATAAAACAACAAATAATAAAAATAAAATAAAAATCTATATTAAATGGAGGCCCCCGGTAATTAAGAAATTTATTTTATACAAAAAACGCGTTTTTTGCCTATTTTTGCTCTTCATTTGTCAAGACTGTATCTCGTGAACCACAATAGTTAGACACATAAAACTTTCTATACCTAAATAATGAACACTTCAACTGCAATAACAACGAATACTCAAAATACGAGTATAATAAGGTTGAAAATTGAAAAGGAACAAGTGAAAATTGGATGTTCTTTAAAAAGTTGCCTGAATTTTACGGTACGGAACCCTTCGTGTGCGTCGACTCGCACTTGGCGGTTTGTTTTGTGATCAGGCGTATGAAACTGTGCCGAAATATTGGAAAGCTCAAAGCTCAAATCATGGTTAATATCCCGTTGTAAGTGAATTTAGTGTTTCTCTGTTTGTGTATTTATTTTCTGTGCAACAAAGTGTATTTGTATTGTATTATTGTATCCAGGGCTCTGATGATTACAAAAAAAATACAAAAATCTTTATTAAGAACGAACTTAATGTTTATGGTACAATTGTGGGCTGACTACCGCAAAAGTTAAAAACTGTGTAGCAGAGTCAGCGCCCTCCTCCGCTAGCAAATTAATTATGTTCCATATAAAGACAAAAAAAAAGATTGAAGTCGACTATTGATGTGTACTATTGGGTCATTCCTCAAAATGGGTTACATTAGTTATGTGTTCCAGAAATTTGGTTCTAACAAGTCAAAGTATATATTAGTGTGATGTTTTTAAAAGTTAAAATATGTTATCTACTTCTTATTGTAATAAAATGCATATAAAATGCTTTAACTGCTTGGAAATTGCATTAGAATATTTGTAATTTTCCCTTCGAAAACCTTCCTTCCTTCTTGCTCTGCTTAGTTTTGGGACAAAAGGAATTTATGTAAAATGCAATATTTTTCTATTTAAAAATGCATAGCGGAATTGATTGTTTCACAGGCATGGCACAATTTCTACTGGTTGATTAGTAAAGTATGGTACGGTCTTAAATGGTTGTCATCAACTTTGTAAAAAAACGTCATCGCCTCAAAGTTTGTGAACATACTTTACTAAAGAATATTACCTATGTTGAACACAATAGTAGAGTTATTTGTGAATGGAATGCAATTTTAATACATTTAGACAAATTCATAGTCTTATAATTATTACACTTATAAGAATTATTGAACTTATCTCACTATTTCTATAGAATAATTTTATCGTAAGATAATAGTTTAATGACAAGCATTTTTTGACACCATTTTTGTGATGATTTTCGTTTCAAAATAAATCCCTATTCCCTTTTTGATAATATTTATCAACAATATAATATTTAAGTTTGTCTTTGATGATTCGGAATGATATACGTTCTCGAAAAATACCTGTCAAAAAACTTATAAAACACTGACCATAAGCACTGAAGTTTGTAGAAAAATCCGCCCACACAAGCACTAGGGTAGCCACCAAATAGTTAATTCCAAGTTCATCCACAAACCCTTTTGAACCCCAAATGCACCCCTATTCACTTCCCACATTCACTTATCAAAACGCGATTACGTTTTTGCCAATATTAAAAAGGATACAGTTAGTCTATGGCACACTTTCGTCCCACTTAATGGCGTATAGCGCAACAAGGTTTTCTATTGCCTTTGAAAGTTGAGGCGAAGAGCGGGGTCCAGGGAGTGAATTGCGGACGCTAGAGCGGAGTGCGGCGCGCTCCCCACCCAGCGAAACCCCTGTTTCATGTCTGCCATCTGGAATAACATGGGCAAATTAAAAATGTACTCTTATAAACTATCAAAGGATCTATATAATCATCTCTTAGTTCACTATCTCTGAAGTTACCTCACCATCTCACAAGTTACCACACTATCTCACAAGTTACCTCACTATCTCACAAGTTATCTCACTATCTCTCAAGTTAACTCACCATCTCTCAACTTATTTCACTGTCTCTCTAGTTACCTCACTATCTCGCAAGTTACCTCACTATCTCACAAGTTACCCCACTATCTCTCATTCTCAAGTTAAATCACCATATCTCAACTTATTTCACTATCTCTCTAGTTACCTCACTATCTCTCAAGTTACCTCACTATCTCACAAGTTACCTCACTATCTCTCAAGTTACCTCACTATCTCACAAGTTACCTCACTATCTCACAAGTTACCCCACTATCACCATCTCTCAACATATTTCACTATCTCTCTAGTTACAGTGGCGACGCGGCATTGGCTATCCCAATTTAAAAAAGAATATGCGGGAACTTTTTGTTCGTTTTGTTATTACTTTTTATCAAAATATTACAGTCAATTTTAGTTTGATTCACACAATTTGAATAAAAGATGAATTCTAGCAAGCAGTGAAAGTGAAATATAAACATCAGAAATAAATTTGTAATTTGCTTAAGTAGGTACCTAAATATAAAATGTTCGTCACTACTAAAAGCACTCTCTCGATCTCTTATTTATTTTTCTCGGATCATGAATTTTTCTCATAGTTTTAGGATGAAAAGCAGAGTGTGCCACAAGGTACCAAAATTATTTAGCCTCGAGCGACGTACTTTGAATCCCTCGCTACGCGTAGGATTAATAAAATCGCTCTCGCCCTAAACACATTACTTTGTTCCCTTTTGACAAAATCTACTAAAGCTTTCTTTTTTTTATTATTTATATTAAACATTGTTTACATAATTAATCTACAGCTAACATAAACCGTTAATCGGTTTGCCCGTAAGCCTCACTATACAACAATTCGTACACATAAGCTAATAAATACATTATCACTTATCACACACCGCACGTCAGAAACTGAATGTACCAAGATATAGAGGTAAATACCTAGCTTTCTGCAGCTCGATCTGTCCCTCCAGAGTCTTGGCCAGGTAGATCACGAACAGTTGAGTCAAAGCCACAGCGAGCGCGACTATTGCGATGGTGTATAGGTTACGTTCCGCCCAAGAACGGACAACTTCTATGCAACCGCTCGTCCAGACGCGTTTGCTTGCTTCAGCGACCTGGGTATATACAACATTTATTTATTAACAAGTGTACTTACAGTTAAAACAAAAACGTCAAATAAAAACTTCTCCTCTAGAGCTGTGATTGTGTTTTTCTGTTCTGTTTTTCTCTATCTTGGTGTGCAATAAAGAGTATTTGTATTGTATTGTATTGTATTGTCCAAGTCAGGTACATAAGAATAACAAAATAGAAATAGGCGTAAAGTCAGATCTTGAAAAAAAACAATAAATTGAGGACCGATGTGGCGCGGTGGGCTAAGGCGCGCCTGCTATGCAGGTTTTTTCGGGTTGGTTCCCGCCTTGGGACAAATGTTTTACGATCTGCAAATATTAGTTCCGGGTGTTCTGGGTATTTTCTATGTATCATAAAAAACATCAGTATTGTATTAAATCTATCAGTCATCTAGTACCCATAACACAAGCTCTGCTTACTTTGGGGCTAGATGATGCTGTGTGGATTGTCCAGTATTATTGATTTATTAAAATATAAATAATCACATTTTGTATTATTATTGTCTATTCTCTTAACTATTTGTGGGTTGGTTAAAATAAAAGAGTTTATTCGTTATACTGAGTCTGTTCACTACACAGAGACACGAGTAAAAGACAGGTGTTGCGTTTACGATAGTCTATAATCCTTAGTTAAGGATATGTGTGATCGCGGCAGAGGGTTGAGTAGTGACTGGTTAAACTCGGCTTAGCTACTGAAAAAGCTGAGTTGCCGAAACGCGTTTGCGCCGCGTTCTTTAAGCTAACTGCGGGGGAAACTGTGTCACTAAACACATCAAACTAATATTATAAATGCGAAAGTTTGGATGTTTGGATGTATGGATGGATGTTATCTCTTCATGCTAAAACTACTGAACGGATCGGGCTGCAATTTTGCATACAGGTTATTCTAGGAATCATAAGTATGATTGATTGGTCCCAGGTATAAAAATCACCTTTCTCACTACTAATCGCCCCCTGCAGAACAACTCTACCACCGAACTGCGATCCCAACCCGCATGCCCAGCGTGGGGATTATGGGCATTACCCCCGTGAGATAAAAGCCAACAAGGCGCTTATCAGGGGCAGGACTGAGTCCAGCGGTGGACCAACATAGGCTGTGGAGATGGAGTGGAGATATAAATTAAATTATATTTTGAAGAAGTAAAGTTTAGTAAATTTTACAAGCAAGCCATAAGTTAACATTTATGACATCGTACTGTAATTTAGGTTAAATTGGAGAGTAAATGCCCAAATCTGTTTCTAAGGCGACGATCCACTTGAAGCAAGTTGGTCAACAACTTGATTAAACACTCGAACTAACAGACATAACTTTATTGCGTCCATACCTCTATGGAGGTGTGGATTGGGATGCGATAACTGCAATGTATATACGTAGTGTATAGTACGTCAGCGAACGAGTTAGCGGGGGCTATTATAAATATTCTACAGGATAGGTATAATACGTGTTTCCCATTAAAGCGGTGTACAAAGAAGAAGTGTGGCTCTTGGGTATCTGACGACCTAAAGAATCTAGAATATGTTCTACGTGAAATGAAATTATGTAGTAAAAAAATTCTGATAATGCTACTTTATCAAACAAAATTGACGACTTCCAAAATCGGTATGACAATATTTTAAAATATGAACGGAGCAGCTATTATTCTAGCCTAATAAGTAAATCGAGTAACACTGCGAAAACTATGTGGGAGATAGTCAACCTCGAAACTGGACGGAAGCGTCGTAATCTCGATTTTACTGAGACTTTGCTAAAAAACGACGGCTCTAAATTTCAAAGCGAGATGGAAATTGTGAATGCTATTAATATGCATTTCATAAATTCTGCTGTGACATGTGGTGCGCCCTCTGCCAGCGTGCCTGAAGCTGTGCGCAGGCTCGCGCGCCCGTCGATCGCTCGCTCAGGTTTCGTCCGTTCACGACCGACGAGATTTATAAAATCATTACCACAGGTGTAGCACGGAAACTCACAAAGGACATATATGGCATCTCGATCGACTTACTGAACACTGTGGCAGCTCAAATGTCCTATATTTTGTCAGTGTTATTTAACGTTTGTATCCGTGAGGGTGACTATCCCCAATGGTTTAAAAACGTTCGAGTGTCTCCTTTGTTTAAGGGCAAGGGAAAAAGAGAAGACGTTAACAACTATTGTCCGGTCTCCATAATCCCGGGAGTTGCTAAAATCTTGGAAAATTGTCTCAGTACGCGGCTCACAGAGCACCTGTTTAACACCGGAGCCTTGTCCGACAGGCAGTACGCCTACCGGGCCGGCAGGTCGACGACGGATGTCGCAAGAGCAGTTGTGCGCCGCGTGTTAGAAGCTCGTGAGCGCAGTTTGCAGGTGGCTGTCGTGTTCTGCGACTTGTCGAAAGCCTTCGACGTCGCAGATCATGACGTCATCGCAGCGAAACTAGAACACTACGGGATAAGCGGCCCCCAACTGCAGGTATTGAAATCATTCATCACCTCGAGATCGCAGACGGTGACAGGGAAAGGTGGGACTATCAGGTCACATCCGATGTCAACCAATATAGGTGTTCCACAGGGATCGTCGTTGTCTAACATAATATTTTCCCTCCTGTTAAACGATTTGCCGAGCTGTATACTGGACGCACACATTTATATGTATGCCGATGATGTGGCAGCTGTCGTAGAGGCAACAACAAAGAACGAACTAGAGGTAAAGTTGAACGCTGTGGCAGGTGATTTACAAAGATGGTTCTGTCAGAACGGTCTTATTCTTAATGCAAATAAGACAAACTATATGCACTTTCACCTGGCAGGGCATTCAACGATACCAATGGTGATAAGGCTTGGGACAGAAACTGTTGGACAAGTCGACAACACTTCCTTTTTAGGATTTGTTATAGACAAGTGTCTGACATGGGAATATCATATTGATAGTCTATGTAAGAAGATTGGCAAGGCTTGCTTTGCTCTGTGGCGCCTCTCGTCAACACTGAATGCAGATATGGTGAGGAACCTTTACTTTGCGACGGTGCACTCACGACTGCAATATGGAGTGGAATTTTGGGGTTGTGCAGCTGACTGGGAGCGCGCTTTCAGACTACAGAAGAAAGCTGTGCGAGCGATAGTAAGGGTGTCGCAAGACACATCAGCCCGACCGCTGTTTGTAGCTCTCGGAATCATGACTGTCCCTGCCATGGTTCTCTTACAGGCCGCTTTATACGCAAGAAGCCACCTGGAAGAGTACGAGGAGCGTGGGGATGGTCATAACTATGCACTGAGACATTCGAAAAGGCTGAAGGCGCTTCCCAGGCGGCTGGAGCGGACTTCTAAGCTTGTGCACGTCATGGGGCCATAAGTGTACAACCGTCTACCGTACGATGTCACTGACGCGGTATCGACGCAATCCATGTTTAGACTAAAGAAATGGTTAAATGAACAATGTTTTTATACGTTAGATGAATTTTTGGCACGTAAATGTACGTAAATTTATATAGTTTGTTTGACTGATTTTATTTTCTTTCAATTATGTTCATTTGATACATTTTTATTTTCCATTTTAAATTGACAATAAATTTTATTGTATTTGGTTTTAAGTGATTTTTATCTTGTATATTTTTGATTATTTTACCTTATTTATTTTTAAAATTGTATTTTCCGTGGAAAATATTTATTATTATTATAATTTTTGACATGTAACCGAATTATTGTTACGAATAAAGAACTTGAACTTGAACAACCCCAACATTCAATATATTTCTCTGCACCGAGCTCGTTCACTCGATATTATCGCCTCGACATCGAGACGTTCCATTTTTGTATGGGATTTGGTATTGCGCCATAACCGTGCGGACATGAAGCTACGCAAATCCCATACAAAAAATTAATCTCAATCATATTTATTTATTTTATTAAGTACACAAAACACATAACAAGCAATAACTTTAATAGAACACAAAAATCTAAGAAAATATGAACTGGCTTGAGATGTAACATTATGTGCACTCAAATATATTATATTGAGTAGACATGTAAACAAAAGCTTAGATTGATTTAAAAAACGATACTATCGAGTAACTGAACTCGGGGCTCTAGTTTGGAGTAAAGTTATTGTTCCATCTCATTCATCTCACCATTTCTTGTTACAAAAACGTCATTATTCGACTGTAGATCGCCAATGTTTAAACGTACTGAAGGCAGCTGCTGCCTTCCTCTGGGTCCCTTAGTCGGCTCTAAACCCATCCACGGATTAAGTTGCAAGATCGATATTCTTACGCCATGACACCGGCTTAGATTGCCAATACCAATTATTTTCTTGTTATTTTCAACGTGCAGCTATTTGAGGGAACTTAGGAATGGTAACCTAAGTGCCAAACACTGTTTATTTAGAATACTGAACCGATGTTAATACCCTAAAATATATTAATAAATACGATTAATATCTTGGATACTAGCAAGAGGAATAATCTCTAGTAAATTCAACAAGTACAGAGCCCATATTTGTAAAAACGAAAATCTTAGTTTATAGCGGGCAACTCTAACCCTCTGCCTTCTCTTTGTCGTTAGGCGGGGATTCCCCTCGCCGCGCCGTTCGGCTGGGGTGCGCGCGCGACGTCACGTGCGCCATCAGCAGTCGTAAGAAAGTTAAGAAACTACCTAAGAAAGCGCACGTCGTTGTCGTCTTGCCCGCGCACGCGATACGTAATATTTTGTTGTCTATTTGTGAGTCTAAATGGTGTATTATATTATTATTTATTTATTTATTTAAATACTTTATTGCACACATTTAACAAAAGTATACAAAAGGTGGGCTTAATGCCGATGGCATTTTCTACCTGCCAACCACACATGGTAGAAATAAAACAAAAAGGCGTGCTATAATTAAACTAAGCTAGATAAACTACAGCAATTAACAATAAAACTTGCACTATATAATAATACATATAATATATATATATATATATATTTATATATATATAATAGTTACTTACAATGTTTTAATGAAGAAAGGTAGCAACAAAAATCACAAAAAGTTAAAAAGATGGTTGAGTTATCTAACTAGAAGTCGGGTAAAGATTACTTATACATATAATGCTCACGTGTCAACTTTTAAAAAATATCCTTTGATTCGACTTTCCTGATATCATAGGGAAGAGAGTTCCAGAGTCTAACAGCCTCAATAGAAAATGATTTTTCCCGAAAAGATGAGCTATGTGCCGGGGTCTCAGGAGTAGTATTAAACGGTGTAAAGGAGTAAATAGAACGTTCGTTTTTAGCTCAAACCTATCCTATAAGTTTGCAATTTCGTTTTCGTGCAAACGCTGCAAATGTGCAAATGCAAGTGACATAAGAGTTGATTTTGCACGCCAACGAATCAGAAACTTCGACTCTCTTTATCCGAGTAGGATTTGTTACCCCGGTATCGATTCCCTGGCCCCCTGATCCCGTGAGGTACTTACGGGGAAGGTTTGCGCGCCGTACCCACACATGATGTTGACGAGACCCGATGATATACTCGTGGAGTTGATGCAGCACGAGAAGGGAACGCCACACCTGGAATACACAGGTCAATTATATTATTATTTATTTAAGGAGTCTTTACATTTACACTCATAAGTAAATACAGTGTGTCCCACAACCATGGGACATGGAGGGCAAGCACCAGAAATAATAAAGAGGGGAAGTTTTAGTGAAAGGAAACATTCCTTTATTTTATTTTTTAAGTAAAACAGCATTCACTATATTTAGAAAAATTACTTGCCTTATCCGGCAATCGAAACTACTAAAATACAATAAAACCATCGTGTATTTTTTATGGCACCTGTACAAAGTACAATGTGTCGGCTCAGGCCGAAAATTAGGTTCACCTCTTTAGGTAACTTAAATCTAATAAATAAACCAGTTGCGATTTCTAACGGCACCGATTGCAAGAGTCAATCACATGAATCCAATCTGTCTAACGACCGACTCGCTAAGGCTAGGTTTTCAATAGCGATTGGATAGTGGCTGGCAGGAGTAAGTTTTCACTTATCTTGCTCAAAAGTTGTGTTATTATATGCCTAAAAAGTTTTTATTTTTTGTCTGTAATCATCAGCTAATCCAAGACATTCGTCCATGTCCATTCGTCCGTCCAAAGAACATACATTTTATTTGAATTTATATTGAAAATGGAACTGAATGCGCCTTCTTGTTGATGATTGGGTGTTTATTTCAGACAAGAAGTTGAAGAAGGGTGATTCTTCCTCCATGGTAGAATGCGTACTTTAGCGTTGCGCGTAACAAAGACATTATAAAAGTTTTAGGTGAATGGAAGGTGAACGTGGCTTAGGTATTTAAATTAATTGAGAATGTCATAAATCGGAAATTATGACAATAATATGCAAATGGAACAGACGGGGAAATAAGTGATTAATATGAATCTATTGTGGTCGAAATCATGTGAAATGGGGTACCGAGGCTCTCCGGGTTTTTAAAAAGCTATCTGAACGTCTGGTCGAAGCGACGCGTGACCCGAGAGCAGAGGGTATCTGGCGCAGCGCATCAGCATTGCCATACAGCGGGGCAATGCAGCCAGCGTCTTGGGGACGCTTCCGACTGGTATTGATATGGATCAGTTGAGCTACCTGTAGATCTGTTGTTTGCAGCAGTCTGCAGTTAGCTTAATTGTTTCAATTGTAAATACTAGTTCTAATTTGTTTTTAATATTTGATTGTAATTTTCTTTGTTAATAAACGCCATTGTCGTGAAATTATATTTAAAGACTTAAGACAAATTCGTGAAGCACACAAAGTATAAACCTTGTGCATTATTTTACTGAAGGTAAGTTTTAATCGTTTTATTTTCTCTCAATCAAAGTGGAAAGTAGAGTGTTTAACTCGGGCCACAACCACCCATTATGACTCGGTCTTGTCATACTCCCGCTGCGCTCTGGAATATAACAACCTTGTACAAAAAGGGGTGTTTTAGTCCATAGTAAAACAATATACTATTGTATGTCTGGATCATTCACCAGAAAAGTAAAATTATGTTGAGTTCGCAGATTTGCGCCGACATCAAGTCAATTCGGCAAAATGGTAGATGTTAAAGTCACATTTATCAAAATCTACTATATAAAAATAAGTCGGGTTTTCCTTCCTGACGCTATAACTCCAGAACGCACGAACCGATTGCCACGGTTTTGCATTTGTTGGAAAGGTCTCGGGCTCCGTGAGGTTTATATCAAAGAAAATTCAGGAAAAATTTAAAAAGAAAAGCGGGAAAATCTTTTTTCACATACAGCGTCATCTCTGATACATAGCATGTACTACAAACGACTGCTGGCGATTTGGTGACATACAAATCCGTTGATGTTACATAAAACGAAGCCATCTGGTGGCGAAACGGAGTTCGCCGGGTTTGCTAGTATTGAATAAAAAAAACGTCACCTACCGTTCAACAGAGGGCGAGGAGCAGTTGAAATACTCGTTCTTGGACCAATCCATGTAGCCGTCAGCTGTTAAACCGCAACAGTGGAACTGAAATAGAATTATAGTCAATAAATAACGTAGTGTAGGACGCCCTCCGGCCAGGTGGGACAACGATCTGCTAAAGACTGCAGGCAGATGCTGGATGCTGCTGAAGACAGAGCGCTATGGCGCTCATTAGGGGACTAATGAGCGCCCTGTCTAGACCTATGTTCAGCAATGGACTAATATAGGTTGATGCTGATGAAATGAATTATAGCTAGCAAACATGTTCAATCTATACAGGTACCTTCATATTTATTATACAATAATAATCAATAATCATTTATTTCATACATTGCTAGAATTACACCCTAGTAGTCAAGTAAATTTTGTGCTGGAAAATAGTACGAGAACAGCACTATTGTGGTGGTAAAGTTTCGTCCCGGTCTACTGCTCTAGGGAAATTTATAACATTCAACGTCATCATGTGCCTGTACCAGTCCATAGCGTCCTATGGGAGGTACATATATAGAAAACACCCAAAATTGAAACAAATATACGCAGATGGTACAGACTTTTGTCGGCGGGAATCGAACCCGTCACCTCCTGCGTCTCAAACGGACCTTCGCCCGCTGCGCTACTGAGGTCGTCATTAAAGATTATATCGTTTTATAACGACACTGGCTCACAGGCTTTTCAAAAAATTATCTGAGTGCCTGGTCGAAGCGACGCGTGTCCCGAGAGCTTGTGGGTATCTGGCGCAGCGCATCAGCATTGCCATACAGCGGGGCAATGCAGCCAGCGTCTTGGGAACGCTTCCGACTGGTATTGATATGGGATCAGTTGAGATACCTCTAGATTATATGCAACAGTCTGCATTTAACTCAACTGTTTCAATTGTGAATACTTATTCTAATTTGCTTCTATTCATGAATTGTAATTTTCCTTGTTAATAAATTACATGTTACTGACTACAAACAAAACACTTACATCACTCTGAGCGAAATCTATGAAATTCTGTAAATCGGGATCGTCTCTGTACGCGTGGACGACCTGAAATTAAATACAGAAATTCATACAACAATACCACCAAACATAAAGACTATCGCAGTTTTACGCAAACACAAACAAGGTTCGTAGTTAACCCGCTTACATTCGTATTGAACCACCAAACATTATCACAACAAAATTTCAGAAACAGTGCAGTTTATTTTATAGTCGTGTCATCAAATTGAAACTAGATGTCGCCACTAGAAAAGTTTTATCACGCTAAGTGTTCTGGTATTCAAACCAAATTCTGCTAAACTTATTAATATTTAGAATATATGTAGGTAACCTGAACTTAACAAAGTTTCTCCTAGGTTATTTTGTGCATCTTTAATTAGGTATAATATTTCGCTTTTTTTTCTGTAATCATTGTTATATATTAAATTGTACACTTGGCCTAATGTTGTTAACCGAGCTATAATATGGCATGTAGTACATATATGCACTTCTGCCGCGGAGTGGGACCCTGGTGACCGAAAGAAATCGAGTGCACTCGACCATTAACTAAACAGAGCTTGCTCGAATACTCGAAAACAAATGTAGTCTTAATATGTATGTGTTATCCAACTGTGCGTCATAGTGGGATAACACATATTTAGATTATAATAATTTTTCCTCATGGCCAAACCAGTTAGATTATCTAGTTTGGCCATGAGGAAACAGCCCATCGATCTTTAGGTACTTGATATTCTGTAATCTGTTGGACTTCTTTGTCAATGTCTACATGTGTCTGGTCTGTCACTTTTCTGCCAGTGTGGAATGGAGGCGTGGTCATTAAGTCATTAAACTTGCACAAATAATAATTTTCCACACATTACGTAAGCTTACGTCAAAACCCGAAATAATGTTGCTACAAGCAGACTACTGCTCGCAAGACCAATTAAACCGTGGACGTAAGAAAACGCTAACCAACCAATCACGTCAATGAAGACACATTTTTAATAAGTTAGATAATTGTCACAAACTTTATGCGCGTAGTCTGTCAAACATAGGTACAGTGCATTCACAGTTATTTTACCTCTGACAGATGTTTTCTGAGTGTTGGTATAACTGTCGAGTCGTCTTGCAAAGCTTACAGGTATGTAAAAAAGGGTTACCCGTCTTAAACATTTTACCCAATTAAACTGGAAACTAGAATGTTGATCTGTTGTTTATTATTCATTGATATAATATTATTGGTACTTACATATTATGTTAATCGAATATTGGTACAACTGTACTGATTTTGCATGGAGATAAATATTTTATCAAAAACATTACTTCCAAAATACCTGATTAAATATTTAAGAAATATCGTATTATATGTACCATTATCACACAAAGTGTAATACTAAATCGGCATAGTTAAGTAATATTAGCAATACTGTTTTTTACATTTCGTTTAAGGGAGTCATAGAAGTTATATATGGCAATATAACGCTCAGATTGCCAACCTAACAGCTAGAGGTAAAACAACTGTGAATGCTCTGTACGAACATTTCTACACAAAATAAAATGAAATATTCCAGCTCTATGCAATTAAATAAAAAAATGCAAAAATGCTAAAGTTGTAAAGGAGTCTTGCAAATGCATTGATTGCATTTATGAAAATTCTAACTTCTGTGATGAGTTGAACAAGATTCGAGAATAATTTTACGACAAAATACAATCACTTGATTGTACATAATTGATAGCTCTTGATTTTGTCACATCACAATTTTATTTTACCAAAAAGTGGCAGCTCACTAAGTGTCAAAGATGGAATCTAATTAATAGTAGTACATAAAGTGGTGAAATTAGCGTTCCCTCCTAGTTATCGAAAGTTCAGCGCTTTCTGGAGTCGAGCTGGTTAAGCGGTTTTAGAAATGGTGTGGTTTAAGGGTTTCTGTGGTTTAGTGTACACGGGGTTTCGCAGTCTTTACCTGTATAGCTCTTTTAGTCGGTGACTGTACGTGGATCATAATCTCTACTATTGCTTACCTTTTCTGTAAAACTAAGCTCGAGCAACGGTTGCAGCGAGCGCGGGAACACGAACCCGCACACCGCTCCGCCCATCTCCACTAGAAACAGCACCAATAGACATAGGGAGTACTGTGGAACAAACATAAATTAGTGTTGTGTTATTTATTTCCTGTTGTTATTTAAATAAATAAATAATGCTGGACAATCCACACTGCACGGTTATAATTAGACCTTTCAAGGAAAGTCATATTATGGCCAATCGATCGAAACAAATGGATTCAACTAGTATTAAGTGCAATTACTTTTATCTACTTCTTTTTATCTCCTGGTTGCCTGCAAGAGAAGACTTCTAAGCGATAAGGCCGCCCATTGTACTTATGCTATCCGAGAGGAGTAAATTGAAAAACAGCGCTGCTCGCATATAAAGTAAATTCAGCATTTTGCTGCTTGCATTGCAGCAAAATGCTGAATTTACTCCTTTTGCCTTAATTTTTTGTGTTTCATTTAAATAAGTTTGTGTAATTTTATTGTGTATATTTGTTTTAAATTAAGGCAACAATTTTTTTTCTATTCTATCAATATGTCTTTTGTACTTGTGTAATTATAGAGTAGACAATACACAAGTACAAAAAACATGTGTATTTCCTATCTCAAACTATAACAATAAAATGAACTATAAGACATTTTGTAAGGAGAAAATAAATGAATTGATCAATTTCATTTATATTATATATTTGTTGTAGTTACGTACAATGAAGCATTTTTGTGTTGACATATAAATGCTGCAGGAGATGCTGGACGCAGCTAGCTGACAGGGCGCTATGGCGCTCATTAGGGGAGGCCTATGTCCAGCAGTGGACTAATTTAGGCAGATGACCACGAAATATATCTAGATAGAAGCAAAGAATTCGCCGATTTGTATTGAAACCAAGCGTGTAACATTTTGCGTAGGTACTTTGACGTCAGACTGAGGTTCGCGGCGAGCAAAGAGGCTTTCCGGCGTCTCTTTTCGGCACGCGAGGTAAATAAACTTTTTGATTCTATCTAGATATATTTCTGTACAGATGACGATGATATACTTACGAATTTGAGCAAGCACGTGTTTTCCCTCAAGGCGCCGACGCAGCCCGCGAAACTGACGACGAAGACCACGCCACCCAGAATCGCGATCAGCAGACTTATGTTCAGCATTACGTCGTATACTGTGTCCAGCTGAAACACAGTTTGTATGAGTAAAGTAAATAGATTCTTCTTCTTTTTTTTTTGGTTGGTGTTTATGGATTGGACCAACTCATTAATTTCTTGATAACAAGTGTGTGTTATAACAATTTTTAAAAATGTTACAACATCTCTCGATCTAGGTACTTAAGCGCAGAGTTTATATTAGTCAAGTTTTTATACTTTATGCTAGTTTTATGGTATATATTACTATGGACTGTAGAATAACTTAAATAAGATCTGTAACTTTTCTATAGTCTAAAATAAATTAATTTATTATTATTATTCATACAAAACCAAAACGACCTTAATGCGTAAAAGTATATTCTGCTCAGCACCTTTCGCCGATAATAAACTGCCAGAGTCTATAAGATAATTACCTTGTGCGTTGTTTCGGAGAAAGGTGACAGGTTTATTGACAAAAATATTCTATTACTCTTAATGAATTTATGACCGATACATTTTAAGTAGGTATATAACATTGACTTTTTTTAATGATTGTATTATTATTATTTCTTTATGTGTCTGTGAATTTTATGTATTATTTTCTGTAGAATTGTATCAGTTATTATTGTAAATTATAAGACATTGCACGCCCAATAGGGCAGAATACATTGTGACATTCCATTAGATTATAACAACCTTTATAACATGTATTTCATGCAATAAATTTGATTGATTGATTGATTGATTGAATATTAGTATGTACGTTCATGAAACAAGACTTATGTGACCTCACCTTGATAAGCCCTGTAGCTTGCCATTTATCAATAAATGCATAAAGGCCCACCGCTACCAGTAAACTGCCAAAGAGCTGAAACAGAAAACATTATTTTAAACTATCAATTATCTAAGGCTTTGTTGTCTAATCTCTTCTGCCTCATGTAAGGACCACCTGTAATGATAATGAAATAAATAATGCTGGACAATAAAAGCGCGCTTCTACAATAAAACTCCTAGTGAGTTGCAAAAATTATCAGTAAATAAATTCAAAGAAATTGTCAAAACCTTCTTGTGTAAAAAGGCCTACTATAAAATATCAGATTATTTAGAGGATAAAAAAACTTTTTGGGACGGGATTTGCTTTAACTCGAAAAATAACAACTAACAGGCTAAAGGTTTCTTCGTCGCTTCTTTACTTTAGTCTACATACCGAAGCGACTGAAATCAAAAATATCACTTTTTTTCCGTGTCAGTGTTTAATTATTAAGAATTTGACCTTTTTTAAGTGTACATTTATTGTATTTATGGAAATAAAGAGTTTTTGACTTTGACTTTGGACAATCCACACAGAATCATCTAGCCCCAAGCTAAGCAGAGCTTGTGTTATGGATACTAGATGACTGATAAACTTAATTCAATACATAACATAGATAGATATTTTTTTATTATACATAGAAAATACCCAGAACACCCGAAACAAATATTTGCAAATCATACAAACATTTGTCCCAAGGCCCGGAACCGGCCCCCAAAATCACCTGCGTCGCAGATGGACCTTCGCCTGACTCACCTCATTGAATGTCAGGTAAGTTAAATGTTAATCAATTGTAAGTTACTATTCTTTGATTACAATTTTCTTTGATAATAAAATAAATAAAATCAATATAATAATCTATAAATAATATTAATATATATATATAAATAATATTAATATATCTATAAATAATATTAATCTATCTATAATAATAATATAATAATCTTTGATAATAAATAGATCTTAAAGGACTTCTTAAAACTGGGACTGCACTGGTTTTGACTTATTTGTCAAACAAATTTTTAAAGAGCCTTTGAATTTTAGTCAGCTTTATATTTTGCCTATATAATAAGCAATGTTGTTAGCTAATTTGTTTTACTAATGCTTGGTTTAGGCTGAAACTTTGCACATAAGATGAGACCTGCTTACTATATACATTATGTAGGTACATTGTTGTAGCTAACTAAAAATGCCATAAAAAATTGCTTTCAATTTATTTTGATATTGTATTGTACATAAACAAACCATAACAAATTGCTATCAAAGGAAGTGGCAGATAAAAATAGATATGAAGACCTACCTATAAAATTTGTGATACTATTACAACCTATCTAATTTCCCCAACAATGGGAACAACACAACCAAAATTCGAAACAGGCAAACGGATGTGGTCACAGCTTTGAAATAACCCATTACCATTTAGCTGTAAACAATGAAATGATTCATCCCGTAGTTAATTCTACACCCAAAGTACATGCACAGATTCTTGGTCTGTAAACAGTTTTCTGACACAGATATTACATTTTTTTACCAAATATCTGGTAAAACACGAAGTTGTGTAGGTATTTTCTCAAAGATTACAGTAATTTTACTCACCCAAAATATAAAGTTCAACACAAAAATCATGTACTTCACACAGCCACTAACGTAGGTAAAATTTGGTCCTCTCCTGCGATGCATTCTGATTTGTTGATCCATTTTTGTGTATGAGTAATAACTGGAGGTTTCCTAATAGTTTACATTGATGAAAACGCTAGTTTTCAAGCAATTGTTGAGATTTTTCTCCAAAACAACTCGAAAATCTTAACACAAGAGCAACCATCACTCTCTAACCAATCCAATCCAACCAAAAGTCCAACTCCGAAACCAAACCATAGTAGTAGGTAGATTTGACAGTTACTTGACATTGACGTGACAGTAATATGTTGAGACAAATTCAATAACTTGAAAATCATGGACATAAAAAGCAACCTCTAGCTTGAAAATAGTCGAATTGCAGTTAGAAAGTTATTGAACGTTGGGAGGCGTGCGCGAAGGGGTTCGGTAACGGACGAAAAAAATCACCCTCCCTCCTGACTGAAAATGAATATCACTGAAAAAATCAAATTTACCTAGGTATTCACATTTATGGTAACTTAGTACATAAATCAAACCAACCGACATTTTTTATTAAATGTAACATTGCGTAAAAGCACATGTACTACTTTGTAAACATCACGTCGTCGGTATGTAGCTAAGTATGTATCTACTTAGCATGAATTTTATTAATCAGTGTTTCGAGACTAGGGCTTGGAACTCGTACTAATTTTCAGTTCTGGAGTCGAGTTTCAATGCCAGAACTCCGGAGTTGAAATGCTGAAAAGTCAAAAAATAATGAATTCATTAAAAAAGTAAATATAAATAAATAATGCTGGACAATCCACACAGCATCATCTAGCCCCAAAGTAAGCAGAGCTTGTGTTGTGGTAGGTATAGATAGTGAATTTGATTTGATTATTTGTATCCAAATTATTGTTTTAGTTTGTTAAGTAGGAAATAAATTTAACCAAATAGAAAAAAAATATTAATTTTTTTTTGTTATTCTTAGAAAAGTTAAAGCATCGAGGTTGTCGTCAGACAGCGACCTTCTCACACGATTACATTTAGATGTATAAGACTGTGGCGGCTGAAAACGGTAGCTCTGCTTCAACACTTTTGTCGGTATAAACACACGAAATAGGACGAAACACGGCCACTAAGTATTCCTGTTATAATGCTGCTTTACATACAATGAAATCAGTTTTATGCTATTTACTCCTGAGCTCCCTGACTCTAGGCATAAAGTGCAATAGAATAATGATTGCTTACATTAAATTTAATAGAGCTATCGACCTGCATATTTAAATTTAGGCAAAAAATTAGGTCTGCTATGTCCGACCCGTTCCATACAACCAACGCACTGTGCGCCGACCGCCGCCGCCGCCGCCGCAGGCCGCGGTCGCGGGAAATATTAGGTCCTTACATATGAAATTGGCGTTTTTCGTACTGGCCACTTTAATCACAAATTTCTCCTCTTTGGTAAGGAATTCCAAATTCAAATTTGTACAGCTATAGACTCATGTATTTGTGCTTCGATGATCGTCATTCATTTGTTTTTTTTCTTCTGTTTTTTTCTGTTTGCGTCACTCATTTTACAAAATGGAAAACTTAAAATATCGCATTATTTACGAGTACGAGTTCCGCCGTGGCACTAGTGCTGCGGAAACAACTCGAAGGGTGAATGATGTGTATGGCGGTCGTGTTGCAAAAGAAAACACAGTTCGTTTTTGGTTCCAACGTTTTCGTTCTGGAAATTTTGACCTGCAGAACAAGCCCCGTGGACGGCCTGAGACTCAAGTTGATAATGAAGAGTTGAAGGCTATTGTGGAAGCGGATCCATCGCAAACCACGTCCGAGTTAGCTGCAGGCTGCGATGTTAGTGATAAAACTGTTTTAATTCACTTGAAGCAAATTGGGAAGATTAAAAAGCTTGAAAGGTGGGTACCTCACGAATTGACTGAAGCAAACCGGCAAACGCGCGTCGACTGCTGCGTTACATTACTAAACCGGCACAATAATGAAGGTATTTTAAACCGAATCATTACCTGTGATGAAAAATGGGTTCTTTACGATAATCGGAAGCGCTCAGCGCAATGGTTGGATCCTGGCCAGTCAGCCAAATCCTGCCCCAAGCGAAAATTAACCCCAAAAAAGTTACATGTAAGCGTTTGGTGGACTAGTGCCGGTATTGTTCATTACAGTTTTCTCAAATCTGGCCAGACTATTACGGCTGATGTCTATTGTCAGCAATTGCAAACCATGATGGAAAAGCTAGCGGCTAAACAACCTAGGCTGGTCAATCGCTCCACGCCACTGCTGCTTCACGACAACGCTAGACCACACACTGCGCAACAGACGGCTACTAAATTAGAAGAGCTTCAATTGGAAAGTCTAAGACATCCTCCGTACTCCCCGGACCTTGCTCCAACAGATTACCATTTTTTTCGAAATTTGGATAACTTCTTGCAAGGGAAAAAATTCAACTCCGATGGGGCAGTCCAAATCGCCTTCAAAGATTTTATTGATTCCCGTCCGACTGGTTTTTTTAGTAAAGGGATCAATGAACTACCTATAAGATGGCAAAAGTGCATAGAAAATAATGGTTCATACTTTGATTAATTAAATATATTATATTAAAAAATATTCGACTTTTTGTTCCTCCCATACAAAACGCCAATTTCATATGTAAGGACCTAATAGATGCAGGTACGAATTAAAGAAATTCTGCGAATGTGCCGCGTTTCAGGCCGATTACATTTGCATAATAATTTCAAAAGTAAACTCCAGTTTTAGAAACGATGCTGAAATCTTTCGAAACTCCGGAGTTACACCAAAACCGGAGCTCCGGAGTCCAAGCCCTACATCACAAATCACATCACATCAGACATCCATCACTCACAGATTTGTATATAGCAACATCATCATTCTTCTTCTTGTCAGATGGCTTCTGCTTCTTCTTCATCATTCACCTTTTTGTACAAAAGATGGCGCAATTATTTGAACAATTTATCGTTATCAAATTCATTCAACACAACACGCTATCGCTCTAACAACCATGATTAACGATTAGATACAAGATCAAAGTGCAATTATACGACGACTGTGCGTTATTAGATGACTTTGTTTATAACCGATAGTTGCAAGTAGGTAGATAATTCAAATAAGAGTTTCGGGTTATGTGAACAGAATTGTGAGCTAGTACTCTCAAAGAAAACATGAAAATTGTGTTATTTCTCGCTCTCAGGTAAGTTATTATTTTACCATGCCTCCACCAATGACCACCAGGTACCTTGTAAGTATTGTGTTCTCTTTGACCACCAGCCTCATGAAAATCGAGAGAAAGCACACTGAACATCTTGTTACTTTTGAAGTTTGAACCTTGGTAAGAAAATTTAGAATCAGAATCCGTTGAGTACATAATGTATATCTATACCTAACACCAAAAGATCTGGTTAGTTTGATTTAATAGTCTTTATTTATTTATTAATAAAGGTTTACCAACCACATACATATCAATCATTTAGAACAAACTTATAATTAGGTTCTGTTCTGATAAGCATGTTACTAACAGCTAACAGGTAAACACGACATTTGTAAGAATGACCTTCACAAATCTACTTAAAATTATATAAACTGAATTTTTATTTTTAATGAATCTACATAATAAAAATAAACTATCTGAGAATAAACTATACAAAATAACATTGTTATTAACAATAAGACCAACTATATTATGTATGACTACTTAACTATATTTAATCAGGCGGGTCCTCTAGAGGATATCGGAAATGGTCCAGCAATTTACTTTTAAATTTTGTAGCACTATCATTGAAAATGTCTATGTCTATCTTTGTGTTCATAAAATTGTATTGGTTACACAATCTCACAGTCGGAGCCTGCAGGCCAGTATTGGTATGACAGAAAGGAGTGCTTAGAATTTTTGAAATAGAGCATCTAGGAATTCTAGTGGGAACTGCTAACCCGACGTTCATGGTTAATGAGGAACAGTCAATTGTACTGTTTATAACTTTATGGAGGAATGATAGTTCGAGTATCTTACGGCGACAGTAAAGGGAATCTATTTCAAAGTAATCTTAACGCTTTATAAACGGACATTATTAATCCATAAACTGTTGAAAAGAATTAAACTTTATGAAACTCAAAAAAAAAGTGAGCTGTCTGTCTATAAAAAATAATCTTGCAGAATATTAACGAGTGCCAATGGATGGACGGACACAAAGATCCGGAGTTTCCCTCCAGGATTCATGTTTGGAGTGGCCACTGCTGCTTACCAGGTCGAAGGTGCTTGGAATGAAGATGGTAAATAATAATAGATTTAATAAGATAATAATAAGAAGATAAGATAATAATAAGATTTATCTGATAGGTACCTAATGTGTTCTTTTCCAGTTTTGTTCATTTACTATTTCACATTTACTATAGTCAGATAGTCTGTAACCTACTTACAAGTAGGTATGTTAGTATTGTATGAACTAGTCTCTGGTAGCATATGTCTAGTCTAATCTATAAAGTAGGTACTAGAGAGCCAGGAAAGACTTTCCTAATTATTGAAGTTTACAAACTTGATTACAACTTTAATTACAAAGAGTCTTGATGAATTTTGAATGATTAATTGTAATTAGCTTTTAAATTGTTTGCATGCCATCTCTCCACCTACTTTGCATACCTTAACCGGTCAATTATGTTGTTTCACTCTATTATATTTTTGTCATCTTTTGTACACATGTTTTCTGGCAAATAAATATCTTTGAATCTTTTGAGCGACCGGTTGATTCCAGTTCAGTTCTGAGTCTGCACCAGCGTTGATTTAAATGCAGCACCTTTTGCTTTTGTGAAGTTTGAATTTTTGAACACCACTTATGCATGAAAATTCTATACGATAGGAAGTTAAATACACAGAAAATTTTTGTATCTAAATTGTTCTATTGTTGCGGCGAGTGCAATCGGTTCAAGATACCAGCTTCTGCACTCAATCGCCAAGACAAGGGTCAGTGCAGGCAATGCTAAGCTTCGGGGTTGCGATCTCAAAGCTTCAACTCGGTGCTCTACACGTGGCACTCGGCAAACCCGGTCTGCGTCTGCTGTCCGGTGACGTGGTCGAGGGGCGTGAAGTAGCAGCTGTGTAACCAGCCACCCAGCGCTGTAGTGGAATTTAACCTAGCTACCGGCGTATATAATAAGAATAGATAGATAGATAATTCTCTATTCACAGAAACTTATATATAAAACAGTATGGTACAGAAGATAAAAGAATTGGCGGCCTTATCGCTTAAATAATTTTTTTCCAGGCAACCAAAGCTTAAAAGAGACTACAAAAGATGGCGGAGCTAATTACAAATATAAAAGTAATACAAACTATAACAAACTAAAATAATCCTAATACCTACCAAATAGAAATATACTTAAACTAATACATAACAACAAATACAATAGTGACTTTGAGAGACATACTAATTACTAACTTAAATAATATGTGTAAACTTTTCGTTTAAGGAAAAGGTAGGCTTTTTTTTAAGGAATCCCTTATTATGCAGTGAAAGTCCAACCTTCCAATGATATGTGTTTATTTCCGCACACACAAACACAACACTAAAGCACTACCACACACTAGAAAATTTTAGTACCTGAAATTACAAAGAAACAAGTAGAATAATTGCATAAAGGCTACCTCCACCTCCACAGTCTATCTAATGTCTATATTGATATATGTTTGTACGTATTGGTATATGTCTATATTGGTCCCCACTGCTGGACCCAGGCCTTCCCCTGATAAGCGCGTTGTTGGCTTATATCTCACGGGGGTAATCCCCACGCTCGGCATGCGGTTTGGGGATCGCAATTCGGTGGTAGAATTGTTCTGCAGGGGGCGCTGCTGCCCACCCCCGGTAGATATCCCTTAGCCACCTCTTACAACACCCGCGGGAAGAGTTGGGTGGTGCAAATTCTAAGCCGGCACCACACAGCTTAAATAAAGGCTTATAGGCTTGTGTGCCCTCAAATATAGGCAGCTACATGCTGCAAGTACAGCAGTGTAGGTACAGCAGTGTAGGTACCTACATCATCATCAGCCTATAATAGTCCACTGCTGGACATATGCCTCCCCTAATGAGCGTCATAGCGCCCTGTCTTCAGCTTGCCGCATCCAGCATCTGCCTGCAGTCTTTCGCAGGTTGTCAACCCACCCACCAAACGCTAGAGGGCGACCTACACTACGTATGCCGAGTAGCGTTCTCCATTCAAAAACACGTTTATCCCAGTGGTTGTGGGTTCTTCGCGCCTTGCTAATTCTTTGAGCCATGTCGATAACTTTTTACTTACAGATAAAGGAGAAAGTATATGGGACAGATACCTCCACAGCCACCCGGAGGTGATAGTGGATGGTGGGAACGGAGATGAGGCTACTGACTCGTACCACCATGCACTGAGAGACGTGGAGATGCTCCGGGAACTAGGGGTTGACTTCCATAGGTTTTCAATATCATGGCCGAGGGTGCTGCCTACAGGTGAGGGCTGTAGGAAAATACATTTCATAATCAGTCAAGGCTACTCTATGGCTGGACATAGGGTGTCCTAAGTTTGCGCCATAGCCATCTCAGCTTCCTCCATTACTAATACCTATTATAAAAGTAAAAGTTATTCTGTCTGTCCGTTACCTTTCACGCTTAAAAACGGCAGAACCGATCTTAGCGAAATTCGGCAGGGAGGTAGACGGTATTCCAAGGACGGACGAGGGCTACATTTTATTTTTGTATTCTTGTATAAAAAATACTAAATACATAATTAAGTTTGGTTGTCAAACTATGCTTAGATCTCAATACTCACGGGATCCACGTGGTAAAAAACTCGAATTACCTACGTAAAATTTTACATTTTTTCTTTGGCATGAATGTGAAAACACGATAGAGAAAAAAAATTACGATAAAAAAAATATGAAACTGCACTGTTGGTCGAGATCTCAGAAACCCTGCGGTCTATTGCAATGACTTATGTTTTGATTCGTAGGTTATTACTAATTATTTGGTTCCTTGAACCAGTTTCTTCATAGGTTGTGTAGTTTTTTGTAGGTAAATAAGCAAAAACTTGTTTTTTGCGCTTACGCCATTCCAAAAACGTATGATTTGTCCCGCTTCTATGAACACGAAATCCTATGCCTATCGTTGTCACAAAATAAAATCTGTTGCCATGCCCACAACAGGGTGCATGAATATTAACAAAACTCTATAATATTTTAGTTAACAGCGCTTAAGCCTTCCATGCGCAGTTTGACTCAAAAACAGTACTTTTCAAACCCGTTAATATCATGAACCACTTATCTTACACTATATGTTAATCTATGTATATCTTCTATATACTTATGTAAAAGAAAGTCTGTTAGTTACACTATTTATAACTCAAGAACGGCTGATCGGATTTCGGTGAAATTCGGCAGCGAGGTAGATGGTATCCCGGGGCCGGACATATGCTACCTTTTATTCCGGAAAAAAGCGTGCGAAGACGCTGGCTGCAGCTAGTTATTGATAATAATTTTAGGAAATTTCGTTGTCTAAATAGTTATGAAAATATTTCGATTAATATAGTATATACGCGTTCTATCAAGGTAACTTGTTAGAGGTTTTCTTAATTTTTGTTTCAGCATCAGTTTCAAAGCTCAAAATATTATGATAATACTGATATATCTAATTAACAAAAAATAATAACCAATCAATAAGATCATTGGGAAAATAGTTAGTTAAAAAGATGTTTGGTTGTGTTATCTTACTGTGAGAAATTCAAATTCAAAAAAATTTGAATTATTACGAATTTTAAATGATTTTTTCACCGATATACCATAATTTATTTAATATAACAATAGCTTACCAATAAAGTAGCGCATATTCTTTAAAATCATACATTTAAGATTTTAATTATTTTGTTGTTATTATTCTTCTGTATATATTTTAAAACTACGTTAAAACGCTGCGCGCAAATCATTTCAAGTCAGTCCCACACACATCGCGCGCTAGGCGTAAACGCTCATATACATAAGCAATAGAGTATTGAATAGGTACTGAATAGAGATTGTTTTGCTTGTCAACAAGTCAGAAACTTCAATTTTCGTTTTCTGAGTAGACCCTCTGGTAAGGTAATTAATGGTTTCTTTAACAACGGGTGTAAGCAGTTTCATACATGTGTGATCAAACTAAATAAGGCTCAAATTATAACTAGATGTCGCCACTAGAAAAATTAGATTGTGCCTTCGAAGTGTTCCGGGCTTTTAACAACTAGGTACCAAACCGAATTTTTTGCGTCAAAGAAAATAATATTATTCCGGAATGTGAACATAGATGAATACTATTTAACGGAATTTGAAGTCGGTTTATAGTTTTTTAAAACGCCAAATTATATTTTAATTAATGCAGATGTCGCGGTCGCGATAGCCCTTCAAAACCTTATTTGATCCTTAATTTTTATGTTCCAGGCTTCCCCAACAAAATAAACGAAAAAGCACTAAAATACTACGACACCTTGATCCAAGAACTGCTAAAGCACAACATTCAGCCCATGATCACCCTGTACCACTTCGACTTACCTCAAACACTGCAAGATCTGGGGGGTTGGGCGAACCCTCTATCCATAACCTGGTTCGAGGACTACGCTAAAATAATCTTTAACAGGTTAACTGCGAAACTAGTTTGTGTTCCAAGAACACCAACGTTTCATATCATAATAATGGCGGCCACGCGTGAAAAAACAAACTTGTGTGGCTATAAATAAATTCTTTATTATTTTATTCTGATGCCATTTGACTCCAAAACGACATTTGATTCAACGTTTGTTTTATCGTGGGTTCATAGCAAATGGCTTACAATGTACGCAAAACCACATAACACTGTACACTAACCAAACTCGATGTAGAATGTTTGTAAACATACCACTTATACTTAACCTAAAATTCCCTCTGTTGCCGCGTCTTATTATACGAAACCCGTCGATTAGAGATATTTCAATAAATACCTATTGCTTACAATTTTATCTGAAACGCGACGCCAAGCAAGTGAGTTTTAGTTATTGGTGTCGTGGTTTGTTTCCAATCATTCTACATCGAGTTTGGCTAGTGTATACTAGCCAAATTCGATGTAGAATAATTGTTTGTCTGTATAAAGGCAGAAATCACAAAAAAATGTTTTTTTTTATAACGTCCCTTACCAACTTAACAAGGAACTCGAAGGGAGCATCTAGAACCGCACTCACCCTGATGAAGTCCCACATCACAGAATGACACATTGGTGTTCTTCCAAAACAAACTAGGCTCGTAGTTAACCCGCTACATACATAACGAATTAACCAAACTACATAAGTTTTTATTGTAAAATCTTTTACAGATATGCAGATAAGGTTCAGTATTGGATAACGATTAACCAACCTAATTCGGTGTGTATCGAAGGGTACGGCGATACTGTGATGGCTCCAGCAGTGAACTCTAAAGGAGTCGGGGAGTACTTGTGTGTTAAAAATGTGCTTTTGGCGCATGCGAGGGTGTATAAATTGTATGCGAAGGAGTTCAAGGAGAAGTTTAAAGGTGAGTTGATTCTGATAATACTTACTATATACTAGCCGATGTAGAATTCATTATGAATGTGAGAGGGTTAACTACGAAGCTAGTTTGTGTTGGAAGTACACCAACGTTTCATCCCTTAACGAGGGACTTATTCAGTGTGTTCTTCCAACTAGGTTCGTAGTTAACCCGCTTAGATTCATAATGAATTCGTCAAACTACTTAATTTTTTATCGATGTAGAATATTTGAAACAAACCGTCCATACTTAACCTAAAATTCACTTTGTTGCCGCGTCTTTTTATACGCAATTTACATTACTTGTCGATTTGATGTCATTCAATAAATATTGCTTACAATTATATCTGTAACTCGACGCCAAGCAAGTCAGTTTTAGTTTCTAGGGCTCCGTACCCGAAGGGTGAAAACGGAACCCTATTACTAAGCCTCCGCTGTCCGTCCGTCTGTCAGAGGGCTCTATCTCATGAACCGTAAGAGGTAGACTGTTCATATTTTTAGAGAATGTGTATTTCACTTGCCGATATAACAACAAATACTAAAAATATAATAAAGTTGAAAATTTAAAGGGGTCTCTAAACAAGTGAAGAACAGATGTTCTTTGAAAAAGTTGCCTGATTTTTACGGTAAGTAACCCTTCGTGTGCGAGTCAAGTCACACTTGGCGGTTTATTCTCTATTATTCCTCATTAGATGACCTGCCCATCTCCATTATAGTTTTCTTATGTGGTATGTTACATCTGTTGTTATTGTTTATTTTCTTAATGTTTATATTATAAAATACTATATATTTTTTCAGGGTCTGTCGGTATCTCCATGGCTGTAAACTGGATTGACCCAATGGATCTAAAATCTGAGGAAGATAAACAAGCAGCTGAGATAGGCCGGGCTTTCTCAGTAAGTACCTGATCTAACCCCCCCCCCCCCCACTCGGTACCTGGTTGATACATAGTAGGCTGCCTCGTTCATCTACCGCTGTAATAAGGTCCCGGGTCCAAATCCCGGATCGGGCCAATATTTGGTATTGAGATTTTTCTGGCAAGAAAAATTCACAATAGCAGCCAGGAGTCAGGAACTAGGCGGTGTTACACTTACACCCTCGTGCCTCGAAATGCAAGTTAATCCATGTTCGGCCATGTGGTTTGACGACCTGTGAAAGACTGCAGACAGATACTGGATGCGGCAAGCCGAACACATGGCGCTATGGCGCTCATTAGGGGAGGCCTATGTCCAGCAGACTAATATAAGGTTGCCTGGAAGAGATCGCTCAAAGCGATAAGGCCGCCCTTTGTGCTTCCTTATTTCTCAGTATTTTCTTCTGTATTATATTTTGTGTTTGTGTGGTACAACAACGAGTTATCTATCTATCTATAAGTTGATGATGATGACACAAAAGCGAGCTTGCAACCAATTGTTTTTTTTCATAATATGCATCTCTTACCCGAGTTTTAAAGTATATTCGTCGGTGGTTTTTGTAAAATCCGCTTGTTTACAGATAGATTTCTACCTCCACCCGATATGGTCCAAGCAGGGCGACTTCCCCGCCCTCGTCAAAGACACCATCGCCAAGAAGAGTAAAGCACAGGGATTCACCAAGTCTAGGCTGCCTGCTTTGACTGCTGAAGAGATCAAAATGTTGAAAGGTAAATAAACTACCTAAATCATCTATCTGATATCCGTCGCCTCCCCCGTATATAACTAGAACCTTACAAAAATGACACTCGAAATTGTCTCCGAAATTGTTTGACGCAGACTGTTTGCGGCAGGCGCGTGACAAGTTATGTATGTGCATACGGATGAAGAGATCAGTGGAGTTTAATTTATTTTATTTTAATTATAAGTAGGTACCTGAAAATAATAAACGCTGTTTTATAGGAACAATCTGATTATCATACCGTTACCCAGTACTTATAATTAAATTAATTTGATTCCTTCTAATTAATGATAAGGTTTAAAAAATATTTTATTTCGGACAACAATTAGTTAGGTATGTTGTACAAATAGTAAGCGTAGTCACAGAAATGTTTCTGTGTATTTAATACTAAACAAATATAAAAAAACAAGAAAAGAAAAATTTTCAAAATCAAAATAAGTAGCTACTACTTTATAAATGTTTGAACTAGTAATAATCGCAAACTTGTATTTTTATTAAATAAAAATAAACGCAAGAACACATACAATAATAATAAATATAAAAACAATAGCCTCTCTTTTCATGAATTTAGAACGAAGTCAAAATCGTGACATAGGCAAACTAAATAATAATTTTCAAGGCTGATTTGTTGAGGATAGGGCTAATAGCACATTATAGTGGTAAAAAATCCATTAAGACTGCTGAAAATAGGAAATCCCGTCCTTTTTTGTGTCTTGGTTGTGTGATTTTTGCAATTTTGCTAGGCATGCTTCCTGTCCGAGCGCTAAAATGACACTAGTTGAAAAAGTAGCCCAACAAGTCAAATGGTTTCTCTTTTACAGACGGTTAGGTGCGCATTGTAAATCTATGGGGGCGATATCTATGAGGGCGGATACCTTGATCGGTGACCTAAATACATAAAATAAGCTACGACCCTAAGAGGGCGCGTTGCGCGCCATTTTGTGAAAAGAATAGGCATAGGATTTTGCGTTCATAGGAGCGGGACAGAGCATACGTTTTAGAACAACGTAAGCGCAAAAATCAAAGTTTTGTTTATTTACAAGAAAACTACACCACTTATGAAGAAACTGGTTCAAGTAACCAAATAATTAGTAATAAAATAACCTACGAATCAAAACATAAATCATTTCAATAGACCACGGGTTTCCTGAGATCTTTACCAAATTATGTGCGAAACAGTGCACTTTCATGAATTTTTGTTCATCGTAGTTTATTTTCTTATCATGTTTCCACTTTCAAAAAACCAAAGAAAAAGTTTAGAATTGTATTTAATTCAAGTTTTTTACCACGGAGATCCCGTGAGTACTGGGCTCGCCTCTTATAATTCACACTAATATTATAAAGGTAAAAGTGAATGGCATGGATGAATGGATGGATGGATGTCTGGGTGGATGTAATATCTGTTACTTCTTAACGCCAAAACGACTGTATGGATGGGGATGAAATTTGCATAGATAGTATGTGTTATCTGGAATAAAACATAGCCTACTTTTTATCCCAAAAATCAGTACCCGTGGGGTAGAAATAACTCTTATACGTTTCCATAGAAACAGTTGCGTGCGAAAACGCGGGCAGAAAATAGTTATGCAGAAAAATAAGGAATTAGTCACTCGAAAAAATTACAACAATAAATTAGTGCTTCGATATCACAGAATTTTTCTTATTCTCACAACATTTTCAACCCACAGGCTCAGCAGATTTCCTAGGCATGAACCACTACACCACATTCCTTACTAGTCCTGCTAACGAAGAGTTGGAAGCACCTTCCTTCGCAGACGACGTAGGCCTGCGCTACAGTCAAGGGCCGGAGTGGAAGCGGGCCAAGTCTAGCTGGTTGAGGGTATGCCACGTTGTATTATTAGTGGGTCTCACCACTAGCCTCCATTATACGTGTACGCTGGAGGTCACATTATCGATGACAGATTAAGGCCAAATGATTTTCGCCATTTTGGCGCTGTGCGTTTACGTGAGCGAGGTGGCCGTCCATGGAACTAATGTTACTGAAGTTACTAAACTTTGCCCACATGTCACTCGCTATCTATTTACTCAATATCCTGTCCGAAAACAGCGTGGATATATTTCATCAAAACCTGCCGAAAGTGATGGAAATGGCACAGCTCGTGATAGAAACAAAATGTATTTTAGAGTAGTTTATTACTTTTATTTACCTATATTTATAAGTTAAGTACCTACGTAGTCTAGCATTGCCTTAGGGTTAAAAAAGGAAATCTGTTATGATGTTGTGATAAATAAATAAAAAACCCATCGTCGATAAAAAAAGTGTATGCCATCTTGTTTGACTCGTTATAGTGAAGAACGCTCAGCTACACTGCTGGCAGATGCAGGATGCGGCTGAAGAGAGGACGCTATGGAGCTCATCAGGGGTGGCCGTTGTCCAACAGTGGACTAATATAGTCTGAGAAAATTATCTGTCCGACTCACTGACACTAGCCTAGCCCAAATATACACAGCTAGCTGCAACGGCGCTAGGCTGCGATGGAAGGTCAAAGTTTTTCGACTCCTACGTCACTTGACCTTGTGGCGCAATTGGTTAACGATTCCTGTACTGAGGGAAGGATGCGGGTTCAAGTCCCGTTGAAGTAGATTTTTTTTTGATATATTATTTGATTTTTTATTGTATCTGTACTATAACTAAACCTATATAACTTTCCAGCAAAAAATATCCAAAAAAAAAACATACAACACTACATAAAGAGGCGCGCTCTCTTTCATTTCACTTTTTTCTCTTCTCCTTCGACCGAATTACCGCCGCTAACCCGGAGGTGACGGCAACAAGTCCCGATTCGCTTCCGCACACTAAACACCTGAACAAAAACCGATCCCGCGGGATGCGGGGTCGAACAATTCCCCGCTTCCGCCCATAGGTGCATTCGTGCACCTTGGCATCTTATAGCATCTGGCAACAGCCATATTTCATTTAAATATGTTTGGATTAAATACAAATAGCCTTTGATATTTATTTCCTATGCATTTTCAGAGTGCCCCATACGGTGTCTATAAGGCTCTTGTATACATAAACCTGCAATACGAATATCCGGAGATCATCATCACGGAACACGGCTGGTCCACTGACACAGGTAAATTACCGGTGACAGGTCGTCTTCAAAAATATAATCAGACAGTTAAATTTTTAACTGATTTCAAAATTCAAATATTCAGAATTCAAAGTGCTTTATTTCCTTTAGACCTTACAGGGCTCTTGGACACGTCACAAAATTCAAATTACATAAGTAAAACTGGCAATGTAGCCAGCGTCTTGGGGACGCTTTCGACTGGTATTGATATGGATCAGTTGAGCTACCTGTAGATTGTTTGCAAAAGTCTGCAGTTAGCTTAATTGTTTCAATTGTAAATACTAGTTCTAATTTGTTTTTATTATTGAATTGTAATTTTCTTTGTCAATAAAGATTTAAAAAGTAAAACTAGAAAATAAAGTGATCACTTTGATTTTTGCTCACTTCAATATTTTTATGTCCGGCTGTACGTATGTTTTTTTTTTAACTTTTTTTATTTAATAATCTAATAATGTTCGTTGATTTCTTTGTCAATTATGGACCGATTTTGACAATTATTTCGCAATTGTATAGAGAATGGTCCCGAGGTAATTCCATGTGGGGATCTCCCCATAATTTACAGATTAAATGTTTTATATAAGTACATTATTTATTTATTTATTCGGTATATAATATCTACATTACATATTTACACGTTCACACACTGTTCATACTATGTTCATACCCTGTCCATACAATCTCCCGTTCATACTTGCTTAACGTTCGTACTCATACACCCTGTTCATACTCTCTACTCCTACATGTTTACTTCACATTTATTTTCGCTACCCTCAATGATTTTCTACTCGCTATTTTATTGCTTCAATTATATTCATTACACAAAGGTTTGCTACCTGGTTTATTAAATAATAATAGATTCAGATTTAATTGTAATCGATTTACCTATCTATCTCATAACAGCACTAAGCTCTCGATATTCGGCCGCTTACTTAGGCCGACCGGTATTGTACCAGTGCGCGGGAACCCCCCACGCCTCGTACCTCTTTCCGCCTGTCACACGAGCCAGTCGTACGGAATCTGTTGACGGCGCGCACTACCTTGCTATGAATTGTTTTGTAAAAGCTATTGTTTCGCACCGCTCTCGCTATAACTTCTTCCTATCTTTATTCTATCTTCTACTGTGAACTCTGATCTATTCTACTGTGCCTTCCACTCCTTCTATCTATAACTGTAGCCTTCAAATAAACCTGCCTGTGAACTGAATTGTGTGTTGCCTTTATTCAACAACCACCACAACACCGGCCCCGCTACAACTGGTGACCCCGACGTGATCTATCAGGTATCCTATCGTGATAGGTATCTATCTCATAACAGCACTAAGCTCTCGATATTCGGCCGCTTACTTAGGCCGACCGGTATTGTACCAGTGCGCGGGAACCCCCCACGCCTCGTACCTCTTTCCGCCTGTCACACGAGCCAGTCGTACGGAATCTGTTGACGGCGCGCACTACCTTGCTATGAATTGTTTTGTAAAAGCTATTGTTTCGCACCGCTCTCGCTATAACTTCTTCCTATCTTTATTCTATCTTCTACTGTGAACTCTGATCTATTCTACTGTGCCTTCCACTCCTTCTATCTATAACTGTAGCCTTCAAATAAACCTGCCTGTGAACTGAATTGTGTGTTGCCTTTATTCAACAACCACCACAACACCGGCCCCGCTACAACTGGTGACCCCTGGATTGGAACAAACCAAGAAGGTACCTAATTATAAATCGCAGAATATCATAGCTAGAGATATAATTTTACATATACCTAAATGAGCGACTCATCGGATTCAGTAAAATCCGCACAGAGTGATAAGGTGACCAAGCGGTGTAGTGCGCGTAAGCAAAGGATGCAGTTACATAGCGACACCGAGGGCAAAATAAATATTAAGATACCCCAGTTTTACCCTGAAGAGCCGGAACTATGGTTCGCGCAAGTCGAGGGACAGTTTGTTGTATCCAACGTCACAGACGACACAACAAAATTTTACTTTGTGACGGGCCATCTGGATCCTCAATACGCAAAAGAGGTGAAAGACATAATAACATCCCCTCCTGCCACTAATAAGTACGAGAAGCTAAGGGAAGAACTGATTAAACGTCTTTCTGCGTCAAGAGAGCGCAAGATACAGCAGCTCCTTATGCATGAAGAGCTAGGGAGCCGGAAACCATCGCAGTTCCTTCGGCATCTGCAAAGCCTTGCTGGAAGTACTGTACCCAACGATTTCATACGTAGCATCTGGTGCAGCCGTCTCCCCAGTAACCTGCAGACCCTCATCGCATCGCAGCCTGCCTCTTCACTAGAAGCCTTTGCAGATCTGGCGGACCGTGTACATGACATCGTCGCACCCGTCGCACACGTAGCTTCGACCTCCCCAGCAGCCGTCCCAGGATCCATGGAGTCGATGGCAAACGACATCGCAGAGTTGAAAGCAGCCTTCAGGAACCTCACCACGCAGCTCAACCAACAGCCGCAGTCAGGAAATCGTTCTCGCACTAACTATCGCCGGCAGAATAACGACCAACGCAGGCGCTCGAGATCGAGATCCCAGTCCAGCTACCGTCGGTTCCCGATCTGCTGGTACCACGACCGGCACGGCAGCAAGGCGAACCACTGCGTCAAGCCCTGCGACTATGAGAAGTCGGGAAACGCCCAAGGCAGTCAGTAATGGCGACAGACGACTGCCCCGCTTCACCTGGTCGCCTCTTCGTTACTGACCGCCGTTCGAAGATACCCTTCCTAGTAGACACCGGAAGCGACGTCTGCGTCTTCCCTCGGTCTGCACTTCAAGAACGTCGAGTCAAGACCGGATACGAGCTGAGAGCCGCCAACGGTAGCGTCATCCACACCTACGGCCTGACCCAGCTCAACTTAGACTTAGGTCTTAGGCGCGATTTCCCGTGGAGCTTCATTGTTGCCGATGTCACTAAAGCCATAATAGGAGTCGATTTTATGAGTCACTATGGCCTTATTGTCGATATTCGCAACAAACGCATAGGACGTATCATCGATAATGTCACTTCTTTATCTACCGAAGCTTATTTTGATAATACTCCTAACTCTAATATTTTTTCTGTAAAGATTCCTTCCGGCGACTCGCGTTTTCACAAACTTTTGTCAAAGTTTATTGATTTAACCAAACCAGCTGGCACTCCTCACACTCACAAACACACCACCGTACACCACATACGCACCTCACCCGGCCCCCCTATCTTTTGTTCCCCTCGCAGGTTAGCGCCAGATAAGCTCAAGTTGGCGAAGCAGGAGTTCGATTTGATGCTGAGCAGCGGTACGGCGCGTCCGTCCGAGAGTCCGTGGTCGTCCCCTTTGCATTTGGCCCCCAAAAAGGACAACGGATGGCGCCCATGCGGAGACTACAGACTTCTCAACGCTCGGACCATCGCCGACAGGTACCCTATCAGGCACATTCATGACTTTGCCCATAGCATCTCCGGTTGTAAGGTCTTCTCCACCATTGACTTGGTCAAAGCCTACAACCAGATCCCTGTGTACGAGGAAGACATCCCGAAGGCCGCCATAACGACCCCGTTTGGCCTCTTTGAGTTCCCGTACATGAGTTTCGGACTCAGGAATGCGGGACAAACGTTCCAGAGGTTCGTGGACGAGGTAACGCGTGGTCTGAACTTTTGTTACTGCTACCTTGATGACTTCTTGGTCTTTAGCCGAACGGAGGAAGAACATGAAAGTCATCTCAGGCAGTTGTTCGAGCGTATGCAGAAGTACGGCATTGTCGTGAACACCACGAAATGCGTTTTCGGCGTCCCAGAGTTAAACTTTTTAGGTTACAATATCTCTGCCGCTGGAACAAAGCCGCTGGATTCCAAGGTTCAGGCAATCAAGGAGTTCCCTGCGCCGACAACGATCCGGCAATTGAGGCGATTTCTGGGTATGATGAATTTTTACAGGCGTTTCATCCCGAATGCCGCAAAAATTCAAACCCCCCTAAACGCCCTACTTGCTGGCTCGGTAAAGGCCAATGACCCCGTGAATCTGGTGGCTGAATCCCTCGCAGCTTTCGAACTTACCAAAGAGAGCCTCTGCAATGCTGCACTGCTAGCCCACCCTGATTGTCAAGCCGAACTAGCGTTAGTCACTGACGCTAGCGACCTCGCATTGGGAGCGGTACTCCAGCAGCTTAAGGATGAGGAATGGCAACCGCTGGCATTCTTCTCACGGAAACTCAGTCCGTCCCAGCAGAAGTACTCTCCTTATGACCGCGAACTACTCGCCATCTATGAAGGTATCAAGTACTTCCGTCACATGCTGGAAGCAAGAGACTTTACGGTCTACACAGACCACAAGCCTCTTTGCCACGCCTTCAGCGAGCGGAAGAACACTTGTTCGCCGCGACAATATAGGCATCTGGACTTCATCTCGCAATTCACAAGCGACATTCGGCACATATCTGGCAAGGATAATGTCGTTGCCGATACGCTTTCGAGAATTGAAGAGCTTCAAAATCCAGTTGACCTGGAAGTCCTTGCCAAGTCCCAAACCGCTGATGCCGAGCTGTCTTCTTTTCTCTATGACGAACCAACGTCTCTTCGCTTAGAGAAAATTAAAGATCCCGGTAGCAGCGTGGAAATTTACTGTGACACGAGCACTGGTACTCCAAGACCTTTCGTCACCAAACCCCTGCGAAAGCAAGTCTTTGACAGCCTCCACTGCTTGAGTCACCCTGGCGCAAACGCTACTGCAAAACTAATAGCGCAGCGATACGTTTGGCCGGGAGTTAGGAGAGACTGTCGTGATTGGTCGCGAGTGTGCTTGGATTGCCAGCGCTCCAAGATCAACCGTCACGTCTCCGCTCCATTAGGCTCGTTCGACTTGCCGAAAGCTCGATTCGCCTATATTCACATAGACCTCATTGGCCCTATGCCAATCTCCAATGGCTTCCGCTATTGCCTTACTGCCGTAGATCGGTTTACCAGATGGCCTGAGGCCATACCTATCGCGGACATCACGGCAGAAACGGTAGCCAAGGCTCTTCTATTCGGGTGGATTGCCCGATTCGGCTGCCCAACGGACATCGTAACTGACCGTGGGCGACAGTTTGAATCCGAGCTATTCGGATTCCTGGCTAAATTAGCTGGATTTAAGCACCGCAAGACGACTGCATACCATCCTGCCTGCAACGGTCTTGTGGAGAGATTTCACCGCCAACTAAAGGCAGCAATCACTTGCCACGCTGACAGCAATTGGACAGAATCTCTCCCACTAGTCCTACTAGGCATACGTAGCGCAGTCAAGGAGGACCTAAAGTCATCTTCGGCCGAATTGGTGTATGGTGAGCCTTTACGACTCCCTGGTGAGTTCTTTCACAGCGCCATCACCGGCACGACCGACATTACAGACTTCACCGCTAGGCTGCGCACCATTGCAGGTAAATTACAACCCGCTCCTGCGTCTCGCCATAGAGTTAACAAAAGTTTTGTTTTCAAAGACCTCGTTTCCTCGTCGCACGTATTTCTTCGGGAAGAAACGCAACGAGGAGCTTTCCAGCCTGCGTACTCAGGCCCACACGAAGTCCTTCAGCGTGGCGACAAAGTGTTCAAAATTTTGTTCAAGGGCAAGGCGCTGAATGTGTCGATAGACCGCCTAAAGCCGGCTTTCATCTTGTCGAACTCCTCGCATCCCGAGCCTATCTCCAATCCCGAGCCTATCCTGAATCCCGAGCCAATCCCAGTTCCCGACCTTTCCCCAGCCGAGCGCACTACACGTTCCGGTAGAAGAGTCCGGTTCCCGGATTTCTATCGCCCGTAGCGACGGTCTTCGGAAGGGAGTGATGTGGGGATCTCCCCATAATTTACAGATTAAATGTTTTATATAAGTACATTATTTATTTATTTATTCGGTATATAATATCTACATTACATATTTACACGTTCACACACTGTTCATACTATGTTCATACCCTGTCCATACAATCTCCCGTTCATACTTGCTTAACGTTCGTACTCATACACCCTGTTCATACTCTCTACTCCTACATGTTTACTTCACATTTATTTTCGCTACCCTCAATGATTTTCTACTCGCTATTTTATTGCTTCAATTATATTCATTACACAAAGGTTTGCTACCTGGTTTATTAAATAATAATAGATTCAGATTTAATTGTAATCGATTTACCTATCTATCTCATAACAGCACTAAGCTCTCGATATTCGGCCGCTTACTTAGGCCGACCGGTATTGTACCAGTGCGCGGGAACCCCCCACGCCTCGTACCTCTTTCCGCCTGTCACACGAGCCAGTCGTACGGAATCTGTTGACGGCGCGCACTACCTTGCTATGAATTGTTTTGTAAAAGCTATTGTTTCGCACCGCTCTCGCTATAACTTCTTCCTATCTTTATTCTATCTTCTACTGTGAACTCTGATCTATTCTACTGTGCCTTCCACTCCTTCTATCTATAACTGTAGCCTTCAAATAAACCTGCCTGTGAACTGAATTGTGTGTTGCCTTTATTCAACAACCACCACAACACCGGCCCCGCTACATTCCATTTTTTTTATTATCCAAGTATTGGTACTTATTTGTCCCGCAAAACTTATAAAAAAAACAATGTAAATATTAAGGAATTTGAGGTAGGATTTTGGTTTTTCCAAAATAATTAAATTATAGGTGACGTTTATTACATAAAATAGATTCAGGCGTTACTTTGCGGAAATCCATTGTAAATATAAGGATCAAAGATATTTAGTAACCATTCCGCGAAAAAACCTTACTTTACTTTTTTACTTTTTGTTAGATCTTATTGGAGAAGGTTTTTTCGCGGAAGTGTTACTAAATATCTTTCATCCTGACGTTTATTACGTTTTTTAGCTTACAGATGTGCTGTACGTCAGTTGAATAGCGTTTTAGCAAAGTTTTCGAGTTTCCACTAGTTCTAAATTATTGGAAAATAATTTAAATAATATTTTATGCTTATAAGTAGGTACTTAAATTTTTAAGCTTTAACGTCTTTTCAAACCTTTGATTTTCAGGAGAAACATCAGATAGTTTTATAGTAATGTTATTCTTGGAGACCATCATCATCATTCAAATTGTTGTTTGTTTTTAATTAAATTAAATTATTTGCTCATCAGGTCTAAAGGACACAGACCGTGTGGATTGCCTACGGCAGTACCTATCAGCCTTGCTGCTCGCTATGGAGGATGGCGCAAAAGTGCTGGGATATACCGCCTGGAGCCTTATGGACAACGTGGAGTGGACTGCTGGAACCAGGTACAAATATTATACTTACTAACACGGCCATGGCGGCGTTAGAATCGGCCTTTCCGACTCAGCCCGTACATGTCGTAGGAGTCGACGAAGGGAACCTGGCAAAGGAAGGCCAGCAGCTTCCTTCTCTGTATTTTGACACCTCCACTGCGATTACAAATCCGCTTGCCACGCGTGGTAATTATAAATAAATAATTAATGCTGAACAATCCACACAGCGTCGTCTAGCCCCATTTACGCAGAGCTTGTGTTGAATTATAGGTATTATATTACTAGCTGCGCGCCCCGTGGTGTTACCCGCGTTGATAAGCGTAATGTTTGGATTATTGGGCCATCTCATAGAAACACTGCACTATTTCATGATTAAAAATAGCCTATGTTTTAATAATAATAATGAGGCTAGCTTCGCGGCCGGTGATTCACCGTTTTGATATTTTTTTTACTGTTGAATAGTTTTATAGTATTTTCTATAGTAAAAAATGTATTTTATAACGAGATTTTAAATAAATTATGTGAATTGTTTCAGACAACAAAATTTTTTAAGAATACAAAATAAATTAAGGAGTCCATATTTGGGTTGAAACATAAAATAAACTAATATAAAATAATAATAAAAACAATCAAAAATAGCTACTGAAACACTGGTCAAGAGAGTATAATATACGTAAAGATCTTATTAACGTGTTCTACTTATTTTAAATGAAAGCCAAATCCTTTTAGCCATTATGCGTGAAGGAGTTACATATGTACGTACACACACTCTTTCACCTTTATAATAGCATGTGATATTCACGATGATATATTGTTTCAGCGAACGCTTCGGCCTGTACGAGGTAGACTTTGAGCACGAGAACAAAACGCGCACTGCACGCCTATCTGCACTAGTTTACAAGCACGTCATCGAGACTCGAGTGGTTGATGACACTTGGAGCCCTAAAGACTTGAAAATAAGCATTACGCCGAAGAAATCGGCTAAAACTGAACTGTAATTTGTAGAATTTGTTTTGGTGCTGGTGATTGGTGATTTGGTTTGGTTTGTGATTTGTTTTTGTACAAAATATAATATTTTTTGTTCACATGGGTTTCCAAATAAATGTTGTACCTACTAGTTTGCTGATAACGCCATCTAGTAGTGGAAGTTGAAAGTATTTTGTAGAAACGCTGGTTAACATGGCAGCATGGTATTTATTTCATCTTTTTTTGATAGATGGCGTTAAAGTTATAACGTGAAGCTTTAAAGCACACAATCAAGTAAAAAAAAAAAAATTTATGATCAAAAATATATGATGATGATTAATGTGGTTGAATAAATGATCTATCTAAGTGATTCCGTAGCCACAGCCGTAGCTTTACAATAATAGCCCGGCCACACGCTCCGTCTTGCCTGCGCGGTGGTTTGTGCAGTCATCAGTTATGACTGCACAAATTTGACCGCCACTATATACGACTGTAGTACAGATACGACTGTACTAAAACACGGAACAGTATAGTGGCTACACGTGCAAGTAAGCTCGTACAAATTGGACTGTGCAAACTTAAAATAATAATTTTGCCGGACTGAAGCGCGGTTTGAAGGACCGGCCGCAATGGCGTCTAAAGGCTTCATTTTGTTAACAAATAGACATACTAGGTCCATATAAATTTATTAATTTCTACAATGTAGGTAATAATGCCAGCATTGTATTTAGTTCATATTTCTTCTGATAGATGGCGATCAAAGGAAAGCTTGTAAGTAGTTCCGAAGCTTTACAATAGATGGCGTCTAAAGGCTTCATTCGGACTAGCGGGATTTTAAAATAGGTACCTCGGATTTTTGTGATTTATTATGAATGATTATTCGGATTATATTCGGACTGTTAAATTTTATTTAACGATAGGCAGAAGTTCCTATATATGCAAACCTATTCGATGGCTGAATATTATTAAGTTAGGCAGTAAAATAATCTTGCATTAATCTGCAACTTGACATAGAAAAAAATACTTTATTAGCAATAAAAATTACACTAGGAAACAAATAAGAACTAGTACCTATTTACAATTGAAACAGTTGAGTTAACTACTGAGTTAACTGCAGACTGTTGCAAATAATGTTTAGGTATTATAGCGCAAGTGATCCTTATCAATCGGACGCTCCCCAAGACGCTGGCTGTATTGTCCCGCTGTATGGCAACGCTACAAAAACCAAAAATTAAAATTAAATCTGAATAGCTATCTACTAATTGTTATTTATTTTATAATATATTTTAAAACGTAACAAAATATACATAGCTATAGAACAAGTTAAATAAACCATTGCACAAGAACACCCCATCAAAACAAATCCGACATCATCAAAAGCGAAATTTCTTTATCCAATTTTTACACACATTATTTTCGGTATTTAGCCCCCACTAAATGCAAAAATAACAATAGATCAACAAAAAAAAGGCGGATCTTCAAACAAACTCGGCGGGTGGCGCTTTTCAATAAAAAACCATACAAACACTTTGAAACAATTATTGTTTGTACATTATATCTATAGCTACTATAACCCTTATGTCTATAGACGAAAGAGCCAGTTTTGTATAGCTTTTTATAACAATAGCTATTGAAAATCTCTGATCTGTTAAGCTACCTATAGATTGGGTATGGTCGGCAAAATCGCATTATGATTTTGTAAGTTGATCGTGATTCGGCCTGTTTCATGTTTTTTTATTTAATTTACTTTTATAGACTTTTACTCTCTAGCGTAAGAGGGGTAGATATTTGATTTGTGAGACCGTGAATTATTCTTTTGAGAGGTTTGGTTGTCAAACTAGGCCTAGATCTCAGTACTCACGGGTGAAAACACGATAGAGAACAAAAAAATATCTTGAAATATAATAGAAATCATGAAAGTGCACTGTTTCGCACATAATTTGGTCGAGATCTCAGGAACCCTGCGGTTTATTAAAATTACTTATGTTCCGATTTGTAGGTTATTATTATTACTAAATTTTTGGTTCTTTGAACCAGCTATGTCATAAGTTGCGTAGTTTTCTCGTAAATAGACAATAACTTGATTTTTGCGCTTACGTTGTCGTTCCAAAAACGTATGCTTTGTCCCGCTCCTATGAACGCGAAATCCTATGCCTATCCTTTTATTTATTTATTTATTTTTGAATTTTAGGAAAACTTACAGGTAGAAAATTACAAAATAAGGAACTTTTCACAAAATGGCGCGCTTTGCGGTTTTTCTAGGACGGAACTTAAGAATGTTGAAGGTCCTAAATCCTAAATAGCCTATGCCCGTTTTTAATACATTACTGAATCATAGAGTTGTCTTGTCATCCATAATTCGTTACATTCGGAGCCTCGTAGCAAAACTTCGCTGTAAGTTTTGTAGACCTAAAATCACGACCAGAATGATTTTTTCATGTTTTACTTCATCTAACGAATTTGTATAAACCTGATCGGCATTTAATTAAACAATACATCATCATTATCACCCCACAAACATCCATTGCTAGACATAGGCCTCCCCTTTACGACACCACAAATAGCGGTCCTGAGCCGCCTCCATCCATAGACTCCCTGCGACTGATACAATATTGTCGGGCCATCGCATACTAGCATCGAACCTTTCTTTAAGCCCATTTTGAGTTTAGTTTGCTTATATAGCATAGATATAAGTGAAATCTATAGATATGGTAGGTACGTTCTCCCAGCGCTTACTCAACAACTGTCCTGTGTTACAACTACACGCAAACACTCGCTCACAGTTACATTTCCAATCTTGTGTAATTATAATGAACAAACACGAGGGCATAGCTGTAGTCTTTTATTCAATAAATCACACTGAACTACGTAGTAGCAAGCACACGTAAAACGAACGCCGCCGGTCCGACTATGACTGAGGTGGGTGGACCTAATTGCACTTAATTAGAGCCTTCCACTTCCGAGTACCTCATCTCCCTTTTTCTATTTAGATCGATGTTACATACGTTAACTACAAGAAAGAGGCCTCGGTGCGCCGGTTTGTCACCGATTTCAAATCGTTTTTACCTACTCCCAGGGCGTGAGTAATATTTTTCTAGTGTTTCTGTTTCTACGTGGTTTGCGGACAGTTTTTATTACCTCCAAGTAACCAAACAGCTAATACGATTTTGATAAAGTGACAAAATACTCGTCTGGGATGGTGGCACGTAGGAGACATGAAATATAATTGAAATAATACGAGTACCTATTTCCCATTTGGTAAAAAAAAGTGAAACAGCATTTTTTTTAGGTTTCGTTTAATCACTTGCTCGTTTTGTAAGACACTAGACTAGAAGGTACCAAGTATCTTGATTATATACCTACCTAAACCTGGCGCGATTGTTTTTGGGTTTGTCGTACAATTATCCACGCTGACGTCACAAATCCAGGCTTCCATTAGGTACCTATATGAAAAACAGAAGGGACCGTGCCAGCTTTTAAAAATGTACCTATATCTATTGACTAAAGCTTGGCGCACACCAGGTAAGCACCATTGCAGCACAGCACGAAAATGTGCATTCAGATAATATCAAAATAACATCAGATATTATCTGAATGCACATTTCCGTGCTGTGCTGTAGCGTTGCTTTTCTGGTGTGCGACAAGCTTAGGTCAATAGGTATAGGTAAATTGGCCTTTAACTCGTAACATTTAGATGAGCTTAATATTGACGGCATCAGAAAACAGACAGCTCGCGGACCACTCGTTTGAAAATTGTGGGAAGCCATTATGTCACTGCAAAATGTATGTAAAGATAACGAGTTTAAGTCCATATTTAAATGCACGTATTAAATATTCCTGCGCCAGCGCGCAACTAACCGCTGCCAAGGCTGCCAAGCCGCCGCGCTCGTGCATTTTGTAAGTATTTAAGCATAGTGATTAAGAAAAACATTTTATGAAGTCCAACTCTGCGAAATTGTTTAGAAATATTTAGTGTCTTTAGATAAGTAAAAAAAAGAAAACAATAGTTCAGTCATAGGTAATATTGAAAAATCATTAGAAAAAGAGATACCTAACTCTGTGTTTTTTTTCTAGCGAGTTAAGTTCATTACAGCTTGTATCTGAATACGACTTTGACTAGACTACTTATATATCTTTTTTTCAGAATGTTTAACACTGTTTTCTATGACTTAGATGATTTTAAAAACTACAAAAGCCCGGCCTCTGCTGGAATACGGTTAGCCCAAAGCAAACGTAGACTACTATAATCTTTAGCCCAAAGCATTGTAAACGGTCAAATTGCAAGATTTTCAGCTTATTTAACTGCATGTAGGTATGTATGTACATATGTATTTCCCGTGTTACCTCCGTACATACAAAGATGGCGGATGCCGTGAGTGAAGGGGACTGAGTTTATTATATTTACGGGCTGTGTGAAAAATGTATGATTATTCCAGTAGACGAAGGATGATATTTGTGTACGGGTGGGGTGGAGATGGACTTTTTTGTAATGTAAGGAACTAGTAGGTGTTTATTGACAAAGAAAACTACAATTCAATAAAAGAAACAAAATTAAGCTAAAAAAGCAGACTGTTGCAAACATTCTACAGGTAGGTAACTCGATTGATCCATGGCAATACCAGACGGAAGCGTCCCCAAGACGCTGACTGCATTAATGCAGGAACTTAGAACTATTAACAACGCTGCAAGTAAATCCATAAAATAATAATGCTGGTTAGTTTCACACAGCAGCATCTAGCTTCAATGTAAGCAAAGCTGATATACAGAAAAGTTTGGCTCACGGCCGAAATTAAAGCCTCTCCTGCATCGCAGGCGGGCCTTCTTCCGCTGCGCCACTGAGGTCGTCAAAAGAACGGCCATATGAACATTTGTCACGGTAATTTAATAAAAGGTTGGCAAAACCGAAAGGAGGCCTATACTCAGCAATGTGATACCAGGCTCAAATGATGATGATAATGATGATGAATTTGTTTCTATTATTTGATTATGTTTATATAAAATTTATACATAACCATACCTTCAAGAGTCTTTGATAGCAAACGAAGCTTCTAGTTTCGCGTCAGCAATTTTAAGCTTAACCCACGAATCATGGATACTACCAGCTTTTCCTGATGAACTAATCGATGATCTAATCTATTATCAAATATATACTTCTTTCTCTTGACGAATTGACAAGAGAAAGAAGTATGGGAGTATTAGAAAGAAGTACAAAATTTGACATACCGACTTACATATTTGTATGGTTTGAAAGCTACTAATCATAATTTAAGACAGTTATTTATCGTTGTGCAAGCTATGATCAGTGTACCCATATCTGGGCTAAATATTTTGTAAGTATTTTTTAACCGACTTCGATAAAGGAGGAGGTTCTACTATGTTCGGCTGTATGTATGTTTTTTAATGTATTAGATCTGTTCGTCGATTCTCCATCAGTTATGGACTGATTTTGTCTATTTTTCTCTATTAAATGGAGAATAATAAAAAGCCAAAAAAATACAATTTCTATATGTTATTCTGTTTAAATAAGCTTCTGGTTTTCCAATAAATAAATAAATAATCCCTAGGTGATCCACAAAAAAACTATTCCCGAGGGATTAGTATTTGTCCCTCAAAACTTTAAAACAGTGTAAAATTAAGGGATTCGAAATCGGTAGGTATGTAGTTGTTTTCAAAACAATCAAAATATATTGCAATAAGATTTCCGTTATATTGTTTACAATTCTATCGGTTGAGTCTAAAAAAAAGGATTTACATTATAAACTAAAAATCGCTCTCCACACAACCTAACACCAGCTTCCCATTTGACATTGCCACCCCTCATGGAGACACCGCTAAGTAACTTGTTAGAGTGGTTTGTCCGTTTGTCTGTCACGACATTTATTATGTAGCGTTGAGACAAGAGGCTCGTTTCATTTTGATCCGGGCTTAAGGATTTTTATCCGAGCTTTTGTACCTTTTTTGGATAGATAGGGGAAATTGAGAGATACATATTTTTTTGGAATTTAACTCTGAGTCTTCATAGAGGAATTCACGTCACTCTGTATCTAATGTTATTTTAAGAATAAGTTCTACTTAGGTACAAAGAATCTACTATCGTGTAGACGGCGGTTTTCATCAACGTATTTAAACGCGATCAACGTCTCTAAACACGTTTATCTCTAAACTTTGAAAATGGATCCATTGATTAAGCGTTATAGGCCCGCTGGGCTGTCGTCAAATTGGTGATTTGGACTTATACTAAATATGTACTAATACTAAATGTTTTTAAAGGAAAGTTATAAGTTTTCTGGTTTAAGGTTCTCATTAAGGTATCGAAAGAAAAATATAAAAATTAAGTAGGTCGCTACCTACCTCTACGAATACTTATCTGATAACCGGCAAAATAAACGTGTTTTAGTAGATCAACCTAAAATAAAAAAAATTAAATAACCTACACAAAAACACACCAAACAATTTTTCTTAACAGCAGGTTTCCAAAACTCTAAAAAAACCAAGTAAAATCACTTGTAAAGTAAATTACAATCAAATGACAGAAACCAAGTAGAACTTGTATAGGTAGGTACTCATACAATTGAAACAATTGAGCTAACAATCAAACAACAATAAACAATCTAGAGGTAGTTCAACTGATCTATATCAATACCAAACCAAGCATATCACACCAATCCAATTTTCTAATGCGGCATTGCATTCACAATTTTTTTTTTTTTTTTTTTATTTATTTATATTAAACATTATTTACATTCTTATGCTACAGCTAACATAAACCGTTGATCGGTTTGTCCGTCAGCCTCAGTCTCTATGGTAAGTATATTAACTAATGAACACAACAACTCGTACACTTATCAATATCATAGGCTAATAAATACAATATGCACCCACCGCAGCGCAGGAGTAAATAATACTTTGATCTAGGAATATTATATTATTTGAGTTCCCTTTTCTTTGAGTAAGTAATACATATCAAAAAAACCATTCATATCATTGAAATATTTTGAAGGTTGTGTACCTTTTTTATTTTTTATTTTATTTTTATTGTTTAACAAAATCAACAGCCTATTTAGCATATTTTATGTACTATAAAGGTGCTATGATATTCACATGCCAGTAATGTGGCGTGATATGAGGATCAACTTATTTATAATACCACCTGTGTAATTTACCATGTCTTTTATAAATAAACTATTTGATTTGATTTATCATTTTTTCTGAGACTTACTTCAATAAACCCGAATAAAATAACCTGAGTCTTTTCAATACAAGACTGTTAATTAAGATAGTTTTGTCTTAGCTGCCTCTCAAGATGCATGGCGTCCTAACAGGGCTCCTAATACCAAGCCTGTAAGTGAAATTCTTAAGACCTGTCATATTGTATTAGGATTGCAAAATAAATAAACAAATAAAATTTTATGTCTAAAATTGTTTTAACGATTACCTAGACTAGGCTCTGTATACACTAATGAAAGTTTGTATGTCTGGATGGATATAGAAAGAAAAGAAAGAAAGAAATACATCATCATCTTTGACGACCGATGTGGCGCGGCGGGCGAAGGTCCGCCTGCGATGCAGGAGGTTCAGGTTGATTCCCGCCTTGGGACTAATGTTTGTATGATCTGCAAATATTTCTTCCGGGTGTTCTGGGTATTTTCTATGTATAATAAAAAAAAAAAATATCTTTGTAATGTATTGTATTAAGTATATCAGTAATTTAGTACCTACCTATAATAACACAAGCTTGGGGCTAGATCATGCTGTGTGGATGGTCCAGCGTTATTATTATTGATTGATTTATGTCAAAAATCCTGCCTGCTTAACTACGAATCAAAACATTAGTCATTTCAATAGACAGTGCATTTTCATGTTTTTTTTAACATATTTTTTTTCTTAATTGTTTTTAATGCTCAAGATCCTAAAGAAAAAAAATTGAATTTTATGTTATCCCGTGAGTACTGAGATCTAGGCCTAGTTTCACAAGTAAACTCGATAGGTTCGCCTCTTAAACGTATTTATATACCTAAACAACGCGTGCGAAGCTGCGGCAAGAAACTACATCATCTGAACACATACCCAGACTGCTGATTGCTCGGCAGGCAGATTGGTGATCAATAGATAAATTCAAACATATCCTTTGTAAAAAAGGCTTACCACAAAATATCAGATTATCTAGAGGATAAAAAAGCTTGGGACAAGTTTTGCTCCAACTCGAAAACTAACAACCTAACAATGTAAAGGTTTCTTGTTCGCTTTTTTACTTTACCTTAAAAAGATTGAAGTGAACAAAAAATCAAAGAGAGCACTTCATTTCCTAGTTTTACTTATGTAATTTGAATTTTGTGACGTGCCCACTCTTTGACACTTCAAGAAGAAGAAAATTCAAGAAGAAGTGCTTTATTTCCTTTAGACCTTACATTACTCTTCCTGTAAGGTCTAAAGGAAATAAAGCACTTTGAATTTGAATTTGGTGATCGCAGTAAATTTTGAACACCTCTGTGTTAAAAATACACAAAAGGAAGCCCTGATAGCCCTTAGTTCACTCTTACGACATCCACAGACTAAGTAAGAGGAATCCTTTTTTTCTATTTATTTCCAAATTAAAAGTAGATACATTAGATCAAAGTCTTCAACCCGCGGCCCGCCGGGTCTTTTCTTGCGGCCCTCGGAGGCCATAGCAAATTATAATATTTTATTTACAGTAATAACTTCTTATTCACGGTTCCCTTTTTCACGTTTTCTCTATTAGCGGGTAAAAAAATTGTGACTCGTTTCCTGTATTCGCGGCTAAATATTTCGCTATTCGCGGATCCAGTCGGTACATTCAACATATATTGAATAAAAATCCAGAAGACCCGCTTCTGGATTTTTATTCAAAATCTATATATAATAATATAAAATATAAATAATATAAACACCTAGTGTAGTTTACGCAAATTTTATTGTAATTTTAAATTTATTTATCAAGGGATTATTTATTGATCAATTATTGATGTAGGTACTTTTTATATAAGGGTAAGTAAAAAAAACAGTTTTATTTATTCAACTTCTATTTATTACAAATAAGAAACAACTTTACACGGTTTTAAGAAGCTTAAAGTTATTGAGTAAAGTTTCTTAAACTTAAAGTTGAATTTTTATTTATTATAGGTATCAAAATAATCAATTATTAAAGGTATTTATTATAAGTATCAAAAAATCTACTCAAACACCTAGGTACCTACATCGTTTAACATAATATTTCTTTTTATTGATATTCTTCAACAGAGTCTTATTTATCAGTTTGGTTAAGCGTGTCTTTTACTTTTTTGGTAACAGGTTGGTTTAAATTGTGGAATCTGTTGGGAATAACTCCGTCATCACACATTTTTTTTTAATCTTTATACTTTGCTTCCGATATAGCCTGTCTGTTTCTATAAAGAGGTTTCAATTCATGGAATACTTTTCTAATTCTTGTTTCAAATGAATCGGATGGGTCATTAACCTTTCTCTCTCTTCCTTTCCCTTTTCCTTTGCCTTTTCCTTTATATCTTCCTTTCCTATTTTGCTCGAAATCTTCTTCATTGACCGTAATTACATAAGTTGCCGCATTTGTTTTCATTGAATGTTTGGTTTTGATAATTTTTACATCTTTTTTCTTTATTGTGGCAATCCTAATCTTCGACATTTGTAAGTTTTTCGTGCTAGGTGGTAAACATCTGGATCCCAATCAATAAAATCTTTGTGTTCCAGGACACATACATTGTAGGGACGAGGATTTTTCCGAGCTGAGTCCATGTAACTTGGCCATTGCGTAGGGCTCCAAACGATCAGTTTTCGCACTTCACGTTCTATAACAGACTGCATACTGTCTACTGGCATGTAACTATGGCCAGGCAGTAAGTAATTCATTTGGATGACTTCAATATTTTTAGATACGGTCAAAAAGTATTGGAAAATCGATAGTATAGTTTTATTGCGATTTTGTCCACTACAACAATCGCAATAAAAGAGTACTTTTTTATTCCTCTGTCATCAACATTTTGCAGGTATTTTAAGATACAAGAACACCTTTCGCACTTTCTCTTTCGCACCTTGTTTTCCATCACTTTCACCCCATGTATAACAATATCCGTTTTGAGTTGAGCTTTCATACTCTGTAAAATTATAAACAGTGTATTTTCTACTGTAGAATAGTAAAAAATTATCACTATGCGGTGTATTTAGCATACACCGCATGGAGATAATATTGAATTTTAGGGGTTTCTCCTTACATTTTCGATAGAAAAAGCAGTGTCGCAACGGTGCTCAAATTGGTGTAACCGACAACAAACATAAACATGGTTCGGTTCAATTGGTGTAACGTCAGTTGCTGGAAGAAAGTTGGTTTTATTTTGGTGTAAGTGTGGTTATAATTTTTCGTTCAAGCTAAGAATTAGTGTAAGAGCAATGCTGGTTTGCCAAGATACATACTCTAACTTAACCTTCTTCGGTCATAGGAATACACCAATTCGACTTATGTAAATTGATCACATACTCAGTTACAACATAATTTCGACGGAAATCTGAAAAATTCACAGTTAAAATGTGTAGCGTAACTGTCTTTTTTTTTTAAGCTAGAATTCTTTTAAATATGCCATTCGAAAGAACAGAAAAAACTAAAAAAAACTGTATACTCAACTTATTTTACGTGTTTTGGCGGTTACCCCAATTGAACCTGCAACCGACGATATGTTGATAAAAATTCATTTCCAGAGATACGCAAACATGCCCAAAAAATTATATCATTGTTTGGGAGCACTTATGTGTGCGAGCAACTGTTTTCTCGCATGAAAAATGTCAAGTCTAAACAAGGACAAGAATTACAGACGCATCTGGAAGGTAGTCTACGGGTTGCAACTTCAAAAATAAAGCCTGACATCGTCAAAAATAAACAGTGTCAAACATCGCATTGATTCAAGTTCCTGTACTTATTTTGTAAGGTTTTTAATAAATAAATAATTTTTAATAATAAATAAACCCATAAAACCTATTGAAAATATGAAACTTGCTTGTTTTAGGGCAGATAGTAAAATTAAATAGAGTATTGCAAGTTGCGGCCCTTCGGGCGATGAAAAATGGATTATTGACCCTTGCACAAAAAAAGGTTGTAGATGCATGCATTAGATTATAAAGTTTCTGCCAAGCTGTAAAACAGTTTGTCCTAGTTCTCGTGGACACAATAGACTTAAATTTGAAATGTAAGTACCTAACTACTTAAACTAATTTTAATCACATGTTGTAGCTAGATGCTGTTTGGTGCCGGCTTAGAATTTGCACCACCCCAACTCTTCCCGCGGGTGTCGTAAGAGTGGACTAAGGGATATCCACCGGGGGTGGGCAGCAGCGCCGCCCGCAGAACAATTCTACCACCAAACTGCGATCCCCAACCCGCCCGCATGCCCAGCGTGGGGATTATTGGCTGTGGAGGTGGAGGTGATACAATACTTACCTACGTGAGATAATTCCATATAATATTACAAATACTAGAGACTTCTACTAAGATTCTAACGCCACGAACGTCAAAGCCAGAAACTAATTTAGCTATATGTCTGTCAAACATACTAAATTCAATGGTTTTTGGATTTCTGACGAATGTAACCTAAATAGAGTCTTCATTTCGGAAAAAAAACTTTAAACCCGTCTTTCTATTATTAAGAATCATATAGGTACATTAAGTGTTGCAAGTCTGTTTGTCCGTAAGTAATCTTATTGAGGAGTTTTGCTAATAGGTATTACATATAGTTCAATTGATATTACATTCGCTATAAAGGTAAAGTATTATACTTAGTAATAATGTAATAATACACTTCGTCAGGTATGGCATTCCGAGACATCACGGTCACGTGGGTGACACAAGCCTACGTCATCGGCGAATGAGAAGACGAAACTGTTTTCTGCCGTTACCAGAAGCGTAAGGTCGTAACTCCCCGAGCTTCTTAAATAACATGTACGAATCTGATAAAACTATAGTTTTGTACTAACCAATTCATATATATGAATTGGTTAGTACAAAACTATATTCTAATTTATCACAATTACTCGTGTTTAACTAAAACTGTTTTGACTGATCTAACAAACAAAATTGACGATATACATTTTTTATGAATTTTATGAATTGATTTGATTAGGTATATGTTTCCCAACTTCCATGTTTTGTTGAAATAATGGGTAACTGGACAGTGACGTAGTGTTGTGTCACTCTCGGAGTGCCAGACCTTGTTTTCTTGGATCATGGTATTATAAAGTACCTATCTGAGTGATTATATAAGAGTTTCGGTACCTTTGCGGCTTTTCATTGATAATACAACCGTCAAGGGCTTGCTCGGTCACGCACAGTGAAAGCTTCTGGTGCATTGTATTTTCGAGAGTTTTTCGATTGCAAGTTATTCATTTTAAGCTATTAAGAATACTGGCAAAATTGTAAATGGGAATATTATACATACCCTACCAACACTTAGTCGCATTTCGTGTCCTGATATTGTGGAGTAAATAACTACATTACAGGTATTTCGTGTCTTTTGCCAAATGTCACTTCGCAGATCCGACACGCTTTTGCCAGTTTTATTTATTTACGTTTCCCTACTATAATACGTTTGATTGCAAAATATCTAGACAGTCGTAGAACTAGGTTCAGTTTCAGTTAAAAAATCAAATTAAGTTTCAGTACTGTTCAAAAATTAAAATTGAATTCCGAGTTCAGCATGTTCTCTTTGAAAAATCAATAATTCTTGTTCGTAACTTTTACCTATCACCGCGCTCTACATTCAAAATAGGTACCATCAGATGTGACGTGTACTATGACGTCATAATCCGCTGTGAAAATTCTAAATCAATTCCGATTTCAGCATATTGTGTTTCTCTTTGAATTATCAATAATTCCTATTCGTAACTTTAACCTATCACCGCGCTCTACATTCAAAATACCATCAGTGTACTATGACGTCATAATCCGCTTCTTTGAATTACGCAACCCATTGTTAATCGAGGGGCCATTGTTGTTGGAAACCACTCGAGGATGTTGTTAATGCGATAAAGAGATTTAAGTTTGGATTTCTTTGCTTTACTTTGTGCGGTAACCGTAAGAATTGGCCTGGTCATACCTATCATGGTAGAATGGATGTATTTTTAAATTATTTGTTGTAGATTTTGTAGAGTCTGTATTTTACTTGATTTTTAAAAGTGACTGACGATTGTGGGACTGAGAAATGAAGCAGCTTGAAAGGAACTTGAGGGCCAAAACGATTTCTGTGCCTACCTACTGACTCTAAATTTAAGAGATTTTTCGCAAAAAACCGGACACAGAGCTTTTACAAGACTCGTTATTTATTTTCTGTCCTAAGCTGTAACTGAGTTGTTTAATATATGTTTCTCTATATCTATTTTAAGTTTGTGAAAACCGTCAAAACTAATAACTGTTTAGAACTTCTGCAATTTGCTCCGATGTTACCAACAATGTCGTAAAATGTTTTCTACCATTACCTAAGTACCTAATTATTTTGTTTACTTTTAATTCCTTTGTTTAAAAAAAATATGTACGATACGATTCTAGAATCATTAAAATCTTAATATATCTAGGTAGGTACCTACATAAGGAATCGATTTATCTTTTAAATCAATTGTTTGTGTATTGTTTGTATTGTATTGTATCAAGAAAAAAAAAACAACATTATCGCCTTTTACAATACTAACTCCGAATCAAGATCTACTTGAGTTACACGAAACGATCCAAGATAATCTAAAATAAACACATTCCCAGAAAATGTGACACAAACTTAGCGCCAAAAGAGTTTTTTTTTATTTTTCCTTAAAATCTCTCAAGTCTATTGTCTATGGTTCATTGGACACGTTCGAAAACATCGACAAGCTCTGACGCACTCAAATAAATGCTCTGAATGTCGCGAATTCTATGACAAGTTTTTTCTTTTTAATCTTTTAGTGGTGGGAAAATCTGATAGCAGATGATACCTATATATTTATCGATAGAAGTAAAGCTTTTGCTGCCGACCCAAAACTGATTTAGGCCTCCGACACAATCCTGATCCAGGACTTCTATTGAAAAAAAAAACGAATGACCTAAATCGTGTTTATTGTTCTTGTTGACTTCATCATGAGATCATTGCAATAAAAATAACATGCAAGTATATTGAGAGCGTCGTCAATAAGTAGCCATTATTACTTACTAACCTAAGTTTATGGATAAGATTAGTGCAACTTTTTTTAATTTATTTATTTATTAGGATCCAGCAGAACATATCAAAATTTACATTTTTTAAATTTTTGTACAATAATTTAAAATTATAAAAATAGAAATAGAGGGCTATTAAACAGTTTTCACGAGTAAGAAGAATAGTAGATACCTACATAAAAAGTGCAAACATACAAAGTAAACACACACAAACCTACAAGATTACAATTAACTTAGTATATACATAGAAGAAATAGTATAATAAATGAGAGAATAAAAAAAACTAATTATAATATTATACCTTTTTAAACTTATTTCTCTAAGGTAGAGCAGTAAACCAAATATCGATAACATCCCATCCCTTCGATCCACAATCGCTATCTCAACATCGGTGTTGCCAGAAACACTTTCAGTGCTACTATTTGGTAACATTATACGTTTGTTTGGGAATTCTTAGGACGCCAACAAAACACCTCTTTGAGACAATCCTGAGGCTACTTAAGCTTTTTTGGGATTAATCTTTGTCACATTTTAGGGGTCCGTAAAATATTAGCCGTAATTCTATGTTATAAAAGCACTAAAACAAGCGACTGAATTCATACCGGAGTTCATAAAAAGGTTGTCTGGAAGAGATGGCTTCATACCCGCCCGTTGTAGGTATATTCCTACATGTCTGTAAGAATTGTTATTTAATTACGATTTACGATGTTTATTTTCAAAAAAGGTTTTAAACTAATGGTTTTTTTGTACCTACTTGGATCCTATAAAATTCGCTCTTTGGAGTTCTGTCACCTATTTATAATGTTACCTTTTTTGTTCTATTCAATAAGATTGAAAAACTATTCTGAAATTGTCATAAATAATTAGTTGGCCAGAACCCACTGCACCTGTGATACTCTCACTTGGCTGTCTTACTTTACTTAAGATGTTCTATCACTTTATCTCATTGACAGTGAGAGTGAGAATTAAACTCGGGACATTAAATAGAAATAGGACGCTTCAGTGGTTATTTGGGGCAAAGTAAAAAGTATATGTTACAAAAATACGAAATTGTGGATTAAAAGATTAAATAAATGGGTCAGACCTACCTAAGTAAATGTGTTATACTTAATACTATTTACTAACTTAATGTTCTACTTACTGGTAGATAAGTCTTATTTTGACAATAGAAAAAAAGTTTAATTGATTATAATTTTTCACATTGTTAAATATGAAGTCAATTAATTTGGACTCTTTTGGAAGTTTTTTTACAGTGCTAAATTTTATCGACTTAATGAACAAGGAAAATTCTACTTACTAATTATAGGTTATATCAATAAACTTTAATTAGTTAAAAAAAAGATGTTTAATTTTAGATTCGTTAGTAGCGTAGTAGTAGTTACTCGTACATGTTTGCGCACCTAGACTTTTGTCTAGGTGCGCAAACATGTAACATGAAACTGGTAAAAAAACTAATGAACACCATGTTCATTATCTCTAGTCTCTAACAATAAATTCAAATGATTAATTAATTTACGTATTCAGACGTGATGGTGCAAGAAGTTCTTGCACTGGCGACCATGACAAAGACCGGTGGGACACCAATGAGATGGAAAGACGACATCAAAAACATAGCGGACAGCAACTATTAATTCCTTTAATTAAAATATATTAATTTCCATCGACAAAAAACATCGATGGCTAAGTTCCCTTCTCTAAACTATCCCTGAAAACGAACGTAAGTGCTCTCAATACAAATTCAAAAATTTCCCACATCATTAAAGGTTAAAGCGAATTCCATACAAAAGTTTTTCGGCACTCACCACGTAGTAGCGATTTCCTGCAATTTGTAAAGGGGATATCTTTAAATCTATTCATTATTTTAACAAACAAGTAACGTTTGGAGCGTGCCTCCCATTACGTCCTTAATTAAATAAAACGCGGGAATATGCTACCCTTTGCGTGGGCTGAGCTTTATAGAGTTAGGAATTTATAGAGTGGTGGGTTAATGAGGTTGATGATGTTTATATTAAGTTGAACAATTTTAGGACTATGTATGTTAATATAACCAAAATAGGAAGTCAAATATTATTCGTTTCCAATTCCTAGACTTACTACCTATTTGTTCAATTTACAAGTACCTAACTAGATAATTTTATTAGTACTTTAAGAGCAAACAGTGATTTAATAATAAATAATAATAAATAAAAAATAAATAATGCTGGACAATCCACACAGCATCATCTAGCCATTAAGAAGGGTTTTATTGAAAAAAATATTGGTATGTGAGAAAATATCGCTGCATACAAGACTATGGCACTGGTGAATATTTATAATGGTTTTATTAAATACCGTAACAATCGTTCTTTTTATCTAAATGAGATTCGGTGCGTTTATCATTTATTGTAAAACTAATAATAACACCTAAAAACGTAACGTGCTCTACCATACCTTAAAAACATGCTTATTTTTTCATCAATCATCAATAATTCTTCGTTGTTCCTAATCCTCAAAAATATCATATAATTATATTTGAACATATGAATGACATTGCATGGTTATAATGTTCAATTTCAATTCTAATTCTCTTCCTAGCTCCACACCCATTACCTACCAAAAGCGTGTCGTATCAATAAACCTCTCAAACCCTATTGTTACCCCACTTCATTGCAGTGTGGAGGGCCCTTTAGCTCCCTTTAGCGGCATTTAGGGTTTCATAGTGATCCTTAGTTTATAACAATTATATCAATAACCTTGCAGATGAGGCTTTTTAAAGTTTGAAGTTTCTCATGGTTTTTAGAGTTTTGACTGTTGAGGGTTGATTTGTGAGAGGAACCAGGAATGGTATTAGGTAAAAATAATATTTTTGGAAGTGGATTGAAATTTTGAATTGATTAAGTGGTAGGTACCTACTTTTTTTATCTCAAAAAAACGTGTAGTTAATCATCTAGTACCTAGTAGATAAGTAGTTTTGTAGGAAATACCTAGAAATAAAATTCTTAAAAATAGCTTACAAACGTGTTTGTATGTACTCATTTCATGAAGTAGTTTACTATGAGGCGTCCGGAAAATTTATTAATCGCAATAATTTCGATAATTTCCATATAATTCGTAGTAAACTCGAGAGGGAACTCGAGTTTGCTGTAACCTGATTATTGGTATAAAACTAAACCCCAATCCTGTCAGTTAAACAGCGTCGATCGTTTCAACCATCCCTATTATCTCCAAATATATGACCCTATCAGCCACCTCTATAACCCGAGATCCTCTAAAACCTACGCCAATTCCCCCAAACAATACAACCAAATGGAAAAATCGTTTCCCGCCCAAATTTTCCCGCCGAAATCCACGAATCCATTACGCGACATCATTTCCACACTTACCTACCTAACACGTAATAAAGGGAGAAAATGAAATAAATAAATTCCCGGCTAACTGGAAAGCGCGACAGCGAAAGTTAATTTGAAAATGGAATAAACACGCGGCCAATAGGAACGCGCGCCGAGGGAGCGTCGCCCAATCGCAACGCTGGGATTTTCGCGCGCTGAATTTTTATTAGCCAAGATAATAACGCGCCATTTTGTGACGGTCTGTTTTCGTTTTCGGGTACCGGTGGGAAGATGGAAAATCTTTCATAGATATTTTCCAAAAATTACGTGCACTGCACCAATTGTATGTAGGTAACTTTCGGATGAATATATTTAGTCCTCCTTGACTTCGATTACTTATTTTCCACCGATTTTGGATTGCCTTTTTTCTTGTTGTTAGACAAAGAATGAGAGAGACAACTCAAGCCAAAACTAAAAGACTGATTTGATGCGCAAGGGTATTTTCTGCATGGCTCCTTTAATTTACAATAAACTGTCAAAATCACTTATAGAACTACCAATATCACTGTTTCGGAAAAAGTTAAAAATCACTTTGGTTGGTAAATGCTTATACATTAAATGATTTCATGACGGACAGACATTTTTTAGATTTATGTAAATGACCAATTGCCAGTTTTTAATTTTTTGTAATTTAAATTTTAATATAATATTCAGTTTTCTTATTAATTATGAATTCGTTTTCAATTAGATTTATTAGCTATATATTTAATTATGTGACATTGGACCCAGATTGTGCACGCCGAAACGGTGTAAATACATTGTGTCTTATTTAAACATACTCCACCTATGTAAGTACCTTATTTACATGTATTTGATGCAATCAATTTTACTTTACTTTAACTCTACTAATAGAGTTTTGGTTTGTCTCTTTCTTAACCCCGGGTTTACATACTTGTATCATAATCGAATTATCATTTCTTTTCCCATTTTCATCATGTTTTTGGCGAAAGTGGGGCAAAATTACAAGCAATAATTAATTTTGCCCCACTTTTTACCCCACTTTTGTACCTTATTGCAGAGTCATTTCAATTTATTAATTCATACCATAGGATCACAAGAAACACATTACGTTCCATGACACCACATAATTTAGACCCATTTGACTTAAATTTTGACTCTCCAGTATGTAAAAGCGAAGTAAGAATAAAAAAACCGTGCCAGTTAAACAGCTTATAATTATGAAAATGGTGTATTTTTTTGTAACTTAGATATTTTTATTCTTAAAGTAGTGATAGGAACGGTGAAAATATTATTCAGAAAAAATACTGGTTATTTAAAGAAAATACTAAGAAATACTTGTACGGAACCATCATATATTTTCCACGCACATCTCTGACTGGTCCCGGCTTTGCCGCGGGATTGGACGGACGTAAATGGTGATAGGTACGTGCCCAATTTCGCGCCATTACACTGTTTGGATTTATTTTAACCGATTTTGTTATTCTTGAACGAATAGGAACACAGAAATTTGAATAAAAAGAGACTATTTAGATTTCTGTGAGGTAGGTACTTAAACTAATGTTATTTTGTTCCTGACTGTTACCTATTTTTAACCGACTTCGAAAAAAGTTCTATGTTCGACTGTAGGTATGTATGTTTTTTATCTATGTCCGTTGTTTTCTCCGTCAAATATGGACAGATTTTGAAAAATCTTTCTCTATTCTGTAGAGAATAATCCCGATTTGATTCCTGAGGGATGAGTGTTTATACCTACAGCAAAACATAAAAATCAGTGTTAAATTAAGGGATTCGATGTCACCACGTCCAGGTTCAGATCACGTCGGGGTCCTGCTGCGTCAGCCCGGTTCAGAGGAGATCTCTCTCTGAAACTATTTAGGGGAAATTCCACTTTCTCCCCCAAAGTTTATAGTTCTGTCAAAACAATAAAATTATTGCTTAGAATAACATCATTGTCAATGGTTTTTATGGTAGGTAATTAGGTGCTACGAACTGGTACGAATCCTCTGTAAAGATTCACTAACGTCTGTAATGTAACCTAAAATATGAATGGCCAATTTCTTAAAGCTATTTGTAACGAAAATCCATACAATATTATTTCCATAGTTACCTCTCGCTCCTCCCTTCGAAACTCCTGCGAATAGCTAATTCCATTTTCAAATTCAAATTCGGAACCGGCGCGATCGGAGCGCGGAAACGGAAAAGGCGGGAAATAATTAGCCAGCTCTGCCCGCGGCGAAGGAAGGCCAGCCATTCTGCCACTCCGGAAAACGGAAAATTTTCCAACGAGTTGTCGTATTTTAGCGTCGCACTTGCCATTTTAATATTTTCTGAATTGTTGAGCTGAAAATAAAATGTGCTTTTGCTGGGATGTTTATTGTTAGAGTGGAAAGTTTATTTTTAATTTTAAGGATTGAAATGTTTTAATAAGTACAGAAATTGCGTTATGGACTTCATTAGTACGGAATTAAAAAAATCGAATAAGGTTAAATCTAATTGTAATTTTTCCAAAGATTTTGAAATATGAGAGATGAGGCAGTTTGTTTGATTGGAGGTCAAATTATATTTGCCAAGAAAACTTTACCTACCGAATGTTTACAATTCGCAGATTTTTTTAAATAGATATCAGAATCGACTTTACAATCGACAAAATAATAATGTAGGTAAGTAAGTACCTAATGATAATAATGTTAAAAACACAAAAAGTAAAAAAATGTCGACATCTCTAAATTACAGAGTATTTAAATAAACTGCCAAGTGCGAGTCGACTCGCACACGAAGGGTAAGCGACATGCAACATTTGGCGGTCATGCAACTTTTTCAAATAACATCAAATTTTACTGGTAATTTTCACACCTCAAATTTAAATTTTTATTATATTTTTTTTATTTGTTGTTATTACAGTTGAAGTGTTACTTATTTGTATAAAGTTTCATGTCTACCAATTGTGGTTCAAGATATCTAGCCTTGACAAATAAAGAGCAAACACGTTTTTTTATGGAAGCCCCCTTTAATTTGGATATTTATTTTGTTGTAAGGCGGCAATAGACACATTCTCTGAAAATTTCAACTGTATACCACTTATGGTTCATGCGGTAGAGCCCTGTGACAGACGGACGGACGGACGGACAGCGGAGGCTTAATAATATGGTTTTCACCCTTCGGGTAAGGAACCCTAAAAACGGTTATTCCAAAGCAAAACAAAGAACATCAAGACTAAAGTATGCAATCCACAATGACAAGTATGAACAAAGCGAACTTGCGTTGCAATCTCAACTCGTACGAACTTCAGATTGCAACAAGAGTAATCAACAGCTTCATTCGAAACTCGTTGAGACTTCTTGCTGTGACGCTTTTCGTAAAATACCTTTCTACCATACCTACCTATTACCTACACATTTTTTGTTCTAGGTGTGAATCTTCCCATTTGAAAATCGAAAGAGGGACGGTTTTCGAAAAAGTCTCGAAATAACACAAGCGAGAGCAGAGATGTAGTGAGATATCACGTGTAATTATATGTTTTTTTTTGAACGCGAGTTTTCTAAACGGACACTTTTATCACGGTGCTTACTATTCCAGAATTAAATTAGATTATAACAGTATTTAGAAACAATTTTCTGAATTTTTTTATGATATCCACAGAAAATACAAAAATCACGTGGATTTTGGTTAGGGGTGGGGGCGTAGTCTAAGAACCTCACCACGTCTCACCAGGGGAAATAAATGCTAAAAAAAACATCACGTGATTAATGGATGACCCTGCCCTGCCAGTGCAGGTAATTGTGACTTGTGATATATGTAAGTAGGTATCTGTCATTACCTATCTAGCTAGACCCTTGTTATGCCTTGTTACTAAGCGATAGCGTAACTTCCTTCCTATTTGTACCAAAATTGCGCTTGCACAATCTTTATTGCTCCCGCTCCTAGACTACGCAGACGCCTGTTATCCCGATCTGGCTGAAGACCAACTCAACAAGCTTGAGCGTCTTCAGAACTACTCCATTAGATTTATATTTGGCCTACGTAAATTTGACCATATCTCTGAGTACCGTAACAGGCTCAAGTGGCTACCCATACGTCTTCGCCGAATGCTCATATTCTTAATCTTTTCATCAACACCATCTTATCTTGTAGATCGTTTTGAGTTTCTCCATCTGTCCCATTCACGATCACTTCGCTCCTCTGATACTCTTCTTTTAAAAATTCCATCGCACACATCCCAGTTCTATGGTGATTCCTTCACTTAGCAGGCCGCCAGACTCTGGAACGCCCTTCCTGTTTCAATCCGACAAGCTAAATCCCTTCCCATCTTCAAAAGTATGGTTCATCAACACTATCTGTCAACTCTTGATAAGTCTTCCTGATGTAATTATTTTTTGTTTTGTAATCACTCTTGTTTTCTTGTGTCTTTTTTGCGCTATTTTGTTAATTAAGTAAAGTAAAAGTAAAGTAAAAATGTGTTTATTTTGTTGCACAATTCATACAGTAAAAAGGAAACAATCAATTACGATAACAACAAAAATGGCCAACACTCAGCGAATGCTATGGAAGGGAGAACCTGCCGTAGCGCTGGTCTTCCGTGCAAGCCAGAACGAAGCGCGTGTGTCGCCGCGCGATGTTTAACATGTTGCACAAAAATCAGAAAAACATAATAATAGTAACAGTAGTTAAATGACATAATAATAAAAATATAATAAAAATAAACCTGCTTTACGCTGGAATAAATTAAAGTCATGATGTCTTACGAGACTATAGTTCACTTTTTGAGTTTTAGAAATTATTTATTGTACTGAGGCCCAGAACGTCTGTTATTATTAAATTTTAAAATAAAATTATTGTAGTTTCCGTTTTTAAAGTACTTCTATTATTTTTGATACTTCATCAAACACCTTCTCCTATAAATATATATATATGTATATATATATACATATTATGAAAACAAGTTCTATATTAATTTAGTTCTTGTTTTATAAATGTATTGATGGTGCAATAAAGTTATATTCTATTCTATTAGACAAGCATAGCATTATTTTAAAGTTTCTACACCGGGAACCTAAGGTTAGCTTCACATAACGACCGCTAGAGACCCTACGTGTACAGTATAATAATATTTTTAGGATGATGTTGGGACTGGGACTGCCCTGTTTCTGCAGTGCATCAGGGATGTTTGCAGAGTACGAGACGGATGGATTTGCTGCCATTCTCCGTACAAATACTACATCCCTGATGCACAGAGTTCACATCCATCAACACTATCCTTCAAACAATAGCTGGTAGGATCAGCTCTCCCACGTGGCATTGTTTCGTGGAGAGTGATTCACTACATCTACTACATCTACTATATTTATACGTGTAAATATGTTTATATTTATAGGAGAAGGTGTTTATGTATGTATTTATTTATTTTTTTTGAATTTATGTTGTAGTTTATAAATACTTATTTTTAAGTAGTACAATATTTATTAGATGCACACAGATCTTTACCCCATTTATTTCCAACGATCCTATCCATACCAGGTTGTCTGGCAGAGATCGCTCTTGAGCGATAAGACCGCCAATTGTCACCTTGTTATAATTGTTTCTTTTTGTTAATTGTTTCTTAGTTATAAGTGTGCAATAAAATATGTTCTATCTATCTATCTACATCCTTAGTATAGTTTAGTATTATGTACCTAGTATTATGTCAAATAACTAAACCTAATTATAAGTGCTTGTATAAATTTACTAACAAATTATGGATCCTTTTTGTTGTCCGAAATAATTTTTTTTTTTTTAATGTTTCCCCAAACTGACACTTCACATCTACTCGTATCTTTGACACTAATTTGGAAGATGCCATCTTCTTGCCAACTTTGTTATACTCAAAGTTGCCTTAAAGCTATCAAACTGAAGCATTCAGCTCAAAACACTGCACTCTGTAAGTAAATCTGAGAACATACTCTATTTTAGGAGAAAATAACTCACTTATGGACGTAATTGTATTTACTTAGACGTAAGTCATACCTTAAGCTGGCTTTACACGATCAGTTATTACGAGCTTGATGTCAGTCATCGAATATTTAAAAACGTTGCATAGCTCACTTGCGCAAACTCGCACAATCCTATAAACTCTACAACATAATGGTTTTTCCTTTATAAAATATACACCCTGATGACCCTTGTGTGTACCTTGTGTGTACCTTGTGTGTATAACTGCAAACTATAATCCTGTTAAAATTCCGCGACCTTATAAATTTTATATGATTTTAATCATACGTTTTCCGAGACACCATGTCACCCCATAAGCATTACAAACAAAACCTATTTCTTTGCTTGGTGTCCTAAAAGCTAAAGGGTTAAAATTCCAAATAGACAAAGAGAAATATAATACTTAGGAATTTCAGTTTCTTTTATGATCCAGCTTAAAATCAATCTCATAACATGATATGATCTCTACTTGACCGTGTATCGCTTGCCTAAGGCTCCTTCTACACAGAATTATAACCCACACACATACACAGCCTGAAGTATGAGTTAATATTATAAATAACGCACCCAGACAAACTAAGTGTTTGAGTTAGTAATTAGCGAGTCCCTCTCCGTAAACTTTATTTATTTCGGTGAGTCGTCTCCATTTAAGAGATCTTGATGTTGCGGCCGGATGGTTTTGATACTTTGTTATATTTTTTTATTATTGCAAGCAGCATAATATCACTTTAAAAAAAGAATCAAGAAGATTAATCATTGTTATTTTAACAACGGATTAACTGGCAGACCATTCTCTGTAATGTTGTGTAATGTAACCTAAGATAATTTTCACCGGTCTCATTGCACGGAATTGGCGTCGTGCCGGCTACCAGTTTTTGACTTTTTTCCGGTGTCATTTAGTTCATCATACTAGGCTACAACACGTCCCCGGCTTTACTTAAGACTCCCCGATACGATGACGCCACAAATAGCGGTCCTGAGCGGCCTTCATCCATCGGATCATTTAGCTTTTAGGCCCGTAATATGAAAACTTGCTCAGTCGTCGACCTATGCTTGAGCAACGCTATTTTATGGCATAATGTTTATGCAACATTCAAGCAACGATGTATGAACGAGCAAGCTTTCTTAATACGGGCCTTCGAGACCTAAGATAGATCCACTTGTCGGAGTTGGCATGTAGAACTGTTACATAGTCATAAATAACCATATGTCAAACATTATAGTGTTTTTTATTATTTTGTTATTAAACTCTAGATCCGTATTGAATTGGTATTATCATTTGTATTATCATATTTGTTTTTAGTCTATTCACCACTGAGTGTTTTTTTTTAAGATTTTGTAAGTTATTCAAAACATAAAATATTTTTTATTATAGTACATGGTAAACACACGGAATATTCGGAACAAATGTCTGCAGATCGTACAAATACTCGTAGAACCCGAATAGATCCCGCAGACTCCTGCGTCGAAGGCGGACATTCACCCGCTGGGCCACTGAGATCGTCACCTAGTGAAACAGGCTGACAAAACAAAAATACATTATTGAGTAATAAAAAAACTATTTTTACTCATAGTTATCTTCAAAGTATCAAGCCCACTTGTTCCAAATATAAGAGTTTATTCATGCTCTTTAGAAAACGTCTCAAAGGTGTAGCCAAGTCGCTATGTGTGGTAACTTCGCGCGGAAAACGCTTTCCTAAAATATGAATACTGTGAGTTTGGTATATTATATTATTTATTACATCTGGGAAATACTAAATGTTAATTTTGAAGGTATATTATATATAATATCGAGAAATTTCTAAGAAACTGAATCATGTTTTTATGATAGTACATACAAACTCTTGGTCAGCAAACTTTCGAATCCGGCAAATGTATTTTTCTCTCAACACTTGCAAAATTATCGTTGAGTGACTTTAACATAATTTTTGTTGAGAGTGTTTATTTTGAGAACAGAGTTGCATCCTTTTTTCGAATTTCTAGGTATGGTCATTCGGACATTAGATAACGTACCTAAATAATAATGCATCGATACTCCCGGTATAACCAGAAATAGGTGATCTAAATTTATCAAATTGATTAAGTTATTTGATCAGTGTAACTTTTATAAAAACTCCGGGACTTTGCATATTATTTCATCGATATAGTTAATCATTTAACTATTTTTTTTACAATATTTGTTCATTTTCAATTCTCGAAAGAGATTGCCTTGTACTCCCGCGATTCCTATTAATGGTAACTTCCTTTATAATTCGTTCTTTCTATCTAATATAACAATGGCACACAAAGCAAACAAATCAAATACTTATTTTCTTTTTAAAAATCGTAAATTCACTTTTAATGACGTAAATAATTTTCGCGACGGTCATAGTTGACTATCAATATCGATAGAAATATTTGCTTGCCCAACTCGAGTGTGATGCTTGACTTTGAGTCGGCCAATCGGAGTGCAGCGGTCGCCGCAGTGATTTGGCGGAATTGTTGTATAAACAAAATACATTGCATTTCCTCTCTATTGGGTATGTACTCGATGGCTAAAGGTTTCTTCGTCGCTTCTTTACTTTAGTCTACATATCGAAGCGCCAGAAATAAAAAATATCACCTTATTTCCGTGTCAGTTTATTTTATTATTTGACCTTTTCAAAGAGTACATTTATTGCATATACGGAAATAAAGTGATTTGATTTGAGTTACCACCCACCGAAGTGTCAATATTTTATTGTTTTGTTTTTATAACACACGTTATAAAAACGAAACGTAGGTACTTAATACAATTAGAATTTATTTACCACTGCATGGTAAATAAATTCTATTTTACTGAATAGGCACTGAATGTATGAATGTAATGAAGTATTTGAAAACACTACATAAAATTCCATTCACAACAAAAATAAATTTCTAATTAGTAATAAGAATAATTTAAATCAACTGTCAAAGATTAGCTGTCGAATCAGATGAAACAAGTTCAACATCTTGTTAAAAGTAATAATTACAAAAACATCGCTCGTCTCGCCTGTACACATAGGTACTCTCGCCAAGATGTCCCCCGCAAATTTGGCGGGCGTTGCTTAACATTTAAATGTGGAATCATACTTCTCTAAGATGGATTTGTGTGGATAAGGTTTTAAGCGGATTATTTTCGATCATTAAATACATTTTACAGTGACAAAATGGCTTCCGACAAGCTTCAGACGTATGGCCAGCGAGCTGTCTGTTATTTGATGCCGTCAATATAAAATGCATCTAAGTGTTAAGAGTTAAAGCTCATATTGCATGTGCCGCGTTGTGCTTATTTATTTGTTTTTTTCTGTGATCAACAAGGAATAAAACTAGTGGAAAAGTAATTTGCCGCAAATCGTAAACCATTTTCTATTAACTTATGAAAAAAATAACTATGATTCATGCAATGGTATTTTTGGAGCATTTAAAGAATAAAGATTTTGGGCTAAAAATAAACGTTTTCCCAGATGCACCTAAAATAAACTTCATATAAATAAAATCGAAGTTGGGTATCTTGGGTTCATAGAAAATACCCCTAAAACATTCCTTGTGAAACGCAGAAAAAAACTAAAACCACAAAAAAAAAAACAATCTCGTGCCAACACGAAACGAGGATTATCCATCTAACACCACCGTCCCCCGACCACCCCAGTGTCGCCAAGAAAGTAAACAAGTAAATTCCCAAGTAATAAGGAACCCGCTAATCAGCCGGGAGTGGTAATTACGATCTACGGCTGTTCTGTCCACGGAGATCGCTATCGTTTTGAATTTGGAAGTCGGAGTTTGTGCGGAAGGTAAATAAATGAAGGTTTTTGTTTGAACGGCGCATCTACTTCATGTTTTATCTATTCGAGAATTGTGGTTATTTATGTTCGAAATTTTAAAAAGCGATTCATTGATAGGAAATAACCCAACTGTAATATAAGTTGTAAACGTATCCCAAATTTTCGAAAAAAAAGAATTATACATATGTATAAATAAAATGAAATATGGCTAATGCTAACAATAAAGTGTCCAAAAAAAACCCCTACGGTACGGGTTGTTAATATATGTTTATGTGGCCACCGAAATCCGAAAAGAAACAGTTACGAGTAACTATCTGTTTTTGATAGTCAATAATCAAACATTTATTGCATTCTAAGTATTTAGGTGGTACTCGGTTATCCGAACTATTGGGAGGCATAAGTGTTAGGAAAACCGATTTATTCGGATAATTGAACTGTATACTTTTGACACGCTCCTGTACTTACATACCTAATGTTACAGAAGTGTTTAGCTTAGCTATATCAAATTTAGGATCCATATACAAGAACAGACCTTGCTGGGCCCACAAAGTAGGTAATAGAACCTATATTATTTCCGGCGTATACCTTATTAAATACATATAAAAGCAAGTATTATTAAAATCCCTGTCACTGATGCAGAGAGGCAGAGAGCATGTCAGACGATCGGAATGGATTCGAAAAGAGAACACGGGAACGCCATCACGCTCCGTCCGTGGATTACAGATTAGGATGATCGATTTGAAAATGGAACGAGAATGGAACGTTGTGGGTTATTTTCTTGCTCATATTTATGTACTTTCCTAACTTCCCAATTTGTAATGCAGCAGATGTTACCTATGTGTCCATACAGATATTATAAATTCGAAAGAAACTCTGTCTGTTACCTTTTCACGTCTAAACGGCTGAACGGATCTTATATAACGAAATGAAATTTGGCAGGGAGGTAGATGGTGTCCAGGAGAAGGACCTAGGATAATTTTTAACCCGGAAAAGCTCGTTTGAAGCCGCGGTAGAAGCGGTATTATATCCGAATAATATTACATTATCAAAAAATATTTATTTTTCCTTTTCCATTCCAATCTTTTTAAATCTTGTTTTTTCGGACAAACAGATCGTATTAGTAGATAGGTAGGTTAAAAAATCTACCTTTTGTGTGTTTAGTTACTTCCTCAACCTCAATCTCACCAGCCTATATTGGTCCACTGCTGGACTCAGGCCTCCCCCTGATAAGCGCCTTTGGCTTTTATCTCATGGGGGGTAATGCCCATAATCCCCACGCTAGGCATGCGGGTTGGGGATCGCAGTTTGGTGGTAGAATTGTTCTGTAGGTGGCGCTGCTGCCCGCCCCAGTGGATATCCCCTAGTCGCCTTTTACGACACCCGCGGGAAGAGTTGGGGTGGTGCAAATTCGAAGACGGCACCACACGGCACGGTTGGTACTTAAATAATCGATTTAGGTACAAGCGAAAACGTACCTACCTAGCAAAGAAGTTATTTACAATTCAGTCTTGTCTTGACTAAACCGCGGGTACCCCAGGGATCCATATTAGGACCAATCTTATTCATAATATTTACAAAATGATCTCAGACATTTCATGAAATATCAATTAGCTGATCTCAATTTGGTTGTTTTTGATACTTACGCAATTGTTTCAGCTGGCTCAATCTCAGAGCTTACAGTAAAGCTAAACAAAGCTCTAGTTGGCTTCAACAGATGGTTCAAAATGTAGAAAAAATATTAAAAAAATAAATATATAGTTATGAATATGAAAAAGACTAATTTAATGTTATTTAAGACCACATCCAGAAATGATGAAAAGCTTCTTGTTAACTTTAATGACACAATTATTAAATCAATTGACATAGTTAAATTCTTAGGTATTAATATTGACATGCTTCTAAATTGGAAATCTGAATTAAAAAGTATTGAAAATTATTTAAGCTCTGCGTGTTATGCTATAAGAAGTCTAAGAGATAAGGTGACGACGGAGCTGTTAAAAATAGTTTATTTCCTCTAGTTGAGTCCAAACTTCGATATAGCATATTATTTTGGGGCAACAGCTATAACTATAATGTAAATTCAGCTTTTGTTATGTAAAAGAGAGTCATCTCATCAGGACGATGTCATGCACATGTGGGGAACATTTTATGAGTCTACACATACTCTCTGTGCCTTGTTTATATCTTTTAGTTTTACTAACTCACCTAGTAGAGCATATAAATTCTTTCGTAACCCCTGAAGCAAGGACACTTAGAGAAACTACTAGAAGAAGGGATATAGTGAAGGAATTTACACCTCGGCTTAATATTTCAAGGCACAGTGTACGGCACCAGGCTCTAAAGCTGCACTATAAATTACCTTTATCTTATAAAAGTATGTATAATGCAGGCATTTTTAAAAATAAACTGAAAGAGTTCTTGTTAAATAAGTGCTATTCTCTGTGGAGGATTTCTGCGGTGACAAATCTGACCCTGAGAGTCTGTGATAGTAATAACTTTGACATATATCATTATATTATTTTTACTTTTGACATTTTACTTATTGTACAATAATTTTAATTTCATGTTTTACATTGCATAAAATAGTTTTTTATTGTATACATTTTATTTATTGAAGTAGATTAATGTTTTTGTTTTATATAAATGTACTATAAGTCTTAATGATTGTAACAATGTGTAAATTATAACAAATAATTTATGAAAAATTCCGACACAATCTAGATATTGTTTGCGAATAAATAAATGAAATAAATGAATGATTCAAAACAGTCAAAAATCACACTTTGAAAACATTGAAACAATCGCCCCAGAGTTTTAAAGTCAAAAACATTCAAATCCAACTTCCTCACCCATCAAAAGCTAAAATGTCCTAGTAAATGAAAAGTCATTGCCCATCGACGTTCACGCTCCATTCGACGCGGCCTCGTTGGCACAGTCTTTGAGCCGTTTGAAAATCGAAGCTGCCGTCAATCAGTCGAATTGGAGGTCTGCAAAGAACGGAACGCACATTGCTGACGTTCTCATTACAAATTTTGAATTCGTATGATGCTAGTGATGTAGTTCGTTATAAAATCGAGATTAATCTTAGTATTTCATTTTCAGTATAGCACAGCTAGAAGAATGAAACAAAGTTCTTACAGCTATTTTTAATTCCAGTTACCTTGATTTAATTCCACTTTATAATAGAGCCATAGTACAAACAATGTAGTGTAGTGATGCACTATCTAAAAGTTAAAAGCAAAGAGCAATTTATGCAGGTAAATATACTTTTACAGCAGTTCATTTAATAGAATTCCAGCAATAACCCAGTCAGTATTTCTTAACTATTTCTAAATCTTTGATCCGAGACGCACGGTTCCAAACCGGCTAGACAGATAGAAAAGCCTGATACTTTTTATGGTGTAGGTTAATTTAAGTAATTTACATTGTATATGCAATAAAGTTTTCTTTCTGACACACCTTTCTCAGGCACTTTTTACATTTCATCTGATTAATACTTAGGTCTAGTCTGTCTTTCAATGTTGTTGAAGTCATCTACAGACTTCAATAACATTGCAAAATGCCCTCAAACTTGGTCTTCTGGTCCCACCACTATCAAAGCGTTCGGAATTTGAAATGGAGGTGTGCTTCATTCTGCCAGCAGTGCAGTGCACCTTCTGTTCCGGAGTGTTTCGGCGTTGATTAACTGTTTTGAGTCCGGTACGATACGAATGTATTGAGAGATGTGCAATATGTTCGAATGGTATCGATAGATAGAGAGGTAGTGGATACAGTAGGGCAAGCACGGGGATTGTTGTCTATGGTAGAATAGAGAAAAATTACGTCACTTTGTCATCGAATGCGTACATTTTTTGAAATTCATTCCTTCAACTTCAATAATGCACGCAATGTACGACGATTAGATGTCATTATTGTCTATTCTATCTAGAACAATCTCCGTGGTTGAGTCAATGATACACTAGAGACAATATAAACTGTACTTTAGTTTTTTTAAAGCTGACCTCTGATGTGGCGCGGTGGGCGAAGGTCCGCCTGCGACGCACGAGGTTGCGGGTTCGATTCCCGCCTTGTGACAAATGTTTGTACGATCTGCAAATATATGTTCCGGGTATTCTGGGTATTTTCTATGTAAAACAAAATATATCTATGTAATGTATTATATTGAGTATATCAGTTATCTAGTACCCATAACACAAGCTCTGCTTAGCTTGGGGCTAGATGATGTTGTGTGGAATGTTCAGCATTATTTATTTTAAAGCTGCCTGTATTTTTTGATGCAAGAGGTCATCTCGCGATGTCTTTACAATCACATTCAACCTGGTAGTTTTGATGTCCTATGGTCATCATGATCATCATCATCATTAACCTATCTTAGTGCACTGCTGGACATAGGCTCCCCTAATGAGCGCCATAGCGCCTTGCCTTCAGCTTGCCGCATCCAGCATCTGCCTGGAGTCTTTCGCAGATCGTCATCCCACCTGTTCGGAGGGCGTCTTATACTACGTTTGCCGAGTCGTGGTCTCCACTCGAGAACACGTTAACCCCAGCGGTTGTCGGTTCTTCGCGTGATATGGCCGGCCCACTGTCACTTCAGCATGCTAATTCTCTGAGCTATGCTAGCCGATAGCTTTGGTTCTCTGTCGGATGTACCTATTCGTTATACGAATGCTATCCTTCAGAGAAACTCCGAGCATAGCTCTTTCCATAGCTCGCTGAGCGACTTTGAAATGAAGTGTATGCAGTTTCATTCATCAAAGGTAATATGCCAAAATGTGTCATTCTGAGACAATACCATTGTAAAATCCACCATACCATTGTGAAGCCATTTATTTAGTGGAATAAGTTGTGCAAATGTTGTTCCATTTTTCAGTCGCATTCCAGTCTTATGTTTTGACACTGGACAACTAAAATGGAATGCGAATGAAAAACTACTAAGTACTACTTCTATAATTACCATAGTAAATAATAATAATAACGTTTATTTGTTTACAAATTGGTTATTACCTGCTATCATCTATTTTATTAAATTATATTTAAATTGTAGAAGTAAGTTCCTTCCTAACTTATGGAGAACAAGTAGAAGCCATGTTGTCTTTAGTTCCTTCAAAACAAACTAATATTTTTTTTAAATTTTAGAACTAAGCTGATCGAATCCATGAAAGGTATATCAATATACTTCGCCAGGTATTGGCATTTAGAGATATCACGGTCACGTGGGTGACACAAGCCTACGTTATCGACGCCATCGGCGAATGAGACAAATCTGTTTTCAGGTGTTACGAGTAGCGCAAGATCGTAACTCCCCGAGCTCCATAAATAGCCAGTACGAATCTGATCAAACTATATGGTTTTGTACTAACCAATTATTTATCACAATTACTCGTGTTTAACTAAAACTGTTTTGACTGATCTAACTAATTAAATAAACGATTGATTTTTTTATGTATTTTTTTTATTGACTATGTATTTGTTTCCCAACTTCCATGTTTTGTTGAAATAATTGGTAACTGGACAGTGACGTAGCACGTGTCACTCCCGGAGTGCCAGACCCGTTTTCCTGGATCATGCTCGAATCAAACTCGAGTTGAATTTTTGCGAATTCAAACTCCGTATGCGGGCGTTCTAATTTCAATCGTCGTAAAACCAAACGCGCTGAAGTGGCCAGTACAAAGACGACTGCAAAACTAGAGTAGAACGGAACGCAATCAATCAAACATACATTAAAACATCCAATCCCAGCCCCAATGCAACACTAAATTACCAAATAACCGATGACAAAACATCAGAATCCTCTTTAGGGCTCCGCTCTTTGTGCGGCCCCCAAATGCCAATCTGAGGAGATTGCTTTTTTCTTTTGTCAGTTTTGAATACGTCTGAATACGTCACCCGTGTGTAGTCGATTCGCTTTGTAGATGATTAAATACTGGTCATTAGGGTTGGGGTAAAGATCTCGTTTTGTAACTGCCTGGAAGATTTGTCAACTCAACTTAAAACACTTTATTGCCAAATACAAAGAAGTCAAGTCAAGTCAAGTCTAGAGGAAACAAGCTTCTACCTTTGGCTTCACACTTGTCTTTCCGGGATAAAACGTAGTCTACTTCAGCAAATACTTAGGTACCGCACTGACTGAAATCTTTGTTTCTTTTAAAATAGTAGATGAAGCATTCCTTCCTTCAAGGGGGCATTACGAAGCTTACCTATTTCATTTCTCATGCTTTAAGGGTAACTATCATGAACATGAAAAATGTTATGTAATTCGAATTTTCTAGATAATAAATGCAACCTTGAAAGTTTACCTCAATATTTTCATAATAAGTAATAAATAAATTATGCGGGACGCTTCACACTGCATCATCTAGCCCCAAGCTAAGCTAGCTAGTGTCTAGTACACTAGCTAGCTTACTGACTGATACAAGTAGGTGCATAATACACGGACAGGTATTTTTATGTGCGGGTATGCTGTGGTGCCGGCTTAGCATTTGCACCACCCCAACACTTCCCGCATTATGGGCACTATCCCCTGTGAGATAAAAGCCAAGAAGGTGCTTATCAGGGGGAGGTCTGGGTCCAGCAGTGAACCAACATAGGCTGTGAGGTGGAGGTAGGTATTTTTCATTATACTTACATAGAAAACACCCAGTACATCCGGAACAAATATCTGCAGATCGTGCAAATATTATCCCAAGGCGGGAATCATACCCACAACCTCCTGCGTCAGACCAGTGCCCGCTGCACCGCAGAATTCACCATAAAGTAGAAAGTCGAGTCGCAATTTTACCACAAGCTTACAAAGGATAAAATATTTTCAGAAAATCACTTTCCCATCCCTAGGCTCTACGTAACTTCTTTTGTCACACATAATAAACCTTTTCCAGTCGACCTAAGGTTGAAAACATTTTCGTCTTGTGAGAGAAAATTTTCGGCCAGTGTGCGTTCCCGATTGGTTATTTAATGGTTTCCTCATTCGTTGTATGGTGATTAATTCCGCGTTCTATTTTTGAATGGTTTTATTGTTGTGATTTGTACAGAGTGCATGACAAGAACAATTAAATGCCTCGTCATATAACTGAACCATATTATAGATAAGAAGCGAGTGTGTTTATTACTCTAGAAGCTTTATTTCATTGTAATTTACATATCTCATTTTCAAAATTAAAAGTCACATGTTACATCACATTCTTCCCCCATAAAAAAGAATCCCTTACATCAGCTTGATTGCATTAAAAAACTTCTATCAAAATATTGATATTCATTCCGTAATTCTGAACACCTATTTTCCGAGACGGTAAACTCTCTAATACCGATACAAAACCCGAGGGAATATATTGAAAAAGACACGCCTCAACTTTTAATATGAAAAATGGTATTATCATATAAAACCAGCGTTGGCAGCTCAGAAAACCATCTGATTTACGACTACATACTTTATTTCAGAGAGATTAAAGCTGAAAGTTTATTTAGTGTTTTTGAAATGGAACGCAAATGTAATTTGGTGGTTGGAATTTCAAAACAAAACGCGTTTGCGTAAATGTGAAGAAGATTGAACTTTGGGTGTTAGAATATAAAGGTGTTTGTTATGGGTAAGGGTAAAATGGTTACCAGCGATCTTTTTCATAAGTTGACACTTCTACAGAGGTATTGTTTAGCATTCAGTAAAAGACCGTTTTTACAATAAATATTAATGAGATTCAATGTAATAGGATTTATTCCGTTCTTTGATTAAGAAACTTGTTATTGGCTGATTTTTAGACATATTCTTGAATTATTTTTTAAATAATTATCATCATTATAGCATAGAACGAATGAGGCAAAAAACCTCTTTAGAGTTTATTTTACCAGTTTATTAAAACCTAATTTTTTTTTTCATTTAGTAGGTAGGTAAGTAGGTGGGATTGTGAACTCTGGAATCTAAACTCCAAATTCAAATCTCAAAAACACTGTCACAAAATATTAAAAATAAGCAACCGCCAATGCGTACAAACTTCAATCGAAAATGGAACGGCGTATTTTCCCGCGCCGTGACAAAAGCCGCCGTCAAAATGCCATTGCTCAAATGAGAACGCAGTCATTCAAAAGTGTGGTGAAACGGAAAAATCATCGGGTGAAAATGTCAGGCTTTCCCGGTAAAACTCAATTCAACTGCATTGATGTAGAAAGAGTAGAAAAATATTTAAATGTATTCGAATTTCACAGAGTTGTGTTTTGTGGCCAGTGATCTTTGTTCCGTACCTATTCTTGATTTGTGAATCAGAGCTGCTTCGAGATAACACATTAAATAAATAGGTACAATAAAATACATAATGATGGACAATCCACACAGCAACATTTAGCCCCAAACTAAGCAGAGCTTGTGTTACGGGCTGATGACTTGTATACATAATATAATACAATACATTGCCTACATATTATGTAGATAGATATTTTTTATTATATAAAAAAAATAAACAAAACACCCGGAACAAACATTTGTCTCAAGACGGGAATCGAACCCGCAACCTCCTGCGTCGCTGGCGGACCTTCGCCCGCCATGCCACATCGGTCGTTTTACATAACACAGTGGATCCAACAAAAAACTAACTGTAAGGCAATGAAAAAAAAAAACCTGAAATAAAATAGGTTTTACGCTGGTAATGCTTTGTCGTGGTTCGTTTATCCTGCGTGACATATGAGCTAAACCATTGCGTGTGGAACGATTCACGTTGATTTACCTGTGATTCTATTATTTACTTACATTCTACTTATGATAGTAAAGATGGGTACTGGGCGTTACGGGGCGTAATGTTACTTGTAACACAGCGAGCGTACGTGCAGTCAGTACGGAGAAAAAAGGCGCTGGCAACGAGCAATGAGACGGATCTTAGCACACGGCGTAACGTATCATGCTCGCTGCGAATGGTAAATTACGTCCCGTCACACTGGTCAGTACAGTACCACTTTAAGGTACCTACCTACCTAGTAAGGTAGGTCTACTGCAGCCTATGTTTCCTGGTCAACTCTTCATGTTTGTAAAATTCTTAATATTGAGTCGCTACGATTTTCGTAGACCGTGGTACGAAATTCGTAGAACAAGATTTAATACCAGTACCATGTCAATATATTTATGAAAACCTATTGTACACTCATAGAAATATCAATCGCTTCCCTAAAAATAGCGATGTACATAATTTAATACAAGCAATAAACATAAAATCGCTGTGCCCACAACTAAACTACACAAAATCAATGTATCTTTTAAAGGGCAATGTATACGCTTCTACAACAAAACTCCTAGTGAGTTGCAAAATTATCAGTAAGTAAATAAATTCAAACAAATTGTCAAAACCTTCTTGTGTAAAAAGGCCTACTATAAAATATCAGATTATCTAGGGATTTGCTCCTTCTCGAAAAATAACAACTAACTAACAGGCTAAAGGTTTCTTCGTCGCTTCTTTACTTTAGTCTACATACCGAAGCGACTGACATAAAAAATATCACTTTATTTCCGTGGCAGTGTTTAATTAATAAGAATTTGACCTTTTCAAAGTGTACTTATTGTATTTATGGAAATAAAGAGTTTTTGACTTTGACTTTAAATAAATAATTTTTTTTTGGAAAGTTAAAACTCAAGATACCATCCTGAAAGACCTTCCAGGTTAGACATTTCCGTGTTCGACTTGATATTCGAATCGAACGAGTTTTCAAAAATCAATTTGAAATCTGGAACGCAGCGTTCGAAATGTGAAATTCGAAACAACTCTAAAGGCGCCTGTTTGAGGTGAGCGCGGGCGTTGATTAGACGAGCGAAGTATTAGGAGGAAGTAGGGTTGATACTTTTTTATATGTGAGGTAAATATATCATATTTAATCGAAATCTACAATGTCAAAACAAGTTCAGGAAATATTCAAAAAGATAGGTGACGTCAAAAGAAATTCTATATCAATCTAATCCATTTCAGCCACAAACACACCCTCTGCTGTATGCTGTATGGTGGCCTTCTCTACCATGATTATCTTTCTATCTATTCGTCTCTTTCCCGACTATCATCATAATAGCAGATCACGCACTGCTGACAGCGGGAGATTGCAGATTGGTATACCCAGGGATAGGCCTTCTAGTGCTCATACAAGCCTCTTCTGTCTTTTCCCGGCTTTATTATATTGATTGCCGTTAGAATTCTTGAAGTGTAGCAGCCCTACTAAGGAGAGATGTTCGGAGCCACGATTGCCGCGTCTTGTCGCGCGCTGGGAAATCATCGCGCGTCACAACGAGAAGTACAAACGCTTGCTACCTACAAATATTAAGTACGTACCAACACAAATTAAAACTAGGAACCCAGATTGTTTCACTAGTAAGCCTATGATAAGATACCTTGGGTAATGTACGTACTGGAATAAGGAAGACTTAAGTTCAAATTCAAATTCAAAATATATTTATTTTCACAATAGAAGCTTAGTTGCTAAAATACATTAGTGCAAGTAGATAAATATAATATGCTTACATTGTGAGAGACCAGATTTCACAAGAACCTGTATTACGGGTCACCACTTCCATTCAGTGCGCTACAATTTCAGAAAAACCTAGATTACAGCTTTACACAAAATTCACTTAAAAAAATAATAATTACAATATGTACCTGCGTATTCTACCCTAGAGAACAATCCCCGTGCGCCAAGCACGGGGATTGTTAATAAATATAGACAATAATGACATCGCATCGTCATACATTGCGTACATTATTGAAGTTGAAGGAATTAATTTCAAATAATTTACGCATTCGATGACAAAGTGACGTAATTTTTCCCTATTCTACCCTAGACAACAATGCCCGTGCTAGGCTTACTGTACGTCCGCATGATTGTGCGGTTTGCTCCTGAGGACACCAGTCTCTCAAGAGTCTGGGCAACGGGAGACCCTCGTGTGGATGGTATTGGTTGAGGTACATGTGCTCAGATTGTGTGTGTTATGTATCGAATAGTATCTACCTACTTGTGCATCCCATCTAGCATATATTTCAACAGTAGGATAGTGAAATGGCGCCACGTCCCCAAGAGATTGTGCAGTATTCCAGCAAAGATTGACAGAGGGTTTGCGCTCTGTCAATCTTTGCTGGACCAAGACCATTTTGAAAACTTTTAGGCAGTTGGTTGATAGGTTTAAATTTAAGAATGTGGTCCAGGATACAAAGATTTTTGTACAAAAGTTTGTTTGTTTGTATTCGAAATTTTATACTATACATTTAAATACAACTTAGCCTAATCTTGCTTAGCAACCACATTAGTTAAAATTTCTGATTAAGTATCCAATTTAAAATTAAATTTCTCGATCATATAAATTATCATTGTTCCATTCAAATTTACTAGAAAACCTATCCAATCGCCATCCAACATATATCACGTCGTTATGAATTGCTAACTAACAGCCTGAGGGAAGACAGTGACTCCGCGCGCGTTTTATCCATTGTCCAATATTCGCGACGAGGTTTCAAACACTTTTCAAAATATTCCATTTTCAAAAGTTCCATATATTCAAGGTTGTTTTTCTACTAAAGAGTTTCGGTTCTATTTTCTTTTAGTTTTTGAATGCAACCTGCATACATTGTGTTCTATTTTCAAAATCTTTTTTTAGAACACAGTGCATTTTAAAAACAAAGTATTTACTTATATTTCCCGTTAAGTTTAGAACAGTACAACTCCATGAAAATTTAAATTAAGTTTTTCGTAATAATGAGCGCATTAATTATTTCAACGCTACCTATCTATTTTGTTTGACACGTAATTGCCGAAGTAAGCTAACTAACTAATATGTAATACAAATCAAAATACGAGCCCCTGAACCGTCAATACGTTCTCTATTACAGTAAAATTGAACACAATTACATTACTACAAACATAATAACGCTAAGCTAAAAATCATTCTGTTCGCCCTACGAACCCAAACAGACATTTTAATTTACTCATATAGCTTTATTCCCCATTCTAATTTCCACCTTCTTCCGCATCTAATACAGCACAAAATAATATAGCTACCGATCTAACGTGTATGGCTTTAGATCACGAATGAAATTGACTTGTATCATTAGAGTGATAGGGTGTAAATTCGTAAAAAGAAAAAAGTCAGTCTGATACAATCATAGAAATCACTCGAATGCGAATGAAAAAGGTGTCAAAGATCGAATTTACGATTCATTATACTTAATCCTGACGAAAATGGGGGAGAGGTTTTTACTATTCAATCTAATATCAATCTTATGAATTAGGACCGAAGGTGGATTTTTCGGTGGGAAGAAGAGATTCGTTTTAAAAAGTAAGCATGTAAGTACCATTGTGGCAGATTGGCAGATGGTGCTATCGTGTTCTAAATACAAAGTAAGTAGTTAGAGTGTTTAGTATTTTATTGATTGGTTTTGACTGTAGACCAAGTTTTTTTTTTGTAATTATAATTCTCGCCAGTATTCTCGCCAGCGCTAGCCAATATACCTACATAAGTAACTAAATTACCGACATAGTAGTAAGTAGGAGGACTATGAAGTTCTGTCTAGGCATTTAGACACAGATTAAGTAAGTTAGAGATAAGATATGGTTTCAGGAAATCTTCGCGTAGTCGCTGAGATTTCCTGAAACCAAATCTTATCTTACGAGAATAAATTCCTCGAAATGAATTTTATATTTTTAAATAAACAAGACGTCAACGCATTTTTCACTAGAAATGCCTTGCAGAAATAAAATGGCAGATTAATTTTTCCTTTTTATTGAAAACTAGCTTCCACTCGCGGCTTCGCACGCGTTTTTCTAGGATAGTAGCCTATTATGTTGTTCCAGGCCTAGAACTATGTCCATGCAATTATAATTTCAGCCCAATCCGTTCAGTAGTTTTGAGTGAAGAGATAACCAACATCCAAACTTCTGCATATTTTATAATATTAGCGTGATTCGGCTACTTACTTGAAATCATAGTCAAACCACGCATGATATCTGGGTGATCAAAGAATAAAAAACATAATTTAGCCCAAACAGTCATAAAACTAATAAAAGCCCACTGACACAAACAAAGCTTAACCCTTATAATGAAATGATCATAAAATGCCCCGCAGACCGCACGGTGGCAAATAAGAGGAACGAATTGAAAATATGTGTCGGGCCATTAGCCGGCCGTAACTCGCTCCCGTGGGCCTCGGACTAATGTAGCGTCACAGAGCAGGGGACAGATGGAGCAGTGCTTATTCAATATTTTAATGTTTTATATTAGACATTTTACATATTTTTAATTGTTAATTCATTATTGCACTAATAAAACAAATATATGTACAACTTAAAACTAGAGAGGTTATGGCAAAGGCGAGCTTAACCCTAACAAGAGTTCTCTTCCAGCAAACCTTATTGAGAGCGAGAGACAAGTTTGTCATAGTAGGTTCGTGTGCATATACAGATAGAAATAAGATTGAGTCCTTAGCCTGCATAGTTAATAAACTACTACATATTCCATATTTTTGATAATTTATTTTTAGTACAATAATTTTAATTTAAAGTTTTACATTCTAAAAAAAAATATTTTAGTAGAAAATTTATTTAATCTATAACTATTTTAATGTTTTGGTTTTATATAAATGGACTCAGTCTTATTAATTATAACAATGTGTAAATTATATCAAATAATATAAAAAAAAATTTAGATTGACACAATCTAAATATTGTTTGCGAATAATAATAAATGAAATGAAAATTAAATAACTAACAACCCATATTATGTGCAGTGTCGTGCCCATGCTAATCCACTGCTTCGTATTATAGGCCTTCGCTATTGAACGCTGTAGCGCCCTGTAGCGCCCAGCTTGTCGGCATCTGCCTGCCAGTCCTTCACTGATCGTCATCCCACCTTGTGGCCACACAGGGTTATAATACCATTGCAGAGTCACGGTCTCCACCCAAGAACACGTTTACCCCAACTGTTGTCGATTCTCGGGGATATTGCTGGTCCACTTCCATAATTGTTTTAGCTAAGTGAGCACATTATTATATCGATCATTTTGATTAAGATAAATTCTTTCAATAAATGATATAAAATTATTTCCAATATACATTAAGATTTAGATTTGATTAGTTAATTATGAATCTATTCTACACGAAGTAATTAATCTAGGAACGCCAACACAAAACTTAAATTTGAGTACATACTTTTATACAGTTTCATCTCAATTAACAAACATTTGACCATCATCACAAAAAAAAAAACTAACAATAGAAAGACAAATAGACAATAGTCTATGACCGCTTTGTCTAGTCTATGGCCGCCCCAGTGTTTTCGAATCTACGAGAGGGTCGGATTTCGCGCCATTTGGCCAACCGGTCGTGTAATAGCTCCGTTAGGCGCGTAGCAGACTGAACGGTACCAGCACTTAGGCAGATTAATTTTTACCAAACAATAGGGTTTCCACCTAAAAAATCTTCTTTTTGTGAAAATTCAAACAACATTTAGTGACAAACGTGTATTATTTCAGTTGTTTGATATTCATAGAAATTATGTAGTTGTTGGTATACACTTGGTTTGGTTAGGTTTGGTGTAGGTTATCGACATGGCTCAAAGAATTAGCTAGCTGAAGTGGCAGTGGGCCGGCTATATCTCGCGAAGAACCGACAACCGCTGGGGTAAACGTGTTCTCGAGTGGAGACCGTGACTCGGCAAACGTAGCGTAGGACGCCCTCCAGCCAGATGGGATGACGACCTGCAAAAGGCTGCAGGCAGATGCTGGATGCGGCAAGCTGAAGACAGGGCGCTATGGCGCTCATTAGAGGAGGCGTATGTCCAGCAGTTGACTAATATATGTTGATGATGATGATGATAATAAACTTTGGAATATTCTGAAAAGTTATTGGTACGGGTATGTAGGTTATATTAGAGTTATATTTTACATTATTATTACCTTCGTAAAATGTCAAGAAAAATTCGTATTATTAGTAAGCCACAACCACAACAAAATTATTCTATAAATGTTTATTTAGTTGGTGGTGTACCACTGTCCTTACAATCTCTAATGTTCCTCTTCAGCCAGCATTGTCTATTTGAATTCAAAATAAGCCTGTTTGAAATTCGAATTGAGATGTTTGTTTATGATTCAATGGTCTTTGATTCGTCGACACTCCCGCTTGAGTGGTGTTGTGTATCCGATTAGGGTTTCCGATTGGTTGTTGCTAATTTGAATTTAGAATACAGAATTTAGGTACGAACCAGTAACGATTCCATAATAACCAAAATATATAAAACATATACGTAGGTATGATATAACTACAAAATGTATCAAATCAATGCGTTTCATAAAGGTGGGTACTGACCGGCGTTACGGGCCGTAATGTAACGTGTAACACAGCGAGCGTTCGTCCAGTCAGTACTTACGGTCACGTACGTTGAAAGAAGGCGCTCGGTGATTCTTTTACTTTGGTACCTACATAATTTCCAAAAATAAGCACCCACCCGGAATCATCCATTTTTGGGTGGCTTCTTTTCGCTTCTGCCAGTCTCCTCTGTTTTTTGCTTCTGGTCTGGCATAGATGTTATGGCATCAGCATTATATTATTACACACGGTACTTTAAGTCGATGAGTATAAGTAAATTATCTACTCGCTCTGCAACTTTGATGGCAGACTATCGCAAGAAAGGTGTATCAATTTCACAATGCGCGGAAGACATATTTTTCCTGCATTGTAAGTAGAAGGAATAAACTAGCGGAAATAGTTATTTGTTCCACAAGTAGGCTAAACAATTTTTTGCTGTGCGTGCCGATATTAAATCCCGAGCTAGCGAGTTTACAGTAGAGTCACGAGCGTAGCGAGTGGCTCTAAAGTAGACTGCTGAGGTAGGGAGGGATTAAAAGGCACGAAACGAAAAATATTTGCCCTCGAGTTATACACACAACTTTTCACCACGACTAGCGAGAAAGTATTTTGTAAATATAAAAGATGTCGAATGACAGAAACTCATTTTGGTCAACACCATGGGTACAAATGCTATAAACCTCTTTCAAACCACGAACGAACGAAATTATTATTTTCTATGAAGGTTGGACGCTAACCTCCTTCCCTTCGATAAGCTAAAATGAGTGCACCTCACAGGTGCAACTTCAATATAAAATCTAAACCTTTTGTTTGGTAGATTATTTATAGATGGCGCTGTCTGCCTAGAAGAATGGTCTTCACATGCCAAGTTATCAAGGTACACATAAAAACTGGCGCTGACGTCAATCAGTGAAAAAGTTGACCTGCGTGTTGATCGCGTAGTTTTATATTTTTTTCGGTGCCTACCATAGAGTACCTATTAATAACTTATTACACCATCGAAAAGTTACAGCATTCTGAATTCAAGTTACCTACTATTTTCAAAGAGTTGTAAAAGTATTTATACCGCAATATGAGCAAAATTCGATTTTGCTTACTGTTTTCTGTTTTCGAGCGAGTGTGGTGAAAAGTAGTTTGCCACTCATCTTAAACTATGAAACCATGTTAAAATTACTTTTCTGCTAGTTTTATTCCATAAAGAACGCATAAAAAAATTTAATCCTGTTATTTTTTTAACTTTTGTGCTATTTAAATCGATACATTAAGGTGTCAGAGGCTTACCGCTACCGCACAACACAAAAATGTGCATTTAAATATGGGCTTTAACTCGTAACATTTAGATGCATTTCTTATTGACGGCATCAGATGACAGACAGCTCGCGGACCACTCGTTTGAAGCTTGTGGGAAGCCATTTTGTCACTGTAAAATGTATATAAAGATAACGAGTTTAAGCACGCCGCTATCGGCCATATTTAAATGCAAAAATGTGCATTTAAATATGGCCGATAGATTATACTTACACTAGCTGCTGCCCGCCGCTTCGCACGCGCTTTTCAAGTAACCTTTGTCCGTTCCCGGTATACCATTTACTTCCCTGCCAGACTTCATTAGGATCCGTTCAGCCGTTTAGGCGTGAAAAGGTAACACACAGACAGAGTTACTTTCGAATTTATAATATTAGTATGGATCATTAGAACTAGGAGAATCAACACCAACCTGTCATACTGACATCTCAATGCCCAATCTCCCCATCTCTCGATCATTTAACCAGTGTTTATAATCATTAAGTAGCGTGTCCCCATAGACCTACCCTTGTCCCCTCAGACCTACCCTTGTCTCTATAGACCTACCCCTGTCCCTTAGGACAGTTAGGACGGGCATGTGTGCTGTAGCTAGTGCGGTTGAGTGGTTTTTAATATTTTTTGGCAATTATGGTCGGACTCTTGAGGAACGGTGAGATTGATGTGGTGTTGTCGTTTGGCAGGGGTATGGGCCTTTTTACGAGTGCCACTTATTTGGGCGCCATATTGGCCTTTTAGGGGTTGCATTGCAGTGCAATCATCCGAATGCTGTGCTATCCCCAACCCGCATGCCCAGCGTAGGGATTATGGGCATTACCCCCGTGAGATAAAAGTCAACAAGGCGCTTATCAGGGGAGGCCTGGGTCCAGCAGTGGACCTTTATAGGCTGTGGAGGTGGAGGAGTGCAAACATTCGTTTATTGCGAACGTCTTAAAGGACATTATTTAAAAAAATTGTTTTAGAGTCTACTTAACTGTTTCAATTGTAATTACAGATTTATTAGTGCTCCTTTTTTAATTAATAAAGTTTTAGTTTTTGGCTTTTATGGAGTGTGAGAAAATGAGGGAGCAAAGGCTTACAAAATGTATCTAAGGACGGGTATTTTGATAAATCATTTATCAAAACCGCATCACCCGTCAACACCCTCGAAGCATTAAAACGGCTGAAGCGATTTTGATAAAATTGTATCAAAATACTCGTCTGGTCTTTTTATGGTTCTTAGCTACATTTTGTAGGCCTTTGCTCCTTTATTTTCTCACACTCAAACTTAACGGGTTTGAGTGTTAACTAGGCCTAGATATAAGTACTCACGGGGACCCCGTTTTAAAAAACTCGAATAACATAAAATTCACCATTATTTGGTTCCTAGTGTGAAAACATGATCGAGAAAAAAATCGATAAAAAGAAAACATGAAAGTGCACTATTTCGCACATAATTTGATCGAGAGCTCAAGAACCCTGCGGTCTATTGTAATGACTTAAGTTTTGATTCGTAGCTTATTATATTACTAATAAATTGTTTCCTCTTTGCCTATTTCTTAATTAATTGTGTACTTTTCTCTAATAACAAATCATTTGAATTTTAGCCCTTACACCTTTTGAAAAAGGTATGCTCTGTCCCGCTCTTACGGACGCAAAATCCTATTTTGCAAAATGGCGCGCATCGTGCTCTCTGAACAGCCACTAAATTAAAATAAATAACTAAATTAAATTGTTTTCTTTGGAAAAACATAGGCGCAGTTTTATCGAGCTGAATCTACTATCTATTTAAGCTTTCATACCTCATCCTATATGACAAGATGTATTCGTCATCGATATTCGTTCACTTCAATTACGTCCCCTCGAACAGGATCATGGTCTTATGTCCACGTAATGGGTAATTACATGGGGTTGATTATTATCCTTGATGTTTCGTTTAGTAACTTTATGAATTAATAAGTTGCGATATTTTTGTTCTAATAAAAAATAGATAGATAGAATATAGGTACCTTATTGCACACTTAAATCCAATATGAACTATTTACAACGGGACAACCTGAAAACTAAGCGACAATTGGCGGTCTTATCGCTCAAGAGCGATCTTAACAAGACAACCATGGATGGATAGGATCATTGGACATAAAATACAACGAAAATAGTACAGTTGTAAGTTTCACTTTACCATTATGGGTTGCGAATGGTTTTAACTATTGAAAAAAATACCTACTTAATACTTACTTACTTAGGTCCCAATAATAAAAACTCATTATTTTAGTGACAAAAAAAAAGAATAGTTTCGTTTTGTTTTGTATTGTTATATTGCACTTTTGCACTATTGGAATTTAATTTACCTAATTTTTAAATGACAAGGGAAATACGACACTTTCCTGTTTTCTACTTCGTCAAAAAATTACATAACCATGAATCCACGCGATAGTAATTTTTTGAGTTGTGTGGCGCGTAGAATGCGGCGCTTCATATGAAAGTCCTGATAGTGCCCGAAGAGTTGTAATTTCGTTGAAAGTATACCTACGCATTTTACGCGACTCAAAAATTACGCTATTTCTCGGCCTCAGCCTCAGTTATCTAAAATAAATAACACTCCAAAAATCACAACAAACAAATTGATTGACTGCCCGGCATTACCCACCAGTGGGGTAGCAAACATAACGCGGTGGGGTTTCACAATTCGGCAATTATCTGGTGGATGAGGCAGTGATTTTTAATCTGTGCCTAATGGGGAGTGTGGGGTAGTGAGGATTGTCTCGGCTCGCTTCATTTTGTTATCATAATTTGGGCGCGGTTTCGTTAATGATTGTTAACCTATTTTTAACTGGTTAACAAGTGGGATATTACAAATAATAAAAGTAAAGTAAAGTACAGGAAATAAATAATTTACTACTTGAAATACCATATAAATAACACACACACTGTTGTTATATTTCGTCTCAAAAACCAATGTATTTCTACCAGCACGGTGCGCAATGTCTGGTTCACAAATATCACATACTTAAAATAGTTAAATTATAATTAAAATTATAGATCGTAATTAATTATAAATAAAAATTTACATAAACTAAAAAATTAAGCCAAGAATTTAGTGAAAATAAAATGGCAATAATTTATCTCAGCTACGTATATTATCTATTATACAACCTACCTATCGAATTATCTTGAAGATTGAAAAGCTTGGGCGTGCTCTGCAACACGAACGTTTTCTGGGACAGATTTTGCTTCAACTCGAAATCTACCTAACAAGTTAAAGGTTTCTTGTGCACAAAAAAAAGTTACAAAATTCAAAAATCTTTATTTTGCGTGAGCCTTCAAAGTGACCATTCCTAAGTACTTTTAGGAAATTTGAAATTTCCGACGTTTCTTACGACGTGACGTGACACACAGCATCATCTAACCCCAAGCTAAGCTGAGCTTGTGTTATGGGCACTAAATAACAGATATTATACTTAATACAATACATTACATAGATAGATATTTTATATGATTATTAGAAAACACCCAGACCACCCGGAACAGATATCTGCAGATCGTACAAACATTTGTACTGAGGCGGGAATCGAACCCGCAACCTCCTGCGTAGCAGGCAGACCTTCGCCCGCTGTGCCACAGAGGGCATCGTAAATAAAACACTTTTGAGTTTAGAATTAATTAAATCTAGCTGTTCGTACTAATTAATAACAATTAGTACGAACAGCTAGAGTTTTTTTATACTCTTACAATAACTGAAGTGAATAATCAAAATCAAAACTGGCAAGTTTTGATTTTGATATTTTCACTTGATTATTCATATTTGAGGACAAGTACGAAAATCAAGTGATTTTCGTACTCTTTCTCGGTTGTTCATGAGCCTAATACTGCTAACCATCGCTTTATTATGACAATCATTAGTGTTGTCACAGAATCATCACGTATAATCCTTAGATGAAAGAAACTTTAGATAATGCTATTTGCGGTTGGTAGAATGATTTCAATCTTGACACTTTAGAGACGCGCCCCTCCATGTGTAGTTTCTTTCATCAATGGTAGAATGCCAAAATGTATCATACCGTTTGTCATAGTAAAGCGATTAATTTAGCAGAATAGGGCCTATGTTCATTTCGCTCTCTACTAATATCGAAACTCAACAAATGAAAATTACAAATTCCTGAAAATCTTTTCCAATTATGATAATTTCAGATAACTCAAAGTGGGGTATCCACATATCGTTACCCCAATTTCGGGTAAAATAGGGGAGGATGGGGTAGAGTAGGTAACATGACCGGCTGTAATTAAATAGCTCTTCAAAGCGCGTATAAAGAGGGTTAACTGAGTTATTGTTATAATTAAAGGTTTTTTGAGGGTAGAAAGGTTTTTTAGGTTTTCATGTTTGATTATGTTGTCTTAGTTAAATGGTAGAATTGGCATAAATGTTGAATGCTGAATAGATAAGTAGATAAGTATAGAGCTCCATGACATTTTTATTTGTGTTTCAATATTTAAAAAAAAGAAAGTGTGTGTAACGAAAATGCGTAAGGGGAGAATAGAATAGAATATGAACTTTATTGCACCATCAATACATTTATAAAACAAGAACTTAATACTAATTATATCTAATGTGGCACAATCGGCGGCCTTATCGCTAACAGCGATCTCGTCCAGGCAACCTTTGGATGGATAGGATCAGTACGTATTGAAGCTGACGGTGGCGTAATTGCTGAAGTATCAAAAATAATAAAAGTACTTTAAAAACAGAAACTACAATAATTAACAAAATAGCGCAAAAAAGACAAGAAAACAAGAGCGATTACAAAATAAAATAAAAATAATTATAACAGGAAGACTTATCAAGAGCGGACAAATAGTGTTGATGAACCATACTTTTGAAGATGGGAAGGGATTTAGCTTGTCGGATAGTAACAGGAAGGGAGTTCCAGAGTCTGGCGGCCTGCTAAGTGAAGGAATCACCATAGAACTGGGAAGTGTGCGATGGAATTTTTAAAAGAAGAGTAACAGAGGAGCGAAGTGATCGTGAATGGGACACATGGAGAAACTCAAAACGATCTACAAGATAAGATGGTGTTGATGAAAGGAAAAGAACAGAATAAAGGAGATTAAGAATTCCGGCGACGACCTATTAGTAGCCACTTGAACCTGTTACGGTACTCAGAGATATGGTCAAATTTACGCAGGCCAAATATAAATCTAATGGAGTAGTTCTGAAGACGCTCAAGCTTGTTGAGTTGGTCTTCAGCCAGATCGGGATAACTGGCGTCTGCGTAGTCTAGGAGCGGGAGGATTAAGGGTTGTGCAGCGCAATTTTGGTACAAGTAGGAAGGAAGTTACGCAATCGCTTTAAAGAAGCACCTGTACCAAAGGTCTTTCTGGATACAGCTGCCAGTTGAGGACTCCATGATAACTGCCTGTCCACAAGTAACTCCAGATTTGGAGATAGGGAGGCCTATGTCCAGCCGTGAACTAATAGAGGCAGATGATAGGACTAGTCTAGACTAGACAAGTAGTTTTTTTTTTGTCTTCTTTGTCAATAAGTAAGTAATTTTTGTTATAACTCTGTTTAAGTCTCAAGTGTGAAACAAATATATTTTATTAGATACCTACTTATCTGTTTTCTGTAGGTCTATCTACCTATCTATCTACCTTTTTCAGTAGAAGTTAGGTATGTATTCTATCTTGGAATATTCCAAGATAGAATACATACGAAGTGGAAGTGTACGTATGTATATACGTACACTTCCTAAAGTAGATAGGTAGGTACCTAATTATTGAAAATAGGTAGCTCTATTCTCTGTATTGTATTGAAATAAATTTATTTTACTGTGTGTAATGAATTGATACAGTAGATTTTAGAATAGGTAATACTTTAAGGCCGCCGATTGTGCCACATTATATATAATTAGTATTAAGTTCTTGTTTTATAAGTGTATTGATGGTGCAATAAAGTGATAATCTATCTATCTATCTATCTACTTTATTGTAAACTGTAGATAGAAAATGTGTTCGTTCATCTGTCCAAACAATTATCCCAGTACAACAAATAACAATAAAATTGTCAACAATTTGTAATTGTAATTCTAAAATTACCGCCATCTGCTCCCGTTTGGCAGATCCCAAAGGGTTTTGGCGCGGTTTCGCAGCGGCCATTTTCGACCATAGACAAATTTGCAATTTTACGCGCCATTGATTACAGTCTTGTTAAATTAGGCGGGTGAAACCTGTTTGTTTTTTTTTTCCTTTGTTGGGTTTGGCTCAGACTTTAACTGCAGAGCAAATTAGCGGAATTAATAAAGGCTTCGTTTTCAATAATGTTGCCTTTACGTTCCTCAAACTGTTCTATGATACATTTGTGAACCTACTAATTTCTGCCCAAGACTTCATACGCGTATTTACTGAAAAAAAAAATATAGAAGCCATTCAAGCTTTTCACAGTTTTCAATATTCACAAGTCCAAGGAGTTTTTATTTTAATCTTCGCCTGAAATCATCAAAGAGCTAGATAATTAATTAGTCCCTAGAAATCACAAATCGTCTTCAATTTACCTACATAACTACCTCCTTGAATCAAGACCTCCTTTGCAACTTTGCAACATGGCTTTCCAATTTTGAATTTCCCTACACGCCTCAAGCCTCATTCAAATCGATATTTCAAATACAAATCACGGCGGCGCGGCGCGGCGATGGCGGCGGGAAGATTCTGCCATGCGTGAAATATTCGAGCTTTCGACAAAAGGGCTAATAACTCGTGTGAAATACCCTTAGCACGCCTTAGGGGGTGGTTTCTAGGAAAGGCGGAAGCTATAATGGTATCTACAAAACCAGATGCAATTCTCGGGTTGCGTTTAATGAAATCGATTGAAAATCGGTTGAAACCTAAGTATGAAAATTATACACAGTTTAAAATAGGTTAAATAAAATGTCTATAAAATAAAAATAAATAAAAAGAAAATAAAATAACATACATCTGGGGCACGCGTAATTTATAAAGATCCTAACAAACTTCTTATAGAGTTGTCTTATGCAGTGATCGGAAGACGGCTTATATTTCGGTCAACGAATTAACATTGCCATTATATCAGTCATCTAGTACCCATAACACATGCTCTGCTTATCTTAGGGCTAGATGATGCTGTGTGGATTTTTCAGCATTATTATTATTCTTATTCAACGTGGCAATGCTGCCAGCATTCTGGACCCTCTGCTTTCTGGTGACGGCTTAGATTTTTAGGAAATTGATATAAGTGTTAGCTTATAACTAGTTGTAATTTCTCATTATGTTGTATTTTTTGTCTTTGTTGAAATACTGTTATCTCTTTTTTGCTTAGCTTTGTTTAGCTTTGTGTTCATAATAATCAGTGCCAAACAGAATGGCAATAATTTTAAATTAAAATAATCTTGTGACAAAAAACAAAATGTGAGCGCGTTGAAATCTTTTCTATGAAAAATTGGGCGAGTCCAATTATACTAGAGCAGGTTAAGTAGATCGGTGCACAAAAACAGGTATAGATAGCTTTTGATAAATCGTGATGTTCACAATAATATTTATATTGTGAACATCACATCACATCTTGTATTTACAAGAAAAAATAATTAGTTACACATCCCAACATAAGTAGGTATGCCTTTCGTAAATAAGGTATTTCATGGGTGCGTGTGCTTCTATAATAAAGTCATAGTCAAACATCAACAATAAGCTTCCATCTGAAGCAGATGAGCTCCCTATCGTACAAGAGAACGTTTGGGCAGTTATTATATTTAAGTTTGTTTTGTAATTATTTTAGTTGTGGTGATAGCCTAAATGTATTTATTTATTTAACACACAAAACGCATTACAATGCCAGCTAAAAAATGAAAATACAAAAAATGTTTTAATCTACATTGCAGCGTAAGCATATGTGTGTATAGCTAAGAAGGTATATATATAATAATATATATATAAAGACACTGGTGATCAAATTAAATTTAATGAACAAAACCATTTATACAGCCAGGCAACATCTACATAGTGCACTTAAATGCATAGAGTTAAATAATATTATGCATGTACATAGGTACGTGCGTAATGCACATCGCCTAGCTATAAGACCCGGCAGCACCCTATTTTATTCCATCACCAGGTTCAGTGCACCTATATAAGCGTATATGAGGATAATTGAAATGGAGGATACCTTTGTTCTCTAATAAAAGGTATTATTATTTATTTATTAATATTTATTTATTGAGCTAGTACTCAACTACGCTTCCAATTACACTAGTCATACAGAAATTAAAATATTAACTGAAATTTGACTTATTTAATTTAACGAAAATTGTCTCGCTGTAGATCTTCTTTTCATAAATAAAGATCTTCGCAAGATCGCTTCCGCTCATGCATTGCCCCACCACATTGTCAGTACCTATAAAATATTATTTATCTTCAGTACAATCGGTAATTCCTTTGTCGGCTATCTCTTTACCTCAAGATGTTTTTCTGGTGGCGTCTGCCATTTTTTTATTTATTTTATGTCGGATTTTGTCTTATTATGGATATAAATAATAATGAGATATACTCGTAACAAAGTAACAAACAATGACGACTTTGTGAAGGAATTCTATGTGGGGTCAAAGCTACAATAATTTTATGTTTAGAAATCATAGAAAATACTTTAATAGCAATCCATACTAACATTATAAATTTCGAATTTAACTCTGTCTGTCTGTCTGTCACCTTTTCAAGCCTAAACGGCTAGACAGATCTCAATGAAAATTAGCAGGGAGGTAAATGGTATCTCGGGGAAGGGCATAGGCTACTTTCTATCTCGAAAAAAAGCGTGCGGAGCCGCGGGCGGCAGCTAGTTACTTATATTTCTTTCATCATCATCTACCTATCTTAGTCCACTGCTGGACATAGGCCTCCCTTAATGAGCGCCATAGCGCCCTGTTTTCAGCTTGCCGCATCCAGCATCTTCCTGCAGTTTTTCGCAGATCGCCATCCCATCTGGCCGGACGGCCTCCTACACTACGTTTGCCGAGTCGCGGTCTCCACTCGAGAACACGTTTACCCCAGCGGTTGTTGGTACTTCGCGAGACATGGCCGGCCCACTGCCACTTCAGCTTGCTAATTCTTTGAGCTATGTCGATAACTTTAGTTCTCTGTCGGATGTATTCGTTACGAATCATATCCTTCAGAGAAACTTCAAGCATATGTTTCTTTAGGTTTAATTTTTTAGGTTTTAATTTTTGTCTATTTATCTGTCTATACATCACAACGACCGCGCATCACAACGAAACTACTAAACGAATTCAAATGAAACTTGGCATAATTTGAGTTCATACTACGAGGAAGTCCTAGAATACTTTTTATCGCAATTCAGTAGGTACGGTTCCCTTGGGAGAGGTGATGAACTGATTCAGTGTTTTAGTCAATTTAGTACGTAACTTTAATACTTATTTCATTGGTTTTAGGCATGTTTTAGTTTTCAAATACTAAACATATAAATGGTGAACATATTAACGAATTAGCTGGTAACCTAAGCTCTACAGCATTCGCTGTCCGTAAAATTAGAGAAATAATTAACATAAAAACAGACAAACTAACATAAAGAATTAACTAACATAAAAACAGCTAAATGGTTTATTATAGTTATTTTCACTCTCGTATGTCATATGGATTGCTTTTGTGGGGAATGCTGTGGACGCACAAAGAATCTTCGTTCTACAATAATTTGGCGTGTTTTAGAAAACAATAAACCGACTTCAAATTCCGGTTTATAGCTAATATTCATTATGTCTCGACCGAATGAAATCACCTCTCCCTTAATTTCCCTGACCGAAGGTCTATGTTCAAGTGCAAAAAATTGAGTTTGCCCTGGCGACATCTAGTTATAATTCAAGTCTAATTTAGTTTGATGACACATGAATGAAACTGTTGACGCCCCTTGCCATAGAAACCTTTAATTAGATTATCATATTCTGAAGAATTTTTATAAACCTACGTTTAATGGAGCACATAGCAATTCCTCGAGAATCAAACTTATAGGGAACTTAAAAATCAATTTTTATACAACGACGAAACAATCATAAAAATCTATTAACAATTGCCGCAGATCATTAAAACTGTTGTAGCTAGTCGTGATTCTCCAAAAATATTATATTGTTTTTAAGTTTAACGGTATAAATAGTAATCCCTCGGGAATACAATTTTTATGGGGCCACCTCGGGATCATTCTCTATACAATAGTGAAAGAATCAGTAAAATCGGTTACCCATAGGCGGAGATATCAAGTAACATACATAAAAATAAAAATAAAATAAAACATACAGACGAACTGTTTGAAGTCGGTATTTATAGATTTATAGACCTAGAGAGAGCCTGCGAAACGTATTTGGTAAAGTTAATATTATGACTATGCCATCGCTATTCATTTATCATAACTTATATTTGAGGAAACATATAAAACGTTATTCCAAAAATTGTGATAATCATAATTAAGAGACGCGAGGAAAGCTTGACGAGACTAGAAAGTTCGCAAATCTTTTGTCGTGAATAGTGCTAGATTTTATAATGTATTGCCAGCCAATATTACCAATCTTGGCGAAAAGGCCTTTAGGACCACCATCAAAAAACACCTCACCGAGAGAGCCTACTATGGCATAAAGGAATATCTCTCAGATCACAATTTTTGGAACGACATTGCATGAGTCAGCAATACTTTTTTATTTTTTTTTCTCTTAATACTATGTACCTATGCCTATTATTTTAATTTATTTGTAAGAGTTGTGAAATGTAATGTGCTTAAGAGAAATAAATGAATGAAACTGAAATAAAAGCAAGTAGTCTAATGACTAAATGATTCCAAACCGATGACCATTGTGTGTACCCATCGTAACAATCATATGATCGCAATACGATCAGATAAGTTGCAATCATCTTAGTGTCGATGCAAATGAGCAACTAGTTGTTAAATCGTTTTTTAAATAACTAATAGAATGTTTTTCATTTATCGTGATTATACTTTCGTTTGATTACAATCTCACCTGATGGTAAGTGACGATGTGGCCGATGCTTTATCACGAAGGTCTAGAAGACATCCTTGTCTTAAATAGACTCCTTAGGTTGAGTTTGACTTGTCTAAGAGCTTAAATTTTAAGCAAAGAAATAAAAGTTATTGATTTCTGATTTGAGTTTGAGCATTTCCCAGAAAGGCGCGGCATGCTAGTACAATTTGCAAGCGTACATACAAATGAAAATGTACTGACCGCCACCACAGGACGCGTCTCTCTCGTAGAGGCTTAAGAAGAAACTGTCACTGTCAGTTTCGAATCGACTAAAATCACTCGGAAAATTGCTATGGCCAATCAAAAAATATCCAAATTAACTTTTTCTTCATTCGAAATTTGGATATTTTTTTTCTAAACGCTGTTGAGTTTGAGTAGGTGGTATGTTTGTTTCACTCAAATATTTGTCAATCAATTTAACACAAATTGAACATTTCACAAATAATACAAAATTATTTATACGTCTACAGATAATTATTTTGTGTTCTCAAGGCCGTTGGGGCCACCAGCCTAAAGAAGAAACCGTCAGTGTCAACTCTCAGCCCTATGTGTCGCTCGTCTGCACTCACCCTAATCGCCAAACCATCGGTTTACGTAGTTAATCTAACGCGTCCAGTCACAACACGGGTTAGTAATTGTATATTTATTCAAATGTCTCAGATAAGGGGTAATTTGGGGTGTCGGGGGTTTTTGTCTGGCAATGTGTTCTAATAGCGAAGGATCTTGTATCAAATTAATTTGAGAAGTTAAAAGTGTGGACGTTTGTCGACGACCTCTGTGACGCGGTGGGCGAAGATCCGTCTGCGACGCAGCAGGTGGCGGGTTCGATTCCCGCCTTGGTTTGAATATATGTACAATTTGTAGATTTTTGTCCTGGTTGTTTTCTACATACGTTTAAGAAATAATTATCTATGTATGTATGTATCTAATCTATTAAGTATATTACACTTATCAGTTAGTAATCAGTTAGTACACCAGCTCTGCTTACTTTGGTATACACTAGCCAAACTCGATGTGGAATGTTTGAAAAACAAACTACGACTCAAAAACTCACTTGCTTGGCGTCAAGTTTTCAGATATAATTGTAAGAACGAGTTCTGAACGAACGAGGACTGAACGAGTTCGTGCACGAGTTCCAGCATGTCGACATATTCCACACATGCTAAGTAGTATAGTTAAAAGTGTTTTAATATATTTAAGTTATAATCTAGATTTATAGTCAATAGCATAAGATATTGAGTGCTTTGGTTCTTAAACTGTAAACTTCTATCTTCTTTAATAATAAATAAATATATAAGCAATATTTATTGAAGGAAGGATTTCAAAATTGTCAAGTAACGTAAATTCCGTATAAAAAGACGCGCCAACAAAGTTAATTTTCGGTATGGGCGGTTTGTTTACAAATATTAATAATACATAAATACCTAAATAAATTATGCTAGACAATCCACACAGCATCATCTAGCCCCAAGCTAAGCAGAGCTTGTGTTATGGGTACTAGATAACTGATATACATAATACAATACATTACATAGATAGATATTTTTATAAGACAATTACAACTAGTATATACGCTTATATCTATTTCTTAAAAATCTAAGCCGTCACCAGAAGGCAGAGTGCCCAGAATGCTGGCAGCATTGCCACGTTGAATGGCAATGATAATTCGTTGACCGAAATAGAAGCCAGCATTTATAAATAAATACATAACTTTTATAAGTAAATACGTATGTTGTTCTTTATTACCTCGAAGCATCAAAACGGAAACGATTTTGGTGAGCGAGGTATTCAAACACTCGTCTGAGTTCCGGGAGTGGTCAGCTCTGCGCTCATTAATCCAATACCGCTACCACAGCACAAAAACGTGCATTCAAATATGGGCTTAAAACGCGTAATTTTTAGATACATTTTACAGTGACAACATAGCTTCCCACCAACTTCAAACAAGTGGTCCGCGAGCTGGCTGTCATCTGATGCCGTCAATATAAAAATCATCTAAATGTTACGAGTTAAAGCCCATACTTGAATGCACATTTTTGTGCTGTGCTGCAGCGGTGCTTTCTAGGTGTGCGACAAGCTTTAGCTACATTTTGACGACCGATGTGGTGCGGTGGGCGAAGATCCGCCCGACGCAGGAGGTTGCGGGTTCGATTCCCGCCTTGGGACGAATGTTTATACGATCTGCAAATGTTTGTTCCGGGTGTTCTGGGTATTTTCTATCATCATCATATTTTCTTTAGTGAACATGGTTTATTCTTTAACTAGTTTATCGATATAAATAACTCTGTTATACAAAATAGAGATGCCACTAGGCTTATATTGCCCCCACACAAAACTGCATTGAGTAGGAAAAATTGCTCTACCATGATTGTAAAGATCTGGCTCCTGAAACACAGTTTTAGTTAACTAGTTCAGGAGCCTATGGACTCATATTGTTTGTTACACTAGCTTTTATGTCAATAAACAATTTATTATTATTATAAATATTATCAGTACTTAACAAAATTCCTAGAGACATAAGACTTGTCTTAAATTTTACTAAATTTAAGACAAAACTCCGTAGGTGGCTCTTAGAAAAATGTTTTTATGATATTAAATAATTTTATATCAATAAATTACCTATGTAGTTATATAAGTTAAACATTGTATGTCCATAATTAATGGGATAAGCTTTTGTTCCAGCTAGTTTTTAAGATCTTTTTTGTACAGTTTCTACAATAAATTTCATTTCATTTGATTTCATAGTGCCCATAACACAAGCTCTGCTTAGCTTGGGGCTAGATGACGCTGTGTGGACTGTCCAGCATTATTTATTTATTTGCAGGCCTTTGCGTAAAAAATTAAAATCGGGGACCGATAACATCTTAATTTTTAGTCGGCAAAAATGCATACAAACCCACAGTCATACATTAGTCAAACATAAATCCAACACATATCCGTCAAAGAAATAAAAGTGCAGATATGACATGAGTAGAGTACCTAGTACCTACAGTCTGTATTCGTTACGCGGCACTCTCCATCGGCACGTATCATACGTACGTATCGTACATACTCGTACGTACGTTCGCATCGTACGATAAAATGGCGGACTAATGACTGAATAACTGATATTTATGTGTTCTGCTGGGCTTGCGGCATTCGCGATTAGGATTTGATATTTGATTCGTGCTAGGATAAACGTCCAGTTTAAAAAACTATGGAAAATAACGAAATCTCGCCTTACAAATGGACATTGAAAGGAACTCTCAAAAACCAAGGAGAATAGATTGATAAGGATCAGTTGAACTACCTGTAGATTGTTTGCAACAGTCTGCAGTATACTAGTTGTAATAGCTTTATTCTGTTATTATAAATCTTTGTGCTAAATAAATTATCATATATAATGCTAAATAAAACATTTTTTTTATCTCTTACGGTTAACTAACAACCACACATAAATATTAACTGTAGGAAGTCTTACAACACAATTAACATTAAATATTACGAAAATGTTTGGATGTTATCTCTTCACGCCAGAACTACTTAACAGATTTGACAAGAAGCCACTGTGTATCACGGATATTTTTTAGGGTAGGGAGGGGTAAATTCGATTAATTATTCTTTCTACGATAATTACACATCAGCACACGTTCGTCCACTGCGCCCGAGTTAGGGAAAGGCTTGCTTCCAATCTCGGATAGGACACTACTAAAAAAGTCTGCTGCGCTTCCTCTAGTTCCCTAAGTCGACTCTTACGACATTCACGGGATGAGTTGCAGGGGTCGATTTTTACGCCGCAACCGCCACGTAAAATATAAAGAACTCGATGGGTTAAAAAAGAGAACTACTAATAATAATATATACTATAATAATAATATATATTACCTAATATCTATTTCTTAGATTTTTAAGAAAAAGCAATATATTGTTTTTAACAAAGAACATTACAATTACATAATAAACAATTGCAATAGTATTAACACTTTTATTTATAATTAGAGTGAAATCTTGCACCATGCAATTTAATTTCTAAAATCTTTTATAAAAAGTATCGAACTCGATAACCTACACGCGCAGCCCCGACTTCACCCGAAGCCCGCCAAAAGTAATACTCCACGAATAAAAAAGAGTTCTTTCCACTCTTAGTTATCATTGTAAAACGAATTAAAAACCAGACTGTACCGTTACCTACCGTACGGTAGCGGTGCTATACCGTACGGTTTCGGCAAAGGATTGGAGTGAAAAAATTGAATATGAACGAAATGGACGGATTATAGAGTTAGAGTTGGGGTTTGTCGATGAAGTTTTGTCGATGAAATTTTTGGGTTTTTTTTGATCGCCTAATTGAAGTAGTTCGAGACTGAAAATATAGTTTTATCGATACTAAAAAACTAAAGAGATTGATAACAGCTTATTCCAGCATAAAAATTAACGCCTTCACTGCTATGTAGGATTAACTCACCTACTTGAGCTCACCTAATTTTTATCATAATTTTAATGCTTGATTATGTTGATTATTAATTCATTATGAACGTTTACAACGAACCTATAGTTTGTATAGGAAGAAAACCACTAACTAAACATTTTTTGAATATGTAGTGCCACTACTTTTGAAAAACTAGATTAGGTAGTTCTCATACTTACTTATCGAGTTCTTTATGTTTTACGTGGCGGTTGCGGCGTAAGGATCGAACTCATCCCGTGAATGTCGTAAGAGCCGACTTTGGGAACCAGAGGAAGGACAGCAGACTTTTTAGTAGTGTCTGTTTCCCTAACTCGGGCGCAGTGGACGAACGTGTGCTGATGTGTAATTATCGTAGAAAGAATAATTATTCGAATTTACCCCTCCCTTCTCTAAAAAATACCCGTAATACACAGTGGCTTCAAAAGAATTCAAAAATGGTAGTCAAATGGAGGTAAAAAGTCGATGGAGACTCGGCTGCTGACTTATTACTCGTACAGATTACGTCTCTGGTAGTGCGAGAGACGATGACAGATTATTTTTTATTAAAAAATATTTATGACGACAAATAATACAAAATAAAAACAGATGAACTTAACCTAAAACACATGAAGAGGGTAATTTTGTACATAATTTGCTGAGAGAATTTCAACAGTGATTTTCGTCGACTTCCTCTACTTGCCGGGCAAGTATCGAAATAAGTATCGATAAAATCAACTGTAACGGGATATTTACCATTGTTTCGGGTGTTTTTATATTTATTAACAAGTGATTTTAGTGTTTATAACCATGTATATATTTTTAAAAAATTTATCATTTGCCTAGTTAATAATTTTCTTCTTCTATTTGCTATGCCACCGCTTTTCTTGATAAAAAGTAGCCACTGTCCATCCCCATGATACGATCTATATTGTTGCCAATTTTCGTTTGTCAGGCTCGTTACGCCGCGCCGTTTAGCCGTGAAAAGGAGAAATCAATAAAAAGCAACAAATCCTTGCGCTTCGTACGCTCCGACAGCGATCCATTGGACGCGAAAATGCGTAAACAAAGACTAACAGACAGAGATACTCTTGTGTCACTAATTATGAATTTGTTTGATATATATCTTAGATATACAGGTCGTCCCACGGCTATGCCACATGGAGGGAAAGTACCTTAAATATTGTAGATAGAACACTATACCGAAAGAAGACATTATTTTTATTTAAATTACAATTTAAACTGCATTCATATATTTTTAAATAATTACATGGTTGAACCAAGAATCGAACCCGCTACACGAGAAAAAAATTACCCTGTAGCTTTATCATATTGATCGAAAAGCTTCATCTGATGGATTATTTTTTGCTAAATAACATAGTGTAAGAAATAAAAGGAAGACCATGAATGATCACATTTGATGTGAAATTTTGTTTAGAAAAATGAAAAGCTGACATTGCCGTAACGACATACAACTGTGAGCCTGCAATGCGGCTGGCTGATTAAAAAGGCTGATTAGAAATAATTCAAAAATGTGTTCCATTTTCATACTTTTATTCTATTGTTTTGTGATTTTCGTTTTTGGATTTTTGCATTGTACCTATTGTGAATTTGATAACCATGGCGTATCAAAATAATTAAATTAGGTAATAATAATTATTAATATAAAAATTTTAAATTTCATGGTCTTCCTTTTATTTCTGACACTATGTTACTGATCAAAAAATTATCCTTATGATAAAGCCTTTCGATCGGTGTGATAAAGCTGCAGGGTAATTTTATTTCTCGTGTAGCGGGTTCGATTCCCGGTTCAACCATGTAATTATTTAAAAATCTATGAATGCGGTTTAAATTGTTTTTTAAAATAAAATAATGTGTTCTTTCAGTATAGTGTTCTATCTACAATATTCAAGGTACTTTCCCTCCATGTGGCATAGCCGTGGGACGAAACAATTATAACAAAGTGACAATTGGCGGTCTTATCGCTCAAGAGAGATCTCTGCCAGACAACCTGGTATGGATAGGATCGTTGGAAATACATGGGGTAACATCTGTGTGCATCTAATAAATATTGTACTACTTAAAAATAAGTAGGTATTAATAGGTAGCTGTTAGCTACCTATTAAAGTTCTGTGAAATGTAGAGACTGCTATTTACTTATTTCAATATCATACGTGATTGATGAGTGATCAATAGTGATGAGGGTTTACAAATTTTTTTGTAGGTTTAAAATAAAAATTGTTGGTGCCTTGCAATATTAAGAAAATGAGATGAGGTAGAATAACTACATTCTGTCTCTCGAACTATTAGCCCCTTTGAGTATGACGTGGACATCACTAGTTGATTAAACGAATTTTGAGATTTATTTGAATTGTGTTTAATTATTGGTGTCTTTTACGCCATAAAGGTTTTAATAAACTTTTGTCATAATTGACGAATGGCAAAAAAAAACACTAATCACATCACAAATGCGAAAGCTCCGATGGATGGATATAATATATGGCATGTCTATTACTTCTCCACGCCAAAACTACTGAACAGATAAGGCTGAAATTTTGCAAAGTTGTAGTGTTGCCTGGAATCAAACATAGGCTTTATACTTTTAACATATACTTTTTATCAATGCAGCCAGCGTCTTGGGGTCGCTTCCGACTGGTATTGATATGGATCAGTTGAGCTACCTGTAGATTGTTTGCAACAGTCTACAGTTAGCTTAATTGTTTCAATGGTAAATACTAGTTATAATTTGTTTTTATTATTTAATTGTAATTTTCTTTAGTAATAAAGGCCACCTTTTTATCCCATAAATGAGTTCCCATTAGATATAAATAACCTATGAACGTTCTCATAAAAACAGCGAATGCGAAGCCGCGGGCAGAAACTAGTTTATAATATTAGTGTGATTTTACAGTCTGGGCCTAACTCAGAGGCAGTTCTTGTTTCTATAAATTGCACGAATCTCGTCCATAGTTGAATCTTATGGCAAGCTTACACTAACTTAATTATGTGTCCGTATCTTGCTCAGTCAAAGTCAAAGTCAAAAACTCTTTATTTCCATAAATACAATAAATGTATACTTAGAAAAGGTCAAATTCTTAATAATTAAACACTGACGCGGAAATAAAGTGATATTTTTGATTTCAGTCGCTTCGGTACGTAGACTAAAGTAAAGAAGCGACGAAGAAACCTTTAGCCTGTTAGTTGTTATTTTTCGAGTTGGAGCAAATTCCGTCCCACGCTTTTTTATCCTCTAGATAATCTGATATTTTATAGTAGGCCTTTTTACACAGGAAGGTTTTGACAATTTGTTTGAACTTATTTACTGATAATTTTTGCAACTCACTAGGAGTTTTGTTGTAGAAGCGTATACATTGCCCTTTAAAAGATACTTTAATTTTGTGTAGTCTAGTTGTGGGCACAGCGAGTTTATGTTTATTCCTTGTATTCAAATTATGTACATCGCTATTTTTAGGGAACCGATTGATATTTCTATGAGTGTACAATAGGTTTTCATAAATATATTGACATGGTACTGTCATTATGTTTATTTCTTTGAATTTATCACGCAGGGATTCTCTGGGACCCATGCTAGTCATAGATCTATGCTTGAGTGACGTTTATGCCATAGAAAAGCGTTAGTTGATTTGTTGAGTCGTTTTGTACAGTTAATAATTTTGTTGGCATGATAAAAAGATAAAGAAGTAGGTTGGTACAATATAATATCAAGGTAATGGTTTGTTTTTAAGCTATACATAAAAATACATTTTATACATTTCGACATAATACTTGAATCTTATTATTAAGTTATATAAAGGAATCATTGAGCAGTTAATGATATTGAGAATAAGCCTCTGTAATACTTTTATTTTGATAAAGTTTAGACAGAGGATGTGCGTTGCGTGGCTCCAACTCTTCCCGCGGGTGTCGTAAGAGGCGTCTAAGGGATATCCACCGGGGCGGGCAGTAGCGCCTCCTGCAGAACAATTCTACCACCGAACTGCGATCCCCGACCCGCATGCCCAGCGTGGGGATTATGAGCATTACCCCCTGTGCGATAAAAGCCAATAAGGCGCTTATCAGGGGGAGGCCTGGATCCAGCAGTGGACCAATGTCTGTGGAGGTGGAGGTGGAACAGACAGAGATGCGAAAACAGAGTTTGGTGCCACCAAGAGCAAATTCGCATCTCTGCCTAAACTATACAAAATAAAACGATTACAGAGGCATTAAAAAAACTTATGATGGTTATTACAAACGGCCTAATGGATTTTTGAAAATTCTCTTGTATAACGTAATAATAAGATATAACTGATTGCGGCGCTAGTGTGGATCGGGGTACCGCCTTAAGTTGTGGTAGATACTTACTAATCAGAGATCTCGTAGTAGTACCCCATATAGATTTTATCTAGAGTTAATTTTACTGTTTAATGAATAACTGAATTTATTTTTATTTTTCAAACCAAATATTTTAACAAAATGACATAAAGATTGCTTTAAAATTTACCCACTTTGGATTTTATCTAACACTCAAAAAATAATTGTCAATTCGTAATTCGAACATTCTAATAAAAATTAAAACGTCACAGGCAGATGTCAATGAAGTAAAAACCATAAAAAACAGAGGTGACAAACGTAAGTTCACCCCCAAATGTTTGCTACAAACTTTCGAGTACAGTAGACGGCAGCGCTAAGGTCGGTATTGTACTAAAAATCGTAGTAATTTTGAAGTAACTCCTTTAGTTCCTCTTTCGTCCACCGGCAAAGATAAGTTGGTGTTCTCTGATGTTTAATTGCCTCACTAATTTTAGTAACAAATTAATGGCTTTCACTCTTTTACTATTCGGAGTTCAAAGTGCGGAACGGTATAATGTTTCTAATGGAATGACAATTTTAACTTCATCATCATTCTTGTAGAATTTTTGCCAAAAGTTTTGACTTCTATCTAACATTATCGCGTAATCTAACGCGGTACAGGGAAAGAAGGCGCTCGCAACAAACAACGAGACGGCCCACGGCGCGGCGGCGGCGTAACGTTTTAAGCTCGCTGCGAATGGTACCTACATTACGCCCCGCAACACGGGTCAGTACCCGGCTTAAGCTTTCTAAAATAAAACCTTTTAAATTGAAATGTTGCTTGCTGTGTGAAATGTTCAGCATTAAGTATTTAAACAATTTAAAAGTTTATTGTCTAATGTTTGATCCACTAACTACCTACCTACCTAGTTTTTCATATGGTTTTTAGTTATTAGTAGTGTTCTTTAAAATAAATTCGGACGATCGCAGCCTTGTCGGTTAACTTTGACATAAGTAGATAATAATGTACGAAAATATCTGTCAAAAACGTATATCAAAATGTAATTGTCCAGTTACACCACTAAGACAAGGTATCCTAAACATCTGGCAACAAAATGTCATAATTAAATAAAAAATATAAGTACCTACTAACTTATTTACTGACAGTGCCTACAGACCAATAACCGAAATTAAACCATTTCGGATGTATAAATTTAATTAAGCGATTCGCGATATTAATTCGATTATTACTCGTCGTAAAAACGTTACTACCTCTCCCGCGCAAACTGCAAACGCCATTATCATAAACGAATTAAAATAATTTGGATTTTATCGTTTGGTAATAGAGATTACATTGGTTTATCGCGACAATCCTTAATTACCGAAGTACCTCCAAAAGCTCTATCCACATTTAAAAAGTCGATCCTCTTCAATTATTGCATTCTAACCTCAAACTTCCCCAAGCAACATACAACTTTAAAACAATACCCCAGATTATATTTTCGAATGGCTGTGTGTATAGTGCCATCTATCGCATGTTAGATCGAGTTGGTTGTGGAATCTCAATTTAATTAAAAATGGAGGGTTTAGGCTTTATCTGTGATCGCGCGTGCGCCCAAGTGCCGCCACGCTCCGATTGTCGAATTCTTTATCAACTGTCACTTCATTATCGTGATTGACTTGGACATTCTGGGCTTGTAGCTCTTTGATTGACTTTTGAAATAGTTTCAATTCAAATGTCGCCAAAACTGAACTAAACTATTTTATCAGGACTAAAAATGACGCCATCCATTTCGATCGTCATCAAACCGGCACCATTTCTAGTCCTGTCGAATTAGTTTAGTTTTGGCGACATCGGAATTGGCACCAATGTTATTTTGCAATATCTTTCATTAATCAAAGTGATTTTTAATGACAAATATTAATAAATAATATAAAAATCATTTATTTCAGACTGTGAGGTCGCTATAAAGCGCAGTTATAAAATTTTAGTACTAATAATAACTATTTTAATGCACAATTTTAAACATATTTAAATGAACACGGCGAACCAAATATTTTTACCTACCTATTAGGTAAATGGAACCTAAGTACCTAAACTACCGATGTGGTGCGGTGGGCGAAGGTCCGCCTGCGACGCAGGAAGTTGCGGGTTCGATTCCCGCCTTGGGACAAATGTTTGTACGATCTGCAAATGTTTGTTCCGGGTGTTCTCGGTATTATCTATGTATAATAAAAAAATATCTATCTATGTAATGTATTGTATTAAGTATATCAGTCATCTAGTACCCATAACACAAGCTCTGCTTGGCTTAGGGCTAGATGATGTTGTGTGGATTGTCCAGCAATATTTTTTTACTTAATATTTAAAATACACCTTGATCAGGAAGAACTATTGCCGAATGTCCAATCATTAGTGACGACGACCTCTGTGGCGTAGTGGGCTGTTCGCCTCGCGACGCGGAAATTGCGGTTTCGATTCCCACCCATAATAGGGACAAATGTTATAACGACCTACAGATATTTGTTGCGGGTGTTTCTTTATATAAATAGGTTTGTATTAAGTATATTATTCATTTAGCACCTACATAAAACACAAGCTCTGCTTAGCTTGGGACTAAATGATGCTGTGTGGATTGTCCAGCATTATTTATTTAGTTGTCCCGCGGCGGGAATCTAACCCGCAACTGTCTGCACTTTAAACCAACTTTCACCCACTACGCCATAAAGGTTACCTAATGTCTACGGACATAGATCAGAGGGATCCTATTCTAAAGCCAACACGACTTAACTACTTAATTCCAATAAAACCTATGGGTTTACTAATGGCCATACATTAACCACACTGTATCCATTCCATACGGCTTTTATAACAGGGTGTTCCTTTTTTAAAGGATCATACGAAACGGTAAAATATGCATCGAATGGTCCCGCAATTAGAATTCAGCGATTTTTTTTCGGTTAACAATTAAAGCTAAAAGTCTAAAAATCGTGATAATTTTTACAATTTCACAAACGTCGTTTGTTTTGTCTAATTTTGCAGTCTGTTCAAGCCCAAGCGAGTAAAAGCTGGAAGTGGCTCGGCTCAGCTCTAACTTGTGTATGCGCTATAAGAATGCAACACCCTGTATACCTACGTATCTACTGTGAAACAATGATGCGATATTAATGTTTTAACGAGCCGATGTCGTGCTTGCGATGTTCATGATCACTGGGGTCTACCACTACACGGTGTGCAAAGCCGGTCCGACTAAGAGGCAATAGCAAATATCTAGTTTCCAGTTTTGCAATGTACTTATAATCGGATTTAAATGATAATAACAATAATGCTGGACAAGTCACACAGCATCATCTAGTCCCATGCTTAGCAGAGCTTGCATAACGCAAGGGTACTAGATAATAATAATAAACTTCACTCAACCTCTATTTAGAGAATAAACTCTGTGCTATTCTTACAGAAATTGAGTTAACATAATGTGTGATATAAGTGAGCCTATAAGTGAAATTCTTAAGACCTCTCACATTGTATTAAGATTGCAAAATAAATAAATAAATAATACTACACTACGAATTTTTATCATATATAGAAAACATTTAGAACACCCGGAACAAATATCTGAAGCTCTTACAAACATTTGTGTCAAGGCCGGAATCGAACCCGGATCTTCGCCCGCCGCGCCACAGAGGTCGTCAATAGATGTTTGAGATAGATACATTATTTAATATAAACATTCTTAAAAATCCGAGTTAGGTTTTATTATTATAGTGCGTAAGCCTCATACTCGGGTTAATTTATAAGAAATCAAATAATATCCCCAAAAATTTTCGACTTCGACGGGACTTCAAAGTATGCGGGATCATTCCCTCAGTACGGGAATGTGCTAACCAACTAAACCACGAGGTCAAGTGACGTAGCAGTCGAAAAGCTTTCGGACTTCCTTCGGACTCTAGCGCCGTTAGCTCCATCTACAGGAGAAACATTGAAGTTTATCCAATCCTGTTCAAAGACTCTTGTAGTGTGACCTCACACAAGTGTGACCTCGTGGTGTAGTTGGTTAGCACGTTCTCGTACTGAGAGAAGGATGCGGGTTCAAGTCCCGTCGAAGTCTAAATATTTTTGGGATATATTTTGAATCCGAGATAGCTTCAACAATTAAGAACCACCACTGTGCATAGCACGAGCATCCGCATTTATAACCTCCGAAACGTTGGATGTCAAAGTGTGAGTAAAGTAAAGTAAAAGTAATGTAAAGTGTTTTTCTTACCTAACTTAACTACCTGTAGGTAAGAAAAAGTCCTTTAAGTTATATCTATAGTTGCTAGTTGTACCACCGTATTTATTAATATCTTATTTTAGTCACCTTGCAGCAGATTAGCTAAAGACATGTACGAACACGAAGTGTGTTGGTGTTTGTTCTTGTTTCTTCTTTTAATTGTTCATTTTGAAAATTCCATCGCACACTTCCCAGTTCTATGGTGATTCCTTCACTTTGCAGGCCGCCAGACTCTGGAACTCCCTTCCTGTTACTATCCGACATGCTAAATCCCTTCCCATCTTCAAAAGTATGTTTCATCAACACTATCTGTCCACTCTTGATAAGTCTTCCTGATTTAATTATTTTTTTACTTTGTAATCGCTCTTGTTTTCTTGTCTTTTTTGCGCTATTTTGTTAATTATTGTAGTTTCTGTTTTTAAAGTACTTATACTATTTTTGATACTTCATCAATTACGCCACCGTCAGCTTCAATACGTACCGATCCTATCCATCCAAAGGTTGTCTGGAAGAGATCGCTGTTAGCGATAAGGCCACCGATTATAATTAATATTAAGTTCTTGTTATATAAATGTATTGATGGTGCAATAAAGTTATATTCTATTCTATTCTATGCGTACCTAACCTGGTGGAGGGACCTTTTTGATTGGTACCTGAACTTGAATAGTTTTATTGAATAATAATTGATCTTATTACAATTTATGCGCATAAATAGTTTCAAGTCAGATTGTCAGATTTGGTATGTTCTGAAGTATTCGACCGTGTAGCAATGTTTAGCCAAACACACCATTTGAATGGTCATTTGAGGGCAATATCAGAAGTGGGTGTGGAATTTAATTGGTTATAACTGAAAGCATTTTATACCTAACAACCTAACTTAACTACCTGTAGGTAAGAAAAAGTTCGTTTAGTTTAGTCTATAGTTGCTAGTTAGACCACCATATTTACTAATATTTACTAATAATATGTAGTTTGTCCTTACAGAACGAAATTTATATATTTTACTTTAGTGCGTAGCGCGAAGACTATGGCCCGTATTATGAAAGCTTGCTCAGTGAGATCTATGCTTGAGTGACGCATGGATAATGTCTCTGATAATCTAAAAGATCTATGCCTGTACCTACAGTGGATTTTTAGGGTTTTCTACCCAAAGGGTTCCAACAACGGGACCCCAACACGCTTTAATGCAGTCAGACTCGCTCTTAGCCGGTTTACTAAAATTTAGCAAGATATTCCCTGCTCAAAAATTTTAGCGTTGACTGTCCTTACATGTTCACAGAATGAATTAATTTCTCCACTTATTGTGATGGCATCGAAGCGTTGACATTATTATCAAAAAATGTCAACGCTTTGATGTTTAGATCTTTACACGAATCATCTAATTAGAGGTTAGAGCTGATGACTTGAATTCTAGCCTCGTTCCAAAAACAAACAGAAGCAAAATACCGTTATAACGTCACAGAATAAAATAAACCGATATTATAGAAATGTTATTTTTGACATAATAAACTTTACCGTCATGACAAAAAAGCTCAATTTTCATAAAATTTGTTTTAATTTCTATTTCATAACAATACTTCTATTCTAATTCAGTCGTAATTTTAAATTTAGAGCTTAAAGTTATAGTGATAAAGTGCGTTTTAAATTCATAAGTGGTTGGACTGAAGAGGAGTGATATTCTAAAAGCTATCTCGCGGTTAGATCGCTAATTTACGATCGAGCAACGATAACGTTTTTAGGGGCGCAAGCGCAGACAGTGAATTTGGTGATAAGTTAAGGGGACACGCAAGTTTTGCATTTGTGTGTTTTGTTATTTGTTTGGTTTATAGCATTTGTACAAATTACAACAAGGAAATTGTAATATTTTCTAAGAAATATACTCCCTGAGAAATATACTTCTCAGGGAGACCTACATTATCGTGATTGATGCCTTCAGTAATTTTAGCTTGAAAAAGCACACATCCAAACTTTTATATAATATATATACTGTGACTTCGACTCTAGCTTCCCCTTAAGGGCCGCACGCGCAGAGCCACCAAATTCGGCAGTTAATTAATACAGAACACGAGCTCGAATTAAAAACATTATTTACGTAATTTATGGATCATCATCACGGCATGTGTTGCCAGCTTATCGACTTCTGTTTAGTGTTAGACTTTTAGTTCCAAAGCTGGATTTCTAAAACACTGTTTCATGTTTTTTTCGATTTAATAGTTTGCTAGGTACTTAATATTTATTATGTATTAGCATTTAAAACGATAATTTTATCGGCATATTTGTTTTTTTTAGGTTCACATATAAAATAGACGTGTTGAAAGCTTTTAGATACCTACCTTACCACCTATCTATCAAAGACTTTTCGTAAAAAATATTACTAGGTACATATTTGTTTATGTTAACATGTTCTGCAAATGTCTATTTTACAAAACATTAAGAAAATGTACAATAGTGTTGTTTTAAAATATTGCTTACAATCTCCGAGACACTTAAAATACAAAAACAATCCATATTCGTAAAACAATTTAAATTGTGTACTACCTTGTTTTGGTTGGTCCTTGTATATATTAACATAAAATTATTTTGAGCTGTTTCGTTTCATCAGTGGAGCGATGAGCAGAGCGGGGTTGTAGAGAGAACCAACTGTAGTACCAACTGTAGTACCAACTGTAGTACCTAACTCGTAGAATTCGCATTTAGGTACCAGCAGGTTAGGTCAGATGTATTTGTGAGTGTACCACTATTTCTACATATTTCCGCTGCTATGAGCAGCGGAAGCTGTCTGCATTTTGATAAAGAAAAATAGTAAAGAAAATAAACCAAAGAGCGGCAAAATTAGTATGAAATATGAGTGATACACTCACGAATACATCTGAATCGACCAGCTAGTGTTCGAAAGCAGAGTCTTCACAGCAGCTTTTTTCCGAGGTCGCAAAAGAAGTCAAGAAGAAATGACTGAATTAATTGTGATGAAAATAAATTTTATCTATATGTATCTATATTTCCAATCGGTGTTAGCACTGATAGCTATATAATCTCGATACCTGTGAGTGTGTGGGATCTGTGGTTTTGTAAAAAATACAATGCCTAAGATATACGAGTATATTCGCTCCGCTTATACAAAAAAGAGGCCTGATAACAAACGGACAGACGGAAGACATTTATACGTAATTAGACAATAAATTAGGCGACTTATAAACGATGCGTAGCTTGTTATGCCCTAATGCGATTATGTTATCAGATCATCTATGCATAGAAATGCCCTTAGATGTGCGGCTTAGACAAATTTATTCACTTCGGTATTTTTAACTTTTTCAATCGAAGAAGGTTGCAAGCAAATGCTCCGAATTATGGTAAAGGGGAATGAACCTATGCTTCTGTCACACTAATGTTATAAATACGAAAGTTTGAATGTTTCTCTCTTCTCTTTTCACGTGAAAACGATTAAACGGATCAGGCTGAAATTTTGCATAGAGATTGTTCTAGGCCTGGATTAACATGTAGGCGTTTATACCGCGTGCGAAGCCACAAGCAGCAGCTAGTTGTTAAATATGAGACCTCACTTCACGTTCACTATGACAAAAACACATGAGACTTTGTTTGCCTCTCAGCACCTCTTACACAGTAGGACCTTGAAATTCGATTCAAGATCGATTTTAAATCGTTTATCTTCAATCATTCTCAAAAAAACTCAAGAATAAGGACGGACATACAAACATTAATCTCTTTTGACAAGGTATTTTGAACTTTACCCCAACGTTATGAAGTTTGAATAAATGCATAAGTCTTTGTAAGATTAACGTTTTGTAATCTGAGGTGTTAATAGGTGACAAATTCAAGTCCCATTGACGTTTGAATTTAAAAACATTCGATTCCAATTTCAAAGAATGTTGGTACAGGGGGAAGAAACTGCCGAGTCGAGCTGGTTCAGTTTTGTTGGGAAAAAACTGGCTGGTCTTTTCTTAGGCCTATTACTTAGGTTTCGCCTGCGGCTTCGCATCTGAAATTATAAGATGCCTAGATGTCCCATGCTCAGAACTACATCTATGCAAAAGATGGACCTGTTTCATTTGGTAGTTTTTGCGTGAAGAAATTCCTTTTTCTAAACATCTGTGTGATATAATAATTATTCATGTGATTTTATAAAAATCTCTTCGAAGCTTGCTGGCGCGGTAAAAGCAAGGCAACATTGGTTCGAGGTTTCGAAGAGCTTTAAGTCCCTATCCATAAGCACAAGTACCTGTGCTACATAATACCTACAAAATTAAGTAGAAATGCCCCTGCAGGTAAACTACGCCAGTGTCAATCTAAATCTGAATCTGTCAACAGTCATAAAGCTCCAAACAGTGTTTTACCCGACTTCGAAATGTTGCACCAAGATTAACTTTGTCAGTTTCATTTGCTCTGTTATTCTGCTTTCGAAAATTGCGTAATTGATTGTATTTGCCTGAGCTGACAAGCGTGGTTTACGCGCATAGGTACAATGTGATTATATCCATTTAGCGCTCGCAGACTGTAATTTGTGGCTTTCGGTTTGATGCCATTTGTGTGTTTGGCGTACGAACATTTTATTGTTTATGCGTGCGAGCTTCTGACAACTCTCGTTTGCTCATACCTACGTTGTTTTTAAAATTCTCAAAAGTTTTTAGGGATCTGACCCGAAGGGTTAAAACGGAACCCTATTACTAAGCCTCCGCTGTCCATCCGTCCGTCCGTCCGTTACAGGGCTATAACTCATGAACCGTAAGAGATAGACAGTTGAAATTTCCAGAAAATGTGTATTTCTTTTGCCGCTATAATAACAAATAGTAAAATAAAATAAATATCCAAAATAGCCCCCTTGGCTTCCATACGAAAAACGTGACTTTTTGGCTATTTTTGCTCTACATTTGCCAAGGCTGTATCTCTTGAACCACAATAGGTAGAAACATGAAACTTTCTATAAATAACCGCCACTTCAATTTTAATTAAAAAAAATACTAAAATATAATAATGTTGAATATTTATAGGGGTCTCCGAACAATTGAAAATTTGATGTTCTTTGAAAAAGTTGCCTCATTTTTACGGTACGGAAACCTTCGTGTGCGAGTCGACTCGCACTTGGCGGTTTATTACGAGTAATTTGCTCGTAAAAATTGTATTTGAATTGTTGGTTACTTTTAACCCCCCGTACACAAAGGGGAGTGTCCAATGACACCTCGCTGATATTTTGAAATAAGAATGCCGCATTCGCAATTCGAAACTACGAATTACAACGTTAAAAAAGTAGGGAGCTTTTTTATTGTGTTCTATTACATCTTCTTATTTTAATTCGTATTCCATTGCATTAAGGTATATTTTAAGGAGACCTTTAGTTTGAAGTTATCTTTGTCGAATTATACAAAGCAGTTTATTTTTCTTTTTGTCCAGTATTAAATACGTCGATTTGGGCGTTAAGTTCCTTTTTTATAATGAATAGGTAAATACAGACGAGTCAAGTTACAGAGATTTGAAATGATAGTTATTTTCCTCCGCAAAACTGTGGGGTATTTTAGGCCTATTTGCAATGTTATAAAGCTTATTTTTCATTGTAATAGAGGCGTTTAAAAATAAATTGCAGATTAAAAGATTTTTAATAGAGCGATGGGATTTAAGGCATAAGTAATTTTCCTGTTAAAAGGGTCTGATTGATTACTCGTAATAGCATTAATTCATTGCAAGATGGTGTTGTGTGTATTTAGGTACTTCAAACAATAAGATAGTTTTAATCATAATTTTGTAAGTTAAAAATAGGATGTCTAAAAAAAATACCACTTTTATCAAATACTTGTCCTGCCATAGAGTAAGTAATAAAGCCATAGAGTCACTAAATCGCTCCCAATATGTCACATCCGGTAGAATAATGGCACAGCCATTGCCACCTCCTCCCATCCAATTTAAAAGCTCACGCGTGCTTTTTTGGGTCATTTAATTCGAATTAAGTCCCGTTTGGGGTATCATATCAATTAATAACGAGATACCGGATAATTTACGGGAAACGTCAGTTTTAAAATACCATGTGCGCGTGCTGTGGGTAGAATGGGGCGGTTAGACCGAGCTGTGGCGATTGCAATATTGTATTGTAATTGATTCTCTCGAGGCAGCCTTAATACGATTCTACGATACTACGATTTCAACGTATTTTTATTTTTTCGTATTCAGAATGCAGCCTTGCCTTGCAGATTGCGTGAGACACGAGTGCACGTAGATAAACAAATAAAAAATTTGATAACAACAACGTAGAAGTTGAGTAACGTTTCTTATTTTTACGAATTCATAATCTATGAACGCAATGGGAGAGGGAGAAACGGACACATCGCTCGTACTATTCCTAGTAGTGCGAGCGATGTGTCAGTTTCTCCCCAGCGCACGCACACCTCTAATGGCCAGTTCGCTGTCACACGTGTTTGTTTTGAAACTTGTAATTATTCAAATTTCGAACGGCAGATGCGCGGTAATCGGGTTGATGAAATTAATTTGTATTTTTTTGGAAGGTGCTCAAAAATTATCTCTTTGATATCTTTTCACTTACACATAATATCAAAAGGTTTTAAGAAAATATTCGTGGTGGTCTTCAATTTGATCTTCAAGTTGATCAATTGACTTCATAATCATCATTTTGTTCTCATAGACTTAGATAGATACCTATACACTAGCCAAACTCGATGTAGAATGTTTGTAAACAAACCGCCTATACTTATTAACCTAAAATTCACTCTGTTGCCCCGTCTTCTTAAACGGAACTCACTTGTCGATTTGAGATCCTTCCATCAATAAATATTACTTACAATTAAGCATATCTGAAATCAGCCAGACAAATGAGGTTTAGTTTGTATGTAGTGGATTATTTACAAAAATTATACATCGAGTTACTCATATTTTGGGAACGTTTCGAGTATCTTTTGATGAAGACTAAAGGAAATTAAATCTAATAATTAAATAGTGAAAATACGTCATGCCGATTTGGAGGCAATCTTTATTCTAAATTTACGGGCGCGGAGCGGACGGATGTGTGTCGATTATAATAGCGCCGAGCAAGCACTTAAATTCTATTGTCACTGTAACTAGAGTATAGACTAAACAATATAATGAGAGGAGTCCCGACATAACTAGTTTGTCTAGTGTATATCCTACCCAATCTGTACAAGGTGGGTACCTTAGTTTCTGATATCTGTGGAGGGTACCCCCCGATGTTATGGGGCGCAATGTAACATTACATTACGCCCCATAACCTTAGAATATTGTAGTTATGTACCATTCGCAGCGAGCATGATACGTTACGCCGCGCCGCGTGCTAAAATCCGTCTCGTTGCACGTTGCGAGCGCCTTCTTTCCCCTGACTGCACGAACGCGCGCTGTGTAACACGTTACATTACGCCCCGTAACATTGGTCAGCACCCACCTTAGCCTTCGCACATGTTTATTTTTCAATTCACAGTAGCTGTCCAAAGTCAGTCTCAATTCGGCGGTGTCACACCCGTGCCTCGGTGCGCATGTGAAGTCGTTGGTCCTGCGCCTGACCTCTCCTCGGTCGTATGGGTCTTCCGTCCCATCGGATTATGAGAGTGAAGGACTACAGAGTGCACCTGTGTTTGCGCACACACTACTTGTGCAGTATAATGTCCTACGAACCGGGCTAGTCTCCGTTGAGACTGACCGCCGTGGCCGAAATTCGGCTAGGAAGACATCATGTGCAGGTATTTTTTTAAGGTAACCAAAATAACTTGGATGATTGTTAGGTTAGGTTATTATGTCCAAGGTATAGTGATAATATACTTACTTCGCCAGGTATGGCATTCCGATGGTGGATTCCGTGGGTGACACAAGCCTACGTCATCGACGCCATCGGCGAATGAGAAGATGGATTTGTTTCTGGTATTACCAGTAGCGTAAGATCGTAACTCCATAAATAACCTCATAAAACTGTGGTTTTGTAACAACCACTTGTTTATCACAATTGTTTGACTGATCTAACAAACAAAATAGACGATTGACATTTTTTATGTATATTTTAAATTGAATACCTATTTGTTTCCCAACTTAACACCACGTAACATGTGTCACTCCCGGAGTGCCAGACCTTGTTTTCTTGGATCATGATTATGTCCTTTTTTTAATTTGAAAACTTAACATCCAAAACTATAATAGTTTACTTTGAAAGGAAGCTAAAACTTATAGTCTGTCGAACAATTAATAACATCCAAACAGACTCACCTTCCTAATTTATTTGAAGAGCTCGGGCCATTAACTTCACTAATTATTATCTTTTGTTTGTATGTTTGACAAATTAAACGCATTTTTATATTACTTTTATTTTTACTAATTATTATTGTATTACTTCTATTAATATTATCGTTAGGTTGGCATTCGTTTTTAATGAGGATGTGTAGACCAAGCGTAATATTTTGTTGCTGCGTTGACCAAGCGTAGTTGTGAGTGTGAGTTGCGTAAAATGAGTCGCTTCATATATGAAAATGCTGTTGTGGCAAACGCCGACGCAAAATAAATATAATTTCTGTTGAATGTACTTAGTTATAAGGTAAGTTCATAGCAAATGGTTTACAACGTGCGCAAAACTACATAACTGGTACCTTATTAACTCGTAGAAACATTTTGTGACTTCACAAAAAAACTATTTAGTTTTTAAATAACGTCAAAAACCACTTTATATTAGGTCCTTACATATGAAATTGGCGTTTTGTATGGGAGGAACAAAAAGTCGAATATTTTTTAATATAATATATTTAATTAATCAAAGTATGAACCATTATTTTCTATGCACTTTTGCCATCTTATAGGTAGTTCATTGATCCCTTTACTAAAAAAACCAGTCGGACGGGAATCAATAAAATCTTTGAAGGCGATTTGGACTGCCCCATCGGAGTTGAATTTTTTCCCTTGCAAGAAGTTATCCAAATTTCGAAAAAAATGGTAATCTGTTGGAGCAAGGTCCGGGGAGTACGGAGGATGTCTTAGACTTTCCAATTGAAGCTCTTCTAATTTAGTAGCCGTCTGTTGCGCAGTGTGTGGTCTAGCGTTGTCGTGAAGCAGCAGTGGCGTGGAGCGATTGACCAGCCTAGGTTGTTTAGCCGCTAGCTTTTCCATCATGGTTTGCAATTGCTGACAATAGACATCAGCCGTAATAGTCTGGCCAGATTTGAGAAAACTGTAATGAACAATACCTGCCGGTATTGTTCATTACAGTTTTCTCAAATCCACCAAACGCTTACAAGTAACTTTTTTGGGGTTAATTTTCGCTTGGGGCAGGATTTGGCTGGCTGGCCAGGATCCAACCATTGCGCTGAGCGCTTCCGATTATCGTAAAGAACCCATTTTTCATCACAGGTAATGATTCGGTTTAAAATACCTTCATTATTGTGCCGGTTTAGTAATGTAACGCAGCAGTCGACGCGCGTTTGCCGGTTTGCTTCAGTCAATTCGTGAGGTACCCACCTTTCAAGCTTTTTAATCTTCCCAATTTGCTTCAAGTGAATTAAAACAGTTTTATCACTAACATCGCAGTCTGCAGCTAACTCGGACGTGGTTTGCGATGGATCCGCTTCCACAATAGCCTTCAACTCTTCATTATCAACTTGAGTCTCAGGCCGTCCACGGGGCTTGTTCTGCAGGTCAAAATTTCCAGAACGAAAACGTTGGAACCAAAAACGAACTGTGTTTTCTTTTGCAACACGACCGCCATACACATCATTCACCCTTCGAGTTGTTTCCGCAGCACTAGTGCCACGGCGGAACTCGTACTCGTAAATAATGCGATATTTTAAGTTTTCCATTTTGTAAAATGAGTGACGCAAACAGAAAAAAACAGAAGAAAAAAAACAAATGAATGACGATCATCGAAGCACAAATACATGAGTCTATAGCTGTACAAATTTGAATTTGGAATTCCTTACCAAAGAGGAGAAATTTGTGATTAAAGTGGCCAGTACGAAAAACGCCAATTTCATATGTAAGGACCTAATATAAATAATAGTGTTTCCGGAAGTACGAACGTCGTACCACTCTAACTGTGTGTGTGTTGCCTAAAACGGACCATTTCCGGTTCACGAACCGGAAGTGGTCCGCTTTTGGCACCCGCACCCGCGCGTGCCGACGCTTTATCGCTTATCAATTTAAAAATGGCTAAGAATGAATTTTACATTATTTTATTATTATATTTATAATTTTACATTATTTATTTTACTTTTGCCCGCGCCTTCGCACGCGTTTTTGGATTAAAAAGTAGCCTATATGTTATTCCAGGTCCAGGTCTTTGTGTGCCAAATTTCAGCCAGCTCCATTCAGCAGTTGTAGCGTTGACTTCGATCAAACATCTCACAACGACACAATCTTTCGCCATTAATTATTAGTAGGATGTACGAGTATAAACGCGCGCCGGTATATTATGTGAGTTCCCAAAATTTTCAGTTGCTTTTGCCGATCGGCAGTTGAATTTTGTCCTATGAGTACAGAAAATATGACATGGTTCGCAAGTTGGTGGAGGCCTCACAAACGCCTTTTATCCGATTTCAAAAAATGAGAAGGTTTTTTGTTCGGCTGTGTTTATGTTTTGTTTAAGCGTTCGCCAATTTCTCCGTCAATTATTGTTGCGGAATGATATTAATGATTTTTTTGGTATGGATAGAAAATGACGTATTCAGCAGTGCAAGGAATTTAAAGTAGTTTTTTAGATTTTTCAAAACTATCACACTATTATGTCTTAGACTTGGCAGCCTTCGCACGAATTTTTGTGAGTCAAGACTCGCCATGATTCGGCGGTTCTGACGAATGAAATAAATAATTAATGTTACCATAGTTTAGGCCTACCAACGTACGTTTAAAGAAACTCCTACCAACAAAACTCATAAACACCCCAAGAGTACTTGTTTACGCGCCGGAAGTGGCGTCCGTCCCCGGAAATGTCCCGGATGTGGTAACACCCGCGCGTGCCAGCGCTTACACGATTACCCCATTTTCTGGGTGTTTATTCTGATAAACATCGATGTTGACTTTTGATGTTTGATTTGTTGATTGATATGATGAAGGATTGCGAACCCTTGTTTTATAACGGTAGATAATTATGTTGTTACATTTTTTTTTACTAAAGGGTTTAATTTATGTAGCTATTTATCTTTGTAAGAAAAGGTTTTGATAGGTCTTAGGCTTTACATTTGAGTAACATGTAAATTAAATTATACCTACGACCTACTAGGACCTGTTCAAACAGTTTTCTTTTATTCAGCTAAATCTTAGTTGAATATAATTTGAAAATGAGTCAATCTAGGTACCTAGTTACTCAAACCGTTTTCAAGTTGGTTGTAGTTTTGAAAACGCCTCTGTAGGAAAATAAATAAAACAATATAATTTTCATATTGCATATTTTAATTCTTCTTCCATCCATAGCATGAATATTACAATGCATCGAAGATTCAACTACTATCAATAAATAACATTAATATTTATAGAAATACAAAGCATTCACGTTGATATATTTATGTAAGCTAGCAAATATACAGATTTTTGCATACGATATGACAACACTTTATCTCTTTAAATTTGAAATAAGAACTAGAATATTACCAAAAAGGTGCACTTACGAATGCAATAAAACTTTTTTGAACTAAAACCATGGTAGAACAAAAATTTGCCAGAATCTAAGAAAAATACAATAAATACAAAAATTAAATAACAACAGTGAATTAATAAGTCACAATAATTATTTACATCTTATGAATATTTGAGATTTAATTATCTAATTATCTAGATATCCTAAACATTGATAGTTACAGAAAATAATACTGTGTAACAAACTGATATCTGAATAAGCTACAGTTTTCAATCTCTAATATTATTTTACATTGTCTAGTGATGAGGTTGACAGCTCTAAAACTGAAAACCGTTTTTTATACAATTATTTTTGTTCGTTGTTTAACTTATTCAGTTCTTTAACTTTCTATTTACAACGTTATTTAGCTTACAATACGAGAGAATAATTTCGTTAAAACTTTCCTATTTACAACGTAATTTACTTCATTATTTACAACATGGAATGACAATGGTTTTTGTACGTTACGTTTTTTTGCTACACTTACCTAAACATAATATTTTAACAGTCTTACTAAACACATTCAATTCAAAGAAATTGTACTATTTTAATATGTTGTACTTAAGACATAAATAATAAGTTTAGTAAGACCTGGAGGTGGATTCAGATGTATTCGTGAGTGTACTCATACTATTCTCATCTCTCATTATCTGCATTTTGATTGCGAATAAAAAACAACAGGTAACGAACCAACGAGCGGTGAAAATAGATTGATACACTCTCAAATACATCTGAATCGAACCTGTATAATTCTAACATTTAAATTTCGATCAATTTGGCATTTCACACTCATGACTAGGCTAAAATGTTCAGTATATATCCGCTGCGTACCTTTCAGCAGCTTCAAGCGAACACTACACTAAGCTCGACAGCGGAGCTCTAGATGTAACTGGAGACGCCGGCAGCGGCTGCATCTGCTGCGGCGCTTGAGGGGTAAAGTACACGCCAGGTTCGTTTGAAAACTGAGGGTGAAGCGCCATTGGAGTGTGAGGCATCGACGTCTGTCGAGATTCGTGGTACAGGATAGGTACGCGGACTAACCGTTGGGCAGCATGGGCCATATTAGCAGCCTCTAACTCGGCAGCCAACTGACGTTTCCATTTATTCCGACGGTTCTGAAACCAGATTTTGACCTGCGTCTCCGTCAAGTGCAAGCTAGCCGCTAAACCAGCGCGTTCTGAACTGCTCAGGTATCTCTTCATGTCGAAGGTTGACTCGAGTTGGAAGACTTGTGAGCGGGAGAAGACGGTCCGCGTTTTCTTCTTTCGTTTTCCTAGATTCGCGTTGGGGTCTCGTTTCTCGTCTTTGTCGAAGTCATCACTTTCGTCAACGTCAGGGTCGGAGTCCTGCGGGTCTTGTTGTTGTGGGTAAAGTGCGGGGTGCATGCGCGGGGAGCGTGGGGAGGAGCGGGAGGGGGAGGGGGGAGTAGGGACGCGCGGGGGGCTGCGTGGGCGCGGGGAACCACCGGCTGAGCCGTCCTCGTTGGTGGTGGAGTCTTCTGGAACAAAAGAGATTGGATTATTTTCAGGGAATTCCAATTGTCCAAGTTGTTTATCCAGAATACCTACTATCTATTAGTTTTCACAACTTTCTAGTTTTTCTAGTTTTCCAACACAGATGTGTTGGTGTGAGAACCACTACCTGTTTAAAGAAAATGTTTTTTAAAATAGTAATGTTTAAAATGTGTAAAATGTTCAATATAAACGAAATCGATTCTACGTCATTTACACCCATTTTTAAAAAATGAAAAGCTGTCAAGAATTCGTCGCTTGAGACGTGCTTAAATTTGAGTTCCATTTGAGTATTCGGACGTTCGTTAGGTAACATCCAACTAAGTAGGTATCAAGAATGAAAACGGTTACTCAAAAAAAAACCGATATCACTAATCGATAACGTTAAAAACGGTAACGTAACGATTACCAAATAAAAAATACAATAGACCAAACGTAATAAAATCCGTGAAATCGTCCAACAAAGGCGTAAAGTATCCTTCGTTTAGTATTTATACGGATTTATTACAACCGAGTTATCGGATACGAAGCCGTATGAAGCCGTCGTGATTAGTAAGTTGACGAGTCGATAAAAATGCATTCTAAGTAGGTAAGTGCTTGTATCGGTATATTCGACGCTTTTAATGAACAGCGGTTTTTATTTGAGTTGGTATAATTTGCAAAGTTTTATACGTACACCAACCGAATCCTAGCGCTAAACAGAAGCAACCTTCGCATCATGACGAGAGCCGTAACTGGACACTGTCGCCTTAACAATCACATGTTCAAACTGGGTCTAAGCGAAACACAGTCCTGCAGATTCTGCGAAGAGGTGGAGGAAACCCACTCCACCTGGTAGGAGAGTGCGGAGCACTGATTTAAAAACGTGGCATCTATCTGGGCAAGCACCTGCACAGCTCAGACGAGCTACGAGCCATCACCCCGAAGAAAATCCTACAGTTCCCAGCAGCTGCAAAGGTTAGTGGCGAACTATTACGCCGCAGCTTCAGAGCTGAACACTCGAGTGGCGATCACAATTAGGCCTATCATGGCCGTAGTGACACGAAAGCCACCTAAAGCAAATAAAAAAAAGGACCTATGTTTGCTCGTTGTAGATGTGTTATCTACGATTTTAGTTTTTTTCATTCGGGGAACAAATAATAACATTCTTAGCCTAAATAAATAGATTCTTATTCTAAGTGATATATATAATATAAGTGTGTTAACACCGTTACCCTCTTGTAGATATAAAAAATAAACAGGGCAAAAGATATAACAGATAACTTAGCTCAGCTCGTAAAGCGCAAGCTGCATTTTAAATTATTGTGGTGTTTAGTAGGTTTTGTCAGTTTTACTAGAGACTAAGCTAGGCTAAGAGCTTTTGTAGCTCTAGACTAAGCTAGAGCTACAAAAATACTTCAGCTGGATAGGATAGCACTTAAAAGGATGGAAGAAGTAGATTTTACAGTCATCTGGTACCATTCACAACAAAAGCTAAACTTAGCTAGATGCTGCTGAATAATAAAACAATACAATCGTAAATAACTACGAGGCGAACCAACCAGGCTTGGTTGTCAAACTAGGCCGAGATCTCAGTACTCATGGGATCTCGTGGTAAAAAAACTCAAATTACATAAAATTCAATATTTTTTCTTTGGTTCCTTGCAAATAAAAACACGAAAAAAAAAACGATAAAAAGATCATGACAGTGCACTGTTTTGCACATAATTTGGTCGAAACCTCAGGAACCCTGCGGTCTATTAAAATGATTTATGTTTTGATTCGTAGGTTATTACTAATTATTTGGTTCCTTGAAACAGTTTCTTCATAAGTTGAGTAGTTTTCTTGTATTTACAAGAAAACTACTCAACTTATGAAGAAACTACTAATCAAGCAAAAACTTGATTTTGGCGCTTACGCCGCCGCTCCAATAACATATGCTCTGTCTCGCCCCTATGAATGCGAAATCCTATGCCTATCCTCTTCACAAAATAGTGCATGTTGCGCCCTCTTAAGTAAAAAAGGAATATTTCAAGTAAAGTCCTGTGCGTTCACTAGTTTAGGTACCACTAAATCTTAAACACACAACAACATCTATCTATTTAGCACGACGCCTGATCTGATCTACAAAGGCATCGGTGACATGATTTGAGAGCAGGCCGTAATACCGTGACTTGACTGTTGTCACATAACCGTACCGTACCGTATCGATTTCAAAGCTGCTACAGCTAAAACGGTACCGCTAGTAGCACTAGTTGTTAGATTTAGTATTAATTATTAGTTACAATGTAAAGTTACCTCTAAAGTTAATATCTATAGCTATATTATATCATACCTAATATCTGAAATATATTTTAAACCAAGAAAATTAATTGTTCGATTTGGTTACCACAAACCAACCTCTATAACATTGATTGTTTGTTTAGTAACAATAAATTACTATAGGGATAAATTACCATAACTATGGTAGGATAAAAATAATTGAAAAACGTTAAAATACCAGTAGCAAAGTTGTGACCAAAAAGTAAGACGAAAATCTGTAATTTAACGGTGAAAATGTGACAATTTTTTTACAATGTATGCCGATATTTACTTCATTGATTCTTGTACATATGTTCTTCGCTCTGAGTTTGAAATCCATCTGTCATCAACATTTTCACGACGGCTGAAAGGATTGTACTGATTTTTTTTATAAAACATGACTCAAATTTATAAAATTATTCAGATGGTTTTTTGCTCTACATTTGAAATTGATCATGTTAAATCACGTTAACAAATCGCGAAACATTACAATTACAACAGTGACCTGGGGGTCTCAGGGGCCCCCGACAAAATCTTCAAATAATTTAGTTATCCTAAAAAAGCTAAACACATATTTTAAACCGATTCTACCCATGTAAAATTACGTTGACAAATCGCAAAACGTTCCAATAACCTGGATTCTCAATGGCCAGCTCCGAAAAAGTCTTCAAAAGCACGGGCGATAACGGCTCTACAAATTATGAATTAAATCTACTTAAGTAAAATCACGTTAACAAATCGCGGAACTTTACAATTACAACAGTGACCTGGCTGTCTCAGGGGAGAACGTGCTCGGGCAGTGATTCCATCGATTTTCGAAGCCTCCTCCTAATCCTTTGTTACCACGCTTGCTGTTTACACAAACGCTTACTAGTTAAGCTCTTTATGCAAATGTATGTTTAGTAATTAGTTAATGTGATTATGATGCTTGGAAATTGGGCGTCAAAGCGCGCGGAAGAGTGTTAATTTTTCGTGTTGCTAATGCTGATGGAATTAGGTTGAGAGAAACCTACCGATTATTTGCGAGGCCATTTGACAGTAAATTTTTGGTTACTACTTCACGGATTTTTTTTTACAAGTTAGTAGTACTTCAACTAGTTTTTTTTAATACTGTAAGTACCTGAGGATTCCTCTGTCCTATGAAATAAATTCGTTTAATTAAACAAAAAAGGCTTTTCGTTTTGGTCATTTAAAATTCACAGAACACTGATGAAGAAACTTTGCATGAAATAAGTTACGCAGGATTGTAAAACAGTAGTAACGGTTATGCGAAAACGAATATGTAGTTATTTTTTGTCAACGTTCAGCCATCACTATAAAAAAGGTAAAAAGGGCAAGCAATCACACAAAACTACGCGCCGAATAAACCACATTCTAAAATTAAAACGAGCGACATGTTTCCCGACACATAGAAACGCGAGAGGGAACGAGAGTTTCTGCTAGGTGTGAGAGGGATAGGTGTACGTTTGACGTTGCTATAGATAATTATAGTGAGATGGAGAATAGACTTGAGGGAAAGCGTCGACGTGGGTCGAATTTTTGATATTTTCAGACATTTCAGGAAAAATTCAACCGAATTGAATCTAGTTTTGGAAATTCTCCAGAAGTCAAAGTCAAAAACTCTTTATTTCCATAAATACAATAAATGTACACTTAGAAAAGGTCAAATTCTTAATAATTAAACACTGACACGGAAATAAAGTGATATTTTTTATTTCAGTCGCTTCGGTATGTATACTAAAGTAAAGAAACAAATAATTTATTTTTTGTTCAGTTCAATTGAATTCATGAATTAAAAACATTTTTTTTGGGACATGTTTGTTTGACACAAGAAAGAAACTAATGTTTTTTTCTTACTCAGAATAAAACATTCTTACATAATTTGTTTGATACCTATTGTTAGTATCAAGTGCATTCATTGATATTGGAAGCACATACAAGAAAGGTAAGTATTGTACATACCTAACAACTGAGTCTTTGAGTGAGGGATGAATCAGACTACTTGTTAAGAAAACATCATATTAAATAAGGGAACATTGAAAAACTTGGCTTTTAAAAATTCGTCTCTTAATCGAATCCTACGTCGATGGCAATGTATAAAACAAATTAAACTTTAATTCTAAACTATAAAAACGTATACCTACCTTTTTTGGATTTTTCATTTGTTTTTCAATTGTAATTTCCTTATTTTCGTCGTTAAGGATTTTTCATTCAAATGTATCCCAACTCTAGTCCTCATTGTACGGTCGGTTTGGACCGCGTGAAATGGTGCCGCTTTTGTTTCGCCGAGGGTTTCGGGAAATTAAAGTGGGGTTGCCATGTGATGACGATTAGTTTGTCTGTACTGCTTGCGTACTATTTATGTGTGCTGTGCTGTCACTGTACTTAATGTTCGAGGTTGGGGGGTACGGAGTTGCCATGATGATTCTACTTATTTGAAACGTATATTTCAAACCTTTCGGAAATATGATTGTTTATTTAAATCTACTGAATGTATTTAGCAATTGAAATTATTTGTAGACTCGTCTCTGTTCTTTTTGTAAGTCATCATTAACATCACAAGGCTCGATAATTAGATATAGTTACTGCTATGGTATTTAGGCCTCTCTTTACTTTTGGCAGCCTTCTCTCTCTACCACAGCATTGGCGTTTGCAATCAGACGAACTAACTTGCAATGGATATAACCTCGTTTGGCTTAGTTTATGGATCATAGAGTGGACTTGGGCAAATTAAGACCTTTATAACTAAAAATAAATTACATGTTATGTGCACGAATAAAAATGCTTACCTATATAATATTTAGTAACACCAAAATATAAGCATACCTATTTAATAATTAATAACGTTCTTGTTGTTATAATGTTTAGTATTTATATAATATTATAACATGATAATTAGTTAATAATTTATTTCTTTTTATTTTTTTTTGTCTGGTACCTAAAATAATAATTTATTTTAGGTACCAGACGTTAGTTTAAATATTGCAAAACCAAGATTGTTTTGTTTTTATGTATCTATTTTATGTGAACCATGTGTTTGTTGTATTAGAATAAAATTCTTTAAAACCTAAGAAGGGTAAATGAAGACTAGCGTAAATTAATACTACAGTAAGGTAAATATAGTAGAGGTGTTAAAATACAACGAAGGCAGCTGCTGCCCATCCTCTAGTCTCCTCTAGTCTACAAATAAGTCAGCTCTTACGACATCCAAGTAGGAGAAGCGGACTCTTACGCCGAGACCACCAATCCTTATTATTAACTAACAGTTGTTGTTATTTACCTCTAGGTGGCGAAGTCCGCTGCCAGTACCACGGCGCGGGCACTAGGCCTCCATAGCGGCCCGCCAACGCGCTCCATTGCGATATTAGACCCAGTCTGTAACAAACAAATATGTGTTTAAAAAAAAAGATAGGTGTATAAGAGAATCAGCCGCAGTGGAGTACATAAGGTTGCCTGAAAGAAAATGCTTTCAGCAGCGGCGTCTGTTGTACTGTTTTCTTTTAGTTTAGTTTTAGATATATGATATTAGTTTCTGCCCGCGGCTTCCCACGTGTATTTTCGGTATAATAAGTAGCCTATTATCTAAGTTAGGCTATATTCTAAATGCAATTTAAATTTCATCTTGATCTGTTCAGTAGTTTTGGAGATCTTAGGTAACAAAATAAAATTCACAAACATTCGGCTTTATTTTTTGCTTTATGTACAGACAGCATCATCAACTGGTAACCCTCTAGTGGTAGAAGTGTAAACTTTAAAAGTGATGCTGCTCTACGTATAATAAAAAGTTAATTCAATACATACTCAGTCGCAGTGGAGTACATAAAACGTCGTAATTTTAGACTTCAGAGACACAACGTCGGACACATCATCACTTACCGTCGAGTGAGATTGTGGTCAAATGAAGACCTACTCTAGATTACAAAAAGTAGGTGAAAGAAACCCAGTTCTAATGAAAAAGCGGTAACAAATCGTAAGTTTTTAAATAAGCCAAGTATGGCTTAAAAAACAGCACGCCAAGTTATGGTTACAAGTACTAGGATTAAATTTACACTAGTGGGTAATGTTATTTTTTATAATGTTAATAAAGAAATTTTGAAACTGAACTGAATGGGTGACGAAAATTGTATATTAATTTTGCAAATATTTTATCTACAGATTTATTGACAAAAAAATCAAAAACGCTTCATAAAAAATAACAATATTCCAAAAACCGGTGATCACCATAGTAAACCGCGACAAAAAGTGCTTTTTCAAAGTCAGTTCCACATCTATAATTTTTTCGGAGGAGAGGCTGAAACTTTAAAGGCGACTCTCCAGAGTTTCAGATAAAATTAAAAAAAAAATGCCTCTAAGCTAAGCATTTTATTTAGTACACCGCGACAAACAGTGCTTGTGCAAAGCAAAGATGACCGAACCAACCACCGTCAAATCAAAAGTCAAGAACCTCTCACTCAACCAAAAACGGCTTCGGTAAAAATATTGTTTTTCCCCTGACTTTTTACGTTTAAATATATTTTGGGGTGTTAAGACACTGTTCCAAAGAGGGTGCCATAAGGCTTTACTTTGAATTATGGAATTCCGACGGGGAGGTGACAATAATGCGGTGTTTGGACGTCTTTATAATGTCTTAGGGAATTTATGGAGGCTTAGCTGGTAACACTGAAGGTATTAAAGATGGTGTTTAATTTTCTAGATTAATTTTATAAATGTATTTTGTACTAAAAAGTAAGTTTATAATCCTGAGCTTCTGATCCGATTTTTTTTATCCGTCCGAAATCTACAGTACCTAGGTAGGTCCTGTAGATTTCGCCCCCCCCTCCCTGAGTAAGATATATTATCTGAGTAGGTAATAAGCGAATGAAATGGACAAAAACTTCTTAAGCAGGTATAGGTATTTCGAAAGGAATACTTACTTTCAACTCATAAAGTAAAGTGAGTCGTCACTTTGACATATAACATCATAAAATCTAGATATTTTCAAAACTCTACGAAATATTGAAGTAAGACGTATGTAATAAATATATAGTAAATAAATAAATAGGTAAGTGTAACTCATTTCTGTCAGAAATATTCACCTGTACAAAACCTTTTCCTATGTAAAACAAAATGGCTTCAACCATTCCAACCAAGCAATCACACCTTCAGCGCTTCGCTTATAAAACTAACAATTGCTAAAAGTAACGTGAAATAAATCACCGTTACCTGCGCTGTGACAAATAACAGTGAAATGTCTCGCCCATTGTCGAGAATACAAGCTTTCTCACTTACTCGTCGATCGACTATCGACGTATAAATATCGACGCGACAAAGAGGATTGCAGCACTAGGCATGCTCCTGGGAGCGCTAACTAGGGAGGGGGTAAAGCGTTGGCCATGTAAAGTTGTCGATAACTTAATTTTTCGATTTGGAACGTTTTGGTGAATAATTTATTCAATACTAGCTTCCACCTGCGGCTTCGCACGTGCTTTTCAAGTATGTCCGTCCCTCGGATATTGTTGACCCCTCTGATATTTTTTAAATTTAATTATGATCCGTTCAGCCGTTTAGGCGTGAAAATGTAACAGACAGACAGAGTAAGTTTCATATTAAAGATTATTTATCGCGTACCTTTTGTTTTATTTTCCCCTACGTTATTTTCCCTACGATCGTGGTCACGGGGCGACTGATAATCGATAAATAATCTTTAATATGTTAGCAGATCGCGAAAGTTTAAAAAGAGTTAGTTTCGCTTTTTTAATATTTATATTTCTATTAGATCATATTAATCACACTAATATTATAAATGCGTAAGTTTGGATGTTTAGATGGACATATGTTGCACGTATATTACTTCTTCACGCCAAAACTAAATGTTGCATAGATGTAGGTCTAGACCTGAAATGAAACAGGTTTTTTATCCTAGAAATTAGTTCCCACAAATAAATAATGCTGGACAATCCAGACAGCATCATCTAGCCCCAAGCTAAGCAGAGCTTATGTTATGGGTACTAGATGACTGATATAAGTACTTAATACAATACATTACTCAGCTAGATATTTTTTATTATACTACATAGAAAACACCCAGAACAAATAATTGCAGACTGTGCAAACATTTATGTGTGGTGCCGGCTTAGAATTGCATCACCCCAACTCTTCCCGCAGGTGTCGTAAGAGCCGACTAACCATATCCATCGGGGCCGGCTGCAGCGCACCCTGCAGAACAATTCTACCACCTAACTGCGATCCCCAACCCGCATGCCCAGCGTGGGGATTATGGGCATTACCCCCCGTGAGATAAAAACCAATAGGCCTGGGTCCAGCAGTGGACCAATATAGGCTGTGGAGGTATAGAACCCACAACCTCCTGAGTCGCAGGCGGACCTTCGCACGCCGCGCCACATAGGTCGTCAATGGTCGCCATGGGATAGCAATGGTTTATAGCTATCCCATGGCGACCATGAAACGTTTCTATAGAAACATTGCGTGCTGAGCTGCGGGCAGTAACTAGTAGATTATATACCTACACAACTAGCTATCGTCATCTCAACACTCAATCTTTTATTTTAGTTTTGTTTTACTCATTGTGTTATTTAACTAATTATTAACATCTTCGGCCTACCTCCATTGATATTCACTTTAAATACTTGGTAAATGAAGCATTAATGTTCTAAAATAATAATCTCACTACTATTATGCGAAAGTTAGGATGTTTAGATTTTTGAATGTATAGTTGTTTGTTCACGCCAAAACGAATGAACGGATCGGGATGAAATTTTGTATTGATGTTTTTTTTTTAAAGTTTATTGTCAAACAGATTACATGTTTTTGGTTAGTAGTGTCTTAAATCTTATGTTGGTTTACTACCTGGAATAAAACATATTTATGCTACTTTTTATCCCATAAATGAGTTTCCATGGAATAGAAATAATCTTTAAACGTTTCCATAGAAACCACGCGTGCGAAACCGCGGGCAGAAAGTAGTTAATAATAAAATATTGGCAAAACAGAAAACAAAAGTAATAAATCTAATTAAATTCGATCAATATTTCGTAGACGTGCTACGAAGCTGCGACCGCCTACGCGCTACGCCGTAGCAAAAAGCGTAGATCTCTCGTATAGTCCTTGATTTTCAATAAAATTATGCCTAGTTGACAATAATTTTACAGTAATTAGACTGAATTTAAAGAATTTAAGAATAAGAAAAAGGTCGATACGATTTAAACAGAAACCAACTTTCAAAATATTTTCTTCGCTTGTTTTTTTATTGTATTTTCCCGGGATTTTTAAAATTAGCGTCACAATCATACATCATTCACCATCAGTTACGAACGATACAAAGTGTGATAAAAGCAACATATTTCTATCTAATATTGCCAACGAAGAAATATTGCGCCAAAAATGTTAGCATAAAAAACTATCGACATCTCCCAACCCTAGCTCATTTATTCCTATTATAGGAAGTTTTATTTTATCAATATTCCGGCACAATAGCGATCGCGCTTTTATCGACAATATTTTATTTAGAGAAGTGTCGGGATCCCCACTAATGGGGAAATAGTAGAAACGGCCGCATCGTGATTCAAGGTTATTTTCTAGATTTAATATAGTGCCTTTGTAATTCTTCTTCCAGTTCTTTTAATCAACAGATCAAAAGTATTAAAAGTAAATAAATATCAAAGTATCTAATATTAAAAAGAAATGCATATAAACACAAACTCTTCATTGTTTAGAATCATTACAGATAGGATAACCAAGTATTAACCTTAACATAATATTCTGCTAAGCTGAGACAAACAAAAAAGACACTAGGTACAGTGGCGTTCATAGATAAGTAACCCCTGACTGTATAGTATTATTTTTGTTGTTTCTATATAGAACAACTTCTTATCTCTATTTTACTGAAAGATACTAGTTGGAAAATATTTATTTTTCAATAGAAATTGACTTCAAACTTTTCAGGGGTTACCTATCGATGAACGGCACTGTACCTAAAGATATTCGATTAGCGTAACCTGGCTTGTAACTCACATAAATAAAGTTCAGTACCTAGAGCACGGCTGCAAAGTCCTTGATGGTTTTTTTTTCAATAATTACCTGTGAATCTGTATTTTGGTAGCACCACTGACTAATCACTCTTTCAACATCATTAAAAATAGACTTTCCCATCTCACAACGTTTTCCTAAGCCGATAACATCATTACGACCTCCCTAGGGTCTCGGGTAGAAACTTCCCAAAACTCCTTCCAACAAAAAAGTAATTGCCTAAAGAAATCGATAAAGTATAGAAAAGGTAATATTACCAATTTGCATCGGCTAATCCGCGAGAGAACTTCGCGCAAATTCCATTACAATGTTTGAAATCGGAACGGCGCCAGCCGCGGCGTGATTGGTCGGCTCACCGCGCTCTGATTGGCAGTCTCGGTAACCCCGCCTCCCCCGGGGGGTATAAAAATCGATGCGCGCTATCCGAGCTTTCTTTTTTCCACGACGCTTCGCCCGACACTTTTCACTTGTTTGTAATAATGGCATTTGTACTTTCTTTTATGGTTTAAAGTGTTTAGTTGTATCCGTTGTCCGTGCAAGCGACGTGGGGCTCTTTTGTTAGTGCAGATAGGGTATTCTACGTTAAAAAGCATGTCTTTTCTATTTTCTTGGTTGTGGATGACACTCGAGCGTGCTGACGCTGCTTTTGAGGATTGTGATTATTACCTGAATGGCGACTGGTTCTTTTTTATACGAGGGTCAAAGGAATACAAGGAATTCTACATCCTTCTTACTTTAGAGCTGCTTGCTTATAATTGAGTCAGAGGTTAAATCAAGTACGACAAATGACCGGGTATATCCTAGCTGAGACAAACGCAAAATGAGAAATCTATTAGCATAACGTGGCATGTTACTCACATAATAAAATAAATTATTATCTTTATTAACAATGAAAATTACTAACAAATATTAGAAACAAATTAGAACTAGTATTTACAATTGAAACAATTGAGCTAACTGCAAACAATCTACAGGTAGCTCAACTGATCCATATCAATACCAGTCAGAAGCGTCCCCAAGACGCTGGCTGCATTGCCCCGCTGTATGACAATGCTGATGCACTGCACCAGATACTCACTAAAAACTTTAATTACAAGTATTTTAGTGCGAAAGTCACTTGGTCGGTCTGCCTATTTGTTACCCTTTAATTTTCTTATCTACTGAACGGATAATGGTTAAATTCGTCAAGGAGATAGATTGCCTCCTAGCTAAGTTTCTATGCAATGCGCTCTATCTGTATAAAAATATCACTAAAGCTAGTTCGTGTTAAACAACTCAACAAACTTAAACAACTCTAAAATAAAGTTTCACGAAAGCGCCCAAAGACATTGCCCCGTTGTATGCATTGCCTCGTTGTATGGTAATGCTGATGCTCTGCGCCAGATACCCGCCACTCTCGGGTCACGTGTCACTTCGATCAGATGCTCAGATATTTTTTTTATAACCCGGAGGGCCTTGGTACCCCACGGACCCCTAGGTCCGTGGGCAATGAGGGGCGAAAATACTATGAGTGATATACTCACGAATACAATTTAATTCATTTGCTGGCCTCACACGCCTGAAGCCACGTACAGAACATAGTATGTTATGTAACTCAAAAGCCGCAACATATTCGGGCATTCCTTAACAACCCTCGAAGTAAACCGATAAGTGAGTAAGTACCTTTCGTTCCCCTAAAGACGTTGAGTATGTACCTACTCAAGTCAATGGTGGTACGGTGGGGCAAGTCAGAAGCGGTACTGGCTGCCAATAACAGTATATTACAGAAAAGCGTGACCGGCACAAGTTATAAAAATAAACCACCAAGTGCGAGTCGACTCGCACACGAAGGGTTCCGTACCGTAAAAATCAGGCAACATTTTCAAAGAACATAAATTTTTTACTTGATCGGAGACCCCTTTTTTAACTTTATTATATTTTTAGTATTTCTTGTTACTACAGTTGAAGTTTTTTTTATTTATAGAAAGTTTCATGTGTCTACCTAATGTGGTTCAAGAAAAACATCCTTGACAAACGAAGAGCAAAAATAGCCAAAAAAATTTTTTTTTTTTGTATGGAAGTCCCATTTCATTAGAATATTTATTTTATTTTTATTATTTGTTATAGCGGCAAGAGAAATAAACATTCTCTGAAAATTTCAACTGTCTACCTCTTACGGTTCATGAGATAGATCCCTGTGACAGACGGACGGACGGACGGACAGCGGAGGTTTAGTAATAGGGTTCTGTTTTCACCCTTCGGATACGGAACCTTAAAAATTAAGCATTGGAAAATAATAAAACACGTAGTTAATCATAGGTACTTAGAATCTTTATTATCAGAAAGGTGTTCAGTCTCAGTGTATTAGGAATTTTAAATACTTCTGGTCGCATTGTTGTACAGAGTTTAACACTTTTCGTTCAGTGCACAAGTGCACATGACGCATGCCTGAGCTCACCAGCACGGAGTGAGTCGTTAGGCTGATACTGGGCAGGGAAGGAGTTGGTGGTCGTTTCCAATATTCAGTCAATCTTGAGACAAGCAGCACGGAGCCAGTCTGTGTTGAATGGGTCAATGAGCAATGACCCGATAATCAACTTATCACTGGTTTTGCATATCGATACTTGAATTTAGATAATTGTTGTGATAAAATTTTTACATTTTCGATTCTAGAGTGGTTTGATTTTCTTTTGTATAAGATTTTTATTCCAAAATAAATAAATGATTCTGGACAATTCACACAGCAGTAAAGCTTATTTTAAAATATGAAATTAGTACCTATTATTCAATTCTTAGTATTTGATCCGCCATTTTGTCATCCTTTACACCACACAAAATGGTGCTAAATTATTTACATTTTAGGGGAAGATCTCAAGAAGGGCGTTTCGGTTATTTAGTATTATTAACTTTTCTTCAAAAGGGCTTTTGATTTATTCTTGGGGTAGCTGGGTAATTTGATGGGGTGCCTTGTTGAGTTTATGTAATAGAGTCACCTATTCATTGGGATTTATTAAGATTATTTGTAGAGATTATTCCAATCCGTACTAATATTATAAATTTATTTATTCATTTGTTTAGAGAAACTTAAGGTTAAAAAAAAGCTGATCGATAAAAAAATGCATTCATTTTGATGTTACGATGGAGAAGTTTGATTTCCTGGGTAGGTACTACTGAATTTTACAAAGATCGCAGTTTTGCTGGTCAATTGAGTTCTATGTTCACTCTGTTGCCGCGTCTTTTTATACTCTATTTACATTACTTGTCGCTTTGAGATCCTTCCTTCAATGAATATTGTTTACAATTATGTCTGCAACTCGACTCCAAGCAAGTAAATTTGAGTTTTAAGTGTAGTGATTTGTGTACAAACATTCTAAATCAAGTTTTGCTAGTGTATAGGAACTTATTCATACTTTTTTCGCCACTCAATGGTTCATTTTCTTTTGTTTTTTTGGGATTCGAAGATCGGAAAGCGGTTTCGAAACCCTTAAGGTCTCGTTTTTTCTGTCCTTTTTTCCATTTTTAATATCTCAGCAACGACAGCAGCAAATAACTTACTATATACAGATATAAAAAAATAAATAAAAACAAATCAAAAATGAAAATGAAAATGAAATTTTTTGTACTAATTGTGATGTCGAAATTTTAAAAGAGACCTACAAGGTCAAGTGGGGTATCAAATGAAATGTATCAATGAAAGGTTTGTACATTACAAAACAGCTTTTGATAATTGGGATAATTTTCAAAAGGGGGGCTACCTCACCGGGATATTTACCATGATTGAGTATTGAGCTTTCCAATATTTCGGCACATTATTCCGTGATCATGGCGCATGAAACTGTGCCGAAATGCTGGAAAGCTCAATACTCAAATCATGGTAAATATCCCGTTGTAAATGACTTTAGTGTTAATAATCATGATAGATTTAGAAGTTTTTAAAATTTCTGTAGGTTTCATACTTTTTGAAATATTTTGATAAAAGTCGAAAAATGACCCATTCCCCCCTATCTTCGAAGTTTGCAGAGCGATCCATCTGAAATGTATGCAGCTTTTGTAGATATGGATCTATATTTTACACGAAAAATATAGAGAAGTCTGTAAGTAGAACATTTATTGAAAAATGGTCAAAAGGGGGGAATATTTTTTTAAAGGGGGGCCTACATTACCTAGTGGGATATCAAAGGAAAGGTATCGGTTTATATCTACATCTCAAAACGGTTTTTGAAATTTCTGTAGGTCTATGCATATTTTTTGATATATTTTAAAAAACTCGAAAATTTTACTATTTCGTTCTGTACTCCGAAGTCTGCAAAACAATACAACTGAAACATAGCCCAACCTTAATATTTAGGTATTCAATAAACACCATGCAAAGTCTCTAACCGATACCTGTAGTACCTACATATTTGTAAACTTGATAAACAATCAAAATCCTCGGCGCGCGAGTCACACTCGCACTTGACGGAACTTGTTTATTTATCAAAATGCAGCCAATGCTCTTTGAAAATAGCATGACACTTACGAATACATCTGAATCGTACTGCTGTATTTTAAAGAGACAGAATCCAGTATTATAGGGGAGCCAAGTACATTAACTGTTGAAGCTAGTTATAGATAAAACTTGATACAAATACCTATCAGGGCTGCAAACAGGGTGTCACCCTCTGAAGCCAGGGATTCAAGCGACGTTGTAAATAAGCATTATAAGATCAGGAGGGACTGAGACACAAGACGCCGTTATCGGATGTACAGAAAAGAGAAAAAATGGTTCTTTGTGTATATGTTTTGTGTATATGGAGAGACGGTTCAAAAAGACATGATAATGACAGGTACCGATATCAGTGCTGATATCAAACAGAGCTTAAAATAAGTATTTTGTGTATTTTCTATTGATGAGTCAACCTGTGGGTCAAGATGGGTCATCAATGTGCATACTACAGCGAGCCCGCGCGCTCCGTACGCGAACAAAGTTATCAAACTGTGTTTACTCACTCATAGAAATATCCATCGGTTCCCTAAAAATAGCGATGTACATAATTTGAATACGAGAAATAAACATAAACTCGCTGTGCCCACAACTAGACTACACAAAATTAATGTATCTTTTAAAGGGCAATGTAGAGGTATACGCTTTTACAACAAAACTCCTAGTGAGTTGCAAAAATTATCAGTAAATAAATTCAAACAAATTGTCAAAACCTTCCTGTGTACTATAAAGCTTCCGGCCTACTATAAAATATCAGATTATCTAGAGGTAAAAAAGCGTGGGTCGGAATTTGCTCCAACTCGAAAAATAACAACTAACTAACAGGGTAAAGGTTTCTTCGTCGCTTCTTTACTTTAGTCTACATACCGAAGCGATTGAAATCAAAAATATCACTTTATTTCCGTGCCAGTGTTTAATTATTAAGAATTTGACCTTTTCTAAGTATACATTTATTGTATTTATGGAAATAAAGAGTTTTTGACTTTGACTTTAGAAACAGTATCAGAATATATCTTAAGCCTTCTACTGTACATAACGCCTTGGAACACACCTGTGTTACAAGGCGTAATGTACCATTCGCAGCGAGCATGATACGTTACGCCGCGTGCTAAAATCCGTCTCGTTGCTCGTTGCGAGCGCCTTCTTTCGCTGTACTGACTGCACGAACGCTCGCTATGTAGCACGCTACATTAAACTCCGTAATGCCGGTCAGTACCTGGCTTCACAAACAGTTGTCCCGAGGCGGAAATCAAATCCGCAACCTTCTATGTTTCAGACAGACTCACCAACTGCTCCAATGTTGACGAAGACTTTACTTTTAACGGGAAATCTCCAAAGAGATAAACGAAGGCAGCCTATAGAACAAAAATATGCAATTAAGCCTCCCCTTAGCAATTATTTCATTAAGAATTAATTAGCCAAAGAAAGCCGGCTAAACACGGATAAACAAGTGGGGGAAATTAAAAAGGAAACCAACAATGACAGATTGTTTACAATTTCACAAAATGTCGTCTTGTCACTTTTGACATAATTAGTCAAGGAAATGTTAAGAAGCTAGGGTGTTTTTATGTTATATAATTTTTCTAAAATCTTATACTAATATTATAAAGGCAAACGGTGTGTCGTTGTGAAGGTGTATGGCCGAAGACAACGCCAAAACTACTAAATGAATCGAGCTGAAATTTTGCACACATATAGACCTACACTTGACGTTTGTAACGAGACGTGATCGTGACGTCCCCTTTTAGTATGGGATTTGCGTAGTTCCCTGTCCGCACGATAGAGGCGTTGTACCAAATTGTATGGAAAAGGAGACGTCACGATCACGTCTCTTTACTAACGTCAACTAAACTCATCCCTCTGGAGCTGGAATAACATAGCCCGAGCCTTTTATTCCAAAAAAAGGCTCGGGCTAAAAGCTGCGGGCAGTAGCTAGTATAATAGTTATATATTTTTTTGTTTTATTCTCATCTATGTTTAAAATAACGAATTTTAGACTGATCTGATAGGGCCCAATTCTGCTAATCAATCACTTTACTAATTTTTTTATTTTATTTAGGAAACAAACAGATATAATAAAGAGATTACAATTGAGACATATAATTATTACACAAACCAGTAAATGTTTTCACCGATATTAAAATAATACACATATAGTGGCGCTAAGTCATGTGTGAAACATAATAGATAAATGAAAATGAATGATAAATGATAAATGAATTTTATTGCTGTGTAACTAGGTGGTAACGTGTACATTAGTCATATATCATATATACTAGGTATCTCTAGTCTACTGATTACCTAGATACATAATTCTAATAGACAAGTTTAATAACAAAGGTAAGGGCTGATGCGGCGGCAGATTTGGCCGAGGATCTCAAGAGACGCTAATATGCAGGTCTCGACAGAGCCTACACATTTACTCCCTTTGGGGTCGAGACCCTAGGTCCGTGGGGTACTCTCCGGGTTTATAAAAAGTTATCTGAGCGTCTGGTCGACGCGACGCGTGACCCGAGAGCTGGCGGATATCTGGCGCAGCGCATCAGCATTGCCATACAGCGGGGCAATGCAGCCAGCGTCTTGGGGACGCTTCCGACTGGTATTGATATGGATCAGTTGAGCTACCTGTAGATTGTTTGCAACAGTCTGCAGTTAGCTTAACTGTTTCAATTGTAAATACTATTTCTAATTTATTTTTATTATTGAATTGTAATTTTCTTTGTCAATAATGACCATAAAAACATTTAAAAAAAATAACAAAGTAAGTATAGTAAGTAATAATAATAAAATAATTATATATAATAATAAAATAATAAGAATTTATAAGAAAACATAATAATAGGAGTAATTACAGTATTGGCGGGGCGGGCAAAGCATTTTCAACGAAACTCGGGTACAGACAAGTCAGTGACAATATTATCGTGGCAGAATCATCACGTAGCATCCTTAGATTACAGAAGCTCCGGATAGTGCGTGCTGTGCTATTTGCAGAATCATCACGTAGCATCCTTAGATTACAGAAGCTCCGGATAGTGCGTGCTGTGCTATTTGCAGAATCATCACGTAGCATCATTAGATTACAGAAGCTCCGGATAGTGCGTGCTGTGCTATTTGCAGAATCATCACGTAGCATCCTTAGATTACAGAAGCTCCGGATAGTGCGTGCTGTGCTATTTGCAGAATCATCACGTAGCATCCTTAGATTACAGAAGCTCCGGATAGTGCGTGCTGTGCTATTTGCAGAATCATCACGTAGCATCCTTAGATTATAGAAGCTCCGGATAGTGCGTGCTGTGCTATTTGCAGAATCATCACGTAGCATCCTTAGATTACAGAAGCTCCGGGTAGTGCGTGCTGTGCTATTTGCATTTATATTCATATAATGGTTTCAAACTAACATGCCATTCTGTGACGATACGATGACATTGTCATAGAAAGATAGCTAGATAATTTATTCATCTAAAAATTAGTTACATAAATTGGTTAGCAATGCCACATATGTATGTTAGGTTTGTACTGGGTTTGCACTGGGTTCTTTACTTTTTTATGTAGAACTAGCAAACCCGGCGAACTCCGTTTCGCCACCAGATGGCTTCGTTTTATGTAACTATAAACCTCACGGAGCCCGAGATCTTTCCAACGAATGCAAAACCGTGGAAATCGGTTCGTGCGTTCTGGAGTTATAGCGTCAGGAAGGAAAACCCGACTTATTTTTATATAGTAGATGTATTATTACCTACAGCTAAAATAGTGAAGCTATTAATCATCATCATCAGCCTGTATTAATCCACAGCTAGTCACAGGCCTCCTAATGAGCGCCATAGCGAGTCTTCAGCTTGCCACATCCAGCATCTGCCAGCAGTCTGTCGCAGGTCGTCACCCCACCTGGACGGAGGGTGTCCAACACTACGTTAAGCCATTTGTTTAGCAGAATAGGGCCCCTGCTCAATCTCACCGCTCTACTATTCTTACATACCTAAGTACATTAGATAGGTAATTTAATTTAATTTTCTTTATTCACGACAAAAAATAATTGTACATTGCTGACTTGTTATATAAAGTGTTTATCCTATGTGTTCTTAAATGTACAACCAATCACATTATCCACAGAATAGAACACAAGTTTTACTTACTACATAGTTGGCTGTTGTTTATAATATTGTAAGATTTTTTTATATACCTATATTTTAGAGCGGTAATTTTAAGAGTAGGTAATTAGTAAGGAAAAGGGTTGAAATTTAATTATTAATTTGTATTTTTCTATAATATTTTTCTTGAACCTAAGGACAGTTAGTAGAAACAGGTCAATACCAATGAATTTCGTACGTAATGTTACCAACTTTCTTCCCACCTCTCACCCTATACCGAACCAAATTACAAATCCCCGGATATATATAACCCAACCAAATTAGAAGTGCCACTATCCCTTAATAAAAACAGTCGTTGAGTCGTACAACCATTTGCTAGCCGTCATTCTGCCATCTAATCAGGGTACAGTGGGGTACAATGTACCCTGAACGGGTTTTTTATCTGCCGACAGGGCTCTAAACCGACGAGGGTTAAATTGAGCCGTGTAAGTTTAGGAATGTGCTCATTTGACATTTGAGCCAAGGTGTTTGTGGAATTGTCTGTGGGATTTTTATTATTTTGCGGTTTACTACTTTGTGGTAAACATAAGCAAACGGGAGAATATGGCCCATTCAATACTCATACTCAGTTACTGCATTCTATTGTATAGAGGAGTTTATAATCTACATAATTAAGTATCACTATAGTTTAAATAAGTTTTGTTTTGCGCGTTTCGCTGTCCCACTGTTGAGAAAATTCAAAATTCAAAGTGCTTTATTTCCTTTAGACCTTACAGGACTCTTGGACATGTCACAAAATTCAAATTACATAAGTAAAACTAGAACACACTCACTACACAAACATTCACTACACCCACTACTCAACTCGCACTAACTTGCACTAGTACCACGCAACATTCTTGAAATTACAATAGAATATAGTTTACATGAACTACCCTCAAAAAATTATGTAAAAATTGTTGTTCATGTTTCTAATAAATAAATAAAATAAATAAATAATACTGGACAATCCACACAGCATCATCTAGCCCCAAAGTAAGCAGAGCTTGTGTTATGGGTACTAGATGACTGATAAACTTAATACAATACATTACTTAAATAGATATTTTTTATTATATATAGAATATACCCAGAACACCCGGAACACATATTTGCAGATAGATTAGGAATAGGAAATATTGTGAAATGTAATAACCTATTATTTTAACTCATAATGTATATTAAGGAAGAGCGTTACCTCCTAATACAGTTATTTATATACTTAAAAGGACGTCTCGAACACTGAACAATGTACAATGTAACTTAAGAGAATGATTAATAAACATTTTGGATTTTGTATTTTTTGTAAGTAAAACTAGAAAATAAAGTGATGACTTTGATTATTGCTCACTTCAATATTTTTAAAGTAAAGCAAAGAAGCGAACAGGAAACCTTTACCCTGTTAGGTTGTTAGTTTTCGAGTTGAAGCAAAACTTGAAAACGTATCGCCCTCGCTCATTTTAATAAAATATCAACTCGCATATTTTAAAATGAGCCATTTCAAATGCAATTTTTACGTAATAATAATAACATACATACTACTTTTGTAATTCTTGCATTTCCCTCTGTCAGCAACCAAAATCATTTCCTAACTTGTGTCGAATTAAATGTTTCTGTTTTTCGCATTAAGTACAACTAGGTAGTACCCGTTTTAAGTTATTTAGTGTAGAGTTTTTCAGTTGCGGAACCCTAATAATTACCTACGTAAGTAAGTTACCCAGCTCGTTGAAGTAATAAAACATAGCTTCAAAGTTGTAAACTTCAAAAGAAAACTTAAAGGCTCGTTGAAATATCTACCTACTGAATACTTTGTATAACTAATTTTAATTTAAAACGATGCCGTGCCTCGTTTTCATAGTGCCAGTGATCATCTGATGCTTAGAACGAGGCGAGTGCTGGGTGCTTGCTTACTCTTGAAAAGTGTTTCAATCTCTATAGACAAGATAAAAATACATTGCGTTTTTGTATTTAAATTTTGTCAAGCGCTGTATGTATATTACTGGCTCGTTTAAATTTTAATGAAATTGAACATAACCTCTTTCGACGTTCTATTTCCTTCAGTTTTATAAAATGTGATACCGTTACTTTTCGTATGCCTATGGTCACTAATCTTTGCTCTCGTAGAACGTTTTACCCTCACCATATTTTCCAGTCTACACACCCTGTATGTGTGTATAAGGGTTCCGTCCATCTTCATCATAATAACCATTATTCTACCTACTAATTATGATTAGCGAGGCTTACTGTCCGTCCCATTGAATGGCTAGTGTATACGTTCCAGCTATGTTGACTTACTGACTGCTAGCCCATACGCTGGCACTGCTAGCCTAACATCAACACACTCGCTCGTGTTAACGCTTCAGTTATTTAGATAGGCTAGAGCTATTATCTGACATTCGATATTTATAGCATAGCTATTTGCGGCCTAAGCAGACTAACTTAAGCTTCCATGCCAGTAATTCGTTCATGCTAACGCTCCAGCTATTATCGCACTATTAGTTACTAATAGACGTGCTGACCAAATGGCCTAGCATAGATACCAAAAACTAGTCCAGTCACTCGCCCAATGTAAACGCTGCAACTATCTTTGCATATTAGCTACTAATCGAAGGCTAACCTGTACAAGGTACAATGTGTTATTCAGTCTATGAGTGTGATATCAAGGTTACCTAACTTCCTATGTTATTATAGCTTAGCGATATCTACGTGAGGCTATGTATCAACGTGATTTCTTATCTTCCGCATAGTGTCTTCATGTTAACTTAAATCTAACAAATAAACCAGTTGCGAATTATCAGCGTTGGAGTTATCATTTCACGGTACCTCCTACACTACCTAATAATGATAATGATGTCCTCCTAGCCGAATTTCGGCCACGGCGGCCAGTCTGAACGCAAAACAATGGCTTATTATGCTTTCCGAGGCACGGGAGTGTAACACCGCCAACTATAAGTGTTCATTACTTATGCTAGACTTAGCATACCACTTCGTAGAGAACTCGGGTAATGGTCATCTTGCCCTCATAAAAACAAGCCTTATGTTATGACGAGTTGTCCCGTGAACAACTCCCCCGAACAATAATACAAGAAAGGGGCAGTTGTCCCTGACCCCTAAAGCCTAACATTGAATAAATTTAATCAACTCCATTCGACACTGGCTTGAGTAAACGGTCCAGCTATCATTCCAGCGCAGTCACTCGCCCGATGTAAACGCTCGAGCTATCTTCGCATAATGACCACTAATCGAGAAGGCTACGCTGCGGTCAGAGCGAGGCAAGTGGCGGCAAACTACTAGTATTCAATAATACCTACACTTTGCATACCACTTTGTGGATTAAGTCCGGAATTACGGGAATAGTCCTTTTGAAGCTAGATATATTGGATTAATGGACGCTTTTACTAGGTTTCCTGGATTATTCTCAGTTGTTCCATGGAATTCATGAGAGTCTAATATGAATGAGAGAATGTGAATATTTTATTTGTAACTTAATCAGCAATCAAACATGATTTTTAAATAAAAGACAATGAAGACTACCTACATAATTTTTGCATTGAGTCACGAAACGGTCTGTGTCTCAGCATGAGTTGGTTGTAAACATGTTACAACCGACAACGTTGTCTTAGAGCCGTTTGGAGACGTCACGGAAGGTACCATAGACACTATGACTGCATAATTTTAATTTGTAAATCTTTGCCCTAATTTGTAAGTAGGTACCTAAAGTAGGTCTCTAAATAATTAATGTGTAAGTTATGGACAAACATTTTTAATTAGATAAGCAAACTTTTTATTTAATATACGTAGGTATATTATGTTTTGTTTTATGTGTCAGTAGTTCAATTGAAGAATATATAAATAAAAAATACTCAGTTGTTCCGAGGTAAATAGATCCAGTGGGAATAAACTGCTTAGGAGCACACTCGATTTTTTTAAATATAAAATAGATACGAGCATTAATTTGTTTGTTTTTTTCTACAAGCTTATTCGATGTTGTGTTAAATCTCAGATAATGTGGTTCTTAATATCTAATATTAAAAAATCATCTCTATTCTCCCGATAATCAACAGCTGTCTAAAATCCCATCAATAACAAATCAAAAAACAGAAGTGAATCACAATAACAACAGAAATTACAAAACAAGAAAATAAAAATATTACCTTGACAGCATGGCATCATTTGCGCTCCCAAAATGATTCGACGCTAGCGCCGCCTCCAGAACATTCGCATCCCTTCTCGGCTCAGCTCTATTCAATATTGAACTGATCGAAAAACTCGTGTACGGCGCACTTCCAGTCGCCTTCTCCTCTTTATCCTTCTTCAAATCGTAGAACGGACTCTTTTGTTCGTTCCTGTCGTAGTACGGACTCTTGTTGGGCGAAGACGGGATGTCAGGGCTAGATGCTCCCGAGACGACGTTGACTTCGATGTCTCGGTCATCGTGTGAAGAGACGGGGGAGTCCATTGTTGTGCTAGTGCATTGCGCGCTGAAAGAGAAAGGAAAGAGTCAATAATAAAAAAAAATATATGCTGAACAATTCACTCAGCATCAGCCACATGCTACACAGAGCTTGTGCTATGGGTACCAGATAATTGATATAATACAATACATAGATAGATATGTTTTATTATATATAGAAACACCCACAACATTCGGAACAAATATCTGCAGGTTGTACAAACATATGTCAGGAGGCGGGAATCGAACCCGCAACCTCCTGCGTCGCAGGCGGACCTTCGTCCGCTATGTTAGAAGTCATCAATGAAAGTTATAATTGTAAATGTTAGTCCAAGACCAACAAGATTCGTAGTTAACCCGCTCACATTCATAATCTATATATCTATATATATATAGGAAAGTCGTGTTAGTTACACTATTTATAACTCAAGAACGGCTGAACGAATCTCGGTGAAATTTGGCAGCGAGGTAGATGGTATCCCGGGGCCGGACATATGCTACCTTTTATTCCGGAAAAAAGCGTGCGAAGCCGCGATCTGCAGCTAGTGAATTCATAAAACTAGGATAGTCTTTTAGTAAAATTATAATTGTGAATTTATTAAGAAATAACTTTCATAAGGTTGTTCTTGGAAAAAATCCAACGAATAATATGGTTTGAACTAAGTTCAGAATTTCACCGATCAGCGCCACCTGCAGACTTAAAAATAACTTCTTTTTATATATTTAATCACCGCTAATAAAACAGCTTTGAATTTAATAGCATGTACAAGTTTTTGCCCGCGACTTCACTCACATGGTATGTATCTCCGTGTACCAGCGTACCACTTACGGTAAATGTGAAACTACCTAATTACAATGTCTATCCATAATGGCAGTACCATGTCATAAAATTTATAAAAACTTGTTGTACACTCATATGTATGTCCCTAAAAATAGCAACATACATAATTTAAATACTAGAAATAAGAAAAAACTCGCTGTGCCCACGACTAGGCTACACAAGATTAATGTATTATTTAAACGCAATTTATACGCTTCTAGAACAATATACCAAATGAGTTGAAAAAATTATCAATAAATAAATTCAAACAAATTGTCAAACATTTCCTTTGTAAAAAGGCTTACTACAAAATATCAGATTATCTAGAGGATAAAAAAGCTAACTAACAACCTAACAAGGTAAAGGTTTCTTGTTCACTTCCTTGCTTTACTTTAAAAATATTGAAGTGAGCAAAAATCAAAGTGATCACTTTATTTTCTAGTTTTACTTATGTAATTTGAATTTTGTGACGTGTCCAAGAGTCCTGTAAGGTCTAAAGGAAATAAAGCACTTTGAATTTTGAAATATCTGTTTTTTTATCGTGAATAATCCATTGTCTGACCAGAACCTCACGTGATGGTAAGTGACGATGTGGCCCACGACGTAACACGAACGTCTAAAAAACACCTATTGGATTTTGCCTTGAAGAGACCCAGGTTGTAGTTGGCTAAAAACAAAAGCAGCCAGCGAGTTCCAAAACTCGGCGATACCAACTAAAAAGGGGTCGAGACCCTAGGTCCGTGGGGTACCGAGGCTCTGCGGGTTTTTAAAAAGTTATCTGATCGTCTGGTCGACGCGACGCGTGACCCGAGAGCTGGCGGATATCTGGCGCAGCGCATCAGCATTGCCATACAGCGGGGCAATGCAGCCAGCGTCTTGGGGACGCTTCCGACTTGTATTGATATGGATCAGTTGAGCTACCTGTAGATTGTTTGCAACAGTCTGCAGTTAGCTTAATTGTTTCAATTGTAAATTCTAGTTCTAATTTGTTTTTATTATTGAATTGTAATTTTCTTTGTCAATAAAGATACTAAAAAGATAGTGGAGCACCGCTGAGTACTCACGAGTAAACACATTCCTTTCTGTACACATACCTACTACCTTGTTTTATTCCAGGTCTAGACCTACATTCTATGCTAATTTCAGCCCAATCCGTTCAGTAATTTTGGCGTAAAGAAGTAACAAATATCCATCTATCTATCTATCCATGCAATGATATACTACCTCCCTTTCCACTGAGACTAGCAACATAACTAAAATAATAAAACGAAAACAGATCAAAAGCTAAAAGCCACAAAGACATTCAAATAATCTTATTTCAGACAGAAGGAGCGTTATTCAATCATATCAAATCTCTTATAGGCTAACACATCATGCTATAAATATATCTATTACTTATTCAACAATGGGGATCCAACCTCTACATTAGGTGGGATAGAGTAATGGGTATGGAAGTGAAACTCCAGTTTTGTAAAATATTCTCGTAATGTTCTTTCTGCAATTGGTTTTGTACTAACTAGTATTATACCAACCTATAGCCCACGAACATTGTATGTTATGTATATGTTAACTACTGTATAATTAGTTTTAAGGTAAATAGGTGAGAACCTAGTGCTTATAATAAACCTAACATTGGTTTTAAGGCACGTCTAAATGAGTTATGTAACGTATTAATAACAGAATGATATCTATCTAATGTTCAGCTCGCGTCTGTTCTCACTATTCCCTGTCTTATATCACAATTCTGGCAAAAGTACATGTTTTAAGTCCGTAGTGATTTTGCTTTGGTATAAAATGCCAGTGGCGGCCGAGGCGTAAGAATCGACCCCTCCGATTCCACCCGTGGATGTCGTAAGAGGCGACTAAGGGAGCATATCAGAAGTGCAGCAGCTTTTTTGTGTACACCTCAATTGCGATCAGCAATCCCCCTGCCAAGCGTAATGATTATGGCAAAGCCATAATCATTACGCTTGGGGGAGGCATGTTCAGCAATGGACGTATGTGTGCTGAGTAGGATAAAATGCAACCTTATAATTTTGTGTCAGTACGCAGGCACGTTTCCGTATTGATTACTTTCTAAGGCACTTTAAATATGTCAAATAAATAAATGTTTATTTCCGCAGGTCTTAACAGTAACCGTAGTACAGTGTTTTAGACCTAGTTAACCAGTCTTAGTTTCAACTCCTCGCTCTAAGTTTTAGACTTGTAATGTAGATCCGAGGGATCTCTTCTTCAGCAATAGCTTACGATGGGTTATATTATTTTTATAAACACATCAGAGTCGCACTTTTTAAACAGTGTGATTTTTAAACAAAGCATTTGTAATTTAACTTTTACTTGATGCCTTGCCTACTTTTTTATAAAATGAGATGTGTATATTTATTTAAACGCTCAATTTTGCTCTATAATATCTGACACGCCATGTAAATAACCGTCGTATCGGTAATTACTATTCGTAATTTCAAATACTCATTTCTCAAAAGTGTCCAGTCTTTTCTGCAATCGAGAGTTACCCCTAAAAGTATAACTCCATCTTCAGATGCAGTTTCACATCTATCACCGCATTACTCACTAAGACTTTGCCTAAGGGACAACGTTAAATAAAGCTAAGAACAATAACGCACTTAACGTTCTTGAATTATAAATGGACTCGTGTCTTGTGTTGAACCTAGGCGGAGTTTAGGTAAGTGCTTCTGAATTTTGATCCTAATTTCTAGTAGCTTTTAGGTTTAAACTATCAGGGTTGTACCTAAACTCGTGAAGAAAATTATTATAGACATTTTGGAATATAAAAATGATAACTGTTCCTACCTGAAGCCGGGTACTGACCGGTATTACGGAGCGTAATGAATGATACGTTACGTCGTGTGCTAAAATCCGTCTCGTTGCTCGTTGCGAGCGCCTTCTTTCCCCATACTGACTGCACGAACGCTCGCTGTGTAACACGATCCATTACGCCGCGTAACAACAGTCAGTACCCGGCTTTAAACAAATAACTAGTTAGGTAGGATACCTATCATGGTTGTGAAGCATTTTAATGACTTTTTGTGTAATACAAGATATGGCATTCCGAGACATCACGGTCACATGGGTGACACAAGCCCTACGTCAGCGACGCCGCCATCGGCGAATGAGAAGAAGACGTATCTACTTTCTGGTGTTACCAGTATCCAAGAGTTTTATTTGTGTCTACATGACTACCGGAGTATCTTGATATTTTATATTATATTTATCTATATAACAATAATAATGTACTTGCCCAATCATGTTTGTTTTTTTAAGTTTTGCCGTCAGCTCACTGTCTTTTTAGCACCTTTTACTATTGTTGTACCTAGTCTTAAGGTGCTGCATCTCCAATAAGTATAATTAAGGAACACTGTAACCATGTATTCGGAGGAGGGCGTTAATAAAATAAATAAATAAATAAAATAAAAAGTTTCTTTATTCAGACATACATATTTGTCCACAGTTACATACATAATGCTCTCGACACAGTTTTTATAACTACTGCGCGTATTATCGTTTTCACGCCTGATGTGTATTAATATTAGGTCTTTACCTATGAAGTTGCCGTTTTGTATGGAATAAGTGAAAGTAGGTACTTATTATTTTTATTTTTTTTATTTTTTTTATTCAAAGTAATCACCCATGCAATCGACGCGTCTTTGCCAACGCATTGGCAGTTTATTGATGCCCTTCTTGTAAAAATCTGCTGGACGGGAGGCAACAAACTCTTCAAAGGCATTTTGTACTGCCTCTCGGGAATTTAATTTTTTACCAACTAAAAAGTTGTCTAAATTTTGGAAAAAGTAATAATCGGTAGGTACAAGGTCTGGTGAGTATGGCGGATGAGGGAGAGCTTCCAACATTTTTTTTAATTTACACTCTGTTTCCCAACTTCCATGTTTTGTTGAATTAAGTGGCAAATGGACAGTGACGTAGTGTTGTGTCACTCCCACAACACTACGTCACTGTCAGTGGCGGAGTGCCAGACCTTGTTTTCTTGGACCATGGTTTTACAAACGTACGCTACGTTTAATGCGCACACAGCAGTCCCTCGATAATTAAACTTATAGGAGGCACCTCAAAATCTATCTTTATATAAAAACGAAAGAATTATCAAAATTTATTAAAAATTGGCGAAGATACCACCAATATCCACCAATTGTTGCAGCTAGTCGTGATTCTTCAACAATACAATATTGTTTATTTAAGTTTTATGTGATAAATACTAATCCCACGGAAATAAATATTATATGCGTCCACCTCAGGATCACTCTCTATACAATAGTGGAAGAATCAGTAAAATCTGTTAACCATTGGAGGAGATATCAAATAACATACATACATTTTAAAAAACATATTCGATTGACAAACGATCACATGAATTGAGAAACTCGCCCTTTTTGAAAACCCGATGCTAAAAATTAAAACTGTATTTTCTGTCGCATCCACTATTACCTAATTATACAATAGGTACCTACTTTGTCGAAAGGTACCTACCATGTCGGCCGCCCGCCGGCAAACACACCCAACCCGAAATTCACAAATATACAAAATACGAGCTTTTCGTACGAAATCGCTGTGCGATCGCCACTTTCCGACGATGAATTGATGTATTGAATATAGCCTGTGGGTAATGGCAGTTGTCGCTTTGCTTTTAATATGCCACTTTGCGTTTTCGGAAATTGACGGTTTTTCGGTGTTTTGAGTTTCTGTTGGTTTTAACAAAGAGCTTAATTACTTGCTTTCTAATTATTTTAATGCGTATGTGTAATCGACGATAAAAATCATTAAACGGGCAGGATCAATCTTCAAAAATGTTTCTAGGTGTTGAAAATTAAAAGGTGTTTTTAAATATACATATATGTATAAGGGCCTGTATTTTTTTGTAAAGTAAAAGTAAAGTAAAAGTAAATTTATTGCTGAATTACCTACATGTATGAAAGATGGTATTTTCTTGATCTGAAGAATCTATAATAGTTTTTGAAGTTAGACTAAAGGAAACTTTAAGGTTTAAATAATCAATCGTTTATTCTACAACAAAACTCCAAGTGAGTTGCAAAAATTATCAGTAAATAAATTCAAACAAATTGTCAAAACCTTCTTGTATAAAAAGGCCTACTATAAAATATCAGATTATCTAGAGGATAATAAAGCTTGGGACGGGATTGGCTACAACTCGACAAATAACAACTAACTAACAGGCTAAAGGTTTCTTCGTCGCTTCTTTACTTTAGTCTACATACCGAAGCGACTGAAATCAAAAATATCACCTTATTTCCGAGTCAGTGTTTAATTAAGAATTTGACCTTTACTAAGTGTACATTTATTGTGTTTATGGAAATAAAGAGCATTTGACTTTGACTTTGAATAGCAAGCGGCAAATATTGTCCGAGTCATATTATTAGAAATAGGTATTAGTCATTTATGTTACGATTCTAATTTCCTAATATTCACAGTATAATTTTTTTTTTCAATTAATCATACACTGAACTTTTTCCTAAATATATTTCCATTATTATCTTTTAGTTGTTTTATATTTCCAGTTGGTAGGTAAGATGTCTAAAACTAAGTTCATTTTTTAAATAAAATTTAGTGTAATGTACAATTAAACCGCCAAGTGCGAGTCGACTCGCACACGAAGGGTTCCGTACCGTAAAAATCAGGCAACTTTTTCAAAGAACATCAAATTTTCACTTGTTCGGAGACCCCTTTAAATTTTCAACTTTATTTTATTTTTAATTGTATTTGTTATTATTACAGTTTGGAAGTGTTACTTAATTATAGAAAGTTTCATCTATTGTAGTTCAAGAGATACAGCCTTGACAAATTAGGAGCAGAAATAGCCAAAAATAAATACGTTTGTTGTATGGGAGCCCCCTTTAATTTGGATATTTATTTTATTTTTATTTTATGTTGTTAGCGGCAAGATTAACACACATTATCTGAAAATTTCAACTGTCTACCTCTTACGGTTCATGAGATATAGCCACGTGACAGACAGACGGACGGACGGGATTTAATTTAGTAGTCGACACTCAACAACTTATAACAAAATGGCCTGAAACTAAAAATAAGAGGCTAGACTTTTTTAGACTTTTCTCTTCTACCATAAAGATTTAGACATTTAAGTAGAGTGCTTTACAATTTCTACTTTTTCAAAATTTAATTAATTTCATAAGCAAGTAACATAGCACAATGTTTTGCAAAGATAAAAAAAAATATTTTTATATATATTACCCAACCACCTAACTAAAACTTCATTTTAAGGTCTTGACTAACCTAAACTGTTCGGTCTACATACCGAAGCGACAGAAATCAAAAATATCACTTTATTTCCGTGTCAGTGTTTAATTATTAATTATTTGACCGTGTCTAAGTGTACATTTATTGTATTTATGGAAATAAAGAGGACGGGCGGACAGCGGAGGCTTAGTAATAGGGTTCCGTTTTCACCCTTCGGCTACTGAACCCTAAAAACAACTCAATTCTCAAAGCATAGCTAACATTCAAACCAACTTTTAAACATAGACAGTTTCAAACCAACTATTCAAACACGAACGTTTCAACTTTTGATTCAAACGCGTAGCGAACCGCGATAAAATCGACTGAAAGCATGAAATCATTCACTACCCGCGTGAGTGATTTCACAGAGACATTCGTTTTACTTAGGTAATTGTAGTTTCTATCGTTGATTTTAGATTAATAGCACAGATGACAGAATTATATATTATTTTTGTAATTAGGTAGATAGGTAACGAATGAGGCGCTTATCAGGGGTATACCAGCGTCCAGCAGTGGACCAATATAGGCTGTTGGGGGGGAGGTACATATTTCGGTTATAGGGCATTCCTATTTATTTAAATTCGATGCTAAAAAAATATGAATTTTATCATAGGAGATCATGCATGGAATAAAAAAGAACCCTAATCAAATTATATAGTTTTATCAAACGCTAAATGTAGTATGTTATAATAAATGGTGAAATATAAAATAACGCACACCATTGAATTTATCGATATCGTTCTACACAAGGAGAATAAAACCTCTCCGTTATTCTACAAAGCTCATTTAGACCTATCCAAAGATACAAAATATTTACGTACGACACGAATAAACCCATATTTATCAAAAAGGTTTCCTTCTTCTGTTCTCATCTTAAAAACTGTTTACGAAACTATACAACCTTATTACACGAAACATTTGAGCTAATATTTCAAACGAAGAACGTTTAAAATATGAGTTCAAATGTTTTGTGTAAAAAGGTGCAAACTTTATTAAACACGAGACTAAAAAGTTTTCGATCAATGTTTTTAATAACCTCTTTATAATGACCAAAGAACTTTTTTACATAAAATTTTTGAAAACATTACAAAAATAGAACGCAAACTTTTTTTAAATGTAAAGCTGATGCGTTGGTGCAATCGAAGGAAAGGTATCAGTTTCGGTGCGCGTCAGTGGCTCCAAACACCGGCCGTGTGATTTTTATCTATTAGCTTCGAAGTATTGAATTACATTGTTTAGTCGAAATAGGAAGGTTAATTTAAAGTTTTTGTTGAAAATACTTGCACAAAAGAAGATTTAGCATCAATCTAATCCGCCAATGTGTAGCCTTTTAAAAATAGTTAGATTTATTTTTATTTCACCACCTTAAAAAACAGCTTAATTATTTCGAGAAAATATTAAACTATATTAATTCAAAAATATTGACCAAGATTTTTTTTTAATACCTATTTTTATTTATTATAATGGAGTTTTGTCGCACAGTGACTATGCCACTTCCGTTAGAGATCAATTATTTTTAATATAAACATGGCAAAACACACAAACTTAACAAAATAGAAATATCAATAACGTTTGCCACATGACAATGCATGGCCACCTCCATAAGGAACGTGGATAACACTGTGTGACTTACACCTACTACTTATAAATTTACCTTAGTCTCCGTCATCACAATCTATAAGGAGGATTGCAAATACTTTGGTACCTACATATCTCGCAAATAAAGCTTGACTAGCATTTTGGCTTCCTCGGAGAACGGGGACGACAAAATCCTATTACAAATAACTACGCTAAAGTCATACAAACATTTAAGGCCTCGTCTTTGTGCCTCGTTACGGACACACTATGTCAAAACATAATGTTCATCTTCTATCGTGCTACTACAATGATAGGTAGATTAAAATTTAGATTTTAAAATCTAAATTTTTAACCCTGTCACGCCCACGGTCGTTTTCAAACTAGTTCTAGTAAGTTTAGTCTAAACTTAACTTTAAGTTGAGAACTAGAACAATATGTGGTAATTTTAAAACTAATTAATTTAGTAACCTATCGTGACCTAGCACTAATCGTCCATAACCAGGCCATTAATTTGTGTACACCTCGGCCAATAAAGTCAAGTTCTTTATTAGTTGCCCGCAGAGGCGCGGTCTGACGTCACGATTTATTAAACGCAATGACGTCAGTATTAGGATATTAAGTAGTTACTGACACGATTCTGCTAAGTGTGGTTAATTTAATTTAGTAGTCGACACTCAACAACTTATAACAAAATGGCCTGAAACTAAAAATAAGAGGCTAGACTTTTTTAGACTTTTCTCTTCTACCATAAAGATTTAGACATTTAAGTAGAGTGCTTTACAATTTCTACTTTTTCAAAATTTAATTAATTTCATAAGCAAGTAACATAGCACAATGTTTTGCAAAGATAAAAAAAAATATTTTTATATATATTACCCAACCACCTAACTAAAACTTCATTTTAAGGTCTTGACTAACCTAAACTGTTCGGTCTACATACCGAAGCGACAGAAATCAAAAATATCACTTTATTTCCGTGTCAGTGTTTAATTATTAATTATTTGACCGTGTCTAAGTGTACATTTATTGTATTTATGGAAATAAAGAGTTTTTGACTTTGACTGTACCGTAAAATAAACGAAATCCCAAAAATATTCATAAGAACCATCAAGCCTATCCTTTACTAAAAAAAACGTATCAAAAACGTATAATAAATAACTAATTAACGCTTACAGGAACTTCATGGCAATTAGACAAGTATTCTAAATTACGCCGATGTTGTAAAATGACTAAATGACATTACAAAGTCAAATTTTGACAACCCTTTTACAACTGAGATGCGTTGACTTTGTAATAAATTTTTAGTTTATGTTCATGATTCACTGGGCTTACTTACACCGAATGGCCAACAGTATAAAAATTGTGACAAAGTTACTAATGGAAATGTCTATTTCAAATGGAACTAAGTACAACTTTTTTTCTAGTTTAATAAATAAATAAATTACGTAATAATCTTTCACTCCATATAATCAAACAAAGTAAAGACATGAAAAAAGAAACGAAGCGAGTAAAATAGTGAAATATTAGTACGTATAATGACTTAGATAGATAGATAGATAGATTATCACTTTATTGCACCATCAATACACTTATAAAACAAGACTTAAAATGAAATAAACCTGCAAATCTCTATCAAACTACCTAGTTTTACGTATACACCAAGAGATGTTTCTCCTTTTTAACTTCTTTTACCACTATTTTATAAAATTCATTCCCAATTTCACAAAATGTCTAAATTAAATTAATTATAACGGTGTAACCCGGCCTGATTATACGCAGGGCGCGTAAGGGTTAGGTTTACCAAGTTTATGGCCTGATAACGATCTAAGTGACCATCTGCCATCTGCCAATCTTGTTAGAATGGAGGCACCTTTGCTTGCCGACGCGCGTACAAATTTAGATAAAAAAATGCTTGCCGACGCATTATCGGGTTAAGACAAAAATTAACTACCTAAATGAAATTTAGACGCTCTAGGTTTGGTGGGTTAAAACGTAACTAATTAAATAAAAGGTACTATATGTAAAACTTACCTTAAATAAATTTTATTTGCAGTCTTATCGATAAAGAGCTCAAGCTCGATCGAGAATAGGTTTGAATAACAATTAAATATTTTGAAAAAAGTAAGTGATTACTTAGAAATAATTAAATGTAGGTAAGTTTATGTGTGCCACACGACAAATAGGCCATGGTTCAGTGATCATTTTTGCTTAATAGGTAAAACTCTGAGTTTCAGCCAAAACCTGAAAGAGAACGAGCAGAACGTGCTCAAACGGATAATGTGTAGGTACTATCTATGAGTTAATGTGGTTGTGTAGCAAGTAGTATTCAAGATTTTTTTATGATATAAGTTGAAATTATTTTCAAATAATACAATACAATACAATACATTTTATTGCACACCACAAAAAAAAATACAAGAAATAAAGATACAGTTAAAGAGAGAAAACAGAGTTGCACAATGTGCGGCCTTATCGTTATAAGCGATCTCTTCCAGACAACCATGGGATGGACACGAAGCAGTTGTACACGTATAAACGGTGGCATATTACTTAAATATCCAATACATAGTCAAAGAATATATATAAATTAATACAACAATAGTTGTATGTGACAGTATAAATGTTTTAGCCTTAACGCCACAGAGCGCTCTCTACCAGACAGCCTAAAGGCTTAATGCCTCTGAAAGTATCAAGTTAGCAACTATTATCAAATTACCTACTTTTATCATTGTGTCAGTCAACTTAGCATATGGAGGCCACACCTAGACACGACGATTTACAAAAACCACGGACATTTGTTAAATTAATTATTATAAATGCGGACAGGGGAATTAATTAAATTAATTAACTAATGCAAATTTATTTGAATGACAAGCGGTGGCTTGTTACCGTCATTTATTTTGTTTCCCTGAAGATTTACATAAATTAATTTTTATTTGATGTGCTGATAATACTTTGTAACGCGAGTAGGTAAAATAAGTAAGTAGAAGGTACCTAGTTAAAATACATAACGACATAAAAATAAATAAATAAATAAAATAAATAATGCTGGACAATCCACACAGCATCATCTAGCCCCAAAGTAAGCAGAGCTTGTGTTATGGGTACTGGATGACTGATAAACTTAATACAATACATACATAGATAAATATTTTTTTTATTATATATAGAAAATACCCAGAACACCCGTAAACCCCGTAAACACCCGTAAATGTTTGTTAGCGTATGGGAAAAGGCATTTATTAACAAAGAAAATTACAATGAAATAAAACAAATTAGAACTGCAAACAATCTACAGGTAGCTCAACTGATCCATATCAATACCAGTAGGAAGCGTCTCCAAGACGCTGGCTGCATTGCCCCGCTGTACGGCATTGCTGATGCGCTGCGCCAGATACCCGCCAGCTCTCGGGTCACGCGTCGTGTCGACCAGACGCTCAGATAACTTTTTAAAAACCCGGAGACTAATAGTCAGTATGTATATTAGTTATCTAGTACCCATAACACAAGCTCTGCTTAACTTGAGGCTAGATGATGCTGTGTGGATTGTCCAGCATTATATATTTATTTAATTTAATTATTAGTTAGTCCTAAACGCAATTCGACTAATTACAATTGTATACGCGTTTCGTTCAACACGCATTAGTAAGCTTTTAACTTTTATAACATTAGGGCAGCTAATCGTGGTGTACCGAATTGCTTTAAATTGTATTTTGTTCATTTTAAGAGGTGCAGTCTAGAGTCCCTTTATACTCCCATGATTCTCGATATTTTCTCTTTATCCTAATAAATAAATAATGCTGGACAATTCACACAGCATCATCTAGCTCCACAGTCAACACAGTTTGTGTCATGTTATGGGCACTAAATAACTGATATGTTAAATAATAAACAGCTATATATCTAATTACTTAGATAGATATTTAGCCTCCTGTATCTGCACACATCGCTATTATGTATATTGTGCTGAAAGATCCCCTAATATAAATAAATAATAAGCTATGGTAGTTAAGATGCATAGCAAGACAAGGTACGTACATTCTGCGATCAGATGTAAGTATGGCGGTAAGGCCGCCCATTGTGCAACTCTGTTTTCTTTCTTTTCCTGTATATTTTTTCTTGTATTTTTTTTTGTGGTGTGTTATAAAGTGTATTGTATTGTATTGTAATAATTTGGTACTTTGATTCAGATTCAGATATATTTTGACTTTGTCGCTTTAAAGTTGACTTACACCAATAAGCGGTTTTGGTCTGTCAAGGTTGTAAGGAGTCTTACACCGCGGCGAAGCAAAATGTACCTAGTGCTAGCGGATTGTCGATGAAGATAGATAAATAGAATATACTTTATTGCACGCTTAAATCTAATATGAACTATTTACAACAAGACAACTATGGATGGATGGGATCATTGGACAGTACAAGGGGATCTGTGTGTTTTATGTAGGTTTTATAATATTATAAATAAAATATCAGTAATCCATAGACATATACTACATACATATCATTATGTTTATATACATTACACATTTATAGAGGTATATACTAATTATATACATAGGGGCTCAGGTATGCGTTCAGTGACAACAGGACAAATAGTGCTCCTTTACCAAGGTTTTAAAGATTGGTAGCGACTTTGCACGCCTTACCAAAACTAAAAACCAAAAAAATGTATGTACCTAATTACATAAATTATTTTAACATTTAATTTTAACATTTAATTTAATTATTTTAACAAAATAAAATGTTATGTGTTTCAAAAAACCAAAAACCGACTTCTAATTCCTTAATATTTACACTGCTTTATAAGTTTCTAATGTCTCGGGAATAAAACTTGTATGGAACCATTTTGAGATTATTCTTTATGCAATGCCAAATGGAGTACGGTAATCAGCGAAAATACCTACATACAGCTAAACATACAAAGAACCTCCTCCCTTTTTCGATATCGGTTAAAAAATAAAGTGTTTAAAGTGTAGTATTTAGGTTCTAAAAACCACGATCTAAAGCTGAAAGAGCTAGTAGGTACAGAGGTTATACGTACATTAATAACTAGTTTAGAGCCGTTTTATAGCTCTAGGATCTTGGCTGTCTCTACACAGTAATTTTACCTACAAAGAGGTTAACCGTCTTCGAACAATAAGGTTGAAATCATAGTAACATAGCTCTATGGTTAAAATGTAACGTATTCTTCAATACTAACCTTGGAACAAATAGCGAAAACTCTCCTCCAATCACCGCCACAGAACTCCGAACATCACCACACAAACCAGTCACATAAAATTCTTCTCTACGTTTATCAACATTAAGTACAAAAATACTCCTTCACCTTTCAACGTTCTAGATTCAAAGACTTCAATCGAAAAGAGGTTTGAAACCAAGAAGGTGGCCAAGCGACCAAACAAAAAGTTCCAACTCCAAATTTGAAAAATAACAGTTTTGGCGACGCGACTGCGCGGGAAGCAAAACCTCCCCTGCGTTCGACCTTTGCAAGTTTACTCTAGCAACTGACAGCTACCCTTAGAATTTGGGGCGTCACTATTCTGTAGAACCACCCCTTACGCCAACCAAACGCTCTCTCCCCATCCTTTTCCTGCAAAAATACAAAGATACTTTTGTAATTGTGCCGCGTGAATTGAACCTTGTGGTGGTTGTAATAGGGTGGTTGACAGTTGAAAGATTGAGTGTGAGGGTAGATAATCGATCGTAAAAGTGAGACCGCGAGCGAGTGTAACACAATTAAGGGTAGGTACTTAGGGGCAAATCGTCGAAACTACTTAGGTGTTTATGTTAAATCTGTTGGATGTTGATCATTACTGCTTAATGGTTGGTTTGGGTTGAATTTCGAGAGGTCGTAAAAATGTGGTTTTTGGTTAAATTTTTTGGTTAATCGGCTTTAGTCTTTGGGCGTTTTCGTGAAACTTTATTTTAGAGTTGTTTATATATCTACACGAACTAGCTTTAGTGATCTTTTTTAGACGACCGATGTGGCGCGGCGGGTGAATGTCCGCCTGCGACGCAGAAGGTTGCGGGTTCGATTCCTGTCTTGGGACAAATGTTTGTACGATCTGCAAAGATTTGTTCCGGATTTTCTGGGTATTTTCTATATATAATAAAAAAATATCTATCTATGTTATGTATTGTATTAAGTTTATCAGTCATCTAGTACCCATAACACAAGCTCTGCTTTGCTTGGGGCTAGATGATGCTGTGTGGATTGTCCAGCATTATTTATTTATTTATTTATTCTTTTTATACAGAAAGAGAGCGTTGCATAGAAGGTATCTACTTAGCTAGGAGGCAATATATCTCCTTGATGAATTTGATCATTATCCGTTAAGTGGTTAAGAAAATTAAAGGGTAACAAATAGGCAGATAGACCGAGTGACATTCGCATTAAAATACTCGTAATCAAAGTTTTTAGTGAGTTTCTGGCGCAGTGCATCAGCATTGCCATACAGCGGGACGATGCAGCCAGCAGCGTCTTGGGCACGCTTCCGATTGGTATTGATATGGATCAGTTGAACTACCTGTAGATTGTTAGCAGCAGTCTGCAGTTAGCTCAATTGTTTCAATTGTAAGTACTAGTTCTAATTTGTTTATATTATTTGATTGTAATTTTCTTTGTTAATAAAGATACTTACCTAAGTACTAATTACTATTATTATAATAGTAATTAGTACTTAGGTACTAATACTATAATTTTTCGGTACTATAATTTTTTTTTATTTTTTGTTTTTACTATGAATACCTATCAGATAGATATATAGATAGATAGGTACCCATAACACAGCTTTGTTTAGCTTAGGGCTAGATGATGTGTGTCTCTCCAGCATTATTTAATACTAGTTTTTTCCCCTTGGCTACGCACGCGTTTTTTCTAAGGCAACACTTAAACGTTATTTATACTCCTCCTCCTCAACCTCCACAGCCTATATTGGTCCACTGCTGGACTCAGGCCTCCCCCTGATAAGCGCCTTAGGTATTGGATTTTATCTCACGGGGGGTAATGCCCATAATCCCCACGCTGGACATGCGGGTTGGGATCGCAGTTCGGTGGTAGAATAGTTCTGCAGGGGCGCTACCGCCAACCCCCGGTGGATATTCTTTAGTCGCCTCTTACGACACCCGCGGGAAGAGTTGTGGTGGTGCAATTCTAAACCGGCACCACACAGCAGTTATGTAAATCAGTTCCCACGGGAACTGATTTACGGGATAAAAAGTAGCCTATGTTTTATTCCAAGTGCAGGCCTACTTTTTATGCAATTTCAGCCCAATCTGAGCAGTTTCGGGCGTGAAGAAGTAACAAACAGCTACCTATCCATACAAACTGTCGCTTTTAAAAAAATAGCGTGGTTAATGTCTTGTGATTATTTTCTAGTGCACATAGATAGATAGATAACACTTATTACACAAAAACAGGAAAAAAACAGACGGAAATGCTTAGAATGAAGGAAGTATAAAGGGCGGCCTTAAGCTCTGCGCTCATTAATCCAATACCGCTACCACACTGCGCCAAAAAGTGCATTCCAATATGGGCGTTAACTTATTATCTTTAGATAAATTTTACAGTGACAAAATGGCTTCCCACAAGCTTCAAACAGGTGACCCGCGAGCCATTTAATACCGTAAGTATAAAATTCATTTTAATGTTACGAGTTAGAGCCCATATTTGAATGCACATTTTTGTGCTGTGCTGCAGCGGTGCTTTGCAGGCGTGCGACAAGCTTTATCTCACATGTGAGTTAGATGGTAGGATGTATATTTGTTAGGTACTCGATTTCTCCGCCAATTGTTATATAGAGATAAGAAGATAAATATATAGTTATTCCCAAGAGATTAGGTACTATGTGACCCGTAAAAATTGTATACCTAAATGTTGAGGAATTTGAAGTCAAGTCAAAGTCAAAGTCAAAAACTCTTTATTTCTACAAATACAATAAATTACACTTAGAAAAGGTAAAAATTTTAATAATTAAACACTGACACGGAAATAAGGTGATATTTTTGATTTCACTCGCTTCGGTATGTAGACTAAAGTAAAGAAGCGACGAAGAAACCTTTAGCCTGTTAGTTAGTTGTTATTTTTCGAGTTGGAGCAAATCCCGTCGCAAGCTTTTTTATCCTCTAGATAATCTGATATTTTATAGTAGGCCTTTTTACACAAAAAGGTTTCGACAATTTCTTTGAAAAATTAAAATAAATTTTAATATAATTAAATAATTTTAATATAATATAATTAAATTATTTTAATATAAATTTTATTAAAATATTTTGGTACGGTTATTAGATTTTGTAATAAACATGAAATTACCATTTATGAATCTTTAAATGTTCGCTAAGGACCAAAACCAACAATAATTAGATACCTATCTAGATGTTTTACTGTAGCCACCTGAATCTTTATGAAGGTTTGAGAATTGGTGTGGTTTGACTTTGTTACTGTTATGCAGGCAGATGCTGTATGCGGCAAGCTGAAGATAGGGCGCTATGGCGCTCATAAGGGGAGGCTTATGTCCAGCCCACTGCTGGACATAGGCCTCCCCTAATGAGCGCCATAGCGCCCTATCTTCAGCTTGCCTATGTCCAGCAGTGGGCTGGACATAAGCCTCCCGTAATGATAGGCTTATGATGCTGATTTTATTACTTACTTAACATTAAGTTATTGGAGTAGGTACTAAGTCATTCTTGTGTCACCAACAGTTAAAAATCGCGTTATTCTTCTTAACTAGGTTCTTTCAGGCCTGTTACGTGTCGTTAATCAAAACTTAAAAAGCTGGTTTCCAACATAGAACTCTTCAGTTATGTCTTAAAATAATCAATAGCACAGAAGGAAAATCAATTGTGAAAATGGCGTCACACTACCATCACGCACTACATTCAGATTCTATCTATTGGTAAATTTCAGACATTTTCAACCGCTGCGGTCTTTTGGAAGAAAACGTCTCTAACGGCCAGTTGCTCGAACGCTGATTAAAGGTTGTCGCAGATAAGGGCCGCACCGTAACGGCACAACGCAAAAAAGTGCATAAATATGGGCTTTATTCGTCACATTTAGATGCATCAGATGGCAGACTGCTTGCGTTTGAAGCTTGTGGGCAGCCATTTTGTCAGTGTAAAATCTATCCAAGCTGAGCAGAGCTTTAGTAGGTATTTGAGCAATGTCTGAGAAGGGCTTGGAAACAGGGGCATTATTCTGCTAAATTCATCGCTTCACTATGACAATCGTCACAGAATGGCACATTTTGGCATTCTACTTTAGACGAGAAGAGTGACGCGCGTCAATAGTGTCAAGGTAGAAACCATTGAACAACGAATTTAAAGAGCCTTATCAAGTTATCACACTAGCCTAATCCCCTTCACCTTATAAATAAATAAATAATGCTGGACAATCCACACAGCATCATTTAGCCCCAAAGTAAGCAGAGCTTGTGTTATGTGTACTAGATGACTGATAGACTGGACTGACTGGGAGTGACCGCTCTTGAGCGATAAGACCGCCAATTGTCGCTTATTCTTAATTATTCTTTTGTAAATTATTTCTAAGTTAAGTGCGCAATAAAGTATTATATCTATCTATCTATATACTTAATTATACATATTACAAAGATAGATATTTTTTTATTATACATAAAAAATACCCTGAACACCCGGAACAAATATTGGCAGATCGTACAAACATTACATAATATTTTATATAGAATTAAAATGTTAAATAATGATAGTTAATTATATAGATTAAATTTAAATTCTTTATATGCATACCATTGTAAATAATACAATGACATTTCAATTGAATGTTTATGCATGTTGTTAATTAGATAATGATAGGCAATTTAATTTAACTTTGTGCTTCGAGAAATAAAAGGCTTTTTATTTACTTTTATTTGATTTTTTTTATATCACACTGGCGATTTACAAGCGGTTTCAAGGCGAGTGCACAGCGAGCTCGCTGCGGTTGCTAATCGCCGCTGCGTCGTCGCGGCGTGCTCGCTGCGCCTCGCTTTGAAACCGCTCTTAAATCGCTAGTGTGATAGCTCTGCTAACATTAATCTAACGCCACTACCACGCAGCACAAAACCGTGCATTCAAATATGGGCTTTAACTCGTTATTTTTAGATAAATTTTACAGTGACAAAACGGCTTCCCACAAGCTTCAAACAGGTGGTCTGGGAGCTGTCTGTCATCTGATGCCGTCAATATAAAAAAATGTTCGAGTTAAAAACCATATTTAAATGCACGTTTTTGTGCTGTGCTGCAGCGGTTTTTTCCAGGTGTCGCATCTACAGTATGTACGATTATTTTAAAATCATTATAGGTACCTAGGTAGGTACATACTTTGTTTTAGATCTGTATTCCTCTAACTAAACTATCACAAAATCAACAAACTACTATTAGATTTGACGTCCACCATTCATTGCAATTAACTCAAGCTTTTAGCTCCCCCTCACTCTAAGCCTTAATCCGTCCCCTTTGCACTATTATTTACAAATAAAGCGCCCCGAGACCGTAGCCGGTAAATTAGTGTGGTCGCTCGCGGCGCCCTGTCGCCCTGTAGTGCCTACTTAGGCCCCTTATAATTGCCCTTGTAGCCACCCTGTGCTTTTCCGGGAGGGGACTGCTGGTTAACTTGTGATGTAGTTATGCGTAGCTACTTATATACTTACTGTAGTGTATGTGAAATAATACCTAAATATGAGAATAAGGCGCTCGCTCGTTGAGAATAACCCCCTGGCAGTCAGGGACACTCGCATCGGGGACGGTGCGGCGAGCGGGCGTCTCGGACCGAACAATTGTTACTCAAATTGGTTTTTTGATTTACACCCTTAAAGTCAAATAGCAGACGTCACACTTACGATAATTTATTTCTGAAAAAAAAAAAATGCACGGCTATGCAGGCAGTGGAAAACTTTGATTATAATAAAATATGGTCTAATTGATAAGTTCACAAAGGTATAGAGAGATGCCTATCCTGTGCGCTGAGTACAAAACCAAGTGTCGCATTAGAAGCTCACGCACGCACAGTTTACATTTACAACAATATCATGACTGGCATTCAGTCACAAACAAAAAAGTTGTAAAATCAAGAAATCAGTCAACTTAACTTACTCACATTTGCTCCTTTTCCCTGCTTAGGGTCGAGACCCTAGGTCCGTGGGGTACATAGGCTCTCCGGGTTTTCAAAAAGTTATCTGAGCGTCTGGTCGACGCGACGCGTGACCCGAGAGCGGGCGGGTATCTGGCACAGCGCATCAGTATTGCCATACAGCCGGGCAATGCAGCCAGCGTCTTGGGGACGCTTCCGACTGGTATTGATATGGATCAGTTGAGCTACCTGTAGATTGTTTGCAACAGTCTGCAGTTAGCTTAATTGTTTCAATTGTAAATACTAGTTCTAATTTGTTTTTATTATTGAATTGTAATTTTCTTTGTCAATAAAGATTGGTATCAACTTAAACCTAATTGTTTTTAAAGTTTTAGTATGAAAAATATATTATTTTCAATACTTTCCGATATGAGATTCCATTTGACTAAAAGTTCTTAATTACACTTCTATTTTTACAAATTACTATGGAACAACACGGCATTTTGCTAGAATATGAAGATCCGTTGTAGCCAACGTTCGAACTTCAACTAAATGAAACGATTATTGCCGCTAGCAATGTGTTCTGTTTTTGGGCATATGGCTGCGACACCGGCCCCATCCCCTTTTCACGTCTCCTTAGTTTCTGATATCTGTGGTTTACTTCCATAAGAGTTTTTAACCCTAGGGCATTTAGAAAGCAAACCATTTAAAATTGATTATACTTTTTTCTCTTCAGTCTTGTAAAGCTAGAGTAAAGAAGTGTCAAATAAACCTGCTTTTTAGGCTATGTTTTAAGTTTAAGAAAAAGAATACTATGTAGAATGACGTCCTAGAGTAGGGACCTACTATTTACCTACAAAAACTTGTTTAACATAATATCCAACAGTAACACAAACATGGTAACGGGCTACTGATGATGATGATGATGACAAATTAATTTGGTGACTGATTTTCCATTATACAATTTTTTTATTTCAATGACTTCGTGGAATTCGTAGCAAACTCTAGAAACTCGCGTAGCAGCTCTACGAGAGCGTAGACCTAGCTACGCGTCTACGAGCAATCATAGCTGTGTGCTACGAAAGCGCTTCTACGGCCGTGTACCGCCATCTACTGACTGGATGACACATTAAGTGTAGAGTGGCGCCATCTACACAAATAATATGGAAAGTAAGAATACTTATTGTTTCATTTAGTTACTGTAGAGATGGCGTTCGTTGCGAATATTTTAACAGAAAATTTTTTTCGCTGAAGACCGAAAACTTGTAGTTCAGGTTTTAGTGCTGGAATGTGACACCCTATTTAATAATTATGCTGCCCATTATGTTTTATTAAGGAAAATACTAAATATTCGATTTAAAAAAAAACACTATAAAAAGCCCCAAGAGTCGAAGGCTACATTTTATCAAGGAACCGAGTGAGCGAAGCTACGGGCAGAAACTAGTTTAAATTAAAAAGCTTATTTTTGTTCAAAATACTTTATTTATTACCAACATTTTCTATAAAACATTTTTCACTATTCTAAGCACTAAATTAGATTGGACTTGAGATGTACTGAGGTAACATCTAGTTACACGATTATAGCTTTTATTTACACCAGCTGAAGTTTCAATTTACGAAGGTTTAAATTCGACAATATTTTGCTATAAATCAATAGCTTTTTTTCATACAGATGCTATTCATAGTAATTTTTAAAACTCACTTGTGGCTTTTCAGTGTTTATGATTTTATCTAGAAACTACAAAATCAGTATTTTCTAAAGGTTTTTATGACCTTTAGAAAATACTGCAGAATGTATATGCATAACAGCAGAATTAAAAAAAGTGGTTTAAAAACATCATGAACCTTGTTTATATAAAAATAGCAGACTGTGTCTTAATAACACATTTTTATGTGCTGTATCAGGGGATCAATTCTACTAAATTAATCACTTCACCACAACAATGGTAGTCTCAGAATGACACAGTTTGGCATAAATTTAACCTTTGATGAAAGAAACTACAGACGCGTGATGACGCGTGTCAAAAGTGTCAAGGTTGAATCACCAATCTACCTTTCAATATCTCCGTGCAATTCATTGAAAAAAGAGAACCCCTTTGGTACACGGAAGAGCCCGTATCCATAGACGACTAGATCTTTGGTGCTGAGTTTCTTTTATCTATGGATTATTCTGCGACGATACCATTGTCATGGTAAAGCCATTGGTTAGCTGAATTCGGCCCCTGCTATAAAGTCAATAAGTCAGTAGTAAGTAAATTTTGGTCTATAGCAAAATAAGTTATTAAGGCCAACTTTATTACGTTACATCTAAGATGCGTCTATAGTAAAATGAGTATAAAAATCTCAGAAGAACCTATGACAGAGTGACTCAAAGAAACGCCTACTTTATTACCATACCAATAAAGACGAATTTACAGAATAATAAAAGATTTTTTTTATTTTCTCTTTAATTATAAGAAAAAACTATGTAACTTATACATGATTATGTATAAATTACATAGTTTACTAAACTTAAAAATAAGATAGCTCTTACGATAATGACTTAAAATTTCAAAAACTTAAAATCATCTCTATAATATGCTTAATTTGACATAAAATAAATATCATCACAAATATTAACACGTTTTTATGAACATACATATGTATCTTTAAACTGCAAGTCAAACATTTTTGTTATTTTTTTTTATATATAGGTTTTTTTATTTATAATTCTTTCTAATGGTCTAATATGTTTTTCTTACCCTAGGTACCCCGTTTTAGATTCAACTACTTATACATCAACATACAATTTAGTACCTTGTCATAGTAAAGATCTCTTTTTAACCAACAGAATGCAGACATCGAAAAGATAATTTTAAAGCGGTCCTAAAATGTACTGTGCAGCTGACCTTACAAATCAAATCGCAAAGTGTTTTTTAATCCTACATTCGTTTGGCCTTTTAAGTATTTTTAGTCAAAGAAGTTTAATATAGTTACTAAATTTTTAGTTAATTGTTTTTTTATGACAAAGCTTTGATATAAAGATCCATATGAGTGATTGATTAGTGATAGATAACCTTTGCTATTATTTCTAGTCATGAAGTTCACATGAATAATTTTTCTAATACATTTTATAAAATGAGTCAAGTATTGCCATATTTTATAAAATGAACAGTCCAACTCATGAAAACACCAAAATAAATATATCTTGTTTCTTAAAAAATCATAAGAAGTGTAATCTGTTGTTATCATAACATAATCTGTCTTACTATATTTCAATAACCTTTATAAAAGATTTCAATAAAACAGAGTTTCTAATGCCGATTTGATGAAATTTGCATTTTTGATGATAAAGAAAAAATCTAAAGGGTCTTTGATAACACGCTCTCAGCTCTATTCGACAGTTTTTTTTTTAGTTGACAAAATCAGAATTAGAAAAACTGTGCTTAGATATTTCTATAAGTTCCCTTAACTATATATTTGCTGGTCAATTCGAAAGTATTCGTGAGTGTATCACTCATACAATTTGCGTCGCTCATTGGTTTATTTTCTGTTTTTGATTCGTATTCAAGCAAAAGACGACATTAATCCAACGCCGATGCAGCACAAAAATGTGCATTCAATTAAGGGCTTAAACTCGTTATCTTTAGATACATTATACAGTGACGAAATCGCTTCCCACAAGCTTCAAATGAGCCCGCGACCTGTCTGTCACCTGATGCAATAATTTCGAGATGTTGGAATTTTTGTCAGGAACAACTTGTTATTGTTTGAGAATCATGAAAAGTCTATATACAACATAAAGATTGCACAAAAACCTATTATTATTATGATGCCTCAATTTAGATTAGAGCTATAATAGAATGTACTGCTACGCAATGGAAATACGGCTATTAAATAAACTTCCAAATGACATTAGAAAACTGACAAATAATTAATTTAATCGTAAATTATATACTTGGCTCTATCAAAATAGTATTTATAGCAGGTATAGATGAATATTTGAAATTTAAATTTACATAGTTTTAATTTTTGACATGTACTTAATATTAATTTATCTAATATTCTTTATCAAAGATTTTTTACGGTTTTATGCATGTGTACGGTAAATATTTTTATTTTTTAGTACTGTGATAGCAAACGTTGAATTATGTACAACTTCGATTATGTTAATTTTCAACTCTTAACTATAAAAGTATCTAAATTACTATTAACAACTTAATATGTCTGAATAAAGAAACTTTTTATTTATTTATTTATTAAACATTTGCACGACTGTGAAGTCAAACCTACACTAATCTAAAACCATCAATGTTAACCTATATATAAGCAAATAAATACTATTTCATTTCAATTATTAAAAGGTGCGCCCCTGATCTGTAACATACTTTACACTCAGTAATACAATCTGTATTGACCAGCTGCTTTATGAGTATCTTTTCTATGACCACTTGGACAGGGTAAGTGAGGCCGCACACTGGACATACACTTGTATTACGACAATTGTAGCGCCACATTTATCGCCCTCCTTTATCTGCAGGGCACAGTTGGAGGCACTAGACCGCGCGGAATCACCCATGCGATGGACGTACCAGATTAGATAACGTAAGGAAGCCACGGTAGGCCTCCTTACATTATTGCAGTAGAAATACCAAATATAAAGAAAGACGAGACATCGTGAGACGAATCACAACAGCCACCCAACAAGAACGAACATGACTACGACCGCTGTGACAAGCGTAACAAAAAATATATCTGCGCGCAAGCACGGTGCGTGCTTGCGCAAATTTGTACACTACTAAAAATCCGTCTGCGCGCTAATGTACTACGGGAGCGTGTCGCGTTTCAAATGTGCTACAATTGTCGTAATACAAATGTGGCGCTACAAATTGTCGTAATACCAGTGTCCGGTGTGCAGCCTCTCTAAAAGGATTCAGTTTAAATGTGCTTTGACTAGTGCTTGATAAAGCTTAACCACATTTCACAGGATTTTGACTTCATTCCTTAATGTAGGTATTTTAATTGACTATATTATTAATGAAAGGTACCAAAAAGGTAGGAAGGTAGGTGGTAGGTAGGTAGGTGTGGTAGGTAAGGGCCACGGGTACTGCAGAATGGTAGCTTGGATGGTAGAAAACAAATGTATGAAATTGTACGAAACCGACCAGACTACAAGCGTAGTTAATCTAGTTTATCTATATTTAAGCCATTCTTATGGTAAAAAGTTTGTAAACAACTCACGACACGATAATTCTAAATTCTCTTTTATGCGTTGATATAGCAATTTATTTGTCAGCATTTTGCATTGGAGGAAATAGTTCAATACGATAAAAAATTGCAAACTCTGTCAAAAAATCAACGACAAGAAAATGATTTGTAGGTAAATCAATGTAGCAATCATCATCATCATCAACCTAGCTTAGACCACTGCTGGACATAGGTCTCCCCCAATGAGCGCCATAGCATAATGTGAGGCAAATATTGTATATCTGAGTTTGGCCGGCGTATAGCCGCCTACCTACCATTCTGCAGTGCGCCCGTAGTCTGATAGCTATTCAGCTTAAAATTAATTTACGATGTGGTAGCATACACTATAATAAAATGTAAGTACTTGGATTTATGTATGTAGATAAAATCTTATAATGTACTTATATTTTTGTTTGGATAATTTTTAGGAACAGTTAATTCTCATTTTGGCACAATCTGATGTTAAGTGACGTTGTGCGTATAGAAAATTGTGTCATTCTACGTTTTTTCAACAATTATTTCCTACTTATAATTTTTATAAAAATATAATTCTCTTACCTTACGTTTTTATTTGCGTTCGTAAGTAGAAATGGTAACACAAGCTTTTAGTAAAACTAAAGTTATTTACAGACAAAAATAAGCATAGCATAAAAAAAAGAAGTTTTTACAAGCCTCTGGAATATTAATATTAACAAATGAATAAATATGTGAAACTATTTATGTTGTTGATCTTTTTTGTTTTAAGTTATTTTAGAGTTAAAATAACTTAGAAGCGATGTAGTTATTCAGGTATGTAGTACAAAACTTGTGTTATTTATTTAGTTTCAGAACTAACACACACCTAAAAAACAGAAAAAGTGTACTATTGAATAGAAAATTGTGAGGTCAGGCTCGGCTCACAATTTTCAATTCAATAACCCTTTATTAAATTAACTATCAATTCAGTTTTTAGGTATTTTGAACATTTTAAAAATGATCTAAAATCTAAAAAAGTTGGCAGACCGGAGTAGCTTTAAAGTTTTTACAGTAATATTAGTACAAAAGTAGTATTTACAAAGAATTACGTACGCCATCTATCTCGCCAGTTCGAACTTCCTTAAATATTTCTTAGTATTTTTTATATTTACATAATCTTGGCTTAAAGACGCTAGGCGTTTTTGTTTAACTTAAACTATTAAGTTTACACGATTTAACGACCAATATGTTCAGTCTCAGGTCCTTGTTAACAAACATGGCTACATTCTAAGTCTTAAGAAAATCAAATCTTCATCACCAAGGCCTGTTCAGACATATTATGCGGCCAGCAGTGGGAATACCGCATATCCACTTGCTTTCGCTACCGCTCTGGGTAGCGAACACTGCATATAATAGGTCTAAACAGGCCTCAAGGTTGGTGATCTCTAACAGAACATCAGGACATTCTGGTGACTGCCTGTTAACTTTGACGATATTATATGAAAAGTTGCAGAACTTTTCAAAATATAAACTTCAATAAAAATGTGATTCTCTGATTTCTTTTAGAAGAATACTTCCCTAAAACACGAATAATACAATGGTGTTGCCATGTTTATAATTACGAATGAACCTTTTGAGCGTAAAATAGAACTTTTAATATTTTTTTACTTAACTAACGGTCATTCATAACCGCTCAACTTAAATTAGGAAACAAAAACATCTGCCAAAAAAAATTTACAATTAGGCAAAATAAAAATAGCTATTTACTAGAGTGAGGTAATCAAACTTTAACTAAGGATTGTACTAAGAATGATCAAAGTTGAGTAAAACATATATTTCATACACAAAATTCAAGATATTTATAAATTTTATCAAATTTTTCTGCGTTTTGTGTACTCAACTTTGACTAAAATCAACCGTATTGCGGGTTGCAGACCGGAACCTAAGCTAACTTACACACTAGGCACGAACTGTTTGTTTACAAACATTCTACATCGAGTTTGGCTAGTGTCTAGTTTAGCTTAGCTTGCATAACTGAAACCGTTTCTCATACCATATAGCTTGGTTTGCCTAGTTTAAACTGAGCCAGCTATGCAGCTAAGCCAAAACTAAAATAACTTAGCTCTCGGTCTGCAACCCTTACTTATTTACTATTTACTTACTCATTGTATGTACAGTGTACAATGAGTAACTAAATTTTAAAGCAACAAAGTACTTTAAGTATAATTATCTTGATCCGAAGTACAAACTGTTCATAATCATTTGTAGAAAAGCTGCAAATTAGACCTAATAATTTATTTTATGTTAAAAAAATCACTGCAAAATTCATGCAACATTTTTGGTTACCTAACTTAGGTATTGAGCAAAGACCTCACAATATGAATGTAATAGGAATTTTGGGCTGTATTTACTTAAATTAAAATTTAAAATGGACCTTATGCCAATGACATAAAAACTATTTATAAGGGATATCAACAAAAAGTTGCACAGAACTGTCTTTTACACTACTATAAAGCTGCAGGTAGGTATTTCACAACCCTGTATACTTAAGTACGTACATATAATATACAAAAACACTGCACTGCACAATATACACTATACACTTCACGAGACTTCCTGCGTGTCACATTCACAGTATTGTAGCAAGCCAAACTAGATCGGCAGTCACAAATCTGTACCTGTTAGCACATTCAGTATCAATTCACACAGATTGATTTCTTTGTTGCCAACATTTGTCAGGTTTGCCAATTTTCCGCCATGCTCCGGTTAGAAATTTTACAGTCATACTAGAGGTGAAGATGTTGCCGCTGAATCAGCCCGTTTGTAGAACGACTAGGCCGTTTACATAACAAACTCTGATTGTTGGGAACACCTAAAGCCAAGTAAACCTACCTATTTCATTCCACGAGACGGCTAAATGACGTTTAACCATATTGTAGAACGTTTATCGTTTATAGGCATTTCAATGGCGCCGTTTAACCTAGCCATTCCTCGAACGGGCTGATTCTATGATCCTGCGGCATTATAGCTACATTAATATGATCAGTTTATAAAAAAACACCAATTAGAACACCTCCCAACGTAAAATTGCAAAACCATCCCAAAGAAATCAAAACCGTGCGTATTCTGACACTAACGCCACTGTCAGTGCCAAAGCGGCTACGTTATGCCATTGTCAAGGATCGTCGTCCCGTTTTGTGTCGCTCTTCCGCTGGCTCAGTTTCTTCTTCATGTCTAAAAGCATTTGTTCGAAAGACATGTTGTCGGTGCGACGAGGCGGTAAGGCCGCCGAGCCGTGGAAAGCGCTCTCTGTGTATTTCTCTTCAAGACCATCTGAGGAAGAAAAAAAATATTTATAAGGAAAATGACGTAGCTAATTGAACAGCTTTATACAAGTTAGGGATTTAGTTACTAAGGACAATACTAAGAGATTCGGTGGAGAATATAGTCGAACGCCAAATCAAAAGCGACGCATCCATACCATATACCATACCACCCGTATCCAAGTAATAATGATAGTAAATAACGGTTAATATGTAAACGGCGTAATAGCGAAGAGCCTGGATCAACATCTCAAGATACTCTCGCTAGGAAGTAGGATCAAGGGCCAGATCCAAAATGCGGTACTCCTGGACTCGGCGCGCATCGTCAGGAAGTTCCTCTCTCTGCAGCCCAAGTCGCTGGCCGCTTGAGGCTAACTTCGCGACCGGTGTTTCAGTGTATTTTTTTTGTTTTAATTAATGTAATTGGTTTTTAAAAATCGCGTTAATTTTATTTTTATTTTATTTTGTTTATTGGTAAATCAACAGCGTAGCTTATCAATATATAATACATATTAATCTTAAAATTAAGCCAAAAAAGATTTACACCTTTTAGGTAAATTATTAGTTTTAGGTTAGATTAAGTGTTTTCTGTAGGTACTTACAATTAATAATACTTCAACTAAATAGGAGAATTAGGTACAAACATAGATACTCACTGCAATGAATGTGTTAGGGTGTGTGTGTGAGGGTGTTTGTGTGTGTGTGTGTGTGACTACTCCACTGAGGCACTCTCTTAGGCTCAATTTACACCGCCGCGGAATGGAACGGAAGCGACGAAATTGTACATAGCATAATGAACTTTATATCAATTGCATAACACACAAACTAAAATCGAGCCAAAAAATTTGACGCGCGTCTTCCGCGGAATCCTCGCGCATGGCTCGATTTTAGTTTGTGTGTTATGCAATTGATATAAAGTTCATTATGCTATGTACAATTTCGTCGCTTCCGTTCCATTCCGCGGCGGTGTAAATTGAGCCTTAAGAGTTTAGGCAACGTTAGAGTATTAAATAAACAGTAAATAAAAAATATAAGTAGGGTTTGTATAGTTACCAAGATCAGCATAGCTCTGCCGACAGAAAGCTCTGCGACCTCCAAAGCCGACGTCGTACTGAGGAAAGGTGGCTGCTGCCTCTACCGCAGACCACGCGTCTCGTGGCCTCTGGTACGTTACGAAGCCGTAACGGGTTCTGGAAGGAATATACGAAATTATAATCATAATAACAACAGTTTCGCTTGCATTGTCGGTGGACAGTAGGAGAGGAAAGGTTTGTAAACAAACCACGACACAAATAACTGAAACTCGCTTGGCGTCGAGTTTCACATCACACTAACATTACAAAATGCGAAAATTTGGATGTATGGATGGTTGTTACGTCTTCACATCATAACGACTGAACCGATCGGGCTGAAATTCGGCATAGATGTAGCTCTAAGCCTGGAAGCAAACATAGGCAAACTTTGTATCCCATAAAATAGTTCCGATGGGATAGAAGTAACCTTTAAACGTCTCCATAGAAACAACGCGAGCGAAGCCGCGGGCAGAAAATAGTAGGTAAATAAACGCGATAAATACCAGTGAATTTTTATTGTGTTCTGATCGCGTCAGTTTAAAAAACTTTAATCCCAGCCTACCAGAAAGAACGATAAAACGAAATTTATTTATTTCCTAAAAGCCTAAAATAATATGCATAAAAATTTCAGCTTGATCCGTTCAGTAGTTTTGGCGTGGAGAAGGTCCATCCACATAAACCACAAATAACCATGATGTTGGCTTAGTTAGACAAAGTAAATAATACTTTCTTCATGTTTTTTTTTAAACTTTGGAAAAGGCAATGGCCTTTATTAGCAAAGAAAATTACAATCAAATAAGTAATAAAAACTAATTAGAACTATATAGGTAGCTCAACTGATCCATTACCAGTCGGGAGCCTCCCCAAGACGCTGGCTGCATTGCCCCGCTGTATGGCGGCAATGCTGATGCGATACGCCAGAAACTCACTAAAAACTTTCGAGATTTTTGTGCGATTTTTGTGAGGAAAAGGTGAAATCTTTATCTTTCACAGAGAAATAAGACCTCATAGCTTCGGCAAAACCTACACCGGATTTGTGTGTTTCGCAAACAAGTAAGTCTCTTGGAAGACAATTTAATAGATCAGTGTACGTACAAGAATCATTGGATTGTTGGTTGCTCTCATTCTAATAAACTTTACTGTTGGTGTATTTATAACTCAATGTTGATGTTGCATATTTTTTTCTAACGAGAAAACGGTTTGGAATACGTCTGGTTATGATGATTTAAATAATTTATCTGGTCCCATTAAAAGGCATCAAAATTCACAAAAACACATGAATGCGGTAATTTCATTTTGTAATTTCGGTAAACAACGCATATAGACATCTGCATAATATCTCGTCTATTATCTGAAGAAACTTCAAAAGATACGTTCGTATTTGTACGATCTGCAAATATTTGTTCCGGGTGTTCTTGGTATTATCTATGTTTAATAAAAAATATCTATCTATATTATGTATTGTATTAAGTTTATCAGTCATCTAGTACCCATAACACAAGCTCTGCTTACTTTGGGGCTAGATGACGCTGTGTGGAAAGTCCAGCAAAAAAAAAAACAACACGCGTGTCGATTAGTCAACACTGTTTGTCTAAAACACAACAAGAGTTACCTTTCAGAGGTCATGATGAGTGACTTCATTGAATAAAGGACATTTCTTAGAGCTCGTGTAAATCCATATACGACCTTTTTAGAAAAACGCAACAAGCGGCAAACCGGGGCCTAGATATTTATCGAATAAAATTCAAAATGATATCATTCATTCCGTAGCGTATTAATTGTCATGAAAACTACAAAAATAAACTAATCATAAACAAGAAACGTATGTCGGGCTTGCCCTTTTCTCAAGCACCAGGCACGCCACTGTCACGTACCCATCTTTCTCACTATGCAGCCTCACTTCGAACACTATCCGACGCTCTTCTACGGGCGTGTTGTTTAGTTGGTCCAACCGCTGCCATTCCGGTGTCAATTTAAAATTGAACCTTAGTATCGCTGAGCCACCGGAATAAGTATAAGATACATCACGTACCCATCCTCCTTGCTGTGCAGCCTCACTTCAATGACATGTCCGAACTTGGAGAACTGGCTCCGGAGCGTCGACTTGGTGACATCCTTGTCTAGCTTACCGACGAACACTATCCGACGCTCTTCGACTGGCGTGTTGTTCTCTCTGTAAAAATATAAATAAATTAAGACCGTATTCAAAATCTGTTCAGTGGGTGAATCTACAAGCTGTGCAATTACGCAAAAATTATACATCCTATATAATTGATGTTTACAAAATACTAAAATACAAAAAAAAATGTATTTGCCATTAGGATAACAAACCCATGGCTTAATGTTACCTGTAATATAATTATAGGCAGAATGCATTCGTTTGCTTCTTCCTCGTTTAATTATTTAGTAAATGGAAACAGTGGGGTAGGCGTATTTAACACCAGTATAAGTAAACTTGACGCTTACTTCGTGATAATCATATTTAAAGCTAGGTTAAAAGAGCACTTCCTACTATCATAAATATTATCTATCTATAGTATATTATTATTATAAAAGGTATTTATTAGGTTTTTTTAGTGATTATTATTTTAATTTAAGTTTGTTTATTATATGTATTGTATATAGCTACCTCCTATTACTTTAATTGTCAGTTTATCTTGTTCGATTCATTGTTTTTGTACACTTCCTCTACCTGTTCCATCGCCTCTCCTATAACTCTAAGGTACGCTGGAAGAAAACTCTTTTCAGGGTTAAGCTCGCCGATGTATGTACATATCCTATTAGATAAAATCATGCTTATGTATTACAATAAAGAATTACAGAATTACAGAATAATTTTTTTCAAGTGTAAGCTAACTACATTATGTAACCTATTTAACTTAATTCTTGTTGTTTTTTCAGTATTTTTATATTAATTATATATTTAATGTTCTGGTGGGTATCTGGCGCAGCGCATCAGCATTGATATACAGCGGGGCAATGCAGCCAGCGTCTTGGGGACGCTTCCGACTGGTTGGTTGATATGAATTAGTTGAGCCACCTGTAGATTGTTAGCAACAGTCTGCAGATAGCTGAATTGTTTCAATTGTAAATACAGTTCTAATTTGTTTTTATTATTCGATTGTAATTTTCTTTGTCAATAAAGTATATTATGTTTATGTTATTTTTCCAATAAGTCGTCAACTTATTTTGTATCGTGCAGTTTTGAAGTATCTGCGGAAACTAATAAATTAATACAATTAAATATGAATTGTTTTCTCCGGACAATAACAAACACAACAAAAAAGAATAAGCGAAATCGGTCTAGCCGTTCACGCGTGATGCCGTGACCAAGGGAAATAGGGATTAATTTTTAAGGTTCCGTACCCGAAGGGTTAAAACGGAACCGTATTACTAAGCCTCCGCTGTCCGTCCGTCCGTCTGTCACAGGACTCTATCTCATAAGGCGTAAGAGAATTTTCAGAGAATGTGTATTTCTCTTGCCGCTATAACAACAAATAATAAAATAAATATCAAAATTATAGGGGGCTACCATACAGATAAAGTGTTTTTTTTTCCCCTTTTTGCTATTAATTTGTGAAGGCTGTATCTCTTGAACTACAATACTTAGGAACATGAAACTTGATAATTTAAATGGGTCTCCTACCAAGTGAAAATATGATATTCTTTGAAAAAGTTGACTTATTTTTACGGTTTCCTTCGGCCCTTCGTGTGCGAGTGACTCACACTTGGCGGTTTTTTTTTTATATAATTATAAGTAGTGTAGATGTCATAAGTTGTGATTGAAAATGTCACGCTCAGCTTCTGCCCGTGGCTTCGCACGCGTTATTTTGGAAAAAAAAGGAGCCTATGATATTCCATGTCCAGATCTTGGTGTGCAAAATTTCAGCCCGATCCATTCAGTCGTTTTCAGTCTTCGGCCAAACATCTGGCACAAACTTTCGCCTTTATAATATTAGACCGCGACCGCGACCGCATCACATTTTCAATCCCAATCTTATCTACACGACATCAATCACAATCTTATATACAAGAGTTTACCTGTATATACATATAAGTAATAATTATGTAGTTTTCAATGTGTATGTATATTAACCACCCAATTATAATATTAATTAAGGATAACGTAGGCTAAATCCTTTTGTTTGTTTAAAATTTTTATCTTTTTCATTCGGTCCAGAGGAGGGCGATACTGAACGCGACACAGTTTTATACTTTTAGTGTCAGTATCGTTGCATTGTTTTTGTTTTAAACTAGGTGCAGCCCGCGGCTTCGCACGCTTTTTTCCGGAATAAAAGGTAGCCTATATCCGGCCCCGGGATACCATCTACCTCGCTGCCAAATTTCACCAAGCTCCATTCAGCCATTCTTGAGTTATAAATAGTGTAACTAACTTTCTTTTATATATATAGATATAGATAGATTATAGCTTATATACAGATAAATTATTGGATTCAGAGAAGTTAGCGACTAAAAATGAAACAGAATGAACGACTAAATAGGTCAAACACGTGTTCCTCATGCTCCTTGTTATAGTGACAGAGATGGTTGTTACGAATATGTTTGCGACAAATAAAATTTTAATTCAATGGGTTTTTCCTGCTTCTAGAACGATCGCTGAGGATTTCGACTGAGGTATGTGAGTGATAATAATAAGTGACGACGTTTGATAATGAGTCAGGCTAGTTGATTCAACTCAATGACTTGCTAGAAGTACCTACCAATAGTGGGTTCTAGAATGAAAAGAAAAAACCAAAGAAATATTGGTGGTAAATATTTTATAACACTGGTATCATCGGAGGCAATAGCAGAAGTTCGAAACAGTTTTTGGTTATGAAAGCTTTCATTGATCATTTCATTAGTAGCTCGTTCCTTTTCTAGCTCGAATTTGTACATTTTTCGCTGGGCGTGTGTTGTTGAAGTTTGTGTTTTGGTTTTTAGTGATTACGTTCCTGTTACCTTGTTGTTATCTGCTATTGTCATTAATTTTTACTAACTTTTTATTCATAAAAGTCTTTGTTGACATAAAATATCTTGAATTCTAAATCCAAGTATATGTACCGAGTTTGAAATAATCTAGTACAAACAAACATCATTTTCATGAAAAGGAAACAACAAAACGAGCAAATGTATCAGTGCGGATTTCTTGAATCCTGTCGGTGTATCTCTGGCCATCGTATCATAACCATTATCTACTGTTTGCTAGCAGCATATGATACTATTACATTATCAAGATAAAATTACCTGCTGTAAAATTACATAAGATTATAGTCTTATCGGACCTTGGCAGTTTCAGTGAAATTTCGTCAGTGCCAGCAGGTGGCATTGGACTCGTCTAAACACTGGCCTGACCTCAAAATTATTAGGGAGTTGAGAGATCTTGAACGTTTTCCCAGTGGTATTGTTTAAGTTTTTTTTAAGTTTTAAGAGCAAAGATAGGTTTGTTAATGTAATTGAAGAAATCATAGTAGAGTCAGGCTTGGGACATTGCATACAGTTGAAATGCTAAAATAAAGCACCTATTTTAGGGCCTTCGTGGCGCATGCAACTGTGCGGAAATTTTGGTAAACTCAAAACACATTGTAAACGTTCTGATAAATTTTTCTAATTAAGTTTTCATACGTTAAACGTCAATGACGAAGCTGCTAATTGTCCGATTTTCTTTTGGTGAACACCAACCTTTAAAGTTCTGAATAAATAATATAGTAATTAATATATTTCTCACCTATCCTCAGAGCTAAACCTTCTATAATTCTTCCTATACGCCTCCAGCTTGTACGGACTGCAAGATCTTCGCGATTGGCCAGACGATGTCGAGCTCGACGATGAACTTGATGACGATGATGACGATGAACTGGAAATAGTTACATAATTACGTTAGAGGTAGTGTTGTTGAGTTGGTATTCACTCAGATCCAAATAAAGAACATAAAATATAAATTAGGGTTAGAATCACATAAATTTGGAGATAGATAAAGTTTGCGGTTTTATAAGACGAGGTTCAAGAAAGATATCCATACTAGTAAAAGCGGACGGCGGCCTGTCTGTTACCTTTTCACGGCTTAACGGATTTTAATGAAATTTGGTAGGGAGGTAAACAATATCCCGGGAACGGACATAGGCTACTTGAAAAGCGCGTGCGAAGCCGCGAGCGGAAACTAGTAAAATATTAATGAGGGTTGAATTACATAGGTTTAGAGATAGATGCCATTAATTTTGCTGTTCTTAGGAAGAGGTTAAAGAGATATATTTTATTATAACATAGTTAAAAGTATATTATGCAGGATGCGACAAACTGAAGACAGGGCGCTATAGCGATCATTAGGGGAGGCCTATGTCCAGCAGTGGACTAACATTGGCTGATGATGATGATGAGTAAAAGTAGGTATTTATTGAACCGCAAACTTATTCGGTGTTTTACAGTAAGTACTTAAAGATAAAGAAATCATCTGAAAATCATCCAGATAAAAACAGCTCACTACTTGATTATAACACAAGTAGATGATAAACCTAAGATTCGACGTAGTAGATAAGGAAATTTATCACTAAGCCACAAGGATTTAGGACATACGCAGCATCGCTATCGCACAGCAAAAAAATAAGGATTTAAATATGGGTCTTATTAAACTCGTAATCTTTAGATACATATTACAGTGACATAATCATAATGGCTTACCGCAAGCTTGTCTGTTATCTGGCATCAGTATAAAATGTATATAAATATTACGATTTATGGTCCAGAAAATAACAAAAATTTGCATTCAAATATGGCCATACTTGAATGCTTTCTATTAGCTTCAAACCGTAAAGGTGAGTATATAAACTAGAGCATTTTCTAGAGCAGTGTAATGTAAATTCCTTACGAATTGTACAATACAGACTAATGTTCAGTTTCCTAGAGAATTTGCATGTAATTTATTTATTTAATTATTAACTAGCACGATTACCTATATTACAACCAATTACACTAGTTAATTACAATACCTATATATTAGTACAAATGAAACATAAAAAATTATAAATAAAATTACACAATAAGCAAAACTAATAATGATTGATCATTTATAAAGATGAAGAGGTAATGTAGCGTTCTTGAGAATGCTCGACGCTGTGTTCGACGTAATGCTCACGGCGCGGCGAGTGAGCATTTCGTCATGCTCTAGTCTATACTCACCTATAGACATAGGTAGAGTATAAAGTGTGACGGAGTTAAAAAGATTTCACTGCTGTTTTAAGTGAAATTTCAATATTTGTTTTATCATTAGAACTGTGACCAAATTCTTGATTCTAAAGTCTTAATACATGCCATTATGTAGATTACATATAAAATTGGGTTTTAATATTTTCTATCGATCTCGGATTACCATCTCGAACGTTCACTAGCTACTAATTTGACTTCCTCTGTGACTTTGCTAATGCTATAGAGAAATACACACGAAATATATTCAGTTTCGATGTCTCATTGCTTACCTAGTCGAAGAATCTGAGCTTTCCGAAACAGTAGGTTTCCTCAACGGAGGTGTCATGGACTTGACAATCTTCCTTTCAACGCTTTGGGGACTAGGTTTGGACTTTTTAGCGACAGGGCTTTTAGATCTTGGTCTCGTTCGAGATCTTGAGCGATTTTTTCTGATGGAAGGTGATCGTCGGGGTGTCGACCGTCTTTTGTGGTAGGATCTGGACCTGGAGCGACGTTTTCTCTTGTAGGGGGAGTCTGATCTGTCCGATCTATCAGATCGCCTGTAACGTCGGAATCTACCGCGTGATCTGGATCTACTGCGAGGAGGAGATCGTCTTCTTCTCCTACTGCGGGAAGGAGACCGAGATCTCCGTTTGTACTTCGATTCGTAGCGGTCTTTCGATCGGGAACGCTTGTCTATAGACAGCGAGCGCTTTTCTGCTCGAACCGGTCTCGCAACTTTAGCTTTTTCTTTGTCTTTGACTCTGACGGGGCTGCTTTCGCTTGACATTGACATATCGCTGTCATTTCTTCGCCGATTTACTGATGATTTTTCTTTAGCTATCGTTTTAGCTTTGGGTGTCTCGGTGTCTTCTGTTTTTGCTGGTGGTTTGGTGGCTGTTGCTGTTGGTTCTGTCTGTATTGTAATATGAGCGAAAGCCGGCTTGCTTCTTTCCTTGGCAAGATGGAGGATAATTTTATCTTCACCGTGATAAGCCTTCGAGTCATACTCTCTGACGATTGTTGCTCTACCGAATTTGAAAATTTCCCGCTTTTCTACAGGTGACTTGGGCTTAGATGGTCTTTTCTGTTTCTCTCGTTCCTCATTTTCGGGAGCCTTTTTCATGACCATGTCTTGTATACTTGCGAAGAGAGAATTGCTAGACATTTTCGTGTCAACCTGCTTGCCAACACTTTTGAGCGTAGCGGTTATATCTTTGAAGCGTTCTTTATCAATCTTAGTTTCAGAATGCTTCTTATCTTCGGGTCGCTTATCTTTCTTGACATCGAATACATTTTGTTTGAGAACGTTTTCAGATTTGTTTATCTTGAAATTGATTCGGGATTTTGGGTCAATTGGAGGAGTTAGAGAATTTTCTGTTTTTCTTTTAATTTTTTCGATCATTTTCAAATCTGCCTCTAACAGTTTTTTGAATATGTTTTCGTCTGTGCTCGTTCCCACGCTGACTAAGATAATTTCATCGTAATCGGTTGGAAGTTGTGGTTTTTCGATAACGGGTTCTGGTACAGGTTCTGGTTGGGTCATTCCAACTATTTTCAACATTTCAGCGTCACTTATAAGAGGCTGCAATTCCAAATTTTCTACTTTAGGTATTTTGCTCATAACTATATCTTCATCTCGTTTCCTCAAAGCTTCAGCTTTCTGTTTTTTAGCATTGGCTACGATCTTTCTCGATGCCTCACGGATGGGATCATACAAGTTATTGAGTGCGTCGTTGTTCGGTTTCTGTTGTTGATCTGGAAGTGTCAGAAAAACGGGTTTCGCAATCTTATCAGTGATTATTGGATGCGGCATGTCAGGGAAAATAGACTCAGGGCTAACAGCAGTGGAGCTGTTATTAGAACTAGCTCCTTTCCTCAGTTTATACTCTTTAAGATTGAGTTTTTTCTTTTTGTGAGGCTCTTCTTTCTTGATCTCGTTGGCTTTGTTCAGTTCCTCTTCAAAAGCATTTATTTCCTTTTTGATCGGCATTGTTAGTGGTATTTTAACATCTTGCTTATTACTAAAAAGCGCAGTATAAAAATGTTCATCTTTTTTTTCCTCTTTTGGACGGGGTTCTTCTTTTACGATTACATTTTCAGCCTCAATACTACGTACATTTTTGTTTTTTATTCTAACTACCTCTTTTATATTCTTTTCTACTTCTTTTATATGGTCTTTCACATGTTTTTCTGAGTCCTTGACATGTTTTTCCTCTTTGACACGTTTTTCAATCTCTTTTATAGGTTTTTCTTCCACGTTTATATTTTTATCCTGTTTAATTTCGTTGATAACGTTCGGAATCTCACTAACACTACTACTTACTCTACACTTTTCTACACTATCATTATGTTTAATCTGAGAGTCTTTATGATCACAGTTGAGAATAACTTCAGATTGATTTTTAATAGTTAACTTAATGCTACCGTTTGAATTTTGACTACAAGGAGTATCACTTGCTTTAGAAGCACATTTGTTAATCACAGAACTGTTGCTTTTAAGAACTACATCGTTTACACTGTGCGTAGGCGAGAGTTTTTTACGACAGTTGGACTGTGCGGGAGGTTTCACAGCCGGCTTTACGCTTTTCTTTTTCAATTCACTGTCACTTATAACTTTTTTGTTTTTAGTATTCTTTTCGCTCTCATCGTCACTGCTAAGGTTGTAGACAACCTTTTTGTTTTTACAGGATCTATGTCTCGAGCTCAAGATTCTGTTGTTGCTTGATAGAACCTCAGGCTTGAGGAGGCTTTGTCCTCCTTTCAAGTTAGGAAGACTGTGCCGCTTTTTGGAGGAACAGTAGTCATGATCGGAATGAACGGGCGACGGGGACCGCCTGACGGCCGTGTTAATCGTTGTCGGCATCTGCAATAACGTTAAAAACGGTGAAACTGCCCTTCGTTTGGATCTGAGGAACACCTATACAGAGAAAGTGGTACTTACCAATATTTGCCGCATTTTGTTGTTCTTCAACTGCACTCCCGCGTCCTGTATCCTCATTCCGTTGGTTAGAGATTTGTTCATTCTCTTCTGTTCTTCGACTGGCACTATCCTCAGTGGCTTTTTACTTTTATTCAACTTTTCAGTCGCCTCAAACTGTTCCAGAAGCGAACTCAAGTTGTTCGCTTCAAGGACGGGTATTACTGTATCATTGCATGATTCCACGTCAACAAAGTCATCCAAATCAGCCGGAGCCACTTTAGATTCGGCAAATACTGGTTTTACTACAACTGATTTCGGAGCAATTGGTTTTGAAATCGGCTTTACAATAGGGATCACTGGTTTTGAAACAGGAACCGGTTTAACTGCAATAGGTTTCACAATAGTTATGGGTTTTACATCCGCTTTAGGCGAATTGAAGTTGTGCTCTAAGGGAACTATTTTAGCTTTGCGTGGCGGCTCAATGACCATTTTTTTAGGTGTTGCTTGAGAATCCAGCACACTCACATTTTTGTTGACGTTTAGCTGTTTACGTACAGGCGGTGGAGTCTTTTCTACGCAAAACTCGAGAACCTTCGAGGAAGGAATGACGCTCGGAAGGGGTGTTGATGTCAATTTCCTAAACGAGTCATCTGGCGGTGGTATAACAGTGATATTAGAGTCTATCGTATCCTCTATTTCCATTTCCTGTGGGTTCAAATCATCATCATCCTTCTCGACTTTACTTGCCGGTTTATTTTCAGTTATTAGAAAACTATTTACGTCTTCATCTGTTAGAGTACGTGGGATGTCATCGCTTTTGTTTGACTTATCTTTGTCATTGTCAAACGTTAGATCTGACAAGTCAAGATTCAGGTCTTCGAAGCTAAGGCATGTTTTAGCATCATCGACGTCTAAACATACATTTGATGAATGCAATGGAGAATGTGGCAGAGAGCATGACCTTTGTATGCTTTTAAACTTATTGTATGTCATTTCTTCCAGCAGGTATCTCTTTAGATCTTCTATATTGGGTAAAACTTCTAAATCAGATTCGTTTATTGATACGTCTAACTTGCTTTCTGGTTCTACTTCGGGTTCTGGTTTTACCTCTGCTAAAACTTCTTTCGGTTCTTTTTTTATGGGTCTTTCTTTTTTTAGATTATTTCCTATGACCAAAAATTCATCTACGTTAGGCATAGTTTCTGGTATATGAAACTTAGTGCTTTCCTCTTCAGGGAGTTTGTGCTTTATGAAAAAGTCGTCAACATTTGGCACGGTTGTATCTTGTTCCTTGCCTTTGTCTTTTATAAAGTATTCGTCTACGTCTTTCACAACCGGGCCATATACAGCCAGTATGTCTTTCTCTTTGATAAAATATTCATCAACATTTGAAACGACTGGCGTGTCCATATTTAGATCTATGACATTATCCGGTGCAGGTTGTGATCCGTAGGTAGAACTACTATAGTTACTATTATCTTCAGGGTTGATATATTCGCCTTCATCATAGGCTACATCTTTTTCAGTTATGGTGAAATCAGGTTGACTGTTGTCATCGTCTGAAGATGCCTCTATTAAGTCCATATCGGGGTTAACTTCGTAGACAGTAATGACGTCGTAATCATGGCCCTCTACAAGCGTGTTATCTTCGAGGTTTCCCTCTCTGACATTGTGTGAGCCATTTTCTTTGACTGGTACGTTTATTTCATGTACGCTATCATCCTCCACGTCAATGTTTTCATCTGAATCGTCGACATTGATTTCTTGTATAAAAAAATTGTCTTCAAGTTCCTCCTCGTCATCGGATTTATCCTCCTTGATGACAATATTCTCCTCGGTTTCATCGTGGCCGTCGGAAGTCTCTTCGTCTGAGCTTGTGTCTTGACTTGATTGTGTGGTGTTTACCTGAAATGAGACAGATTTATAAAACAAACGTCAAATTAAGACAAGACAATATCCAGCTATAAATGTCTAGGGAGAGAATGAATAAAATAAATGCGTCATTAAATACTTATGGCTTTAACGTTGAAGGAATTAATTATCAACATTTACGCATTTGACGTCATCTTTCTCCATTAATCCTTCAACAAAACCGTCTAAGCCTCCATGCTCGTGAGGACTGCCTCACGAGCATGGAATGACTGCATTCCAATCAAGATTCTAGCAACCTATCAATAAGACAGTAACTTCCATACTCACTGTCTGGCTCTGGCACCACTCCTCATTATCTTCCTCGCTCTGGGCGACAGACGGCACCCGCTGCAGCGCGATCGGCGGGTATTCCGGGCTGTTCTGGTTGCTACCTGTTAGGATTAGTTCGAAAGTATTGTATTCAACTCTAGATACCGGGTTTTAGAAGAGATTTTACTGGTGATTGAAAAGCAGGTTTGTGACAAGCTTGTGGTTGGAACTTCGTTTTTTATTTGATATCTGAAGAAAGGAGATTGAGGCTAACTCAACGTCTAACTTTAATATCAGTAGTAGTGTAAAGACGGATACTGACCGGTGTTACGGGGCGTAAAGTAAAGTGTCACACAGCGAACTTTCGTGCAGTCAGTACGGGGAAACAAGCAACGAGACTGATTTTAGCACGCGCCGTAACGTTTCATGCTCGAATGGTACGCTTACGCCCCGTAACACCGGTCTGTACCCGGCTTAAGGTAAACAGCTACAAGGCTGCACTGTGCGTCTCTTACTTCCTTTATGAAGCACTGGATTAAGGTACGTTATTATGCCATCAATACATTATTATATTATGCTTATTGAGTAACAATTTTCAATGGCAGAAGAGATACTCAAGCATAGATCGATGGCTCAGTCATCGATCTATGCTTGAGTATCTCTTCTATAGTTTCATAATAAGTGCGTATGACCCCGACGGCTAGGGTAAGGTCTTTACAGCAGTAGTGCCCACATGGGCAGTGCACAAATGGGTAATTTAAACCCTAAATGATCCCAGCGAATAAGCCTCGAGAGGATCGAATGCATTCTAATCTTCTGATCTTACCGTCAGAAGATAGAGAGTCGCTCTTAGCGCGCATTATCTTGTGCCCGATGCTGCGATACCGGGCCTGGTGGTACGAATTCAGGATGTGCGACTCCATGTCTGTAACGATAGAGAGTTGCATAAATAAATCATCACAAGCATCAGCCTATGTCCAGCTGTGGTACATAGGCGAGGCCTATGTACCACAGCTGGACATAGGCCTCGCCTTATGAGCGCTATAGCGCCCTGTCTTCAGCTTGCCGCATGCCTGCTAGTCATAGATCTATGCTTGAGTGACGTTTGTTCCATTGAAAAGCTTTACTCAAGCATAGATCGATGACTGAGCAAGCTTTGATAATATCGGCCTATGTCTTCATCATTAGTTGAAGTTAGGGCTTGCATTCGAATATTCGAATAATTCAAATATTATATTAGTTCGAATATTCGAATACTGAAATTGCTGTATTCGAATACTCGATTAAACTCACACCTAACTCAAAACTCTGATGTGCATAAAATGCCACACAAAAGTTCGCGCGATATATCCATACAAGACAATACAAGTTTACGTCGTTCGGGTTAACAACATGACAAAGTTATAGGGTTCGGAAACAATCTTAGTGCCGCGCGTGACTGCGTAGTGCATTCGCGTATTTGACGAGACTCTTTTGTATACCCGTCTCTGTCGCTCACGTGAATGACATTGAGTTAAGAGGGCGCAATGCTCGCCATTTCAAATCAAATCGTTTATTTGCAAGAATACAACATTATTATACAATTTCAGATCTTATAACTATTTTAGTAAATGTATTCAGCCTGCACGCAGGTGCGCAAATATTAAGCGAGTCATATTATTATAATTATATATTAAATTAAACTATATTAGTCATTGGTAATAATTCAAATATCTAGATATTCTTTCACAGTATAAAAACATTTTTCAAGTAGCCATCCTCTTAAATTTTTTGCTAAATAAATTTCCATTTAATTCTTTTAGTTCTTCCGGTAATTTATTATAAATAGTTAATAAACACAATTTATAAAAATTTCTTTTATAAATACTCAATGGCACTGGTGTTTATAGAGTAAATTTTTAAACTTAGGCCTATTTTGCCAGGTTATTACATCGCTACGTTTTTGAAAATATGTTGGATATGATTTTACAAATAGACAAATTTCCCCTAGACATGCAAGAGGAAGAAGATGAAGCCCATGAAGAGAGGCTTGCTACTATCAAGGAACCAAGACCTGTTTATCGCCCTAAGACATCTTTTTTGAATTTTATATACTCTATTGACATCTACTGAGTTGCCCCACAGTAACAACCCGTACCCAAGGACCGAAGACACATGACCATGGTAAGCAGCTAGAGCGGCGTCAAAAGAAACGGTCTGGCGAACCTTCTCAAAAGTGAATACAAATCTGCTCAGCCGTTGGCATACCTGGTTCACATGGTCCTTCCAATTCAAATGCCTATCCAGAATAACCCCAAGGAATTTAAAAGAAGTAACCTCACCCAAGGTGGGTGAGGTTACTTCTTTTAAATTCCTTGGGGGGTTATCTCAATATTATAGTCAATGTCAAGTTTTATAGTAATTGTATTAAGTAGGTATAAGAATAAAATTGCATTATTTTGGTCTTACTAATATTAATTATTAAATTATTATTATCAGTCCATTTTATGATGTCAGAGAGAGCACTATTCAAAGTTTGCTGAGCCAGATCTTTACTGTCGAATTTAATAATAAGAGTTGTGTCATCGATGAAAAGAACACATTTATGTAATATACCTCGTGTGTTCATAAGTCTTGAGACACAGTAAAACTAAAATATTTTTGGAGCTAAGTTGAGTATTCATTTATTGGATATTAAAATTAAAACTACTGACATCTAGATCTAGATCTGTATTTAATAATAAATCATTCAAAATGGCCGCCTTTGCATTCAATGCAGGCCTTCAAACGCGTGCGCCATTCATCTATGGCGGCACGAATCTTTTCAATGGGAATCCGTTTCGATTCTTTAATAAGGGCTCGCTTGAGAGAATCCAGGTTTGGGTGAGACTTTCTGCATGCCCTCAGCTCCAATTCCGTCCATAAAGAATAATCCAAAGGATTCAAGTCAGGGCTTGACGAAGGCCAATCTTCGCAATTTACGAAGACGCTCGTTTAAATAATGCACTTTCCTTCGACTGTAGGCCTTTAGTTTAAGATCATATTTAAGTATCCTGCTCACCGATATTCGCGAAATGTTGGTCTGCAGAGCTAATTTCTTTTGAGTCCGGCAAGGGTTGCGACGAATTCGCTCTCTGATTACTTTGATGTTGGCGGGCGTCCTTACAGACCGCGGGCGGCCACATCTTCCACGGTCTTCTAAAGAGCCGGTCTCCTTTTACCTCTTTATGGTATAATACACAAAGTTCCGACTACATCCCAAACTTTGGATTTCACCAAAAACTTGCATTGGTTTTTTTCCTGCTTGAAACAGTGAAATTACAGTCGCACGCAAATCTTTTGTTGGCGCCATTTTCACGGAGAATGAAACAAATATTCAAATGTATATTTTTTCTGATTCAAAACATTCGAAATTTAAAATTTTAACAGTTTAAAAAAGGTTGCATGAATTACTTTCTTTTTAAATTAATTAAATAAGTTCGTCTCAAAACTTATGAACACACGAGGTATAATCACATAAGTGAACATTCGTTAATACTCTCTGTAACAAACTTGATTAAAATAAAGCATGCGAGAGAAGTTGAGCTTCCCTTTCGAAAGCCGAATTGAGCATCGTTAAGAATATTGTGTTTATTAATAAAGTTACTTAGTCTGCTGACCATCGCCTTTTCTTCAGTATCTTTGATAAAATAGGAACAATTGTTATTGGTTGGTAATTGCCTGGATCTGCTTTGTCACCTTTTTGAAGAGAGGCTTAACAAAGACCTTTTAAGTTTTTCTGGAAGTTGGCTCGTTCCAAATATTTCTTCTGCGTCAGATGGAGCAATAAAAATTGAGTTCATTAACCTGTCGTAATTGTTAATATTACTATTATTGTCAAGTACTATGTACGTAAATTATAAATTGATAAGATGAGATATTATTAGATAGATAGATAGATAGATAATGCTTTATTCATCACCTTATAAAACAGATAGTACTCATTAAATATAATGTAGGGAACAGCAATGGAACTGGCGGCCTTATCGCTTAAAGCGATTTCTTCCAGGCAACCAAAACGATGGTGAGAAAAATAGAGGATGGCGGTGCTTACAACATTGTGCTTACTATATAACCACGACCACTCTTGGCAGTGGTTGTGGTTATGATGGGGTCCTAACGAACGGCCGCTCGAGCAATGCGCCGCCATCGTCCCCTGGTGGTTGCGTTGTGGGAGCAGTCGGTCATGGTGGAATGGGTCAGAGAGGTTATGAGGTCCGGCCATATGGTTGGAGAGTGAACACGAGACATTCCATTCTGCCCTGGATCACGAGACGCTCCGTCGAGTCTTCATTCCGTGCCTCATGTCCAAAGAACTTCAGTATTCACGTCTATTCAGGTATCTATGTAGTATATTTTTGTTATTTATATATCTACCTATGTATGAATATATGTATATATATAGTAAGGTATTTGTTATATTTAATTGTTCTTGTTTTTAGGTATTTATAATTATTTATAAATGTCAATATTTATTTAAAATTATCTTTGGTACACCCCCTGCCTTTCTTAAATTCACTTAATTCTTTCCATCCAAAGGTTGCCTGGAAGAGATCGCTTCTTAGCGATAAGGCCGCCCATTGTACTTGTGTCTTCTGTAATGTCTTTTGTATTGTATTTTTGTTGGTGTACAATAAAGTATTTTTGTATTGTATTGTATTGTATTCGTATCTGCACAGTCCACGATAATCTCTCCTTGACACGAAGTTCTTCGAGGATGGAGACGTTAGTCCGATGCACAGTCCGCGGAATCCTCAGTAGACGTCTCCAGCACCACATCTCTTGTGCATCAATTTTCCTCCGCTAAGTTTAAGAGTCCACGTCTCGGCTCCGCATAGAAGAATTGGAAAGACAAGACTCCGCATCAGACGAACCTGGGTGGTTTTGATCTGGCGGTCCTTTTTAAATCTTTATTTTATTTTTAGTAAGTATTTGTTGTTATTACAGTAAAGAAGTGTTACTTATTTATAGAAAGTTTCAAGTGCCTAACTATTGTAGTTCAAGAGATACAGCCTTGACATATTATGAGCAAAACAGGTAAAAAAATCACGTTGTTTGTATGGAAGCCCCCTTTAATTTAGATATTTATTTTATTTTTATTATTTGTTCGCCAGAACCCTAAAAATAGGTCCTGACAAATGTATGTATACCATAATAAAAATGCAATAAATAGATAAATAAAGTACCAGGTAAAAAGTCCAACAAAGTAAAAACCTTAGATATTCTACGTCAAAAAACTTACGAAAAGAAGGCCAAGGGTAAAGCTAAGATAAGAACAATGTAACTTTTAGGTAAATTTTACCTACAAGTTAGGTAAACGTGTTTTGAGTGTGATATCGACCTACCTAAATAAGTAACTACGTACCTACCTAATTTTCAAGATGAAAAGAAGGAGTAATGCGGTTCAAACGTTTATTTAAAATTGTAAACGTAAATAAAGTTAATCTTATCAAGGCACGTGATAAATTGTCTTAAACTCCGCTGATAGCAATTTTGTATCTTCTGAGCGAATCGGTCAACCGACACATTTTTATCTTATTCTCTTTTAACACTTTGATTGCCCACGACGCACATGCCGACATGGAGTTCCATGTAGCGATGACGAAGACGACGCGACGGCGCGGGGCGGCGGCACACCGCCGAGGCTAGGCAATGAATGCGTTGTCGTTCTCGTAATTTTCGTTCAAGAGTAAATTGAAGTTAAAGACATAATAAAACGTACAAATAAGTAGAAATCATAGTTAGTACCTAGAATACCTAGACTTCATTGTTGAAATCTCGATATTATGAGGCAAAATATTCGGACATAAATGGCTGTAACTTTTGATTGCGTAGACTTAGAAATTTTATTTATATCACGGTTCCAAGAGGTTACGGATTTGAGTATTTAATGTTAATTTCATCTCGATTCCACGCGTTCCTGAGAAAAGGGGGTAAACGGACAACAAAGTGATCATATAGGGGTTCCTTTTAGGTACGGAACCTTTTAGTTATCTCACTCGCACAATATGTTTATGAAGTAACCTTAGACGTAACAAACAGTTGCACGTGTAGCGCAACGCAGTTATTATTGTTTTCGCAGACGCAACTTTTGTATGGGAAAACGCAACTTTTGTATGGAGAAATGTTCGAGCGTCCGGGGTGTGCCTGAGGTACTACTGAGCAGGTAGGTGGCATAGGTATATAAACATGAAAGAATAAATAATACTGGGTTCTCACACAGTATTTTAACCTGATTGCTACCTATGGACGACCTTAGAGTTAGCTGCAAATTATAACAACAAATCCGAATGCAAAAATGAAAATTCACATGCTTGGAATCGACATAAAAATATAATAATATTTTCAAAAAGGGATCTTAAAGCGACAAATACATTGAATTGTGTTTAAAAATCAACAACAAGAAAGTTAATCTTAGGTTAAGTACAGCGGGATTGTTTATCTATTTTGCAGATAATTAAAAAATCTAGTATGGCAAGTTTGTCATTCAGTGACCAAGATCTACTTTGGGTCACTGAGCTATAATAGGCGTAAATAAGGTAGCACATTACTAAGCACCATTTCATTGGCTGTAACAATTTATGTATCGCGCACCCCACTGTCACACATAGATAACCTAAAGATAAGCTTCGATAAAGCGAATCACAGTCAGTTTTTGTTATTCAGATAAAATAGAACTTTTAATTCAATTTTCTTGACCTATTCAGGGCCCCAACTCAACAGGTTTGATATAACCAAGCACGGAAACAACGCACCAACGGTTCGGGCACTCCATCTACTGAACGAGTTCGTGCACGAGTTCCAGCATGTCGACATATTCCACGACAAGCTAAGTGGGATAGTTAAAAGTCTTTTAATATATTTAAGTTATTACCTAGATTTATAGTCAATAGCATAAGATAGTGAGTGCTTTGGTTCTTAAACTGTAAACTTGTATCTTCTTCGATAATAAATAAATAAATAATGGATGTCTAGGTGTAGCTTACCGAACAAACCTTACCTTTCTATCAAAACAGGAGTAGGTATGTTTCAATGTTCAAAACTTTGGGTATAGATAGATAATACCGTCCATGAAAATACCTTTATTGCACCATCAAAACCAACAAAGGGTATGTTTTTTTCTGATTTCTGCCTGATGCTTAGTGAGTTCTTGTGGAATCCAAATAAAAATAGCATAACTACGCCATTTGGAATGTATGACTGAAGCTGACTAGTGAGAAATATGAGAGGATGCCTAAAAACAAATAATGTGTACCTATATTAGTTAAGTTTTTATATTTTATGCTAGTTTTAAGGTATGGATTATTTTAAGGTAAGGATATAGATTTAGCTTATTCTATGGACCATAGAATAAGCTAAATAAGATCTGTTACTTTTCTATAGTCTGAAATAAATGAATTATTATTATTATATACCCTGTAGTAGGTAGGTGCTCATGCTCACATATGGAATAGAAAAATTATGGCTAGATTCAGAGTGCTGCAAATTTATAAATCTTTATACTCCATTGGCCCATACCTGTTTCGAGATTCCACTATGTGACTTGATCAAACTCGCCTTTAAAACCATTGAAGCATGGTGCTATGACCATGAACTCTCAGTTAACCCCACAAAAACAGAACTAATAATGTTCACAAACGAAATAAAGCTAAAAAAAGAGATAAAGCTAAAAACAGAAGTCAAGTATCTAGGGGTTATACTAGACAGCAAACTGCTGTGGAATGAGCATCTTGACTACAAAATACAGTGTGCCACCGCTACCAATGCAGCAGAATGCTAGGAAAAACATGGGGGCTTCCACCGAAAGCAACCATGTTTCTCTACACTGCTATCATCAGACCAATATTAACATACAGAGCGATAGTTTGGTGGACCATAACGGAGCTAAACACCGTGAAAACCAGACTGCAGCGCTTCAAAGAATGGCATGCTCAGCGATAACAGGCTGCATGAGAACCACACCAGGCGCTGCCCTAGATATTATTCTAGATCACCATTAGACCAGTAAATACAACAAGAGGCGACGATGTCGGCGCTAAGACTGCACAACATGGGGCTCTGGGGAGTCACAAGCAGTCCACATGCTCAGATCATGGACAGGGCCAAAGCATATAAACCTCTTATAGCCGCTCCTTGTGACAGAATGCCCAGTAAACCAATACCAAATAAACAAGCAGTAACTCCAAGCTCGTGTACGAATGTCACTCAGCATTAGAGAGGACATCCACCAGCAACAGGGTTATCCTTCAATGGATCAAGGGACACAGCGGATCGCTAGGTAATGACGCCGCAGATGAATTGGCACGGAGGGGATCGGAAACAACCACAGAAGGTCGATCACCTTTCCTACCCCTGCCTTTCTCACTACTCCAGACATGGACTAGGCTCAGAACCAGAGAGATGCATAACGAACGATGGACCCGCCTGCTAGAATGCAGATAAGTCAGAGCGGCGCTTCCATCAACATTACTAAAGCTAACTAAACGCCTAATACTCAACCTAAACAGAATGGACCTGCGTATCTTGGTGGGAACACTAACAGGACACTGCCCACTGAACAAACACTTATTCATCATCGGAGCGTCGAACAGCCCTCTCTGCAGAGGGTGCCTCAGTGATGATGAATCAGCTGCCCACGTAGTCCTGGAATGCGAGGGAGTAACAACACAACGAACAGGAATCCTCAACTTGCCGAGGTCACTCTGCGAAGCCTGTGAAGACCCCAGGAAGATTCTGCGCTTCTGGACGGAGTTAGGCTGGCTATGCTAGCAAAACTACGCAGACTGGACCAACTTGAGTCTGATAGCGGAAATGGGATATATAATATAATATAATAATATATATATAATAGCGGAATGGAAAAAAAAAGGACTTTCACCATACCATACTATGGCCAATTGTTATTAAATATGTTAGAAGGTACCAACTTCAATTAGATTTTACTTGTAAACATGATTTTACCAATAAAATTACTATCTGACTATCTGGCCCATACCTAAAATAAGAACAACTAGGAGTTACATAGTCAGCCATTGAGTGACAAAATTCCATTATCTTCATCTATCTATATATATAAAAGAAAGTCGTGTTAGTTACAGTTAGTCGCGTTAGAAATTTGGCAGCGAGGTAGATGGTATCCCGGGGCCGGACATAGGCTACCTTTTATTCCGGAAAAGAGCGTGCTAAGCCGCGGGCTGCAGCTAGTAATAAATAAAGATAAAACAAGAATGACTAAGATAGTCAAGCCTAGCATTGATCACTATCTATAGAGGTAAAAACGTCACCAGTCCAGTCCAAACTATTTCTCATAAAAAGATCTTTTGTACTTGTAGTGCTCTGCTACCCATGCAAAGCCGAATAGATCGATGGATGGCTAGTTGTAGCTTAAAAAAGGAGTTGGCAACATAGTTGAGGAGTTAATGTGTACCAAAACCTTGAGTTAAACTGACTGTTTTATTTGCTAGACAGAATAAATAAGCAAGGTAGATGCTAGTTTTTATTAAATTTCATTGACCTAGTCCTTGAGTGATGAAACTATTTATCTAGACGCTATGTTTAATGAAGAAGATAATAATATCCACAAAAACACTTTAGTTGGGGCTTCAAAATACTATGCGAACAAATTTTCAAATAAATTTAGGACCTAAATTCAGTAAAGGGCCATTCCAGCAAAGATTACATCCAAACAGACTAATAAATTGAAGTGTGATTGCCGTATTTTATCTTCAAGTTCGTAATATTTTTCTTCACGTTTTTATCATGTTTATTTTATTTTTTCTCGACGTTTCAGAAGATTTACACTCAGATGTGGTCACGGAATGACTAAGCCGGCTGAAACGGCGAAAAAATAACTAAATAAACGTAAGAAATACCTACCCAAGAATAGTAAAATTTCTATGTCGACTAACCATGGAAGATTTTTTTATATTAAGTATTAAAGAATATTGTAATTTAATGTTAAATTGGACCTTAACATTCTAGTTAAAACATATGACAAAAACAATGACAAAAACTGCTTAACAAAATGATGATGTAATGTCTTGATTTGGGAAACAAAGCCATCCACTCAGATAGGTGGGTGTCATGGGTATCCCACCCGTCATGTCACACGTAGAAAATGTCAATTTGCTGGGTCAACTGTGTAATTTAGGACTGCATTTTTATGTTTATTTTAATACTGTTATCTGGTTTCACAATGTCACTATTTTGAAACTGATAGCATTGGTAATTTTATAGAAATTACTTGAAGCTTGAGTTAGAGTCACTCACAATGGAATGACCCTAAAGTTTGTTTGTAATGATTAATCTCTGAAAGTACAGGTTGGATTATGAAAATTATTTTAATAATAACTAGCAATCATTAAGTCCTGTGGCCCAAGAACTGGGGAGTATCTGGCGCAGTGCATCAGCATTGCCATACAGCAGGGCAATGCAGCCAGAGTCTTAGGGATGCTTCCGAATGGTACTGATTTGGATTAGTTGAGCTCAAGAAGAGTTAGAAGCCCAACTGTTACATGTGTATTTATAGTACTTAACAGTTGTATTTTCTTCATAAATAATTATATAGACTGTGTTAAGTAACTAAGCTTATAAGTACCATTAGAACAAAGCAAAGTACCATTAGAGCAAGTTAAACTCCTGTTTTGAACTTGAAACTTAAACTATATATGAATAAAACCTATTTTCTATAGACTTCTTCATTTGTCAAAAATGAAACAAATGTCAGCCAACAGCTGATCAACATTATTTGTCAAAAAACAACAACAAAATACAAAAAAATAACAGTAAAAGAACTGAAAAACCAAAAAAAAAACCTAAATGATAATGCATAATACACATAATAAGTTTTAACAGGATATTTATTGGGAAATAAGGTTTGCTAAGTTGTTGTTGGTTTATTTTAGGCAATGTCTCCCGTGACCAGGATGTATGATACAATGTGAGGGCAGGCTTTTGCCCAACAGTTGGATCCAGCGGGCTGATAAGATAAGATTTTATGCTCTACATACATACAAAACATATCATAGACCGAAAGATAGAAGCATAGAGAGAAAGAAGTTGCTTCTGTCTTTTTATAGTTGTCTAACTATGAAAAGACAACAGCAAGTTCTTACAGACAACAACAGTAAATTCTAATTTAATTTAATTTAATTTAATTCTTTATTGCACTAAATAAAACATAGGTACATTAAAAAACAAAACTAGAGAAGGGATGGCAAAGGCGAGCTTAACCCTAAAAAGAGTTCTCTTCCAGCAAACCTCAAAAACAACCTTCAACAAACTTCTGCGAAAGAAGTTGCTGTTGTCTTTTCATAGTTGGGTAACTACAAACAGGCAACAGCAACTTCTTTCTTTTTCTCTATTTTAATGTAGCAAGTAAGTAATTCCAGTCTGGAGCGGTATCTATGCAAAGTTTTGCTAAATAGATTCATTATTTTAGGCATCAACGGGCCAAAATTCATATTAATTGACAAAATTAAATCTAAACTTTAACATTGTAAGTATTTCTGTGATAAAAAGCAAAATATCAGTATTAGGTATCAATGTTTTTACTATAAATATTAGCAAGGTAGGTAGGTAGCTTATATATTGTGGGTAATTTCGGGATACAAAATTTAAAATGCTGATGTAGGCAAACATATTTAGGATCTCAAGAGGGACTGATTATGAAAGGAAGAAATAAGAAAAAGGGCTAAGAGTGTAACCCTTATCAATAAACTCCAAAATTCAGCTTTACCTGTATGCTATTTTGAGTAGCTTAAGAGCGTTTACGCCTTCCATGCGCAGTTTGGCTCAAAAACAGTACTTTTCAAACCCGTTAATAACATGAACCACTTACACTATATGTTAATTAATATTAATTTTAGGAAATTTTGTTTTCCAAATAGTTAGTTAAGAAAATATTTCTATTAATATAGTATGTACCTACGCATTCTATCAAGATAACTTGTTAGAGGTTTTCTAAATTTCCCTTTTAGCCTCAGTTTCGAAGATCAAAATATAATGAAAATACTGATATATCTAATGAACAAAAAATAATAATCAATCAATAAGATCCTTGGAAAAATAGTTAGTTAAAAAGATGTTTGGTTTTGGTATTTAACTACGAGAAATTCAAATTCAAAAAATGTGAATTATTACGAATTTTAAATGACTTTTTCACCTTATTTAATTGAATATAACAATAGCTTACCAATAAAGAAGAGCATCTTGTTTAAAATTGTAATTAATTTGTTGTTATTATTTTTTGTAAATATTTTAAAACTACTTTAAAACGCTGTGCGCAAATCATTTCAAGTCAGTCCCATACACATCGCGCGCTAGGCGTAAACGCTCTTAATAACTCATCTGTGGCCAATTATTAATTAGTGTGGACTCCGCAAGCCTGCACCACACACACAGGGATAAGATTTGTAAAAATGTTAAGGCACTCATTACTCATTTATTTGCATTTAGTTTTGGAGACAACTTTCTTATTTGATTTTACTAAAGATTTTCTATTTAATTTTTGTGTTGCAATCAAAACAGCAAGCAAAGCTATAAATTGAGATTTCAAAATATTGAGAGTTTGAAATGCATTTGTTAGCAACACGATTATGCACTAACTGTGTTGTTAACTGTATGAATGTTTAGGACTTTTATGTAACTCAGCACTCAATTCAGACTAGACTGGCAATGTATCCAAAGTTTTAACCTAAAAAAACAGCATTGTTTACTTACTCACTTTATGTGCTTGAATATACCTACTGTAAATATTTTGCTGATTCTACCAGTATTCTGCAATTCCGACATCATTCTTAGTAAATATTATGCGCAATTGGGCAGGCAGGGGTTTCACAGCCGGTGAGTTGCAACCAAAATATTCTCGCGCGAACTGTCAAACCATGTGTGTGACCCATTCTATACGACACACAAAACAATGAGCGAATTTATGCCGATCACGTCAACGACAATTTGCACAAATACACGCGTAAAAACACCTCACTGGCCACTAATGGTAACAATTACACACGCGCTCGACGAAAGATAACGGTATTTCTCGAGTTGTAGCAAAAACTGCACCAAAATCGGACACATTATAGGTTAGGTTCGCGATTGCTAATTTTCACACTTTTTACTGATTTCATTGGCTTTTACAACACGAACATAAAGTATCCTATGATTTGTGAATGGTTTTTCATGCTGTTTCAAGCGATGTAAACAAAATTTACAGTGTAATATGACAAAAAAAAAAACACCCGCGCAAACCTAACCTTGATTGAGCAGACGGATAGTTTTGTAGTTCAAGGTCCTATGAAAAAACTGAAAAGTCAAATGAAGGCGTTACACAAACAAAACTGAAATATCATTGCGACCCGCACAGAAATCTATTTATAACAAACAACAGACGAAAAAAGCACTAACCTTACAACCTCAAGTGACGGCTTTACCCATGTACAATTTTTTATTGTACTTCCAAGTTTTCGACACAAAACACCATACACATACCACAAACACGATTGTTTTAGCACTTTCCGATCACACAATTTTCACTAGAAATGCATAAAATGTAAAAAATTAGCACTTTTCACGAAACATCACATGTTACGAACTTCACGACAGCACTAAAATTTGATGCATGATTGCCATCGTCAAAATTCCTTCTGTCAAATCAAATTGACGTTTAGACGACAACGATTTAAAAACGAGTAGGTACGTTCCTGATATCGATTCATTTTATTGTAGGTACACGTCTTGTTCTAAATAAATAATAACTTGAAAAGATCACTTAAAAAAGTTACGAGCATTCTTAGTCAAAATTCTGTGTAAACGTGACAACTTCTAAATTCCTTTAAAAAAAAGCGAACATTTTATGAGTAGGTACCTACCTATATTGAATTCTTTTAAAAAGTTTTCAGTTATTCTTTCCAAAAATATGTTACATGGCATAAATACATTATTTATTGGGTGGTTAACCTAACTTGCCTGCTAGGGTCATGCATGATTGAGAAGACACTGTTAATGTTTTGCTCCTTTACAGTACCTAATTGAAAATACAAAATTTGCTCTAATTGATAGCCTTCTCACCATAAGCAATCCTTATTATTAAAAATGTACCTAGGTAGGTCATACGACAAAGAAGACTATTTTTAATCGATTTAGGATTCGTTGCTTTGATGCGAACTTGTATAAATGGAGGATTCTCATGACACATACTTATTTTAGAACCACCGTTATAATTGTACGCCAAGATTCTACATTATTAGAACGTGACAAAGATTAAAATATTAACGTATCTATAATGGACCGAGTCGAAGAAAATGTGGCAGACACAAGTAATGTCGAAAATAAGGAAGAAATACTTTTGAACCCAAAGCAAGTAGAAAAACTGTTAACAGAAAAAGAAAAAGAAGTTACGAAAGCAGTACAAGAAGAAATGAAGAAAGAAATAGATTTCTTGAGACAGAGATGTGATTTTATTCTTGAGTAAGTATGATTACATACCTAGTACATAAAGCAGGTTTTTATCATTTACCTACCTAGGTACATTGTAATGATAAATTAGCCAACAAACTTGAACGTACTATAGGTAATATTAGGTCCTTACATATGAAATTGGCGTTTTTCGTACTGGCCACTTTAATCACAAATTTCTCCTCTTTGGTAAGGAATTCCAAATTCAAATTTGTACAGCTATAGACTCATGTATTTGTGCTTCGATGATCGTCATTCATTTGTTTTTTTTCTTCTGTTTTTTTCTGTTTGCGTCACTCATTTTACAAAATGGAAAACTTAAAATATCGCATTATTTACGAGTACGAGTTCCGCCGTGGCACTAGTGCTGCGGAAACAACTCGAAGGGTGAATGATGTGTATGGCGGTCGTGTTGCAAAAGAAAACACAGTTCGTTTTTGGTTCCAACGTTTTCGTTCTGGAAATTTTGACCTGCAGAACAAGCCCCGTGGACGGCCTGAGACTCAAGTTGATAATGAAGAGTTGAAGGCTATTGTGGAAGCGGATCCATCGCAAACCACGTCCGAGTTAGCTGCAGGCTGCGATGTTAGTGATAAAACTGTTTTAATTCACTTGAAGCAAATTGGGAAGATTAAAAAGCTTGAAAGGTGGGTACCTCACGAATTGACTGAAGCAAACCGGCAAACGCGCGTCGACTGCTGCGTTACATTACTAAACCGGCACAATAATGAAGGTATTTTAAACCGAATCATTACCTGTGATGAAAAATGGGTTCTTTACGATAATCGGAAGCGCTCAGCGCAATGGTTGGATCCTGGCCAGCCAGCCAAATCCTGTCCCAAGCGAAAATTAACCCCAAAAAAGTTACTTGTAAGCGTTTGGTGGACTAGTGCCGGTATTGTTCATTACAGTTTTCTCAAATCTGGCCAGACTATTACGGCTGATGTCTATTGTCAGCAATTGCAAACCATGATGGAAAAGCTAGCGGCTAAACAACCTAGGCTGGTCAATCGCTCCACGCCACTGCTGCTTCACGACAACGCTAGACCACACACTGCGCAACAGACGGCTACTAAATTAGAAGAGCTTCAATTGGAAAGTCTAAGACATCCTCCGTACTCCCCGGACCTTGCTCCAACAGATTACCATTTTTTTCGAAATTTGGATAACTTCTTGCAAGGGAAAAAATTCAACTCCGATGGGGCAGTCCAAATCGCCTTCAAAGATTTTATTGATTCCCGTCCGACTGGTTTTTTTAGTAAAGGGATCAATGAACTACCTATAAGATGGCAAAAGTGCATAGAAAATAATGGTTCATACTTTGATTAATTAAATATATTATATTAAAAAATATTCGACTTTTTGTTCCTCCCATACAAAACGCCAATTTCATATGTAAGGACCTAATATAAGCTGGATGCCACTTTTTCTTTATCTTTATCGGCAGACGACGATTCACGAGGTGTGGGTTGTGAAGCAGATGGTTGCGGGTCGGATTACCGCCTTAGGACAAATGTTTGCACCTACGATTTGTTGCTGCAGATAATATACATACCTAGATCAGTTATTTATTAGACTATGGGGCTATAATTATGATTAATGTGTTTACAGAAATGAACAAGTCCGAGCCTCATACATGCTTCGTGAAGCTCATCGCGAAAGACAAGAAAAGATAACAGCATTACAAACTCAGTTAGAATGTAAAAATTTGGCGGGCTTGATGTACGTCATGTGCTCGGAAAGAAGAAAAAGCAAGATGGAGACATTGAGACTTTCAGAAGGTTTACTTTATTTTATTTCTTAAACTTGACGAACTACTAGGTACTTTAACATCCTATTACATTACGTGATCTTTATATGAGTAAAATACACAATAAAAAACAAAGATAGGACCGATATCGATTTCCTAAATCGAGTTGTAATTATAAAGTAGCAACACACTATTGCAGGGCATTTTCTAGTTCTGAATAAAGATGCGTGTAACGGAACGTATCAAAGTAGCTAATTGCGCGCGGATTTTAATTTTTTGGTACAAGCATCGATCAAGGTACCTATTCGCCGCACGCCGCGCCGGCCGCCCCCAGATACCTTGATC